>VDFB02281492.1:290073628-290110651 GCA_007258455.2 Sequoia sempervirens
CTGTGTCTGTGCTAGTAATCCTTGCACCTGTGCTAGCTATCCTTGTAAGGTCTGAACTTGTACTTGTAAACCTGCAATATCTGATCGCTCTGCCAATGAGGAAGCAATAGCCTGCCTCTTATGAGACGCACTAGTAGATGGCTCTGTGGTACCTGCTACGCCCGGTCTCCCCCCATCTCTGCCATCATCATCACTACTATCGTCGCTGCTATCATCACTCTCACTGTCATCATCACTGCTACCCTCACTGTCATCATCTCTCCCCCGTCTCTGACCAACCTGACCACCCCCTGTTGGTGCTGCTGTTGGTACTGCTGCTGGTGCTGGTGCTGGTGCTTCCACTAGTGTTGGTACTGGCTCATCCGGAATAGTAATACGTGGAGGAGGGTGCAGAGCCAAATAGTGTCCGTACTTAGGAGTAATAGGTGCCTCAACAATGTCCCATCGCATATCCCATGCTGATGGCTATAGAGCACGGTAACCCTCAACAAGTGCCCCATAAGGCAAACTAGGACCCCAATCACTGACATCTATCTGGCATCGTCTGTAATGCGCTACTCCCTATGGCATACACTGCACAATACCATACTGTCTGTAGATGCGACGAAACAGGAATCGCTCCAAGATCCTGGGGCTCTTCCCGATCAAATACATCGAATCGGACAAGAACCCCAACTCAATATCATCATCATCCCAGTCATTATAGTCTAAATAGGGACACCAGGTCACTGCCTCCACATCATCAATAATCCACCTCCAATAATCTAGCTTACCCATCATATGCTGGGTAGGCCTGCCTCTATACCCAAACACATAAGGCCTCGTCGCTGGTCTCGCTAACACTGGCATGGGACGCGTAATAGCAATATCCTCTCATGCCCATACCTGAAGAAGTGTAGCCCCTGCCGATAAACTATTGCCTCTAAGGTACACAATCTAGTGTAAATCATGATATAACTGGGCAAGCATACACATGCCCCAAGCATATCTCATCCTGTGGGCCACCAGACCCTCTAATACTCGACCCCATCCAAGAGATAGACCCTTTGACCTCTTATTAGGACAAAGGAATCCACCAATAAAGCCGGCCAAAACTGAAGGAAGTGGAGCATATGAATCATGCATCTCTACCCATGGAATCCACTCTCCCGCAATATGGGGATCCTGAAAGACTCTCCGCATAGCCTCTACCCCAACAACCTCCTCTGAATCATGTACGATAATCTCCCCAACAAAGGGAATGCGAAGAATACGCCATACATCCTCTGGCATCACGGTCATCTCGCCAGTAGGTAAGTGAAAGGTGTTGTGGTCACTATGCCACCGCTCTGCTAAAGCTGTCAATAGACCCCTATTAAGTCTAATATGGGGCATATCCAATAATGTCGCTAAACCAAAATCAGTAATATGATGTCTCTCATCTGGTGTAAGTCATGGTATCATATCAAAGGGCCAAGGGAACTGCTCTCACACCTGAATAACATCTAAATGCTCCTATTATCATACAAAAACAACATTTTACAGATCAATACGTTATCAATCAGCATATCCAACATCACGAGGTTATCAATTACTAAAAATTATGCTTTTACCTATCAAACGATCAATTTATCAAGAAGGAACCCTCATCTATCAATTAGGTTCATTCTTTCAGACATTCTAAATTATTCCTCGCCTATCATGAGGGTAATAATTATCAAAATCAATGGATCTCGCTCATCATGAGATCGTTTACCATTTATTTAGTTAGATCAAACTACAATGAATGAAGTCAATAACAAATCGACAAAATAAAAAGCAAACTGCACAATTTTTCATCAATCTATACCTCCAAGTGATACAAAATCTTATTGAAGAGCTACAAAATCAACCTAAAGCGCTAAAAAGTCTGGTGCGCTACAAAATCTTATTGACGCGCTACAAAAATAGCTTAACGCGCTAAAAAGTCTGATGCGCTATAAAATCCCACTAACGCGCTGCAGATTTGACCCTATGCACTAAAACTATGATGCGCTACACTAAACTATGGACGCGCTACAAATTTTGATGGGCGCGCTAAAACCCTGATGCGCTAAAACAGATCAGTGACACACTAAACCACGTCTGCCGCGTGCTAAAAAACAAAAACACTTGCAAAAAAACATAAAACATATGAGCGCGAATCATGAGGAAGATTTGGGGTATATACCGGAGGTCTATAGTTGGTCGGACGCTCATGACGTCGCACACGCTCGAGTCGGTGGGTGTGGTAAGGGATCGGCATCCTGAAGCTCTAGCACTCTGAGGGTCTCGATCACAAGATTGTCAAACTCAAATGCACAAATGACTTTTGAAAATGACCTTTTGAGCATTTATAGATTATTTTTGTGGGATTTTCATGGGATTTATTTATTTTTCCCTCTGAGGAATTAATTCTTATCTATCACAGGGGCATTTTTGAACAATTTTGTCAGGAGATAAATTGTTTCTTCACCAATTCATCATCAAATCATCATAAAAAGTCAAAAAAAAATTAAAATCATAAAAATTCAAAATTCAACAATTTATCTCTCGTGGGAGCATATATCGCTATCATTTCAAAATCCAACATACATGGAGACCCAAATCGAGAGGGCGCCTTTAAAAATACACCGTCCAATACTATGGTGAAAAATCACATTCTTGAGTGAAAATGCGTAAACACATCACTTCAAGAGGTAAAATGTAGACACCTAAAAATGGTGCGGAGAATCTAATTAATTAAATACGACTTATTTGATTAATTTATCTAATTCATCTACTTGTGATAAATAAATAGAAATATTTATTTATATTAAGTTCATTATCAATTCTTCTACTTTATCATATTATTTCTCTCTTAATTAAATAAAAAAAATTAAAAACTTTGTTTTATTTAATTAATTATCATTTTTATCATATTATTTTCTCTCTTAATTAAATAAACAAAATTAAATACTTTATTTTATTTAATTATTATCATTAATATTTCTTCTACATTTTATCTATAAATTCTATCTTAAATTAAATACACAACTTTAATAATTTGTGTTATTTAATTACCTTATCACATTTCTTCTTAATTAAATAAAGATATTTTAAGAATCTTTTATTTAATTATCATTTTCCTTTTGTTTTAATTTAATAAACAAACCCTATAGTTTGATTTATTAAATTATTTATTCCTCTTTTGCTAAAATTAAATAAATTAAAATATTTAATTTATGCA
The DNA here is from genome assembly GCA_007258455.2 of Sequoia sempervirens. Classification (NCBI taxonomy): domain Eukaryota; kingdom Viridiplantae; phylum Streptophyta; class Pinopsida; order Cupressales; family Cupressaceae; genus Sequoia; species Sequoia sempervirens. The sequence continues at coordinate 290,076,855 of VDFB02281492.1, forward strand.
TAAATCATTTACACTATTCACTCACCAATAAAATTAGATTTTTTAAATCTAATTAATGCAACTTTCATTCACGGGAAGAGCTTCGGGGACAAACTTGCAGGAAGTCCTCTCAATCTTCTTCCATCAATCCTCCCTCTCTTCTTGCCTGGTGTTTTCATGGGGAGGAATAATCCTCCATGATCAGCTCCATCTTCTCATCCCATGTCATTCAATTCTCTAGATTGAATCACAGCCCCTTATCCCATATCCCTGTGCAAATGTGCTACCGTGAAAGCTATAAATACAGCTCTTTGGCTACAGGAAATGGATCCCAACTTGTGTAATCTTACTTTGCAGGTTTTCCAAGCATCCAAGCATCCAAGCAATCAAGCATTCAAGCATTCATCCAACATCCATCAAGCAGCAATCAAGCATCCAGCATTTGCAGTCATGGCTTCCATTACAATAGATTTGCATATTTAATCACATAGGAATAGAATTAGTCCATTTCTCATTCTCTAAATGTCATTTCAACAGTTTAATTAGCTTCTAAATCTAAGAGCAAAGTAAATTAGAGAGATCCTTTAGAGTTAGATAGCAATAGGATAAAATTCTGAAGATTTCTAGTTTAAATTAGTTTAATTTCTTCAAATCTTAGATGCAATGTCCTATTTAGAAGTGTAGAAGCATGTTAGATTTGTTTAACTCATTCCTCCACTTACAGCTCCATATATAGCTATGGTCTGTAAATTATTAGACATGGCAGCCTTATTCCAACAATTATTGTTGTTTCAACATAGTACATTGAAAATTGCCATAAATCCATATTTGAATTAGCTCCGCAAAAGTATTACCTTCCAGTTCCTTGCAATTACAGGATTGTAGTGACCCATTGTATTTAACAATGCCTCATAATAAGTTAGTACTTAAAAATGCTGCCCTAATCCTATTTTAAAATTATGTGTGACTTTCAATTGAGCACTGATGATTTTGTTGTTAGTGGAGAAAAATTGCATGGAATAATGCTACTTCATTTAGCATCTAAAGGGGCAGTTCCCAAATTCATAAATAAAAATAGTTAGGTACAAATTTCTTCATAAATTATAGAGAGTGGAGTTCGTGCTCACATTTTAATTCCATATTAAAAATTAATAAGGGGAAAGACAAAGTAAGGAATAAATACCACTGCAGATTTTATTTCATGATGGTCACATAAATTTGTATTCTATTCATGGCCAAGTTAAGGGTTCTAAATCTCAATGTTGAATAGTTTAAATTCATTTTAGTGGCTTGCCTTAGCCTTTAGCTGTGAGGATCTTTCCATATTAATAGAATCCAGGAAAGAAATGTATATACTTAATGTGAATTGAAGAGCATGTCTATTGATATCAATTACCTTAAAACAGATCCAAACAAACAAAAAAAGGCATTTTAAGTTTACAAAGTTTAGCAAAGCCACACAATGTATCATGCATCAAGGGAAACCTAAGATAGGTAATTATTCCACATATCCTTCATTTTTAATGATGAAAATTAGAATGATAGTTTCCTTCCAGCAAGCTTTTAATAGTTCAAGGCTTTTCCCACGATTGCTGAGATTTCCATACATCATGGACTTCTTGTAGATGATGAGATTTCCATGATATTTGTAATATTTATCTATGGTCTGATGACAAGTTGGTTGGCTCTCACATTTAATGTGCAAGCAAGTCTAGTTCTGGTTTTGTTTCAACAAAAAGGAAGGATTGAATGAATCTTTCAAACATTATCTAGAACATCCTATCCATACTATTGATAATTTTCTATATAAGTCAAAAAAGTGTTGTAACTTGTTACCATATTTGTGAATTAATATCTACTTTTACTCATTTATGAAGATTGAATTTTAATAAAAACTAAAGTGGCGCTTGACAACATAGTGCAATTAATATATGAAAATCATTTGCAAATGGTATGTTGCATGATTGTTCCAAATGTGCTCTTAAGTTACGGAGTATGATCTACATTAAGAGTTCACAAATGGAGACTTCAAGTATTATATGTGATTGTGTGATGGTTGGCCTACTATATATTATATATATAGAAAGAGATGGATATAGTTTTGTATTGCAGACAAAACTGCTCTTACATGATTTTGATTCTTGAAAAAACAATTTCTGGGTTTTGTTCTTCGTTCTTTCCCCTTTCCGAAACATATTGAAGTTTTAATTTATGCCAAGATATGTGAAAATTATGATGATTTTAAGTTAACCTTCCTACTGCAATCTGCAGATTGAAGTTGTGAATTGATTTATATAATGAAAGTATACAAATTTAATGGCTAATATTATTAATTAAGAGTATAATAGTATGAAAGGTGTGAATTTATTTATTATCCTCTCATTGGAGCCTAGGGAAGAGTTCTAGATTTAATATTTATCAACATTTAAGTAATAATACGTGAACGGTTTTATTTATATGTATGTATAAATATGGGTACAACTAAACATCTTGGCTGTAATTTATTGATTATCGTTTGTGTATTAGTGTGTTAGAAAAGAATATATATATATATATATATATATATATATATATATATATATATATATATATATATATATATATTCACTTTATAACTAAGATACCTTATTGTGAATGGGAATTGTAGCTTTGAAATTTAAGAGGTAATGTTTTGAAAAAAGGCCTAAGATGTTATTTAATGAAATAATTCTATTTAATTATTTTGAATCAAAGAGAGTGATTTAGAAAGAATAAATTAAAGGAATTTATATAAATATACTTATAAGCATGCATTTGTGTTATTAATATTTATGTGATTGTCAGATAATTACGAGATAATGATGTAAATAGGATTGTGTAGAGATTGGAGAATATTTGTGGTTATGATAGTTTCATGTAGGTATTTGAAAAGGATTTAAGCATCCTTTAATTAAATAGTCCTAGTTGGTAGCTTTATGTATAAGATACTATAAGGGGATAGTTGAAATTAAAATTTTACTAATTGAATATTTTATTTCTCTAATTTAGTTCTAATTCATAAAGAGAGTAGTGTCTAAGATAGAGTTGAGATAGTATTATCATTTCCTTTTTAGTTGAATATTTGTCTATTGGTTGGTGCAACTTTTATTAGTTAGTTGAATTATCATTACGAAGTAATTAGTGTTGGTGTGAATAATTGTCTTGTACCTAGCTAATTCATTCACTAGGTAATTAGGGGACATATTCACATGGTTAAGTTTACTTAGGTAAAAGATTCCTTCTAGAAGTCTTAGTTGGCTTATCTAGAACTTATCTTATCTAGCTAGGATGCATCATTTCCTAGGTGATTAGGTTGTTGGTTGTCTCATGTCATAGGATTATGACATTTGTCAACATCATGTTCATTCCTATCTCTCAACCTTGCCCATATAAGCAAGGCATCTCATGTACATTTGTAATCAAGCAATTCAACCATTAATCAATCTTGCATTGTGAAGCAAGCTTTCTTGCCATTCTCTCTTGTGGAAGTGGTTTTGGTCGCAACTGATCTTGGGGGTGTTGAGGAGTCACCATCAACTCCTACAATTAGAGTGTTGCCATAGGTAGCATTAGGGTACACCATATATATATAATCCTTGTGAACTTTACTATTGTATAGCCCTTGCAGTAATATTGTATAGTGAAGCTTTAACCCTAGGATTTTGGAGTGGTTGATTCTTGATTTGTGTATAATCTTTTATCAAATCAATAGATTATTTGAATGTTGAACTCATTTGTAACCTTTAGTTGAGATCACGGATAAAATGGCTACTTGCTTGTTTGATTTTCCGTCATGTCTCTCTAGGATGAACTGGCAATAGACTTAGCTATTAGTCATTGTGATTGATCTTGTATAAAGATGATAATCTTCTAAAAAGTGTTGGCTTCTAATTTCATTGTGATATTGTCTCCTTTACTCTACACTTGTCGATTTATGATTATGAAACTTATATAGTCATTTTGTGGTCCCATGATGTGAATCTTCCTTTTTATGATAATTTTGTTGAGGAAAATTTATGCAATGACTTTCTTGTAGTCATATTTTGAGATGGTTGGGAACCCAAGTATTTATGTACCCCCCAGTTGAGAGTAAATGAATATTAGTGTCATAGAATCCCTTCATTTTCCTTTGTATGCCTCTAGAAGCAGTTACCTTGTAAGTGGTCATTTAGATTGTCGCATGTTATGTTTTGGTTGACCTTGTGAGTTGGTCTTGTGATCGTTCTACTTGTCTATCTTGGTTGTGGGTCCTTTCTTGTCATCTCCTAGCACGGGAGGTGGGCCTTCGGGTCCACGTGGTCAGGTGGAATGTGCTATGCACCCCATTGGGTTCCTAGGTTGTGTTCATGATGCAGAAGTAGATGCAGAGTTTCCAAAGCTTCACGTTGTTGAAGACTTTTCCTCACTTTGTACCTTATTCTCCATTAATGTTTAATTATTCTTGTACTTGATGTACTCTTCCCATTGTTATAAGGGAAGAATTATGTAATGTATTAATGTAATCATGATGTGTTGTATTTGTGGAAATATGCTTCACAATTGTATTATGGAACTATGAATTGAATTGTAATAAAATGATGAATATTATTTCCTCTCTTTTGATCATTAATGGTTGTATGTCATCTTTATGTGATCTTTGTTTTTTAGTCGCTATTGTTGATAAAATTTTATGATTCGTAATGACCGTTTCGCGTACCCTAGAAGACGTAGATGACTTTGTAAATGCATAATTTCTTTTCATGTAATGAATGTACAATTTTTTCTTATGCAACGTTTCGCTTTCATAAAAAAATTGTGTTGTGTTTGTTGTTCTTTAGGGTTCACACGGCGGGGTGTTACAACCTAGTTTGAGCAAACCACCTTTTCCATGCCAAGTTCACTCAAACCATATTATGACATGTTTTTTAAGAAAACAAAAGGAAAATTAAAAAAAGGGGGGTTTGAGCAAACCCCCCTTCACTCGAAAGGGTCAAGGGGGGTTCACTCAAAACCCCCTTTTTCCCCCTTCTCCCCTCTTCTACCAAATCTCTACAATTTTTTTCCTTTTGAAGCTCGGGTTGAGGATGAAAATGGAGGAGACTTCGCAAACCCAACTGGACGATGGTAGTCCTCAGAATGACCTATCCATCAAATATAATTTTAATAGGTTTTGGTTTTATTATGTATTTTTCTTAGTTTGATTAAACATAGGTTTTCACTGAAAATAAAGCTCTTTGTTCTACACATGTGGAAAAAATATCAGATTATCAAAAAAAAATTGAAAAATATCAGTGCACTAGATATTGATGTCCTTGAACCAACAAAAAAAATTGAATTTCGATACATACAAAAAAAGTTATGTTTTAGCCAGTAAATCATGTCTAAATTGTAACTAATTTGACTTTGAAACTTAATTAAGAAAAAACTATTCAATGAAATTCTAAGAAACCAATTCCATGCACTAGATATCATAGTTACGAATCTAAATTCAAAAAAAATAGAATTTTATCCTTCATAGAAAAAAGTTGTGTTAGCGTGTAGTGTCACTCTTTAAAAATGGTGTTTACTGTTAACAATTGGTTTTCGAAGGAAATGGAAAAAGAAACTTGCAATCTGATTCCAAAAAATTTGAAAACAATATATTTAGAATCTACAAACAAAATGCCTCAAATCACTAGTTTGCATCATCTTCAAATTCCTCACGATTTAGCCGCTATAGGTGCCCGAAAGTGAATATTTAGTTTAAAAAAATTAGTTCAATGTCTAGTTTGGCCAAAAGTTGTAAACCAGTATTGTGGGATCACCCTTCCTTTATTATGAACTAAAAATCTGGTGGAGTGTATCTTGATCTGCACTTTTGAATTTTAATCCTTTCATTTTGATCTTGCAGTGATTTGTTTATTTCTAAGATATTTTCTTAAAAGCTTCAAAAGCATTGGCCTTTGCTTGAATTGAAATGAAGAGCGATAGGGGTGAAGGTTCAAATCTAGCTCCAAAAGACTCCCCACTTTGAATCCTCTTTCATCTGGCAATTCTTCTACATCTAGATTTTCAGCTTTCGGGTTCTCAACATGGGCAAAGAGCTTCAAATTTTCACAGTCTTCAATTGAAGAAAACACAGTCTATGGATGGTGTGAAATATACATTTGGTTGCATGGCTAGTGGATTTGGGATGCATCAAACATCCAAGATTCATGTTGTTGATGAACTCACAAGAGATACATCACAAGTTGAGGCACTCAAGAAGGTGCACTTGGAACAATTACTAAGGGCTTCTTGGACACCTCAAAGAATGCAATGAAGGTTGTTCAAACAAAAGCTCAACATATATTGTGTCACAAAACAAAAGTTGATACCAGGTATACTTCATTTTTTTTCTTTAATTTAATATTTTCTATCTTGAATAGTGTAAATTATTGTTTTTTCCTTATCTGATTTGTTTTTCCCTTTAAGAATTTGAAATATGGTTAGAGGCATGATTTTCTACAAAATATTCATATATTTTATGCTTATAAAGAAATAGAGATGTTTTATATCATCCCCTTCTCCCTTACCTCTCTCCCTATGTGTGTGTGTGTATGTGCATGAAAACATATATATCTACCTACCTACATATTAGGTAGTTGTCTAGGAAAACCCCAAATCCAAGATACCTATTGTTCCCACCTAATACCAGACCTCAATAGCTAATCTCCACAAAGCGTTGGTCACCATGTATTGTTGTCATCTTTTCATTGGTGTAAACACTATATTTTCTGGGAAAGAATTATCACTCTTTTTACTTTTAATGTCATACATTATTAACATTTTGTGCAAGCCCTGCCCCCACTATGACTTGCCATGTGTTTTGAGTCTTTTGACATCTCTCTTGGTGGAAGGAGTTCCTGATGTCTAGATAGTTTAGAAGTGAATTTTTCCCAAACCTCATTGAACTCATAGTGGAGCTGACAAAGAACTTTTCTGACCCTTGAGGCCAACATTGTTTGAACTCTTCCTAAATTCTAGAGAATGTATCTGAATTGCTAAATATGTATTCACCTTTATCATACAAAGAAACCATCTATGTGCTACATTTTTTATACTCTTTCCTCTATCCATTTCTCTTTCCAAATGATTGATGAGAAAACACTAAGTAGTTTGGATCTCCAATTTGACAAAATACTAGGGACTAAAGTTGTTTAGTAGATGTGCATTTTAAAAATTGGGGTTAAAATATTCATTATGAAATTGTGCTAAAGATTTTTCTCAGTCACTGTTCATATTGCTATAGTTTGGCTCACATTCAAAGAAGCAGCCCAACAATCTCATTTTGGGAAGAATGTATGATCATCATGTATATGATTTGATTGAGGTTGGCATAGAAAGTTTTAGTTCAATGGAATTATTTGGCCATAGAAATAAATTAGCCCCACAAATAGGCTCAAATCCTTTATTTGTCTTTAGTGGGGAAGGTTTTGAGACCAAGGAGCACCTAAAACATTTGAAAGAGGTTTTACTCAAGTGATATGTTCATAGGGGAGGTATTGTTACCATTTCCTCAATTCTTTGTGTTTGTTTGTACATAAGTGATATGACAATTTATGTTTAATAATTAGTTTGTGCATAACCATGTGATCTCATTGTTGGTCAGGTTGTTGAAAAGGTAAACCTTACAAGGATAGACTCTATATTTTTCTACACAACATTGGGTGATAATAAGATTTGCTATAGTCTTGACTCTTCTTGATTGAAAATTGCATTTTGTATATCTATAATTATATGCTATTGTCATTCCAAGCACACAAGTGAAATATTCTTCTAAATAAGGCCACACCAGTTATTCTTTGTATAGGGATTCAATTAGTTGTATCACTTGTGCTTAGATTTTCATTTTATGTTATGGCTTGTTAATTTCTTGCAAGTGGTTAATTATACAAGTTCATTTCATGCACTATGCAATACGTTTAAAAAAGTATGGCACAATTGTTCCATGAATTGAACTGGTGGATATAGGGCCTTCAATGGACCTGGTTCATAAACAACATCGAATTCCAAATGATGATCTTAGGAAAAAGGCCATGAAATCTACTATTTTGAAGCCCAACAAGAAGGTAAGGGGCTCTTTTTTTCCTTTTGCTAAGTTTTATTTACATTATTTCAAGAAAATCATTGGTAAATGTGATTTGCACATGCTTTCGTATTTATTTTCAAGTGAAGAATGTTAGTGGCAATATGTTAGCTGGTAAAGTAGGAAATTTTTATGTTACAAAATGAAAGATCCATGGCTCTTGAAAGCCATATATGCTAGCATAGCAAGCTTGTATTTGACAAAATTACTTTCTTGTTTAAGCATAAGAACTTAGTCAATTTTAGTTCCTATATGCTCTCTCATTCTTGGGATGAGATATAGGATTCTTAGGCTTCATTTTTCAAGTAGTTCTTTCATGTTTTGGAGTTGTATTATAAGCAAAAAATAGAGCATTGTAACTCAGTTTTCTCAGTCATAGCATTGAGAAACACACTTTGTAACACATTTTTCAAAGTAAAGACACATATTTAAGTCTTGTATCTGCTATAAGAACACCCTTTCTCGATAAAATTTTAGTATTTTGTCTTCTTAATAGCTATTTCATTATGTGCAAATGAATGATTGATTATGTTTTTATGTGTTTTATGTTTAAACCTCAAAAACATTGTCTCATTTCCAACACTTTTACACAGAAATCAGTGAACAAAAATAATTAAATAAACTACCAATTGACTAAATATACTACCAATTAATAGAAATCAGTGAATAAATATGACTAAATATACTACAAGTTGACAGAAATCAGTGAATAAATATGACAAAATATATGACTAAATCAATGACTAAAAATATACTACCAAATTGATCAATCAAAACAACCAATAAATGACTAAAAATGGTTTAGTCATAAATTTGGTCACGTTATAAATAACTGGAAATAAACTACTAATGGTCATGTGACCAAGCTCAGTGAATAAATATGACTAAATAAATGAATAAATTAATGATTAAATATACTACCGAATTGATCATTCAAAACGGTCAAATAAATGACTAAAAATGGTTTAATCATAAATTTGGTCATGTTATAAATAGCCAGAAATAATGTTACACCCCACCTTAGATCCCTAAAAAAAAAATTGGATAAGAGGCATAGAGCCTATATATTTATATTAATATATAAAAATATAACAAAATTGTGATAAGATTGTCTGATTCCCAGCTGAAAACCAGCAATACCCTTACAAAAGATTAACCTATTTTGCAATAACATTATACCCATACACCAAAAAAATCCCATAAACAAAACTCATATCATTGTCTACATCCCCATACATAGTATTTGGAAACCCATAAACTATATTGTAACAAAATGAAAAAAACCCCAATAACTAATTATTAAACAACAAACTGCAAAAGAACCCACATGATATTCATTCCTCCATGGCAACAGGTTCATTCTCACCCTGACTCTCAACAGAAGACGGCTTTTCCAGTTCCCTAGCTCTTTTGCACCCAATTTACACCTTTGTACCAAAATCTTTGTTAATACCTTCAGTTGCTACTAGCATCTTCCTTGCGTTTGCATTTCCCTTGGGTATGATAGTGTTATTCAATAGGGCGTTCTCCTTCTGCTCATCATTTTTTCAGGAGTTGCGAATATTTTGAGCAATCAAGCATGTATGAGAATTGAGGAAGGAGATGGAAAAATATTTGTTTTTTATATCCATCCCCAACTGAGTACAAACCGCATGAGAATTCTTTCTCAAAGTCTTTAGAAAAAGATTATCATTCCTACCTTGTGACCCCAATTTCATTACTTCCAATATCTCATTCAGAACATGGAATTTTCTCAAGAGTTTATGTGAAAAAATCCCGCCAACTAACCCTTTTCCCTTGAAAAAACAATACCCTTGAACTATTGAGAGCAATGCTTGACCTTCCAAAAACTAACTCTTGACATACTTCTATAAACCTAATTCCAATTCCTTAAAAGACTACGAAATGTCAAGGAAGTTTGAAAAGAAAATGGAAAGAATTTGAGAAGGGACAATCACCCGACATGAGGCTAGATTGATAATCTTCATTCCAATTATGGTCTGAACATTGTCTACAACACTCGGGCAATCCATCTCAAAAATTAAGGCAAGATCTTTGTCTAAAAGGTTTTCTTTGAATGGCTTCTCCCAGTTTTGAACATGCATGAAGAATTTGAGATTCCAAGGATGCACCATGTGTGTATTAAGAAGCACAGATGTCGTCACCCAGAGAGGACACGAAATCCTGCTTGCCATAGTAATACTGCCACTATTTACCAATTCGCAGCTAGATGAAAAAGGATATGTGTCCCTTAGCCTGACACAGATAAAAATGCCTCCAACCATCAAAAACATAACAAACAATTATTATGCATTAAATGATGGAGGAATAAGCTCATCCTTCCCACCTCTAAATGAAGTCATGTTTCACTAAGCAGGTCACATCAAAGCATCTGCCCAGCTTTGTTCCATGACGAAATGTGTACCTACACAATGAAAACAAGGTGAGAGAAAAAGAATGATGAATAGGCATAAAGCCTATCCACCATGGAGGTTTTAGTCATTTAAAAATAATGTTGACTCATCCTTTCAAAACTACCTCAAATATTGACGTAGCTTAATTTTCCCACCTCGCGTGTTTTAAAAACTTGGTTCATTTTGTAGGTTATGTTTAGCAATCAATAGATCATACAAGCCAAAGTCTTCATTTGCTACCTCATGCAAGTCTTTATGCCTAAACTCTCGACCTTCACAACCCAGATTGGCCAGTCTATCTACTATCTTATTTCCCTCATGATAAACATGAGAAAGTTGTACCTCTTCAATAGAATCTAACAATGACCAAGCTTTCCTTAAAATATAGCCAATTTTCCAATTATAAGTGCTTCTCATTTTACATGCATTTATAATGAACAAGGAATCCCCTTCAATATGAACCTTATGCAGACCCATTTCCTTTAACAAAAGAAATCCCTAAAGGAGAGCCTTTTCCTCTACTATATTGTGTGTATCCTCTTCCAGTTTGAGAGCTTGAGCCATCAACAACAAGCCTTTTGAATCACAAATGCAAATTCCCACACCTGAAGCTCCTGGATTACCTCTACATGCTCCATCAAAGTTCAATTTAACAAAGTTTGGGAACGGAGGAGACCACTTAACTTTGGATCTATCCACTTTGGGTAAATAATGACTCTAATTAAGCCCCAATACTGGTTTGGATATGAGTTCCCACTGGCTTAGAATCCAATTATCCCAGTTAGTGAAAGTGGATGAGTGATTTTTATTACTCCTCACATAAGAATTGAATATCTCTGAAATCTACTTCTCAATTTTAAAAAGAATTTGTTGCATTGTTTGATATTGTTGCCTAAAAATTCTTTGATTACGTTCCCACCAAATGCACCAAATAACCAAAGAAGGTACTGCTTTCCATAAACAGGCATAAAATGAAGACTTATACATCACGGTCCAGCTTGAAAAAAGATCCCAAAGATTATCAAGGGTAATGGAAAAGTTATATTAAGTTTTCCTCTTACAAAGTCCCAACATTCTTGAGCAATTGAGCAACTAACAAAAAGATGATCCACAATCTCAATAGATTCTTGACATAGAACACTAGAAAAGGGATTTGCTATGCCCAATTTATGTAATTTTTCACTTGTTAGGATTGGCTTCTTGAGTGCTAACCAAGCAAAACTTTCATCCTTAGGAAGTGGCATAGAATTCCAACAAAAGGAGAATGCTCTATGGGATTGGTGTTGAGATGCCCTCACCATCATTGCTTTATACCCTTCCTTTACTAAATAATTTCTATCTTTTTTCGGAGCCCATGATAAATTATTTTCTTTCCCTTAAAACAGAACTTTCCTTCTATCCAATTCCCTTAATAAGATTAACTATTGGTCCGGAGTAATATCTAGTATAGAGAAGTCTTTCCATATAACTTTATGAGAATGAATATCAACTATAGCTACATAATCTATTAACTTTATACCCCAGGCTTTAGAAAAAAACTTGTACTAAAGGTTGCAGTTCTATCATAGAATGAAGAGGTGGAGGGCCATTCCACGAGTCCACCTAGAAGTGAGCTTGCTCCCCATCATTCACCTCCCATGTTAAATAATGAAGGATAATATCACGGCATAATATAATAAAATTCCACATGACTGAACCAGAAGGTGGGTCCTCTATTGTAAATATCCTTTGGGGATTACTACTATCAAGGTATTTTTGTTGCATTATGTTACACCATTTGAGTTCAGGTCTCTTGAACATCCGCCAAGATAATTTTTCTCCCAAAGCTAGATTTTTTACTGATAAAATTTGTAGTCTAGCCCCACCAACATGTTTATTTACACACATTGCATCCAAAGAAATGAGAGGTACTTTCCTTTTATCATCAATATTGTCTCTCCATAAGAAGCTCTTAATAATTTTTTCAATTTTTTTAATAACACATTGAGGCACTTTCAAAACAGCAAGGAAATAATTTGGGATGGAAGATAAAACTGACCTAATCAACATTATCCTGCTCGGAAATGACAACCTTCTCACTTTCCATGATAGAATTTTGGACTTGAGTCGATCAATAAATTTTTTCCAATACTGGGTTTTATCTTGACCCATAAAAAATGGCACCCCTAGATAAGAACTAGGCAATTTTGCCAATTAAAATACCAAAATTTCAAAAATGAAAATTTTGGATTTCTCCACATTTACTTTTTTCCCTAAGATCAAACAATAATCATCAAGAATTAACTTTACTTGGCGAGCTTCTTGGACAGTTGATTTCCCATATAACAGAGTGTCATCTACAAATAATGAATGTGTGTTGACATGTTGAGTGTTAGGAATTCTTATACCCTACTAGAGTCCTTGACTATGGGATCTCCATATAGATCTGATTAATGTTTTAGCCATTAAAATAAAAAGGTAGGGGAATAATGGATCACCCTACCTAACCCCTTGAGAGGCACTAAAGAAACCTGATGGTGAACCATTCACTAAACTGAGAACTTAGCTCCTGCCAAACATGATGTGATCCATTTACACCATTTTTTATTGAAACCAAACCTTTTCAAAACCTAAATTAAGAAGTCCCAATTAACTTTGGCATATGCCTTCATCATATCTAACTAAATAATAAAAGGAGTGTTGGATAATTTTATTGAATGTAGAACTTCATGAGCAACTATAGCCCCTTCTGAAGTCTCTCTGCCAAGCACAAAACCACCTTGCTCTGGTGAAACCACCTTAGACATGAGGGGTTGGATTCTAAAATAGATTGCTTTTGTAAATATTTTATAAATGGTGTTGCATAATGAAATTGGCCTAAAATCTAAAAAATTCCTTGAAGATTGCACTTTGGCAATAAGGGCTATATGAGTTGTATTGAACTTATTCAACATTATACCTAACTTCCTAGATTCTTCTAAAGCCAACAGAATATCAACACATACAAAATCCTAGCATTTTTGAAAAAAGAGCATTGTATATCCATCAGGACCTGAGGCTTTATCTAGAGCTAATGAGAATACCACCTTCTTTATTTCCTCGAATGTAAATGGTCTCATCAAGATATTGTTGTCTTCCTCAGAGATCAAGTTCGGGATGCACCCAAGAAAATATTTCTCCTTATCTTGAAAACAATACCCACCAACACATGATTTGCTCAAAAGATTAGAAAAAAATCTAACCCCTTCATTCTGAATATATGTCACTGAAGTGAGTAACTCGTTTGTTTCTGAGTGATGAATTGAGAAGATTGTTGTTGCAGCCCTTTTAAGTTGCACAAATGTATGAAAAAACTTTGTGTTTTTGTCTCCTTTTAACCATAACTCCCTTGACTTTTCACGCCAATGTATATCCTCCCTTGCCACTAACTTAGCCCACTCCAATTGTAATTTCTTTTGTTGCTCAAAAGTTGTTGCATCCAATCCTTGCACTAGAATCCTCTCATTTATTTCTAACAGTTGTTGGAAAGTGAATTCTTTCTGATGGAATATATTCTTAAAAACATTTTTGTTCCATTGCTTAATCTATGATTTAACAAACTTCAATTTATTCCAAAGTTGCAACATACGAGAACCCTTGATAAAAGGAGTTAAAGACCACCAGTTTTGCAATAGCTGGAAGAAATCTAGGTGTCTAAACCAAATTTTAAGAAGCTCGAAGGATGAAGTAGGTTTAGAAGCAACAGAAGGTACCACTATGTCTAAAGAAACTACATAATGATCTGAAGCTGTTGTAGGCAGAATATGTGAAGAAAAAACTTTTTGTCCCACAAACCAATTTGATGAGGCTAAGAATCTATCTAGTCATTCTGCAATTCGTAAGAAGTCTTTCCTTCTATTATTCCATGTGAACAATCCCTTTTCTGGCAAAATATCAATTAAATAATTATCATTTATGAAATTTGAAAAATCCTCCATTACTCTTGGGGGGGAATACCTCATTTTTTCTCCCTTAAGGATGCTATAGCATTAAAGTCCCCAGCTATGATTATCTTTTCATTTCTTAGGTTATCCAAAGCATTTGACAAGCTTTCCCAAAGTTTTCTCTTTTCAATTGTAGCATTAGGAGCATACACATTTATGAGATGGAAGTGAAGATCAAAATGCATAATTTTAACAAGTTGCCAATATTTCTCATTATTTAGCAGCTATAAAATAACTATTTTTGGATCCCACAAAGTGATAATGCCACCTGATGCCCCTTGTGGAAGCAAGTGAACCGATTTCCATAAATTCCATTTTCCAATAGAAGATTCATTTTTTTCTCAGAAGTTTTAGTTTCCTGAAGTAACACCACATTTTCTCCACAAGCATCAATTTTTTGCTTGATTTGAGCTCTCTTGTCAAGGGAATTACTGCCCCTAACATTCCATGAGAAAATATTCATTGAGGTCGAGGAGAGAAACAAGCTCTCCTTGGTCTTTTATTCCCTGAGACAATCAATTTTGAATCCAAAGTTGCTTGTAACCCTACTGCTATGGCTTCTTGCATCTTTGTGGCATAAGATTTATGGCCCCTTTTGCACAGTCTTTACTAGAGTTGATTGACTTGATGTGGTTTGCATAATTGATAATGTATGTGAATAATCAAAACATCCAAACTGCCTTGAGGTTGAAATAAGTTCCCCTGAAGCTGAGTTAAGCTCCCCAAGAAAATTGAAGGCATCTTCCAAGTATTCTTCCTCTTTAAATTCAGAATTTGCCATACCCTCTAGACCAGAAATATTCAAACCATCTACAAAGCTTATTTCTCTTTTGGATAAATCATCCATTAAATCCATTTCCTTTCCAATAGGTTGTTCCAAACCCCTATTCTCATTAAGAACATCATCTGCAGTCTCTTCTATCAGCGTTGATCCAACAAATACTAACATCTTATCTACAAAATCTTCTAACTCCAAACTTGAAACTAATTCATCATGGCCCATAGTAATACACTTCACTTGATCATTTACTTTCAGAGCAGGTGCATTAAACCCTACTAAACTATTGTTGTCAAACATTAATTGTTTGAAAATATCCTCTATCTTCCTAAAGGATGAAGCAAATAGAGATGGGCTGGATAAATGTAGAGACTTATCTAGAAGCTTGTGAAAAATCAGTTTTCTAGAATTATGAATTTTGAAGTTTGACACAAAATACTTCTCTAATATTTCCCCATCTCCCTTAGCAATCTCTACACTTGTAGATTTGAATAGGCCCCTTTCCTCGCCCAGTTTGAGAAAAGAGGATTTGATTGGAACTAACTGTTGCCTAAACAGATCAGTTGGTGGTTGAGCCAAAGATTGTTCTTTGAAAATTGAATAGTTTACCATGGTATGCCACAACTCATGGCATTAGTGACAAGCATTATTTGCATTTTCAATGATTAATTATTGAACCCATCTTCCAAATCTCGACACCATGTGTGAGTTTATTTACATCCAACAAAACACAAAACCTAACAAGTTTATTAGGGTCTATAAAGAAGGATTTGTCATGGCAAAGGAAAATACCAATTTGATTAGCCATGACTTCAATAAACTTTAGTTCTCTATATTCTAAAGCCAGATCCCTCATTTGTATCCATGTAGGAAGAAATTTGATTACGAGATCCTGAGGTTTGAAATTGGGTACCTATGGTTGAGGATACAGCCTAGAGCCTTGAAATACCTAGGATTTAATTTGAAACACGACATCTCTACTTTCTTTATTAGAAAAAATAACAACAAAATACCCCCAGACTTGTCTAAATAAAAAATTTGAGAAATCCCTTCCCATTCTGCATAAATAAGCTCTTTTAAGGCACATAAATCCAAGTTTAAATGCCAAAACTTACCTATTAAAGCTTTCTGATGGAGATCTTGGATTTGAGGCTCCAAATAATGATCAAGAAACATGATTTCCACAACTTTCCCAGGGGTTTTCTTAGGAGATCCATTGCTGCCTCCCAAATCTTGGAAATCTTCATTTTGGGCTTTAGTTGTGGGTATTTCTTTTTTCCTCCATTGCAAAGTTGCTTTCTTCTGAGGATTAGCTTTACCTTTCAAAGCCTGTTTATGCTTCTTCTTTTTTGCAGACTTCTTCTAGGCAATATTGCTTGCATGGTGACTATCCTTAACTGGAATGACAGGAGGCTCTTCATGATTCTGATCTTTTAATTTTGTTTCCTATCAAATATTGTTGAGAGCACAATTCTTATCTACTTTATTTTACCCATTTTGAGGTCTCAACTTTTCTAGTTGAATGTCTACATTTTGAGGTATTTTTGGATTGAAGGAAGCGCCTGAGGGGTTGAGATGAGCCCTCCTTGAGTGAGATCTGAAATCCTCTTATGCTTTTTTAAAATGCCTATTTAGAAAAGAATAGTCCTATTCAGGATTTTTAACATTTGATTGGTTTGTTGAATCCTATAGAATGCCCCTATCATCTTCATATAGATCAAAAATCGGTTGTTTACCATGCACCAATCTCTGAGGCTGATATGGTCTCTAGTTAGGTTTCGAAAACCTATATCTGACTGGACCATATCCTTGTTGTGCATGCCATTGGGGATTTTTCCTGGGCCCATTCTGAACAGTATTCTTATTGTCCTGACAATGATAGTGATGATTATCCCTGCCATGCAAAGGCTGAACTTTGCCAGAAATTCAACTGTTGGTTCTCCATGAATGAGCCATTTTTATTCACAAGGTTTTAATACTTCAATCATAACATTTTAAAGTTTTCTTAGATCCCTAAAATTACTTTTCACTTTATGCTAATTATTTTGATGAATCATGAGATTATGAAACCTTGGAAATTATATATTATAATGGAATTATGTAATGGTATGTTATCGCTTTCAATAGAATGGTGATAGTTACTTGATACTATGAATTTGATGAAATTCTATGAGATGATTCTATTTCTTAAAAGCAAATGATTAATGAAATGCAATGATATGATCTTGATGTAATGGTTTTTGGCTAAGTACCGTTTGTTTTCCTAAGTGGAAATGCAGGAACGATTGGAGCACCTCTAGAAAGAGAGGGGGGAGTATCACCTGGGAGAAGGGTGAAGTTGTGTGATAGAACAAGGGTTGGATTGAGATAATCACAATCTCAATGCTTTGGGTCTCCAATAGATAACCCCTTGGTGTTTCACTCCACCACTCACCATAGAGATCTTTGAAACACTCTAATCCAATGCTTTTCAGTTGTATCTCTTGGACTTTCAACATTCTCCTGCTTAATGCATCTGCTACTTTGTTTTGTTGTCCCTTCTTGTACTTAATGGTAAATTTAAAGGCTTGGATGTACTCCATCCATTTCAAATGTCTATTGCTTAACTTCTCTTGGGTGTTGATGTAACTGAGTTCCTAGTTATCTGTGAAGACTACAAACTCTTTGGGTAATAAATAATGCCTCCACTTCCTAAGGGACTGCACTAAAGCATAAAGTTCCAGATCATAGGTGGAGTATTTTTGCTTGGCTTCATTGAGTTTTTCACTAAAGAAGGCTACAGGCCTACCTTCTTGACTAAGGACTCCTCCTACTGCTACTCCACTTGCATCACACTCAACTATAAACAACTTATCAAAACTGGGCAACAAAAGTATAGGTTGAATTGCTACCTCGTGTTTTAGCTTTTCAAACCCTTTATCAGCCTCTAGAGTCCACTTAAACTTTTTTTTCTGACCACCCTTGATTGTATCTAGCACTGGTGCACATATGCCACTAAAATTCCTTATGAACTTCCTATAAAACTGAGCTAAACCATGGAAACTTCTTACCTTTGTGGTTGTGGTTGGTGTAGGCCAGTTTAAGATGGCTTCCACCTTACTTGGATCCATCTTCAACGTTCCCTGGGATACTACAAAGCCTAGATACACATGTTCTTGCTTGAAGAGCTCACACTTCTCGAGGTTGATTTCCAATTGTTCTTCTTGCAGCCTTTTGAGAACCATCTCCACATGTTTCAAATGTTCTTCTGCTGTCTTACTAAAAATTAGTATGTCATCCAAGTAGACTACCACAAAAATCCCTGTGAAATCCTTAAGCACCTCATTTATTAGCCTCATGAATGTGCTAGGGGAATTTGAGAGGCCGAATGGCATCACTTTCCACTCATACAAACCATCATTTTTCTTAAAAAATTTATTCCATTCATCACCCTCCTTAATTCTGATTTGGTGATACCCGCTCTTAAGATCTAACTTAGTGTAATACTGAGCACCTCCAAGGAAATCCATTAAATCTTCAATCCTAGGTATTGTGAATCTATACCTAATTGTGATTCTATTAATTGCTCTAGAATCAGTACAAAGTCTCCATTTACCTCCTTTCTTTGTTGCTAAAACAACTGGGACTGCACAAGGGTTGATGCTCTTTTGAATTAGACCTTGATTCAACAATTCTTCCACTTGTCTAGCCACTTCAAGATTATGATCTAGTGTGAGTTTGTATGCTGCCTTGTTAGGAAAAGAAGCTCTAGGTATGAAGTCAATTTGATGACTTATTGCTCTCTTTGGTGGTAGAGTTGCAGGTGTACCATCACTCACTATGCTCTTGTATTTTTCTAGCAGCCTTTGAACTATTTCAGGTATGACTGTCTTCTCAGCCTTTTCTTCCTCTTTGGACTACATTAGGACCACATAAGCTTCATTCCCTTGGTGTAGATCCTTGATAAATTCCTTGCCACTACTCAACATAATGTTAGGAACCTTGGACTGTCCTTCATCATCCTCAATCAATGATTGCAGCTTGAAGGTTCTTCCATCCTTCTTGAATTCAATAGTGTTCTTCTTCCCATGATATATAGCACCTCTATCATATTGCCATGGCCTACCAAGAAGAAGATGGCATGCATCCATGGGTAGTACATCACAAGTCAGCTTGTCTTTGTAGCCTCCAATTGAGAATTCCACTGTAACCTGCTCATTCACTAGAACACTCTACCCTTTGTTCAACCATGTGACTTTGTAGGGATTGGTATGAGGTACCTTCTGCAATTTTAGCTTAGTTACTACCTCCTCAGAGATGATATTATTTGTAGAACCAAAATCTACAATGACCTTGCATACCTTTCCCAACATCTTGCACCTTTCTCTAAACAAATCTCTCCTTTGCTTGGGTTCTTCCTTGACCGGTTGTCTGATCAGCACTTTATTAAACATTAGATTTTCACCTACTTTTGATTCTATATGACTGATCTTAGGTGATTTGACACTCATGGTGTCCTCTTGTGCATAAGCTACTCTTTTCTCATTGCTAGATGAAACTTTCTCTGGGCACCTATAAGCTGGATGACCTAGTTGATTACAGTGATAGCACTTCATGGTGGCAAAGTAGGAGTTACTTCTGCCTGCTCCTCTTCCTCTGTTTAAACCTCCTTGAGGTCCTCTTCCTCTATTAAATCCTCCTCTTTATGATGTTTCACCTCCATGCTCAGTAAGCTTGGATTCTCCTTGGGTTCTTTGATCATTACCTCTTCCTTGGTAACCTCCACGCTGTCCTCTTTGGTCTCTGCCTTTGCCTCTGCCTTTAGAGGATTGATCATGCTTTCTTTTATTCCTCTCTTCAATCTTTATAGCCAGTTGATAACATTGGTGGACTGTCTTGGGGATGAGTAAAGCCATCTCTTCCTGTATGTTCCACTTCAAACCATTAAGGTACCTAGCCACTTTCAGGCTCTCATCTTCTACCACATTTGATCTCAAGCAAAGCTTCTAAAACTCTTCAGTATAGGTGTTGACATCTTGGTATTTTTGTCTTAAACTCTGCCTCTTCTTGTGAAGTTGGATCTCATAATCATCTGGCATATATGCTTCTTTCACTTTAGCAACCATTCCTTTCTAGGTTGATATGGGTTGCTTTCCTTCTTTCTCCCTTTCAGTCTGAACAAATTTCCACCATGTTAAAGCTGATCCTCCCAACCTTGATTTTGCAACCTTCACTTTCTGAGCTTCCGTGACTCCATCACATTCAAAGTGGTTCTCCATGCCATCTATCCAATCCATGACCAGATCAGGATCCATCTTTCCATAGAACAACGGTATGCCCTCGAGTTCTTTTCCACTTATGGCTTTTAATGCCTTTAAGAAAGGCTCCTCCTCCAGAACAGGGTCAGGTTTAGGGACCTTGTCCTCCTTTGCAACCTCTTCTTCCTTTGGCACTGTTCCTTCCAGTCTTGCATTGTTCAATGCCTTCTCTAGCTGCTCAATTCTTTCTTTCAGGGACTTGTTGTCATCTTATTGCTCTTCAACCTTCTTGGCTAACTGTGCATTTGTCACCATGGTGGGGGTTTCACTGGACTCAACTTCTGACATATAAGCTGCTTTCCCAAATCTTTCACTGCTCTGATACCAATCTGATAGAACAAGGGTTGGATTGAGATAATCACAATCTCAATGCTCTAGGTCTCCAATAGATAACCCCTTGGTGTTTCACTCCACCACTCAACCTATAGGTCCTAAAGGTTATTAGGCACCCCTGGTCACTTGCCAACCCTGCAATCAATTCTAGTTTTCTGCTGCTAAACAGTTCTTGGTGCTTATTTTCCAGTTTGCTGCCACCAATGAGTTCTTGGTGCTTTTCCTCATACACTCAATCTAGCCCTTAGTTCTTATAAAGACTAGTAAACTTCTAACGTCTCCCAACTTGCATATAGGGGTGTGCATGGGCTTTCAAGGCCTTAAAATAGTTAAGGGAAGGTTCTTTCACAAGCACAAAACTCCATTCTTCCATCGCTTTCATCATACCCTAGGTTAGGGTTTTAGGAGGGCTACTAGGATTAGGCCTCCTCACACAAGAAAAACACTTATCACTCCTCTCCTTCACCTTATCAGGCCAAACTTTCTTTAGTCACCCTTGCTCAAATCTAAAGCACTAACATATTTTCAAGGTCTTGGACTATTTTCTGTCCGTACATGTGATGTACCCTATTCTTGCAAGAACTAGGGCTTTCCTTAATCTTTTTCTTGGACTGTTTTTAATTTATAGCCTCCAGATGATAAATCAAAATTTCTACACTCATTCCAACCTTGGTGAAGACTCCTGCAAACACTTCACACTCTGCTTTGTTAGTCATTTTACACCCTTGCCACGTTTGGTCAGTGCAAAGAATGTCTTTTCCCAAACGGGCACCTTTGGTCTCACCTAGGAAAAGACCTTAAGCTTGCTCTTAGACTTCCTAATGCTTCCTACCCCTAAACTATGTATAGTTAGGGAGATTGGCCACATTCCCAATGAGTCCATGCTTGTTGACTCAGGAAGAATGCAGCCTAAGACTCCATTACTACCATATTATAGTCAAAAAACACCAAATCAAGAAACACTAAATATGTAAAGAATGGAAAAAATGATGAACAAACTATTTATTTAGCCACAAAACTGATTCAAAGACTCCTCTACAAGCTAGAAGAAACCAATAAAATATATTTCTCAGTCCATATAGCAGCTATCACATGGCCAAGAACAGGTAATCAGATTTTTTTCACAACAAAATCACTGCTTTTTCTCATTCACATGAAAACTGCCAATATCAAAAACATCCAACCTCTATCAAAGGTGAGCATGAGCTTTTTACAATGCCAGGAATCAGTTAGGTTATTTCCCCGAGCCCAAGAATGGCAAAAACTATGCTGTTTGAAAACACAATGTGTTTTCCAACTCTTGCAAAAACTTAGGAAATAACCACACAAAAGAATTCCCATTTATTCAATTTCTAACCTAAGCACCAAAAAGGTCCTCAACACATCCTAAATGGTATTTGAGACCTTACACAACAAAATGAAATAAATTTTTAAAACAAGACTTCAAAAAGTGCTTGCACCTTGGCACCTTGGCAGGTGCTCCTACACCATTGTGAATCCTCTGATAATGTCATCTGAGCTTAGCGTTGATCAAGTATTGTTTATGTAAACCTAAGTATGGGGATGTTTCTATTCTTCTTAGGAGGTAAGTTAACCTAAGACAGTTGAGTTTTCTTCATCCATTGTGTTTGGACATGATTTGGTTGGATTATTAACTCTTTGTTTTAATATTTATAGTTAAGTGAGAATATATATATTTCTCCATATATGTATTGCACATTGTTCTTTAAACACTAGATGTTTATTACTATTAAATGCAAAGGGATGTCGATCATGATGATCATCCTTGAGTTTGTATTGTGGGGTGAATATACCTGGGAGACAACGTGAAGATCAACACTGTCGATCTTGTAAGACTATGTTACTAACACTAATTTCTGAGTGATGGGTCATTTAAATGTTTATGTATTTGGTGATAATTTTAAATGACTAATATAGTCATCGAGTCCATTATTTTTGACTTGAATCCTTTTACGGAGGAGAATGTTATAATGATAAGTTTGCTCGACTCAATTGAGGAGCTTATTGATTATAGTGATGGCATAGATATGCCTATATATATAAGTGTTTCCTTTTAAATAAAAATGAGTCTTATTTAGCCACAACCAAAAATTTGGGGGGGGTGAGAGCTTAATAGTTTTTCAATATCAGTAAGGCCATCAAGCTTAAATATTAGAAATGGAAAGAGTTTCAACATAATACAACTTTTGCTAGGCTATAATCCAAACGATGTGTCCTTCATGAGCTATGGATATCATCAATGACGGCCCAGGATTAAATTTGAAAGTAAGTTAAATCTCTATTAATTTTGTGTCATGGTTTTACCACGTATACATGCTTTTGAAACTGCATCTTAAGCTATTGTCGATAACAGCATTGATAACGGTCTTTGCAACTATTTCTTGAGGGTGGTTTTTTTTTTCCTGCCATAACATGGTGATGGCATCACATTAACTAGGAAAATGTTGGAAAAAGAAACCCAACTACAATGGGAAAAGAATGAAAACTCACACAACTCAAAGGAGACAAACACAAGGAGATAGAAATATATATGTATATTCAATTTTCTATTTCATCAAAAGGATTACATTCAAAAATTTACTGACAAAAACTCAGAGCTAAAGCTCTGTACATTCTCATACAAAAATTGTGCTAGTTCTGGCACATCTTCTTTATGTGTGTTGTTGTGTGGTGGACACATTCCAAAGCACTGGAGCACTGTCAATGTTCTCTTCTACTACAGGTTCTCCTAAACTTCTACTTTCTATAGTTGTCTGTTCTACTAAACATTCCCTTGTTTGCTTCTACAAAAACTTTTTGTCTCTATCTCCTTCTCATTCCTCTATAATACATTCTATTCTTCTTTTGTCTTTTTATTGCCTTTCCAAAATATGGTGCCTAATTCAAATTCAACCACCACAATTAATTTGCTGCCAAATATTAACTAGCCAGCATGGTGGTCAAACACAGCAAGGGGGGAACAGTCCAAATTTTATTTCATCTTAGGGTGCAATAAATGCACTTTCCCATTGTTTCTCGGGATTAAATATTCCAACACTCCCCCTTAATCCTAATTCATTCTACTCCTCATTATCATTTGAAACTTTTGGCACAAAACTTTCGGAGCAAAGTTTTTAGCGCAAGATTTTTTCTTTTTCATCACATTGCAAAACTTCCGGAGCAATGGACCAAAAGTTCTGAAGCACCGGTGCAAAGTTTCCAAAGCAAGCTTGTGTGCATCTATTTTTCATTCTAGAACTATCTTCTGAAGTTCTGAAGCATCTTTCCTTTTCTATTTTTTCCAGAACCAAATTTCTAGAGCATCTGTGCTTTTCTGTGTTGTGATTTTTGGTGCTTTCCAGAACCAAAGTTCCAAAGCATTCTTGCATACCAAGCCTATTCCTTAGGCGTTCAAAGGATTATTTTGATAATTCCTTTGTAAAAATATAAATGAGCTGCTGCTCATATTTGAAATGTTGAAGTTGAATCTCTCCATGCTCCACCAACTCCCTTATGAAATGGTAGCGGATTTCAATGTGCTTGCTTCGCCCATGAAAGACAGGATTCTTTGTCAATGCAATAGAAGATACGTTGTCACAAAATATGGTTGTACCATCTTCTTTCTGCTCATTCAAATCAGCAAGGATTCTTATAAGCCAAATAGCCTGACATGATGCTGCATTTGCTGCTATGTATTCCGCTTTGGCTATGGAGAGAGAAACTATGGGTTGCTTCTTTGATACCCATGATATTGCTCCTGAACCCATGTGGAACAAGTATCTCGATGTACTATTTCTATCATCTACATTTCATGCCCAATCACTGTCTATGTACCCAACCAGCTGAAACTCATTGGAGGTGGTATATTTAATGCCATAGCCTTTCGTGCCATTGACATACCTTAGAATTATTTTTCCTACTTGCCAGTGTGTGTCCTTAGGTTGCTCCATGAACCTAGAAATCAGGCTTACCATGTACATCAAATCTGGACTTGTTGTTGTCAAATACATGAGGCTTCCAACCATGCTCTTGTAGAGGGTTGGGTTAACATTATTGTTGATGTCCTCTTTGCTTAATTTCAGACCTGTAGCTATTGGGGTTGGGGCTGGTTTGTTGTCCAACATTCTAAATCTCTTCAAGATTTGTTTCTAGCATAGTTTGTTTGTGAAATAAAGATGTCATGATTTGTTTGCTGGACCTCTATGCCTAGGAAATATTTTAGCAAACCTAGGTCTGTCATTTCAAACTCATTTTTCATTACCTCTTTGAAATCAGCAATGAAAAGATTACTATTTCCCGTGAAAATTAAATCATCTACATACAAAATAGCAATAAGAATCTCACCATTGGATGCCTTTATGTAGAGTGTGGGCTCACTACTGCTTTTTCTAAAGCCATTTCTCATAAGGTACGAATCAATTATGTTGTACCATGCCTGCGGTGCTTGTTTCAGCCCATAAAGAGCTTTCTGGAGCCTGTAGACTTTATCTTCTTTCCATGGGACTTCATAGCTAGGTGGTTGCTCCACATATACCTCTTCCTTCAACACTCCATTTAAGAAGGTTGATTTCATGTCCATTTGTAATACTTTCCATTCATGCTAAGCTGTAATTGCTAAGACTGCCCGCACTATTTCCAGCCTTGCAACTGGTGCATATTTTTCATCATAGTCTCTTCCAGGCTGCTGTTTAACAACCAGCCTTGCTTTATGCCTTTCAATCTTACCATCAGTAGTGCATTTGGTCTTATAGACCCACTTAACTCCAATGATTGATTTTCCTTTAGTTAAATCAGTGAGCTCCCATGTTTTGTTTCTTACTATAGCGTCCATCTCTTCATCCATGGCATTACACCATTTTTTCTCCTTCATGGCTTCTTCAAAATGCATTGGATCACTATAAGAAAACATAGAAAAATCTAAATTCTCATCAAAGTTATCATACCTTTCATTGTCATAAATTTCCCTCACACTTCTTGTCTACTATGGCATCAATGATGCAAGCATAGGATCAGAATTTCCAGAGCTACATGACTATTGGACTGATGAAGAAGACTGTTGTTGTGAACTTCTGGAGCATCTGCCATGCTGGAAGTTTCTAGAGCTACTTCCCTGCTGAAATTTTCTAGAGCTATTGTTGTTGTTTTCTAAACTATTACCTTGTTGTAAGGTTATAGAGCATCTTCCTTTTGCAGCTTCTTCATCCTCAAGAGGTATTGAAACTGAAATACCTATGTTGCTATCAATTGTTCCATCCCATGACTCATTTTCAATGAATTCAACATCCTTGCTGATCACCATTTTCTTGGTGATGGGATTATACAATCTGTAGGCTTTGGATTCTTCACTATAGCCTATGAAAATGCATTTTTCTCCTTTGTCATCAAATTTCTTCCTTTTCTCTTTTGGCATGAGTGCATATGCCACACATCTAAATATTCTCAAATGCTCAACACTCCATTTTCATTTCATCCACACTTCTTGTGGGATCCTATTACGAATGGCCTTTATGGGACACCTATTTAAAATGTAGACTATTGTTGCTATAGCATCACCCCAATACTCATTAGATAAACCTTTTTCCTTCAACATGCTTGCTACCATCTTTGTGATGGTTCTATTCTTCCATTCAGCCACTCCATTTTGCTGTGGAGTATACCGGGCTGTGAGTTGTCTCTGAATACCATGAGACTTGCAAAAATTCATAAACTCTTGAGAGATATACTCTCCCCCTCTATCTGTTCTAACAACTTTGATATAGTGGTTGCTTTGGTTTTCAGCCAAGGCCTTAAACTCTTTGAACTTTTCAAATGCATCTGATTTGTTCTTCAAAAGATACACCCAGATTTTTCTACTATATTCATCTATGAGTGTCATAAAATAAACATTTCCTCCTAGGTTTGGGGTCTTCATGGGACCACACAAATCTGAATGCACCAGCTCTAATGGTGTTGTAGCTCTCCTAGAATTCCCTAATTGAAAGGGTTGCCTATGTTGTTTACCTAGGATGCATGCTTCACACTTTCCATCGAGCTCTACAATTGCTGGTAGGCCCCTAACCATATCTTTTATAAAAAAACATTTAAACTAGAATAACTTAGATGCCCATACCTCAAATGCCAAAGCTTGGATGGGTCTTGGATGATTGTTTTGAAGGTTGATTGTTGCAATCCTGTTGATTGTGCTAAGATTTGCATTTTGAGGGGAAACATTTGGTTCTTTGTCATTTCAACCGCTGCCATAACTTTCTTGCTTCCATCTCTGTCATAGATGATGCATTCCCCTTTCTCCATTAGTACTTTGTATCCATTTTGGACCATCTGTCCAATGCTCAAGAGGTTGTGTTTCATTCCTAGAGCATAAAAGACATCATGAAGTTGTATTTCTTTACCATGCTTGGTTTGTAGGCAGACTATGCCCTTTCCCATGACTGGAACTTACTCATTGTTTCTCATTTTGATTTCAGACTTAATGTTGTGGTCAATGGAGGAAAATATTTTTTTGTTACCACTCATGTGGTTGCTACAATCGTTGTCCAAGTACCAAACTTCAATGCTGCCTTGTTCTGCAAGATTGCATGCAATGAACACTTGAGACTGTTTTTCATTTTCATCCTTGTTCCTATTTTCCACATTTTCATTTTGACTCCCTTGGTCACGTTGTTTCTTCCTGCATTCACTTGCATAGTTACCATACTTGTGACAGTAGTAACATTGCACATTTCTCTTATCAGATCTTTGATTTGAGCTATTATTTTTCTTTTTGTTTTGGAAGTCTAATTGGGAGGTGCTTGCCTCCTCCTGACTGTTTGAGCCTCCTCTTCCAGAGTTGCTTCTACCTCTACCTCTTTGACCTCTTCCTCTACCATTTCTTCCTCTTCCCTTGCCTCTCACATTTGCTTGTGCTTTGAAGGCTTCTTCTTGGGAAGAATTTGTAGACCTATTTAGGCATTGCTCATGGGTTTGAAGTGAACCCATTAACTCATCAACTGATAATGTTGAGAGGTCCTTGGCCTCTTCTATGGCAATAACCACTGGGTCAAATTTTGTGGGTAAACTTTTGAGAATCTTCTCCACAATTTTTTACTCCTCCATAGTTTCTCCATTTATCCTCAATTGGTTAATCAAGGTGGAAGCCCTTGTATGAAAATCTAACATGGACTCGTTGTCCTTCATCTGCATTGTCTCAAAATCTCTCCTTTGCAACTGGAGTTTCACTGACCTGACGTTCTCAGACCCTTTGTAGGTGGTTTGAAGTATTTCCCATGCTTCTTTTGCATAACTAGTTGTTGCTATTCAAGGAAAGATAGCCTCTATCAAGGGTGTCTCAATCAGACTGAGGGCTTTGGCATCATTTTTCCTTCTCTCCTTTAATTGGTTATTTTGAGTGTTGCTCAATGCTACAAATGCATTTGGGTCAGTCACATCTATGAACCCATTTGCTACTAATTCCCACAAATCATTTGCTACTAAAATGGTTTTCATTTTCTTTGCCCAGACATCATAATTTTTTCCATCAAATATGGGTGGTTTCTGCCAACTCCTATTGTCTCCTCCAGCCATTTTGCTAAATGGGGGAAACCACAAATACCCAAATAAAATCTAAGACTTTTCTTCACTGCCTAGAAAACTAGGGCTTTCCCAAGTACCGAAAAACTAAAGTTCTATCATTGTATGCCTAGGAACAAAGCTAGGGATTTAACAAACTAAATGCCCAAAAAACTTAGGGCTCTGATATCAAACTGTTGGAAAAAGAAACCCAACTACAGTGGGAAAAGAATGAAAACTCACACAACTCAAAGGAGACAAACACAAGGAGACAAAAATATATATGTATATTTTATTTTCTATTTCATCAAAAGGATTACATTCAAAAATTTACTAACAAAAGCTTAGATCTAAAGTTCTATACATTCTCATACAAAAAATCTGCTAGTTCTGGCACATCTTCTTTTTGTGTGCTGTTGCATGCTAGACACATTCTGAAGCACTAGAGCACTGTCAATGTTCTTTGTTGCTGCAGGTTCTCCTAAACTTCTACTTTCTGTAGTTTTGTGTTCTACTGAACATTCCCTTGTTTGATTCTACAAAAAAAAATTGTCTTTGTCTCCTTCTCATTCCTCTCCTTCTACAGAATAATACATTCTATTCTTCTTTTGTCTTTTTGTTTCCTTTCCAAAATATGGCGCCCAATTCAAATTCAACCACCATAATTAATTTGCTGCAAAATATTAACTGGCCAGCATGGTGGTCAGACACAGCAAGGGGGGAACAGTCCAAATTTGATTTCATCTAAGGGTGCAATAAATGCACTTTCCTGTTGTAGCTCGGGATTAAATATTCCAATAGAAAAGAGTAGATTTTTATAATGGAAATAAAACTCAAACAAGGGGGTTGCCATTAAGCTATGCATATTTAACCCAAGGAAACCCATTCTAGAGTAAGAAGTAATGAAAAGAATCACCACGGTGGACCCATGACAATCTTCTCGCTTTGTCTTGGGATAACAATCTATGTAACCATTTCTTGCATTTTGGGGGGATCAAAGGTTTACTCTGGGGAGTTATTGATCTAGGAGGAGAAGGGAAGGTAATGGCATTGATCTCTAGAGAATAATTACTCAATAATGGGGGCTTTTCTTAGGCACTAAGATAGGTCATTCATCCTATATTAAAAAAATATTCCAATGCCAATCCAATGGAAAACCATGGTAAATATACATGGACAACGATAGCATTTGACAGTCCATGACTACCTCAAGATTGTGATTGATATCATTAGTTTGCTTCCATGCTTTTCTTTGTGCACGTCAATAGTGCAAGTGTTATGGTTCCTTGGCTTTATATAGAAATGTTGCTTTCCTCCTTATGCTGGCATTTCAAAGATCACCTGTCTTATTCCATCAATTACTTGCACAAGGGTGAGCCAAAATGCGGGTACAACATTTTGGGTAGTGTAGTTGAAGCTTTAAACAAGTCATGCTTTAAACTCTCTTCCTTTTGCTTGAAATAGCAAAGTAAAAGTTGAAATTTATTATCATAAACTCAAAGAAGTATTTCTTCATTTCTTTTAAAATAATTTGTTCCTCTGCTCTCTGTGTGTGTGAGTTACAGTAGTATGTGAATAATTGAAAATATAATTTTGCACTAAGAAACCTTATTTTGAGCAAAGTTTGAACTATAGTAACCTAGCTATTTATTCAATCCAAAGATTAGGTTGTTGTGAGCTTCTGAGTCGGTAGAAGAGAACATTTTCCTTCATTAAAATTCTTAACCAAGTTCATTATATTAGCTAATCATGTATTCTTGTTCATGATTTAGTGTCAAAAGAGTCGTATTTAATTGAGAATTTTTAAGATAGACCTCTCCAAGAGTCAAGATAGACTAAACCCGAAGGTTGAGAAATGTACTTAAATGGGATATACTCTTTAACAAGGGGGTTTTTTTGTGATTCGTTTACACTACAATATGACCAAAAAGGTTTGATTATCACCTAGATGATAATATATGTATATCATGTAACCTTATTATTCATTATGAGATTTTTGTGAACCTGATATTTGGATTTTGAAAACTTGAATAAGAGGGAGTAACCCTCTATTTAGATCAAATATTACTATCACCAAGCTTGTATAACATCACGTGAGAATCCCTTTATGACCTTGTGTATGTCATGTCAATGGCATAGAGTCATTAATATTGCTAAGAAACCTAAGAATAGATAAGAAGGTAAAACCTTTTGTTTCGTGGTAGGGTTGAATTTGAGGAAATAGCATAAATCCCAGAGGTTACTAATGCATGACCAAGGAATTCTATTCCTAAGGTATTATTTTCAAAATTAGTTATATTTCAAGCTTAGTGAGCAAGCATTTATGTTATGTAAAATTATTACAAGATGAGACCAATTGGTGTATGCTAGTGTTTATCCTTCATTAACAAGATTTCACTGAAATGAATGAAGAATTAAAACTAAATGGAAGACATTTTCTTGATGAAGATCTAACCCTTTTTAAGTAGACTTTGTTTAGGTAATAGTTGTACTACACTATGATTAGGAAGGTCAAGAAGATATCATTTTGTGACAAGATTCACTTAATGATTATATAGAGAATAGTCGCTCTCATGGGTTAGGGTTAAGACTCAAGCAAGTGGATGTAGCCAAGACCTAGGTAGTTATGTGAAATTAACTCAAGTGTTCAATTCAAAAATAACCAACAACCCCAAATGAGTTATTCACTTAATGAATCTTCACTTTCTAAGGACAAAAGCGATAATAAGGCTTAAATACCGAACATTTGAGATTATAACAAGAAGGTATCTTCAGCATTAGACTAATATCTATTTGTAGTTATGTTTAAACATTTCATTAGAAAATAAAGAATGCGAGGAAAAAGAGGTAATGAGTTAATGAACACGTTAGGTGCTACAATTGCATGATTGCCTAAATAATAAAAGGATAGAATCCTTCACTCTCTTTTTATAAATGAATTGTGGTTTGAGTTATTCCCTTGAAATGTAAAATTGTTTCCTTGTGAGTGACCAAACCCTTCTAGGGTTTTGTACATAGTCAAATACCACTCAGTAGAGGGTATTATGTAAAGGAAGTTTTCCTTGTCAATCTATGACCAATCAAGACAAGTTAGTTGTTCATATTGGCAAGAATATGCTAGGTAACTGCTATGGGGGGGAATACCTCTTCAATTTTTCTTATCTTGAACCAATGGCAGTTTCCAAGACCTGTTAGTTACACCAAGTAGATCAGGGGTTCAAGTAAGATCTAACAACTTATCAACTTGAATGAGTTATGTCTAGTAAGACAAGTTATGCCAATTCATAAGTTCTTTGTGATTGTTACCGGGTGGAACAATTAGTTCTAGTATACCCTAGGTTAGGAAAGGTAAGATCCAAGTCAAGTAGGGTGGGTGAAAAAATGACTTCACTCTTGGTAGCGATTGTATCAACAATACAAATACTATGGTCATAGTGAGTGTAGTTGTCTCTACATGCACTTGTCGGTTCACTGTGACCCAAATACTTAGCTAGTCAGGGATGTCATACATAGTTGGAAGGTATCCATAGTTGTGCAACGGTATTAGTTAAGTAGGGCACAACACCAAATCTCAGATGATAGAACTAAGAGGGTTCCCAACTAATCCCTTCATTGTAGGGCAGGGCCCCTTCCAGTTAGGAAGGTGTGTGGGGGATCGCTTAAGTCCATGGTTGGAGGTAAAGCACCTAGGTGATGCTCCTCCTCCTACAGATGACATGTTGAGTCTTAGAAGACAGAAAGAATCCAAATGTGGGATCTCTAACCTTAATCCTGTAAGTTATTGTTTAAGCTTAAATATATGCAATCTTTTAATTGAAATATGAAAGTGATAGATGTTTGTTCTTTTCAGTTAGAAAATATTGTGTAAATGTTTTGTTATATCTTTAAGGTAATAGTTATGCAGGAGCATGTTCCATATTTAAATAAAAAAATTGTACACCTTTTCATCTATGTTTTTTTTACTGTGTTGGTGAATAATTCATGGATGCTAACTATTTGTAAGAAGGTATAAATTATTACAAATAAACTACTAATGGTCATGCGACCAAGTTTAGTCATTTATATGCAATTTTTAGTAGCTTTTTTAGTCATTTATTGTTGTTTTTCTACTAGTTTCTTGAATATGTGTAGAATAGAGTCTAGTTTATAAAAAAATAATTTATTTGAAATTTCAATGAATGATTAAAAAATAAAGTAAAAAATACCAAACTTTGGTTTTTGACAAAAACAGATACACCAATAAAATAAATTAAAGATGAAAGCCTTAACATAGTCAAAATGTGAAAAAAATTGCATCATTAAATAGCTAAAAGAGAACTTAACATTACCCATGTGCTTTTTTTACTCGACCTTAAAACACATGCAAACTTGATGGTTAACACGAACAAGATTATATGAAATTTTGCATAGTGCAAAAACATGTTTTTGGGCATTGCAAAGGCAGTCCAAGCCTTTGGATTGGAAATCCAAACAAAATCCAAGCCAAAGGCTTGGGGATTCCCAAAGCAGAACAAAACACGAGCATGTTATAACCAATATCCTAAACCCTAATCTCTATACCTTATACACTTAACCCTATACCATCAACCCTAAACACTATCCATCAACCCTTTATACCTTAAACCCCACACCCTCAACCCTAATCCCTATACCCTATACCCTCAACCTTATACCCTAAACTCTAAATATTATGCCTCAACCCTCAACCCTATACTTAAATCCTAAACACTACATTCAACCTTGTACCTAATCTCAATACCCTCAACCCTATACCCAATATCCTAAACACTAATACCTATACCCTATACATTTAACCCTATACCCTATACACTTATCCTTATACCCTCAACCCTCAACCCTCAGACCTTAACCCTATACTTAAACCCTAAACCCTCAACCTTATACCTTAAACCCTAAACCCCCATCCCTATACCCTATACCCTAAACCTTATACCCTAAAACCTAAACATCATCCCTCAACCCTCAACCCTATACTTAAACCATAAACCCTACACTCAGCCTTGAACCCTAAACCCTCAAACCTTAACCCTCAACCCTATACCAAATATCCTAAACCATATACCCTCAATTTTGAAAAATATCCCTCAACCTTCAACCCTATACCTTAAACCCTAAACCCTATACCCTTAACCTTATACCCAATATCCTAAACCCTAATCCCTATAACATATACACTTAACCTTATACCCTCAAACCTATACCTTAAAGCCTAAAACCTATACCCTCAACCCTCATAGGGGGAGAGAGATAGGGAGAGGGAGATGAGAGATAGAGAGTAGAGAGGGAAGGAGAGAGAGAAATAATGATGGGGAAGGTGAGAGGGATAGAGAGAATGGTGAGATAGAGAGGAGAGAGTGAAAGAGG
>VDFB02281492.1:290110968-290136384 GCA_007258455.2 Sequoia sempervirens
GAGGTTAAATATAGAGGAGAGAGTGAGAGAGAAAGAGGGGGGAGAGAGAGAGGGGGGAGGGAAGGAGGGAAACTAGGAGAGAGTGAGAGGAAGGGATAGAGAGAATGGTGAGATAGATAGAAAGAGAGAGTGAAATAGAAAGAGGGGGATGGAGATACAAAGAGAGGTAGGTAGAGGGAGGGAGAGGATAGATAGAGAGTAGAGAGGGAAATAGCTAGGGAGGGAGACATAGGTGAGATAGAGAGGGATGGAGAGTGATGGAAGGAGAGGTAGGTATAGAGAGGGAGAGGGGAGATAAAGATAAGTAGGGAGGGAAGGAGAGAGAGAGATAGAGAGAGATAGAGAGAAGTAGAGAGGGGAGTGGGGGAGGGAGATAGAGGTGTGTGTGTGTGTGTGTGAGAGAGAAGTGAAGAGGGGAGGAGAGAGACTAAGAGGAGAAACGGAAAGAAGGGGAGGGAAAGTGAGGTAGAGCGGGATGGAGAGGAGAGATAGAGAGAAGTAGAGACGGAAGGAGGGAGGGAGGGAGAGTTAAGGAGGGAGATAGAGGTGTGTTTTTGTGAGAGAGAGAGAGTGGTGAGATAGAGAGAAGGAGAGAGGGAGAGATAGGGAGAGAGAATGGTGAGATAGAGAGGAGAGAGTGAGAGAGAAAGAGGGGGAGAGAGGGAGAAAGAAAGTGAGAGTGAGAGAGAGGGGTAGGTAGAGGGAGGGAGAGGAGAGATAGAGAGTAGAGAGGGAAATAGGTAGGGAAGGAGACATAGGGGAGATAGAGTGAGAGAGAGAGGGAGTGATGGAGGGAGAGGTAGGTAAAGAGAGGGAGAGGGGAGATAAAGATAAGTAGAGAGGGAGGAAGGGAGAGAGAGAGAGAGAGATGGATAGAGAGGAGATATAGAGAGTAGAGAGGGAAGGAGAAAGTGAGAGAGAAAGATGATACAACTTGTTGACTACTAAAGTTTTACCTCTTGATTGCTAAAATTTGACATGTCGATTACTGAAATTTGACTATCTAAAAAATTTTAAGATCTTCTAACAACTAGAATTTGCATTATAACTCATAGATATACAAAACCACTCTCAAATATTTTTAAATTATACATGAAATATAACTTGAAGTATAAGAAAGTAAATTTCCATATGTAAATTTCAACTTATACTTATTTCATGTATATAGCTTTCCTAAAACATAAGGAAAAGAAAGAGAAAAATAAAAGAGAAGGAAAAAAATTCAATACAAACCATAACATGAGCACGTTATAATGCACTCACATTATTTTAAATTTAAACCATAATGTGATTGCATTGTAACACTCGTGTTTTGGCTTGGTAATGACCAAACCTAGGCTCAATCACTACCAACCCATAATGCAAGTGTGTTTTGTTATAACACACTCATGTTTTTGCTATTTCGGGACCAAAAAGTGAAGTGGCCACTTTATGGCCCCCCATATTTGTGCACCTACCCATGGATGGGTATGAATTTTATGAGGTACTTATGATTATGGTGACATATGAAATTACACTAAATTATGGATCTTAATTATTCATGATTTCATTATGTATGGATTATTATGATGAAGATTTTAGGAGGATAGACTAGATGTTATTGTATGATTATGATGATAATGATGCATACAATGATGATGCTTTTTATTTTTCATGGTATACAATAAGAATAAATTGATCTAAAAATGAGATAAAATATTGTAATAGATGGAATTAATTAAACATAATCAATTGTTTTCATACTATGGATTATGACATAGATAAGGAGGGAAGAATGAGGGATAAGGTTAGATTAACATGTGATTTTTTAATTTTTTGAATGTATTTTATGCTAGGTTGGTATATAATTTATCTAATCACTAAATATAAAACCCCTAAAAATCATAAAAAATATTATAATTGCAAATAACATCAAATTAGGTTATTTTTTGTTTTATTAGCTCAAATTGTAAGAATATTCACATAATAATAATGTTAAATGAAAACACAATAGTGTAGAAATAAATATGATATTATAAATTATATTCTTATCAAGGAATAAAAGGAAGTGCCATTGAATACAAATAGGCATGTGATTATCTAAAGCAACATGAAAGGTGGTAACTAACTAAACCTCCACACCTGGATAATAGATGCAACTCACTAGTGACAAGAGTATAAATAAAAGAGGACTAGATATGTGTTAGAAAAGTTCACAAGAAATGGGCATACAACTATTTGACTCACTAACTAGATAAGTGATTATTAAATGCATAAGACATAGGCATGTAATCTATTGACACAAATAACTAAGTGAGCTTATCCTAACCAAGTGCATATAATGCAATATCATAATAAAGTAAATGTAAAATAAATAATGCTCCAACACCAATTGAGCATTAGATTGATCAATAGCTATAACTTTGGTTTTATTTTATTCTTAAATGTGGCTAATTGAGTCTTTCTAACTAAATTGCACTAAATATCCACACCTCAATCATGATAGCTAAACCCTAAACATTAAACACAAACTACGTTTTAATACTCAATCTTGTTTAATCAACCCAAAAATCCATGATCATTGTACATCTCTTTGTGACCCTAAATGACATCAAAGTAGGGCATAGTATGGCTTAATTAGCTCCAATTAATAATGAGATTGACTTAAAGTTGTAATTTTGGTTTTTGTTATGTTCTTGAATGGGGATGATTGAGTCTTTCTAGATCAAATGCACTAAATTTTCATGCCCTAATGATGATTCCAAAGCCCAAAACTATTAATATTCAAATAAAATTGATCACTAAATTTTAATTTGTAACCATGAATGTATTAATTTGGGGTTTTATTAGCTTATGTGAGTAGTAAATTAACTCATAGCTATCATTTTGGTTCTATTAAACTTATAAATGGGGATAAATTTAAGTCTTACCAACTCAATATGCACTAAATTCACACACCCTAATAAGGTTGGATTTATTTCATAACCCTAAACATTCACTAGATTAGTGTCCTTGATCTTGATCTTTGGACTTAGAAACCCCTACTCTCTTATATGAATTTGTAAAAAAATATATAAATTAAATTATCCATAGAAACAAATGAAAGAAAAAAATATGTTAAACTCTCACTAAAGGTATTGTTGACCTATAGTAATTTAAAGGATAAAATGTAATGAACACCTTAAAATAGATCAATTTTTTCCTTTTTATATATTCATATGTGTGATTAGATGCCTTAAATTTTTATTTTTTGTGACATAAATTAGTCAAAATTGATGTTGCACATTTATGTTAAATTTGAATGTGTCTAAATGATGTATTTTGAATTTGTGTGTTTGATGTGATTTTTAGTTCAAATTGTACATTATTTAATTATTTTGTTGATATATTTTTTTTAATTGCTTAACATGCAGTGGCCCTTGACATGGAGCAATTACCATTAGTTGATGAATTTTCTATAGAGGATCTTTTGCATAATGCGAAGCCTCAAAACCTCTCACCTGCACCCTCTCCAAATCATAGCCCCCCACCCCAAAATCCCACACCCCCACCCTCTCCACATCCTAACCCCCCTACATTTGATGAGGTTCAATTGCGATCCAACATCAATGCAAACATAAACATCATTCAAGAAAATATTAATTTGATAAAAAAAATTAGTCTAATACACCCCCCACCTAGCATGTTTTACATCTTCAATGCAAACTGTTGTTGACTCTGTTCAATCTATCAATGCAGATTTAGATAGTTTTCGCTAATGGAGAGAGAAGAGGAGACAATTTTTTATTCAGATGGACTATAATATAGAGAGATCTTAGATCTTCACATTACCAAACAAACCATTGCCCCACATTTCATTGACCCCCACACTAACCTACCAATTCCTCCTAATAAAAAATGAATTCCAATTAGATGGTGTAGGCACCTGTAGATAGCCACACATTTTTGGGACCGATGGTTGATGGTCTTTGATCATCCACCACACACTAATTATGAGGTGTTCTTTTATTTTTTGAGAAAATTATGGGTTAAGTTTGAGATGGGTTAAAAACCCAATTATTTTGATATGAGGTCATTTTAGGGAGCCCGAGTGGCATGCCCCAACATAGAGTAGGAAAACGTGTCAATCCTCAGTGACATGCTCTAATTCCACCTATTGTTGCTCCTCCATCTCTTGGTATTATGTTACCATTTCAGCACCATGTAGTGATGTTGACATTAGGAGAATTGATTTTTCTCTCAGGAGATTTCATTAATCAAGCTACCCACATGGTAGCTAAAGTCGATGATAGAGAGCATGGAGGATATGGTCCCAGCAGCTCGCATGTGCCACAACCACTTTTTTTTAGAGTTGTAGTCATCCATGCTATGGGTCTGCTCAAGCATCCACTTCAGATGCACCTACATCAAAGGTGGAATCATTTTTGGATTTACTATGTTTCGATGATCGTCCTACATAGGTATGTACATCAAGTCACATTTACATGTATTGAAGTTCATGTTTAATAACATTAAATTATATATAATATTAATTTGAAGTGTTTGGTGTAGATGCATGACCATAGGAGGTCATCTTGGTATGATCGTATTTGTTTTACATTGGCATCTATAAAAGTGGGCACACCTTAAGGTCAAGTAAACCAATTTCTATTGGCCCTAGGAAATTGCATATATGTATAGATATAGTTTTAATTTAAAGTTGCATCATTTAATTTCTTATTTATATATTTTAATTTGTGTCCATAGAATTTAATTCAATTGTACACGTGTGAAACTTGATATATTGTGTCTATATGTAGGGAGGTCATGTGATATCCATGACTGACCAACCACAATGTGTGGAGAGCACTCTTGAGTCATCATCAACTGTTATGCATGGGCTATCTTTGGTGCGTGTTTTCAAAATTTATTTAATTTTGAAATTTACATGTACTTAAAAAATTTACTAGATGTACTACTATTATTTTAAAATTTAAAATTCAAATTAAATTTAATTTATATTTAAATCTAAAAATATATGTTTCATACATATGTATATATGCAGGATGATAACAGTATCCTGATAGGTGCTAGCTAGGCTCTTGATCAAGGTCATTTTTATGAGGCCGTGGTCTTAAACTTTACTAAATTTCCTATACAATTTTTAGGTCTTTCAACAATATATATGATTAAAATCATTTTTTATCACTAATATTTTCTAACCTATTGTTTGCTTTACTTGAATATTTAGGAATTAGTAACTCATTCATTTGATCCTCAATCAACAGCTATACCACCCACTAAACAAAATGTGCCACTATATTCACATGCTTAGATGGTAAGATATGCATACTTTCTAGAGTTTAGATTTAAAAATTTAATTTCATGATTTTATCAATTATGTTAAATTAAATCAAAATTTCTTTAACTTTATCTAATTTCAAGTTTCTTGAACTCTTCTACAACATGATACAGGTCCATCTAGTCCACATGGAATGAAGAGGAGTATTGATTTTACTGATTGTCTTGATAGCTAGGCCAATTTAATTTTATGGACTATGTATGTACATGTATACACATGTGAATATGTATATTTTATTTAAATATGTGCCACTTGACATACATTTCACATGGTATTTCATGTCCTTCTAGACATATTTTAGTATGTTTCATGAATTCTATATGATCATTTGTATTTATTTATATGCTAACTTTAAAATTTTGTAGATACATTTAGTACATGTTTTATTTCAAACTAGCTCTAGATATATCTAGCATTTCATGTGGACTTTAATATAGTCAATTAAATGTGTGCTCACATACATTATGTTCATTATGTTCATTAAATACATCTAATATATATATATATATATGTACTATAAATTCTTGTCTAATCAAATTATAATATTTAGATGCTATTGTTGAATGAAGTTTAGATGTCTTAAAATGATTAACTTTCAAAGTTCAAAAAAGTCACATGGTTAGGTGATTTAACCAATGCTACACTAAATATTGCTTAAATGTGACAATTTAAAAAATTCCTTATAGTTTATCATATTCATATTAAACTAAGGGCCCAGTTTTAACTATTTTCCAATTAGCTTGAATATCCATCACTAAATATTGCTTAAATGTGACAATTTAACAAATTCCTTATAGTTTATCATATTCATATTAAACTAAGGGCCCAGTTTTAACTATTTTCCAATTAGCTTGAATATCTATCACTAGACAAAAATTTATACAACATATATGCCACTTAATGAAAAATTATCAAAGTAGTCTTATGCTGATATTAGGGATTAATAAGTATTTCATTATATGAGTAAAAACCTGCCATAAATGAGAGAGTCTCATGACACAAAGAAAAATCAACAACGATATATCAATATTGGATAAATGAAAGTCATCCTTAAACAATGACTTATTAAGATCCCTAAATCTATATAATCCTTTTGGACACACTTAGTTTAATCCAACTCTAATGCAATTAACAACTTAAAAATTTATTTGCCTGTTATCTTTGTGGCCCACAAAATTTGTGCTACTATAAAAGAGAATTTTGCCTCTAGGACTTATTTCCAAAAATGGTTTGATGGTAATGCTTAGTCCAGTTGATATTTCTATTATGCATAAGTGGAAGATTCCCTATGATATTTCCCTTCCTCTCACTAAAGGTAAATCCTCTAGAGATGATGTTTTTTGGAAAGCTCCCCCTGCTAGATGGGTGAAAGCTAATTTTGATGGAGCTGCTAAAGCTAATCTAAGACCTACTAGATGTGGGGGAGTGTTAAGAAACTCTAATGGTGGGTTCATTTTTGTTGTGGCACTCCCTTTGGGAACCCAGACAAACCACATTGTAGAAGCGGGTGTAGCCTATCATGGTTTGAAGATGGCACATTCTAGAGGTTATAAAAAGGTGTGGCTTGAGGGGGATTCTCTCAATATTATTAATAATCTCAAGGAGTCTTCAGTTCCTACTTAGAGTTTTTATTCTACCATTAGGGATGTTATTGATATCCTAAATTCCTTTGATGAGTATTGTATTTCTCATATATTTAGGGAAGGAAATGGTTTAGATGATGTTTTCGCTAACCTTGGTGTGAAGGGTTCTAGGGAATGGGACATTAACAATCCCATCCCCTTGGAGGCCACTGCTTGTTTAAATCATGATATCCAAAATTGCTAACTTGGATGTTTGCCTCATTATGATCAGGGATTGTATGACTATCTCCATGTGGTAAATAATTATATAGTGTAATGGTGAGCTGGATTTTTATCGTGTTGATGGTACTGTAGACACATAAAATGTATTGATTGGCATTACACATTTGATCCTGATTACTAACACCATTTCAACCTGAACCACCTTCTCAGCTTATCATCACTCTTCGCCCCTTAATTAAATAAATCATTATTTATCTAATTAAGTCTTTCTCTTTTGTTAATTAAATTAATCAACCTGATTTAATTAACCCTAGGTATCTATTTAATTAAATAATTCATTTTATTTGATTAAATCTCCAAAGTCATCTTATTAAATTAAATAAATTAAACCTTGTTTAATTTAATCTAACATCATCCCCTTCAATTAAATAAATCAAATCCTTTATTTAATTAAATCTAAATCACATTCTTCTCATCTTTTGATTTAAATCAACCCATAAATCTAAATCAATTGGTCACATCATCTAATCCCTCATTAAATTAATTAAACCTTGATTAATTTAATCTTTTTCTATGTCCCATCCTCTAGCTTTTTCCACTTGCACAGGAAAATACATTTAATGGATTTATTAAATCCCTATTTTCTTTCAACTTGGCATCTTTAGGGGAATATTCCTCCAAATTTGAAATCCATCCAAGTGGATTTTCCCTTCCAACAAGACATTCTTTCCTTCTTACATGTCCTTGTGCATTGAACGAAGTGGCATTTAAGTCATTCTTTTTCCCCCTTTACATGTCATTTTACTATTTTCAAATTCCACTTAATTGCATTAATGGGAATATTCATCAAAATGTGCACATCCTTTTCCCATTGGATGTTGAATGATCCCACATTGCTTAATTTTGATCATTCCTCCATCTTGTCTTTCTATAAATAAGAGGTTTCTCTCCTCATTTGATCATCCACAATTTGAGCAAGTTTACTATACTCAATTTTTCTCTTCAAGCATATCTACTTCCATCAATTTTATCAAATTCTTAGCTAGGTTATGCATATTTTTCATCATGGAGCTCAATTGAATCTTCAACAAAGTGGATCGCTCATCAACATTGCATCATAGGAGTTGGGAAAGGGCCAATTTTCACATCAAATTGGCACCAATTTCCCCATGGGATCAAAATTTTGCATGCTTAATTAGGACTTCATTGCTTTCTTATTGTGTTCTTCATTTTATTTCCTAGTTTGAGCATTGTTAATGGATTTCATGGGGAATTTTGATTCTTACTTGCATTTGATCTAATAATGTGTTTGTTTCTTGTGTTTTGTAGGTACTAGGATTGGGGTTCCACATTTGGCACTAGGAGGGAAAATCATTTCACCATCAACTCTTGAAAATCTTGAAAAATCCTCCATGTTAAACTTTGGGCAAATAAAAATCAAATCAAATACAAATCATCTTGTTTGATTAGATGTGTGTAGATGCATCCTTCTCCACACATTTATTCAAATTATCAAAACCTTGTAAAAAATCTATCCCTTGATAACATCCAACATCTTGGGGTTTAGGAGTTCATTATCCAAAATCAAAATCAAATCAATCAAAAATCATCTTGTTTGGGTAGGTGTGTTTAGATAAATCCTTCTTCTCACACTTAGTCAAATTAGCATTTTGTGGAAAAATTTACTCTAGGACAACATCTAACCTCTTAGAGTTTATGAGTTCACCATCCAAATCAAACATCAAACATCAAATCAAATTCATAAAGTTTAACATCTCCTTCAATATTTCTCAAGAGTTCC
The DNA here is from genome assembly GCA_007258455.2 of Sequoia sempervirens. Classification (NCBI taxonomy): domain Eukaryota; kingdom Viridiplantae; phylum Streptophyta; class Pinopsida; order Cupressales; family Cupressaceae; genus Sequoia; species Sequoia sempervirens. The sequence continues at coordinate 290,119,895 of VDFB02281492.1, forward strand.
AATCATCCATCTTTCGCATATCTCATTATCACCCTTTGATCTTTAAATCATCCTAAATCTTCTCTTTTGTGCCTAAAGTTAGATCATTCTAAAGAATTAGAGGTTCAACTCTTAAATTCTTGAAAATCGATCCCTATTTTATGGTGCAAACTAGATCGCAACACAAGAAGAACATGGAGACCAACAAAGAAACGTCAACTTCGAGTGATCTAAGTCAAACCAATGCTGAAATAAATTTATTTGGATCAAGCAATCCCACAATCAATCTTCCACTCCCTCAAGACCATCAAGAGGAAGGACAAGTGGAAGACCTCACAAACAATGCTTTCGGTATGACTCAAGATGAGATCACTAAGATGGTTCAAAATCCTGAGAATCATAGAATTTTCAACATCATGATGAAGCTCCATCCCTCACAATACATGCTTGAATTAGCAAAACAAGGGGCTAAACTCCCTTCTGATTACGATGTCAGAACCATTATGGAACAACCTCTTGGGGTCATGCCCCCAATATCATTTACACTCCCAACATCATCCACACTCCCCATTTCATCAACACTGCCATTTCAAAACATAACTCAACCCATCCCCCAAATTGCATCATCCATTGCTCCAACTCAACCCATTGTTAACAAGGGGAGTGCATTTCTCAATGCATTACAAACACACCCCCTTGTGAATAATCAAGATTTGGATGCAAACACCATATTGGGTCTATCCATTCCCCAAAATCCATTACATCCATATGTCCCCCTCACCTTTCATGATCCCAATGACCCATCATCTTCATTTCACGCAACACCTCAAACCTCTCTCCCCATAACCTCACAAGGAGAAGGTGACTTATCTGGACTAGGGGGAATCTTTGACCCTTCATTTTCATCATTTCCCCAAGGGAGTATGCCACTCACTTTTCCATCACTTCCACCCTTTGCATTAACATCTGCATCACCTCTTGGTTTGGGGCTACCTCCATTACCACCACTCATTCAAAACAACCTCTCGATCATCAATAAAAGCATCATACCAAATCCTCCCATCTTGCCATCGATATCACAACAACAAATGGTGACCATCCCCATAACACAAGCAACCAACACATCATCTATCATCCCTCAAAACATGGTCTCTCAAGGACTGAGCATATCGATCGCACCATCCACTACACAAATCCCAATCATCAATACAACAGTACCTCTCATCATGAACACCATTTTGAATCTGCCACCACCACCACCAAAATCAAACACACTAAACCAATACAACATTGTGTTGCAAGTAGCTCAGCAAACTGCTTACCAAAAAGCACTTCAGCAAATGCAAAATTAGCAAGATGCACAGCTAGCTGCTCTCCAAGCCTCTCAAGCCACTCAATTAGCCCAAGCTACATTACAAGCACAACAAGCACAACAAGATCAGCAAGATGCTCAATCCTAAGCCTTATTACAACAATAGTAGGCCATTCAAGTTTCCCAAGCTACACAAGCTGCTCAAGTTGCACAAGTTGTTTCAGGCCACATAGGCTACCCAAAAGGCTCAAGCTCAAGCGCAAGCAAAACCATAGTATCTCACACAAAAACAAGAATACCATCAAGCACTAAAGCAATACCAAGAATAGCAAGAAGCAACTCAACTAGCAGCCCAACAACAAGTGTTGTTAGTGCAACAGCAACAGCAAGCCCAACAACAGGCATTATTAGCACAACAACATGACCAAAAATAAATGTTGTTGGTATAGTAGCAGTTACAAGCATATTTGGCGTAGCAACACATGCAAACACCATCCACCAACACACCAATCAATCCATCCATCCCTCCAACACCTCCACCACTCCAAAACACATTCACTCCACCCCCTAATCTGCAAGATGATGTGACAACGCAAATCAAACTACTCTCGCAGCAGGTGCTTGATCTTTAGTCAAGGAAAACCACAAAAACACCTAGCAAATTTTGTCCTTATCCATTTGATAGGAGCCTTGCAATGAAACTATTCCCAAAGGGATTTGAAATCCCCAAATTTGATAAATATCGTGGGACGGGAAACCCTAAAGATCACATCAGGGAATTCAAAGTGCATTGCATGGAAGTTGCATATGACGATACATATCTGATGGGGCTATTTCCTAGAAGTTTGGTTGGCCAAGCCATGGAGTGGTTCTCTCACCTTCCTCCTAGCATCAAAAAGTTCCAAGAAATAGTAGACGCATTCATAAAAAATTACGCCTTCAATATCGGTATGGATGTCAGCCTAGAGGAACTATCAGCTCTTAAACAAGGCAAGAACGAATCATTCTCTTCCTTTCTACAACGATGGTGATCCAAGGCCAATAGGAGCAAATGGGCCATGCCTAAAGAACAACAAGTTTGCACCATCATCTCTAATCTCGAAGGAATCTCGGCATTCCATCTCAAGGTGCAAGGTATCACCACATACGACCAACTAATCTCCAAGGTGCTTAACATCAAATGAGCCCTTATTGCACAAGGAGGGCCACCCACATATCCTAAACAGCAAAACAATCTCCCATCCACCATCTATAATGACAAACCTCGCACATGGGCGAAAAAATAGAAACATTACCAACGATGGTGTTGTTGACACCAAAGTTGTCATCAGTGCTCCTCAACAAAACACACCAAGACCCTAGCAACAACCCCAAAACAACAATCATAACCATCAGAAAGCTAACACTATGACTTAGCAACCAAGCAATCAAACAATCAACAATGTGAATGATCAAAGGGGGCCACCATAGCAAAACAAAACTCCCCCAAGCAGAAGTACACAGCCCTTGGGGAATCAATTGAATCCATCATGAAGAGATTGGTCAAGGAAAAACACATCACAATCCCCACCTATGAGAACTATCAAGAGCCCTTGGTGAAACCGTCGTGGTACAATGAAAATCATCTTTGTGACTTCCACAAGATCAAGGCACACACAACTTCCAGTTGCATGAGGTTGAAAAACTTGATCCAAGACCTCATTGATGACAAAATCATAAATGTGGAACAACCAATGGGAAACCAAAATCTCAAGATTTACACAAATCTGATGCCTGACCATAACAAGGGAAACAATGATAAAGGAAAAGGAAAATACAAGAATATGAACCATGTGTATGAACATGTTGTTGCAACACTTGAGTAATATGTCCCCATCATTAACATTAAGGGAGCCAATGTTGATTATGGAGTCACCACACGTGGTGTCAAGGTCACCATTGTTGGACCATCACAACCTCCTAGGGAAACCACCTCAAATTCAGGATCTATTCCCCATGGCTACAATGTACTAGACCAACTGACAAAAACACCCAATCAGATCTCCATCATGGAGTTGCTAAATATATCTCTTGCCCATAGAAAAATTCTTGAGCAAGTATTGGCTTCGTCCAAAATCTCTGCGGATCTAGATGCTGACCAATTCCAAGCTATGGTCGGAAATATCACCACCCCAAACCTCCTCACATCCTTCAACTAGGACTTCCTTGTACAACCATCTCATAATCACTCTCTCCACCTTAAAGCCCTGGTCCATAAAAATAAAGTTAAGAGTCTTGGTGGATGGGGGTGCAGGTCTAAACATTTGTTCCCTTAAGTTCATAAAAAAATTGGGAATCTCATAAGACTCCATTGAAAAATGAAAAGGCATAACCATCAGGGCTTATGATGATCAAGAAAGAGTGTCTTAGGGCACTATCCAAATCCCTATTCAAGTAGGGCCAACAATTATGGAAACCACCTGTTAGGTCCTTGACCTTGATTTGCCTTACAACATTCTCCTAGAGCATCCATGGATCCATGGAATGTAAGCAGTAGTATCAACCTTCCACCAATGTGTCAAATTCACATACCAAGGCGAAGAGGTCACTATCCATGGGGATCTTGAACCCTTTTCTTACTGCAAAATCCTAGAAGCAAAATACTACAAAATCCCCCAAGTGCCAAAGAATGATGAGGGCCCATCAACTCCATACATTGATCCAAATACTCTCACCTCCACTTTTGCGACAAAGACACCCATCATCCCTGCCATTTCCACTATCAAGGTCATTATCTAGGACAATAGGTGTGGAAACTATACAATTCCAAAAAATAATTTTATGGTAGGAGTTACCACAATCTCCTAGGTCATGAGGATGACCACAATCAAATGATGCTTCCTCATCCCAAACCTTCACAATAGGATCATCCAGCTTCAGAAGTTGGGTAGATCTCGGTCGGGAAGTAATAGAAGAGGATCCATCCCATCTCCTTTACAACAAACCAACAGTTGATCTACCTATGGATGATAGTAGTAAAGGCTTACAATTGATGCTCGCCATGGGATATGACAGAAACCAGAGGCTTGGATAGAATGACAATGAATTTCTAGTACCCATCGTTTGTGAGACACAAATGAGAAATCTTGGTCTTGGATGTACCCCTCCGAGTATAACCATATGTGTCCGAAATCCCTTGGTTAGAAAATTAAAAAATCCTCAGCAATCTACAGCCACTCTTCAGTTATCCACAAGTCAAGTCATAGGAAACTTCATAACTGACATCTGTAGTAGTAGTGATGATGAGGATTCCATGGCTGACTTACCCATGCTTTTCGAGGACACCACCCTTCTCATGATTAGTACCCTGTCATTTGAATCAACCAGCCAAACCCATGAAATCAACCTAGTCTACTCCCAACTCATTGATTACAACCAACGAGGACTGTTAGTTCTAGACACTTTCAAAAACTATGAGGTGCTCTCGAAATTCATGGGACTGTGAAACATAGTGCCATGTAGAGATCACAAGGTTGGGTTTGATACCATTCTAGACACATAAGATTACTACAAAGAAACAATTGAATCCTTTAGTCGCAAAAGTGATAATTTGAGAATAATCTCAAGCTCTTTGAGTGAAAACCACACTGTGGCACTCTCTGACCCAAAAATAGTAAAAAGAAAGGACATATCTAATGGTGAAAATCTCTCTGTGGCACCCGAGGATGAAGGATTCAATCTTCCTCTCAAAGCTCTACATTAGGAAAAGTCAGTTGTTCTAGCTGAGAAGTGCAACCCAATCAACTTAGGAACAAAGGAAACTCCGCATATCACATTTTATGTTGAATCATTGATGTCAGAAGAACAAGAGCTCATGGTTGCCTTCTTAAGGGAGAGAAAAGTCAACTTTGTGTGGAGCTATGCCGACATGCTCGGGCTTGATCCAGAGATTGTGGTCCACCATCTAGCAGTTTACCCTGAAGCAAAGCCTGTCAAACAAAAGCTCAGAAAAATGCATCCCCAGATAGCCTTGTTAGTCAAAATGGAATTAAAGAAGCTACTTGACACAGGGTTCATATGACCAATTGACTATCCGGAGTGGGTATCAAATTTGGTTCATGTTTCAAATCCTGACGGGGGCATCTGTATATGCATAGATTTTAGAGACCTAAACAAGGCATGTCCCAAAGATGACTTCCTGCTTCCCAACATTGATATGATTGTAGACATGACCACGGGACATGAGATGGACGAATTCTCTGGGTATAACCAAATCATGATAGCCAAAGAAGATCAACATAAAATGGCTTTTACTTGTCCATGAGGGACATATTGTTGGAACATGATGCCATTTGGCCTAAAGAACGCTGGAGCAACATATCAAAGAGCCATGACCTTAATCTTTCATGACATGATCCATAAGACTGTGGAAGATTATGTCGATGACATATTGACGAAATCCAGAAAGAGAAAGGACCACATAGTAACATTAAGTGCCATCTTCGACATACTGGAGGAATACAAGGTCTACCTTAATCCAAAGAAGTGTGTCTTTGGCGTACAATCAGGGAAACTATTGGGATACATCATGTCTATGAGAGGAATTGAAATAGATCCTGCTAAGGTAAAGGAAATCCTCAAGATGGAAGCACTTAAGACATTGAAATAATTAAGAGGCCTACAAGGCAGGCTTTAGTCAATCTGTCCGGTCATAACTCAATTAGTGGATAAAACAATACCATATTCTCACCTACTCCACAAGGGGGTGGTGTACAAATGGGATGACAAGTGTGATTAGGCATTTAATAAAATCAAAGAATATTTGCTCACACCTCTAGTGCTTATGCCACTAATACCAAGAAAGCCCTTAATCCTCTACATATTAGCAATAATAGTAGCTCTCAGTGCTCTCCTAGCTCAGCACGATGAAAATGGAATAGAGAGGGCCATCTACTATATTAGTCGAACCATGGTATAGCATGAGTTAAATTATTCCTTCATCAAAAAATATTGTCTAGCAGTGGTCTTTGCCTCACATAAGTTCAAACACTACATGTTGACACACAAAATCAAACTCATTGCCAAGATTGACCCGCTCAAGTATCTTCTCTCCAAGGTAGTGCTCACAGGAAGGATGGCCAAGTGGGTCATGATCCTATCAGAATATGACATTGAGTACGTGGAATGTAAGGCCATCAAAGGGAAAGCTATTGCAGACCAATTGGTAGAAGCACTAATGTATTCAAAGAATCCACTAATTTCAGAATTCCTAGATGAATCCATCTTCAACTTGAGCATAGCAGACCACTAGAAGTTGTACTTCGATGGTTCCTGCATGTATGGATGAGAGGCCAGGGTTTCTATCCTCCACAGAAATTACACTACAGATCTTAATTGGCATTTCCTACAAACAAATATGAAATGTGAGCTTTGAAACAGGACAAATATAGTGTGGTGGAAACTCTCAAGACATGGGGTTAAATAATCAATCAGTGGTGAGTAGAATTTGGGCTAAGAGATAGCTAGCTCCATACAAAGTGGTGGGTCTGAGATGTCATTGGGATTTCATTTGACAGGTAAGCAGACAGGCAGGCAGGCACCCGTTGGACCCATGGCTGGATCATCCTAGGCTGACACTGGCTTATGAATTCCCTAGTCAGAACAACTTCGTGTTTGGCTAGGACTAGGTAGGGGGAATGTTGTTCAGTGATGTAGTACAAGCATATATTTGAAATAGGGGACATGTACCCAAGCACATTTCAAAGCATGTTGTGTCTACACCTTTAATGGGAGCATGAGAGACCCTAGCCATGTTGGGCATGAAGGCATTGACCACTTAGCTGGTACATGGAAATGTTTGTGGATGCTCCAATTTGAATGGTGTATTTAGAAGTACTTTGGAAGGGCAGAATTTTCTTGGCCTACAATGGAAAGAGAGGCACATGACTATGTTAGAAGGTGTCTACAATGTAAGCAACATGGGGACCTCATCAATGCTCCAGCTCAAGAACTTCATCCCATCATCAAACCATGGCCCTTTTTCATGAGTGAGGGATTAGTCAAACGGCTCCCCATCGATGCAGTTTATCAACATACACACAGTACTTTACCCATTTGGGTGACTGTCCAGGAAAAACATTTTTTTTCAGAAAGTATATATGGTTTGCATAAACAGAACTACTTAATATAGTTTAAGCTAGTATGAATGACAGGACTGTGGGATAGGACAGGCCTATAGAAAAGATTAAAGGATCATCGCAAAAACCATATGCAGGGCAGCGGCTGTGACACGGAAACGAGCAGCGAAGACCTATGGTAGTGGTGACAGGTCATTGGCTGGCATCTGATAAATCCTACCCTCTGGGCTTATCGAACCACCATCCACACACCAACAGGTACCACCCCCTACTCCCTAGTCTATAGATTAGAAGCCATATTACCCATTGAGATCAAGCTTCTGTCACTGAGAATATCACTCTAAAACCTCATCATGGATGAAGAATATCGAGTATGAAGATTGAATGAGCTAGAGCTGCTAGATGAGTAGTGTATGGATGCCTTAAACCATTTATAGGTCTATCATAACCAACTCAAGAGGAGCTATAACAAGAAGATCAGGAGTCAGACATTGCAAGTTGGAGAACTTTAGCTAAAGGAGAATCAAAAGAACATTCCAAACCCAAATGGAAAAGGAAAATTTGAACCCAACTAGTTGGGACCATTTATCATCATAGCAAGCTACAAGTCAAGGGTATATTAGTTATCAACACCTAAAGGCGAGCCTTTGCAAGAGCCCATCAACAACTCCCATCTCAAAAAGTTTTATGCCTAATCTTTTCAAGTATAGAACCAAAAAATAAAAATAAAAATTAGAAAATATCCTAAAAAAATGGTCATCCTGATGAAAAATTGGCAAACAGGTGTCTTGGTGACAACAAAAAAAATAAAAATAATAAAAAAATCCAAAAACAATAAAGAGAAAAATTGTCCTCTAGTGAAAACCACTTCGGTGGCGCTTTGGGAAAGTACCTTAGCAAAAGCCTAGCAAATAGGAACCTTGCGTAAATAAGCACTTTCCATCCACTAGGATCTTTATGGCTTGTTCTACAGCATCCATCCATTATGCTTCCATCACATTCCATATCTTCATCCATCCCCCATTTGTCACGTCCACATCATAGCTTGGTCCTACGTCTGTGCCGTGATGCCTCATAGTACTACTCATCCCACCCTTAAAGTCAGTTTGTCCTGCCTTTATCAAAGTAGTCTATTGCATCATGCTGGGGGCATGTTCTCATCAGATTGGATTCATGTATGTTCTTGAGATCCCAAAATCAGAAAATCCAAAACACTTATAAAATCAAAAAATCCCAAAATATTCAAAACATATCAAAATCCAAAAATAAGTCAAAATTAAATCAAAAAGTCAAAAATAGAGTCTTCTTGTCAAACTACAAGTCTCTCAGCCTTGAATGTAGGTAAGGTTGATCTATGATCATCCCTTGAGACACTTAGGTCAATAATTTAGGAGTCTGTCATAATAAATTGGTAGTCCATTTGATCATATCTCATCAATAATCAAGTATGTTCCAGTCGAACTACATGGTCTCTACGTGTATAACGTAGGCAATGCTAATCTATTGATCAACCCCTGAGGCCCCTAGAATAAGTATTTAGGTTAGTCTTGGTTAAAATCTCATAAAACCCCAAAACATTGAAAAACTTGAAAATCAAAACATTTGTAAAATCTTGAAAATACCAAAAATAGCCTCAAAACATTTCAAAAACTCCAAAAACATTGAAAAAACCTAAAAAATCCATCCATCTCATCCTGATTTCACTCAAAATAAACAAGTCACTCATAATAAGTCAATCGCCATCCTCAACCTTTGGTGAAACAGTCAAAAACAAGTCTAGTAGGTTCAAAAGTGAAAACTCAAGCGTCAAAAGTCTCAAGTCTAGGTTAGTATGTAAAAAATTTGATCAACTCTTTGTGTCAATAGCCTATCATCCAATCAGTCCCATATTAATCATCCGATATCATCATGTCCTAGGATGCATCCTTCCTACAATGGACATCAACATCAGGCATCACTGCACTTTAGTTTTGGCTAGCGGTATTGAAGAACATCAACTTTTTTGTTTACTTTATCTTTCTCTTTTGACTTATCTTATTGCACTCATTCCAAGGACCTCTCAATGATATCCAAATGAAGGATTTAGAGAGATAGGTATGGGGCAACGATCATTATATTTTATCTACTATGCTTGTTGGATATCCTTGTAATATAACCTTGGATATGTGTGCTTTGTTTAGGTGTAGGGAGGGTGTTTTAGATATCTTATTGACAACATAGGAAGGCTTGCTTTTCTATGTTTTGGATTGAGATGTTTGAAATATTTGAACTGCATTTTGAATAAGGTTTTGTATGTTAGGTGTGAACAAGAATACTCCTATCTAATTGTTGATTCAAAGTCCATCACACTAGGTGCAATGCCATCCTAGTTCTTAACACCTTGATACATTGTACCTATGTGTGTTATCAAACATAAGGTAATTGGCCCTTTGAAAATCCCAACTCCTTGGAAAAATCATCATCATCTTCATCATCTCATGTCTTGTTGGAATCTCTTGCTTTCTTCTATCTTCTTTCACGCTAACATAGTACCATGATAGTTAAGCAAAAAAAAATCAACACATCCATCCTGCATCCACAAACCATCAGCATACTACATATCATATAGGAAATATTAAATCATATCACATGCATGGCATTTCCATCATTGCATAATATAGATTGGTTAAATTCTAAACATCTCATAAACCATACATATGCATCCATTATATAATCATAAAAGCAATCATCCCATATGCATTATTAGCTCATAGCATCCATTTTTTGCATAAAACATCACACATCATCATCATAACATCATTTTCATTCATCATCTTGTATCATATCATCAAAATATCCATAGAATATATAAGCATCATTCATTTGCATGACATAAGAATCATATAAGCACATCACCATATAATGCATGAGAAAATATAATGAAAAGAAATAAATTCATCATCATCCATTAGGGGCATAATATAGATCTGTTAGTCGCATAATCATTGCATTTTGCATCATCATATCATAATAGAAAAGATATCAAAAAAGAAAACATCTCATCACATTTGCATCATCACATAAAATATAAGGTACATTATTGCATTGCATCATAAATTCATACATCACATAGCATTATCATCATGTAAACATCATATAGAATAGCATAGCACCATTGCATTACATAGCATATAGAAAATAAAATTCATCCATAATGCATAAATAGAATAGAACACATCGCATCGAATCAACGTCATCTCATATCATATATATCATCAAAGTCTACACTATCATGGTACAAAAGAATTGGATCAATGTACATGTGTATGTCAATAGCGTACAATGGCCCATGGGGCTATCAAAAATGAGCCCATGGGGCACAAAAAGAATCATGTCTCTAAATCAAAATGAAGGCTAGCCCTTTTAGTTGCTTCCCTCACCACCTGCTCTCTCTCTGTGATCCTCTATAGGTCTATGGCCCATCCTCTATGAAAATTTTTCCACTTGGGTTGGTCTCAGCACAGCCTAATAATAATGCAACCTATAATAATTGGCCTTCTAGATAGCCTCCCTATATGATCAAAGTGATACCATGCTCTGGGAGGAGGATGCCGAAATACTCTCAATCTGTTATCGTCTGCCCATCTCTGCTACTATTTGTAGCTCCGCAGCCTATCTCTGTTGGACCACTTGGTCCCGCTCTGCTCGTAGTTGATCTCTCTCAACCGTAAGAACCTATATCTATGCCTGAAGCTAAAGGATATGACCATCTCTACGGTTTGGCTGTAGGGGTGGTTACATGGGTGGTTGATCATGGCCCCCATCCCTAGGTGGCATCTAAACCCTTGCCTAACGTCTCGGGTCCTAATCATGTCTCTGCTCACCCACCTGTGGATCTGGGAGTGGCTATCTTGGGGCCCCCTATCCTGAATTGGCTAACGTGGTGGTGGTCCTCCCCCTCCTCGGTCCCTGTCTCTATCCCCTCAACCCCGTTCTACTCCCCTGCCTCTAGCTTTGCATTGAGCAGATGGTATCCCTAGCACTGTAAGTCTAAGGGGTGGCTAAAACCAATCTTTGTATGCCTGCATCATTCCTACATCTACTTGACCCTGGTCATATGGCCATGGTCTGGCCACCAACTGCATAAAACTCTGCATTACCTCATGTGTAGGTATGTAATGGCCTCAAGAGCTCTAGCTCATTGTTCGTGCAAAAATGGCCACATACTAATCATCTAGCCTATCCTATGGCTCGCCAAACTACCTCGAACCCTACTTGGTAGGTACATCTTGAGCATCGTGTGCTCCCTACCCTACATCAATCTATCCTGGCAGGCAAAGAAAAGTTGTTGCACATCATCAAACCATGCAGGCCATCCAAAGATATGGCCGCCATGTGAAGACAGACATGTCATCTAGAACTCTCCTCCAATGAGTAATCTCGTGTTGTCTTGTATGTGTGAAGGAAACACCTCCATGGTATTGCCAAACAACCAGATCATTTGGCTTCATAGTAACTGGAATAACCCTCAGATGAAGCACAAAAATGTGCTCCCAAGCCTAGATGTGTAGGAGTGTGACACCAGCCCCAAGTGCTCAGCCATCAAGGTAGGAAAACTCATGAAGATCCCTATATAGTGAGGCTAGAAGAACTGGCCCCCAACCAAAGCATGTATGTCATCGAACCATGCGCTCCCAGGTGAGCCCCCATTCAGGAATGAAGTATCAACCCCACCAATCTGGTGCCACAAAACTTGATATAATGGTTGTTGTAACAAGGTGGAAGGGTGACACAAAGAGCCTATAGCTCTAACTCAGTCTGACCCTCACAGAAAAAAATCTCATCAAGGCCCATAATGTCATAGTAGGCCTCCCTCCCGGCATCCACATCGTAAATCATGCCCTCTCCATAGATGGGAAATTGGAGTATCTGCCACATGTCCTGTAGTGTGACTATGGCCTCACATGTCAGAAGGTGGAAGGAGGATGTCTCGCTGTGCCACCTCTCAGCAAGTGTCATCATCATCCCCAAGTGTGTCCTCACTGGCAATGCATTGGCAATATACCAAAGTTTGATCGCCCCTAGGTACTCCTATTGTCACTCAGGCATATCATCCAAAACACCGAAAATATCCTGAGATGTATGCTCGTGTGAGTAAAGTATCATCGCCTCCTGCATTAGGAAAGTCACTACATTAAAAATCATCAAAAAATCATGATCCTGACTTGTCTCGGTGTACCCGAAATAGCTTAAGCGTTGTTTGTGGCTATGGTGTAGTTTGAAAGTTTCAAACTGTACCACTAGGAGTGTTTGACCCTCAAACTCTACTGTGGCATCATAGCTTGAATATGCAGCTCGGTTTGACCTAAACCCTAAATTGCAAAAAGGACCACTATGATGCTCTTCACATTTGCGGCTAGGTTTAAAATTTAAACCCTAATTCCAAACTGCGCCACGACATCACTACTTGCAACTGCTGCGCAGTTTGAGGCCACACAATGCTGATTTAAACTTTCCAGTGGTGCAATATAGGACTGCTCCTAAAAGCTAAGTTTCCTAGCCTAATAAATGCACATGAAAATTGAAAAACAAAGTCGGGTCAACTTGACTCACCAGTGATCCAATGCTAGGAAGCCTCTGGTGTATCTGTACTCTGTCAAAAATGTGTCAAGGAAGTTGTCATCGTGCCATCTCATGGAGGGGTCAGAGCTCAAAATTGCAAAATCTCTAAAGGCTGAATGTGAAAATGAATTGGAAGTGGTCGCTCAAGGCCTATTTAAGTCTAAAAATTAGGGTTTTTTGACCCCGTTTAGCCATCCTGCTAGGGTTTTGGTCCCTCGATCCTATTTTCACCCAACCAAGGACCGTTTCACACCGTTTTTGCATTTTCTCCCATTTTTTGGCATCTTGGAGCCTTTTTTGACCCGTTGGACACCTTGTCCTATTTTTTCACGAGATCACCCAAAACGTTGAATTTTTCGTCCGATCTCTGGAGGGGTAGTATGTCAGCATGTTTTCTCTCACTAGGGCAGCAATGGGGCAAATTTTGAAATTGGAATTTTTTTTTCTTTTGATCGAGACATGTTTATTCTTTGAACCAATGCAACAAGTGCATCGCTTCAAAGAGAGGCAAAATGTAACCACATAAAATGTATTGATTGGCATTACACACTTGATCCTGATTACTAACATCATTTCAACTTGAATCACCTTCTTAAGCTTATCATCACTCTTTGTCCCTTAATTAAATAAATCATTATTTATCTGATTAAGTCTCTCTTTTGTTAATTAAATTAATCAATCTGATTTAATTAACCCTAGGTCTCTATTTAATTAAATAATTCATGTTATTTGGTGAATCTTCAAAGTATCTTATTAAGTGTCGATTAAACGCTGAACGAATTTAATCTATATCATCCTTTAGTTAAATAAATCAAATCATTTATTTAGTATAGAAATCTAAATCACATTCTTCTCATCTTTTGATTTAAATCAACCCATAAATCTAAATCAGTTGGTCACATCATCTAATCCCTCATTAAATTAATTAAACCTTGATTAATTTAATCTTTTTCCATGTCCCATCCTCTAGCTTTTGCCACTTGCACATGAAAATACATTAATGGATTTATTAAATCCCTATTTTCTTTCAACTTGGCATCTTTAGGGGAATATTACTCCAAATTTGAAATCCCTCCAAGTGGATTTGACCTTCCAACAAGACATTCTTTCCTTCTTACATGTCCTTGTCCATTGAACCAAGTGGCATTTAAGTCATTCTTTTTCCCCCTTTACATGTCATTTCACTATTTTTAAATTCCACCTAATTGCATTTATGGGCACATTCATCAAAATGTGCACATCCTTTGCCCATTCACATCTTGACAAGTGGCACTTGCCCATTAGGTGTTGAATGATCCCACATTGCTTTATTTTGATTATTCCTCCATCTTGTCTTTCTATAAATAAGAGGTTTCTCTCTTCATTTGATCATCCACAATTTGAGCAAGTTTACTATACTCAATTTTTATCTTCGAGCATATCTATTTCCATCAATTTTATCAAAGTCTTAGCTAGGTTATCCATATTTTTCATCATGGAGCTCAATTGAATCTTCAACAAAGTGGATCACTCATCAACATTGCATCAAAGAGTTGGGAAAGGGCCAATTTTCACATCAAATTGGTACAAATTCCCCCATGGGATCAAGAGTTTGCATGCTTAATTAGGATTTCATTGCTTTCTTATTGTGTTCTTCATTTTATTTCCTAGTTTGAGCATTGTTAATGGATTTCATGGGGAATATTGATTCTTACTTGCATTTGATCTAATAATGTGTTTGTTTCTTGTGTTTTGTACGTACTAGGATTGGGGTTCCATAGGTACTTCCTTTGATCTTTGTATGGGGAGATGCCCTAGGTTCATAATTCCCCTCTACCATAATACCATTTCCAGATGAATTCTGTGAATTTTTTGGTTCTCCTTCTTGAGAATTCTTCTTATTGTCTACAAGGTCCTAAAGCTTCTAAGTTCTGCTAAGTTTGGGGCCATGGAAGGTGATAAAAATCATGTGAAACCTTTCTCCTATGATACTTTTAAGAAAAAGGAGGTGTGGGGTATCTTGGAGGAAGGTGGGCTTACGCCTTATCTGGAAAGGTTGCATGGTAGCAACCTGCAGGCTATAGCCTTGTTTGCTAAGGGTTAGAACAATAGGGTTTTGAAACTGGGAGGTACCGAGTTTGATGTTAATGAGGATTTTATTGCTAATATTACTAGGCTCTCTACAGAAGGGAAGAAGGTGTACAAGGACAAGAAAGAATCTAAGGCTTCCATGGAGATTTTTTTTAAGGGAACTAAAGAGCAAGATCTAAAGACGATGAAAAGTGGAGGGTACCAGGGTTTCTCTCTTAAAGCTCTCTAGGGGGATGTAGCAGAGTAATTAATGAGGTATGTAACTCTTGAAGGTCATTTTTATGCTATTAATGCCTACCATTTTGTTCTCCTTAACTATTTTCGCCATAAGAAAATTTATTTTCCTTTTTATCTCTTGACCTCTCTGGAGTGTGGTTTGAAGGACCACAAAAGGAATCCTAAGAATATGGTGTTGCATGTGGGTCTTATTTTGCTAATCTTGGATTATGCTAAAGCCTTTGAGGTCTCTAAGTTGTCTAAGTTGTCAGCTATCACTCCTAAAGGTAAGCAAAAGAAGTCAGCTAAGGATTATTAACAAGGGTGCAATCTAAGACACAAAAAATTAACACACCAAAAAGAGAATGTTATTTTTTATTCTAAAAATGATCTTCTTACATGTAGAGGATCTAATATCCTCAAGTTCTAGAAATATGCAAATTACATAATTACAAAAAAACCCCTTTTCGCAGTATGCAAACTTGTCCCCAAAAAGCTACACAAAAATTAGAAACCCGCCCATCAATAGAGCTCCCTTTTTAGTTTGGAACCAAAACAACATTCAAATTTGAGATTTTGGCAGTGTAGTGTCAAAAATTACAGCTTGAAATTGAAATTTCAAAAGTACATTCGAAAATTAGTATCTTCTAGAAAGTGTGCCAACTTCTGAGAGCCATAACTTTGGATCTGGGACTCTGTTTTTCGAACCATTTGAACCATTAGAAATTTCTCAAAGTCAAGAATGTGCTTGAAATCACCAATGCCAATTTCAACAAGTTTTGGGGCCATTTCTGGACCTTTTACTGCCTCAAATCTGACCTGGAAGGTTTTCAGGTGCAATTTTGGGAGACAAACTGTAGTATCTTTCAACCCAAGAATAGAAAAACAAAACTGTAAGTTGGGAAATACATTATGACAAAAAGGGTATCCAGAAATGCAAAAAAAAACTAAGAAACTACCAACATGAAATGAAACTCTTTTTTTGGGTGATGCAGGATTGCCCTTACACCACTAGATGCTCCTGCATTAGACGCCCAAGGTAGTTTGAGAAGTGACCCCGTCATATTTTAGATGGTTGAGGAAAACCCAAATGGTCAACTTCCTCCTTAGATAGATAGGATGAATCTTCCACAGGCCTTCCTCTCCATTTAATCAGATATTCTTCATACTGACTATTTTTGGTACTCCTTCCCACA
>VDFB02281492.1:290136484-290171713 GCA_007258455.2 Sequoia sempervirens
TTTTCATGTTTTTCGAACATTCGATGAAAATAATAGCTGACATTTCGACGAACCCCAGGTTCGTTGAAATTTCGATGAACGTCGAGGATAAACTTTCAAAAAAATTGGAAATTACACATCAAATTTTACAAGCACCCGACGAACATCAAATTTTACATATTTTGTCAGACAGTTTCATCGTATTTTGCAGTCAAATGTATTAGTGGATGTTACAGTGAGAAATCCATCTCAATGTAAAAAAAAACTTCCACCACAACATCACCAACACATTCGCAGTTGTGTGTGTGAAATGTGGGAGAGTTAGCAAATCAATACTAAAGCACATAAACATCAATGAGACATATTATATTAAATATTTGAATCAAAGAAACTAATTTATTTGCAGCAAAACAAAGATTTAAAAACGTTCCATTGTTCTCTATTCTCAAGGATTCATTAAATCATTTGGCTCTCATATTTTATATGTGCACTATGATTGTTAGAATGACAACTTGAGAAACGAGATGTTCAAAATGCAAGAAATCTAAGTTTCTACATGATATTGCATGATGCAAATGAAATGGTGATATTGACAAATGGATAATGATGCTAACTTATGTGATGCAAATATTGTGATAAGAAGCTAAAATGATTCTACATATGCTCAAATAACCATTAATATGATAAACTAAAATGCAACTATAAAGCAAGACATGATTCTACAATGCTAATTATCAACTCCAAATTCTCCAATGCTCTAACACTATTCCTGCATAATAAGTTTACTCAAATGTGGGGTGATAAATGTTGTAGGAAAGGGTTATATTCATAGGATTTTCAAAGCATCTTGTGATGTGGCAGCGATCGACGGTCCAGATTCAAACATGAGGGATGAATGGTGGAGATAGAGATAATCAAGAAGGATGTTCCCTTGACCAAAGACAACATTCCAAATGGATGAAGGAATAAAGTGTATGAGGAATAAGCCATGTGTTAAAATTTTGTTGAAAATAATTCTAATTTAAAAATTAGAATTATTTAATTTCATGTAACCTTGGTGAGGTGGCATGAAAAGTTGTAGACATGTGCTTGAATTCCAAATTTGGAGTTAGTGAAAATTCATTAAATAAAACAAACTATAGAAATTTATTTATTTAATTAAATTGGAGGAATGTGATTTTAGATTTGGAGAATTTTAGAAGATATGAACTATATAAATAAATTGAGAATTTATTTATAAGTGGATGAAATATTAATTAAATAACTAGTATTTAATTAATTAAATGCCTTGACCGATTTTAGGTATATACATTTTGCCCCTCTTTGAAGTAATGTGTTTACACGTTGCTTCAAAGAAAAATTTGTTGCTGATGTCGACAAAAAAAAAATTCGATGCCCCAGACTCTGATTTTCAAGTGATGACGGATATATGCCCCCTCAGGAGATAAATCGGTGAATTTGTGAATTTTTTGGATTTTTTTGAAAATTTTGATGATTTTTCAATGATTTGATGATGATCTCAAAATTTTATAATTCAAAAATAATTTATCTCCTGAAAATTATGTTAAAGTCATCTGGTGATGATTTGATTAATTAAAGCTCCTTTGAAAAATAAAATAAAACAACCCTATAAAAATCCCTCCTAATTAACCTTTAAAAGGTTAAAAAGGTGATTAAAAAGCTCATTTGTGCATTTTGGATTTTGAAAAATTTGAGAGTGATTGAGTGATTTGTGCAAATTTGGTAAAATGGTGACCCCTTACCACATGCATCGGTTCGAGCAGGTCAGGTGTCACAACCACTCCGCAGCATACGGTCCTTCGATATGTACCCCGAAAACTTCCCTTGTAATTTGTGCAATTCATTTTCCCACTCTTTCTCTCATTTGAATTTGGCTTTTAATTTTTCTAGTGCATTCAGTCGCCACAATAGTGCATAGGATGTCTATTATAGCGCATAGAATAAAGTAGCGCTTAGGGTTAGTGATTTCGCGCATTGATAGATGTAGCGCGTAGGGTGCCCGAAGTAGTGCATAGAAGTACCGAAATAGCGCATAGGAAAAATTAGCGCTTAGGTGAACTAATTTAGCGCATAGATTAAATGATGTAGCACATAGGGTGTTTCGGTGCATTGGGACCCTGTTTTGATGCATCCATGAAATTGTCTAGCGCATCTAGTGGTTCGGCACATAGAAACTATGTTCTAGCGCATGGATGAATTTTTCTAGCACATAGAATGTTTCAGTGCATTGAAGCACTATTCTAGCACATTAGTGAAATTTTAGACCAGATTGATGATTTTCTTGATTAGACTCCTTGATTTTATTGATGTTTGATCACATCAACCTTTGATTTGATGATGATTGATGATGTTGATAAATTGGATGTCCATTGATCTCATGATAGGTTGATGATAATTGACCTCATGATAGGTGAGGATCAAGGATACAAGGATAGTGTGATTGATTGATGGACCTCATGATAGGCAAGGTGCATTGATTGATTGATAAACCTCATGATAGGTGAGGTTGAATTGATTGATGAACCTCATGATAGGAGAGGTTGAATTGATTGATGATGCTCACGAGATTTGATCAAAGTCTCACCAGAGCTGATTAGATTGATAGGTTGATTGATTTTGATTGATTGATTGATTAATTTCAGTTGATTGATTGACTGATTTGTGATATTTTGTGATGATAGGAGCCTTTGACGAGTCTATATATTAGAGAGAATTTTACTAGGAAATGGGATTTTATTTCGCATCTTACACCGCCTAAGGTAGCTGTCATCGCATGATGCATATTTTCGTCCCTAATTGATATGCCCTAGATTAGGATCAACAGGGGTTTGTTGACAAACTTAGCAAAGAGGTGGCACAATAAGCATAACACCTTTCATTTTCCCACTGGTGAGATCACAGTTACCCCAAAGGACATATATCAAATTTTGCAGATACATGTGGTTGGAGAGTTGGTCCTATATGATTCACAAGAGCAGGGCAGGACTGATGCACTGCACAGAGTTTTTGAGGATGAGACTATGTGCTGCTATGAGATTCCCTGGAGGGATATGAACAATACTTATACCAAATTGCCTTATGTTCTTGCCAAATTTATTGGAGGGTTCCTTTGTCCTGATCACAAGTCAAAGGGACTTTCAATTGGATGGGGGCGGATTCTGGAGAGCATGATTGCTCAGGGTACTAGATATGCATGGGGATGTTGCATGCTCATGCATTT
Organism: Sequoia sempervirens; assembly: GCA_007258455.2. NCBI lineage: Eukaryota > Viridiplantae > Streptophyta > Pinopsida > Cupressales > Cupressaceae > Sequoia > Sequoia sempervirens. The sequence goes on from VDFB02281492.1 coordinate 290,139,705, forward strand.
GTATCACGACTTACACCAAGTGGTATATCTTTGCAGGGCCATTTTATCAACTGGGGTTACATTGCTTTGGGTTTGGGCCTGGGAGAATATAGCAGTCACACGGCCAGTTGGAGATAGACAGGGACCTGCCATGAGACTGTATGTACATATTTATGCCAGTCGAGTTGCTCAGCCTAGGTTGGGTAAACTCAAGTACTAGAGGAGGAAATTAGATGATCTTGAGTATGTGGTATGGCGGCCATATCTGGATTGTGAGTAGTGGCCAAAGGATGACACTAAGATGTCATTTTTATGTCAGTTGATGTACCTGATTGGGTTGACCTAGTTTATCATTGAGAAATTTTTGCTATTGTGGGTACTGAGATAGTATGGTAGGGTTCAGGGTATGCCACAAGGAGTGGCCCACTATGCATGGTGACGGGTAGACACAATAGAGTGGGGACCCACTTTGTCATATGATGCAGCTGTTCACCATTTCTAGGGATTATAAGTCATCATTTGGGAGGTGTATCTAGAGAATCAATGCACTGATATCAAAGGAGTATGCACAGTACATGTTCATGCATCCATTCCCACATATTACCATCTTGGATGAGCCAGTGCCATTGTTAGTGGAGGAGGGGGCAGGAGGTCATGGACGCAAGCGATGGGGAGGAAGGGGAGGAGGAGGAGGAGCATAGCAGTGATGACGGGGATGGTGATTGAGATGGAGGCGATGATGACAAAGGTGATGGTGGAGGAGGACCAGGGCCAGATGTTGGAGAGTTGAGAGTTCCTCACAAGAGGTGACATGTTGAGGTTCGACTACCCTCGTCGCAGCAGTAGACACAAATTACTGCATTACAGGTACAGGTTGAGACACTGCAAGGTCAGCTTGAGCAGGTTCAGGCTTTACTAGCACAGGCCCAGGGATAGGTTCAGACATTGATGACCGAGAGGGATGCTTCGAGATAGTAGGCACAACAAATATAAGCCCAGCTCACACAAGTCTAGGCCCACACTCAGGCACAGGGATAGATGTAGGGGCAGATTGCTACACTAACTGTTGAGAGGGATACTTTGAGACGGCAAGTCAATCAGGCTGAGGGCATCGTTGAGAGGCTGCAAAGGCTACTGGTGCACCAAATTATTTCAGAGAGATATGTCATTTGGAAATCTTACTCTATTGGACGTGTCTTTCAATCATCTTAATGGACCAATTTCTTAATCCATTAATAATTAATGAAATGATTTGGATCGTGCAAGTGAGATGGAATGCACTTCTTTTTGTGTTTTCTGATGCAAATATTATGATGTAATGCATGCATGGATGAATGATGTGATAATGTATTTATGATATGAGAATTTTTTTCTAATGTATGCAAATTATTATGTAACTAATGTGTTTTCTATATGAGAATGATGTGTTTTTGGTAATTTCAAGTGTACTCAATCCATTGATAAGAGAGATAACCTCATTGTGAAATTGTTGCAGCCTTGGAAATCCCATAGATATAGATGCAAACTAGCATAGATGCAATCTACTTTTTAACAATGCAAATCTAATATGCAAATGTTGTCATTTGTAATAGCTAGTTTGATGTGCTTTTTATCATCATTGAGCCTTTAAAATGTTGAAAGTGAGTACAAGCATTAATGGTATAATTAGACCATGATGAGCAAAGTACTACTTCCATGATGTTTGATATTGCAAGTTAACACAAGCATCTAGGTATAATTAAACTGAGATGACCTGAGTATTGCTTGCATAAATAGATAAGAGTTAACCATTTTCCTATGCAAATTTAGAATTTCATTAGTGATACTTTGTAGAGCACGTCCTGTGACAATTTGTATAGTAATAATGATCAACTCACAGATAGAAGACAAAGAAAAATCATACTCCTTCCTAGCTCCTCTAGTTCAATACATCATCAAGGTGCTCCAAAGACATGATAACAAAAATCAAAGTACAACAATTTATCATTCATGTTTGACGTGATAACATGATTCAGAAGGAACATCATCCATTTGAAGTTCATTTTTGGTTTTATTAATTTGGATGGTTGATGAGTTTCTGATGGTGATTGATGTCTAATGTTTGGTTACACTATGACAATTGTGTTCGTTGTGATTTTCCTAATGTTGTTTGTTTGTTGGTTCAAGCTCAAAGTTTATTGCCCCCAGTGAGTTTAGGATTTTTTCCCCAGTCTAGGGTGAGACACGAGTGCGATGTCAGGATATGTACATGAAGCTTTCTAATGATAGGCAGATTGATGGCGAAATCGAAGGAAAAATTGAATGGTCAGCATGCTCAAATAGATGGAAAAGCTAGCCTATCACAAATAGCGCATGTTGCAAGGTTTTCACTACTTGTTTTTATTGCACTTTTTTAGATTTTATGATTTTTTAGATTTTTTCTTTTCTTTAATTTTTTGTATTTTTCTCTTTTTCTGATTTTATTTTTTATTTTTTAATCTTTTTTTGATGTTTTTGCTAAATACCAAGACGCCTATTTGCTAGGTTTTCATCAAGGAAACCATTTTTTCAAGACATTTTCTGATATTTTTGTATTTTTTAAGGACTTTTTCTGATGCACTAGATGATTTAGGTGTAGAATTTCTTGAGATGCAAGTTATTGAGGGGTTCATCAAACAAATCCCCTTCATGTGTGGATAACTGATAAACTCATGATCCGAAGATAGATATAATAACAAAGGGACCCATCCAGTTTGGTTCGAATTTCCCCTTCTTCTCTCAATCCTGTTGGTCGGGGGTTCTCATTCAAGACTAAGTCACCCACCTGAAATGTTCTAGGCTTTACTCTATGATTGTAACTTTTGGATATCCTTTGTTGATATGATTTCAAGTAATCCACTACATGTTGACGATGCTCATTCAATAATTCCAATTCCTGTAACCTAGACACTCTGTAATCCTCATCTAAAATGATCCCCTTTAGTGACACATGGAGTGATGGTAGCCCAACATCAATAAGTAGAATGGCCTCTAATCCATAGACTAGAGCATAAGGTGTGGCTCCTATTGGGGTGTGGATGTTGGTTCTATAAGCCCATAAAGCAGGGTTCAATTGAACAAGCCAATCACATCCAACCTTGTTGATGATTTTCTTCAAGATTTTCAGGATAGACTTGTTTGAGGCCTCTACTTGGTCATTTCCTTGAGGATAGTAGGGTGTAGAAAACTGATGTTGGATATGAAACCTCTAACAAAGTTCTTGAACATCCTAATTCTTGAAAGGTATGCCATTATCCATCATAATGGACTGAGGAATGTCATACCAACAGATGATATAATTGAGGATGAAGGATGAAATTTACTTTCTTGTGATGGTGGTTAGGGGAACAGCTTCAATCCACTTTGTGAAATACTATGTGGTTGTGATGATAAACTTGTGTCCATTTGATGAGGGTGGATGAATTTTACCCACGAGATCCAGTCCCCACTGACAAAAGGGCCATGTCGATGCAAATGGTTGAAGTTCTTGTGCTGGTGCATGGATGAGATTGCCATGAATCTGACACTTTTGGAATTTCTTTACGAACTAAAAATACTCCTCCATATTTGGCCAATAATATCCCAAAGGGAGGAGTTTCTTGGCTAAGGTTAAACCGCTTGAATGAGTTCCACAAATACCTTCATGAACTTCTCGTAAAGGCGTTTCAGGCTTGTCACATTCCAGACATCGGAGGAGAGTTTCGTCAAGACCTCATCAATAAAGTACATCCGCGATAAGGGTATGTCGGGCGGCTTGACAAATGAAGTTGTTTTTTTGGTTTTGGGATAGGTTAGGTGGAAGAGTTTTATCTTTTAGGTAGGTGTATATTTTCCCGTAGATTGAGATATTGGCATCATCCAGGTGACATATGACTTGGTTTTCAGTATCGTCATAAGTAGGGGTAAACAGTTATTCCACCATGAACTCATAACAACTTCTCTTTTCTGGAATAAATTGTAATAAGGAAGCAATGGTAGCCATGGCGTTGGAAGCTTTATTATCCACTCTTGAAATCTATTCAAATTTGATATCCACAAAGTATTTCTTAAAGTCATCAATCATTCTTTTATAGAGCATCAGTTTTTCATCCTTTGTCTAATAATCATCATTAACCTGATTATGACCAACTGAGAATCTCCATAGACTTGCAATTCCTGGACTTTCCATTCTACTATTGTCTTGATGCCAATTATTAATGCTTGATACTTTGCCATGTTGTTGGTGCAAGGGAACATCAATTTGTATGATTTTGGAATGGTATATCCTTATGGAGTGATAAATAGAATTTTGGCTCCTAATCCATGTTGTGTGTGCGATCCATTAAAATATAATTTCCACTATTGTACCATCAAGGTGAGAACATTAGCATCTGGAAACTCAATGTGTAGAGGATGATCATCTAGTAAGGGTGCTTCAGCCAACTGGTCTGTGATTTCTTGTCCTTTGATTGCTTTCCTATCCACATATTGGATGTCAAATTCACTCAACATCATGACCCACTTGGCTAGTCTTCCAATTAGATTAGCTTTGCTAAGAAGGTATTTCAGTGGATCTATCTTGGCTATTAACTTGACGATATGAGTCAGCATGTAGTGTTGTAATTGTTTGGTAGCGAACACTACTACCAAACAAGCCTTTTCAATGGATGTATAATTGATTTCATAGCCATTTAACATTTTGCTGATATAATAAATTGCCCTTTCTTTTCATGTTGAATCCTCTTGTGCTAACAAGGCTCCCAATGATATCTCAGTTGTTTCTATGTATAATAAAATTGGTTTTCCTTATGTTGGTGGCATTAAGATAGGTGGACTCATTAGATATTATTTTAATTGGTTGAAGGCCTCTTTGCATTTCTCGTCCCATCAAAAAGATGCATTCTTATGTAGCAAGTGAGTGAAAGGATGGGTCTTGTCTGCCAGTTGTGAGATAAATATTTGGATTAATTGGAATCTCCCTTGCAAAATATCGTAGCTGACTGATGTTCTTGGGTAGTGACATCTCCATGATGGCTTTGACTTTGGCAGGATCTACCTCAATGTTGTTTTATGAAACTATATATCCCAAGAGTTTGGCTGAAGTAACCCCAAACACACATTTCTTTGGGTTTAGTCATACATTGAACTTTTCTAGTTCGGTAAATATTTTTTCTAGGATCTCTAGGTGTCCTTCTCTAGTGTATGATTTGGCTAATAGATCATCCACATAGTCTTCCATAAAGATGTGCATCATATCATGAAAGATTGTCATCATGGTGCACTGATAAGTTTCTCATGCGTTCTTCAACCCGAATGGCATGAAGTTCCAACAAACTGTTCCCCATGGACATGTGAAGGTTTTCTTGTCGTGATCCTCTTTAGCTATCTTGATTTGATTATAGCCAGAAAAACCATCTGTGAGTGACAACATGCCATGTCCTATTGTTAGGTCCACAATGATGTCAATGTTAGGTAGGGGAAAGTCATCTTTCGAGCAAGCCTTATTGAGATCCCTAAAATTTGTGCATATCCTGATGCTTTTGTCTAGTTTTGAAATAGGTACAATGTTGGAAATCCACTCGGCATAGTCAATTGGTCTAATGAATCCTGCATCTAATAAATTCTTCAATTCTGCTTTTACCAATATGACAATATGCGGATGCATTTTCCTTAACTTTTGCTTGACTGGTTTTACTCCTGGTGGTAGAGATAAGTGATGCATGATAAGGTATGGATCAATCCCTAGCATGTCGACATATGACCGAGAAAATTTGATTTTTTTTCTGTGAAGAATTTGATGAAGCTTGGTTTTTCTTGATCTGTCAAGGATTCTGCTAGATGGACAATCTTTACTATTTCTTCATTGTTGATATTGATGGATTGTGTGGGCTCAACCAATACTTTAGATCTCTCCTAAAAAATTTCAGGAAGAGTGTCAAATCTTCCATCCTTTGGTGCCTCGAAGAGGTTTTCATCGTTGGATACGCTCTTTATTTTTATTTTTTCTGGATCTGATACTGCCATTGAATGGTTTTCACCATCAGATCTATTCCTTGTATTATTCATTTTGCAGCTAAAATATTTGAAGCTCCTCTAGTTGGAAGCTTTTTTATGATGTTCAAAGGTGGAATCTGTCTTGGGATTGTCATAATAGCAGAAGTTGACAATGGCATCATCATTTTAAAATATGGGCATATCAGACGGCTCAGTTTGGTCCCAATCTATGAGTTCGGGGTGTACTAGGGGTAAGGAATCATTGGATTGGCTAAAGTTAGAGGCCATGAGGGTCATGATGGTAATGTATTTAGATTTTTCAATAGAAAATTCAATTTCTATAAGGTAACTCTCCTCTAAATTATCCATTTCACTCTGAGTCTGATCATCTTCGTTGGAAACATCAATATGTTGTGATCCTATTTCAAGCAGTCTATAACCTAAACTTTGACCCTCCTCGCATATGGGTGCATACTCGTGTACCACATCGATTTCCTTGTCATGAAAAGACTCTTCGAATAGAGAATCCCACTCATATTCATTTGAATCAGTTTCATGATCATCACTAGCTTGTAGTTGTAGGATTCTTTCAACAACTTGTCTTTTTTCCTCTTTTGATTCTTCTTTGTACCCTAACCCTGCTTTGTCCTTTGGATTGGTTAGGATAGGTTGTATTGTTTCTACAATTCCTTCTTGTCATTTACCCATAGGACCATTTCCTTTATACCCCATCTTCTCTAAGATAGTGAATCTTTTACCATATTGTTATGTTTGTATGTTGGTAGTTGTTGTTCGAGATTGTTCCTCATCCTTGTAAAGCTAGTTTAAAATGTCCTTATCTTCAAATTCATCAATTTCAGTGCCTAATTTTACAAACCTACCATAAAAGCATGTGATTGGTTGTGTGGATTGGTATCTTGATGTTGATGGATGTCCATATGACTTAGGAGAAGATGAAAGTTGTGATAAACACAAAGATTGCTCAAATGAGTATTCCCCCAAGCCTTTATCTTTTAATTGGATCTTCTTCTCAAATTGCTTGGATAAGGAGTCGAGTTGAATTTCTTGATTTGAAGTAGAATCATTGATGCCCTTATCCTTTGATTGGTCACTTTTCGCAACCCACTTTGACAAGGAATTTAATGGTCTTTCATTGTTGGATAAGCTAGAAGTTGGAGCTTCCCTGTTATGTGGTACAAAAATGTCTTAGGTGGTCTTTAGTGTGTTACAATAGTGAGGGTTGTTGGAATCAGCTGATATGGTGATTTCTTGCCCATTGAAAGGAAATTTCAAACATTGGTGATATGTGGATGGCATTGCTTGCATATCATGAATCCAAGGTCTTCCCAAGAGTATGTTGTATGTTAATTCTTTGTCCAACACTTGGTAGACTATGTCTTTGACAACTGGTCCCACTTGAATAGATAGCACTATCAACCCTTGGGAAGATCTCTCCTCGTCATCATATGCTTTTATTGTGATTTTCCTTCTAGGATCAATAGTATTTTCTAAATAGCCCAGTGCACAGACAATTTTAAAGGCACATATGTTCAGGCCAGCTCCTCCATCTATTAGAACACTTTTAACATGGTTTTTGTGAATTAAGACCTCAATGTGGAGAGCAGCGTTGTGTGGATGGGTGATAGATACATCATCATGTTAAGAAAATGATAGGCAATGTAGTGCATTCAAATGTCCCATCATAGTCTGAAATTGGAAAACTTCCAGATTGTTCAGTATTGTGGTGGCAACTAGAGCTTGTTCCAAGATTTCTTTGTGAGTGGGTGAAATCTTGAGAAGTTCTAATATGGATATTTGGGTAGGTATTTTCTGCAACTAGTCAACTATGTTATATTGGGTTGCAGGGACAGTAGTAGTTGCTTTGGATGTGGAAGGGGTAGCTCCTTTCAATGTTAACTTGGCTTGTCCTCTTGTGATTGCATTGATCGGTGAATTTTTTTGTCCTTCTCTGATTTTGATGACATTAATTTGATTATCATTTGCAGTAATGTTGGTGATCAGATTTATTGGCACAAGGTCATCGACTTGATGTGAGGTGGTGTCGATATCATGATGTTGATTTTCAATTGTAGCAACATTTGTTTAGTTTCTGAATTTGATGTCTTTGGTTGGATTCTCAGCCATCTCAACACAAAGAATGATAGAATCATAGACATATTTTATGTTTTTTCCTTTGCTGTTTGATGACAAGGACTCCCCTTTCTCATAGTTTGGTAGAGGGTTCTTGAATGATCCATGATCATTGTTTGTTTGGAGTCCTACAAATATCATCTTGTTGTCAATCAAGTCTTGTATCAAGTGCTTCAATTGCATACAGTCATTGGTTTTATGTCCTTTGTTTCGATAAAAGTCACAAAAATGTGCATCATTCCACCATGGAGGCTTAACTTGTGGCTCCCAATTTCTTGCCTCTGGTAATGAACATATGACTTTAGCTTCAAGAATTCCCTTTAATGTTGATTCTGATGATTGTCCCAAAGGTGTGAACCTTCTTCGATTTGAGGATGTTCGATATGATGGTGTTCTAGATCTAGCATTACCTTGATTGTTGCTTTGGTTGACATTTTGGTTGTTGTTTTGGTTGTTGGGTGGATTGTTGTTCTGATTAGTTTTGGTGGCAGTTGTTGTTAAGTTGAATACAGGTTTTCCATTTTGGGTTTCAACTACACCATCATTATTACCCACATTCTTGTTTCGTTGCCAAAATTTTGGTTTGTCACCGTTGTTGTGATTGTTGGAGGAATTTGATGAGTTGTTTTCATTGTAAATTTTGATGACTCCTCTCTTGACCAAAGCCTCTTTGATTTTTATTTTGTTTTCAATCAATTTTTCAAAGGTAGGCTGGCATTATAATTCCAATCTATAGCTCATCTCGTCATTTAGGTTGTTAATGAATATTTCTATCTTTTCCTTTCTAGGTATATGATGAGAATATCATGCAAATAACATTCTCCATTTTTGTAAGAATACAAGGAACGATTCACCCTTTTTTTGCTTTAAGTTGCAAAGGTTTGTCATTGTGATTTCATGTTGAATGTTATAAGAGTATTGGGTGATGAACTTGTTAACCAATTCTTCAAAGGTTTTAATTGGTGGTGTAAGTTTGGAGAACCATTCAAGACATTGTCCACCTAGGCTTGGTGGAAACAATCTCATCAAGTAAGTTTCTTCATATGAAAATTCAAGACTCATGGTTCTAAATTCCCTCACATGGTCTATTAGATTGGTTTTACCATTGTATTTGACATACTTTGGGAATTCACAATGTTTGGGAAAATGGATCATATGGATACTTTGATCAAATGGATATGGACAAATGTCTTGTATCAAGTATCGTTTTGAGGTTCCACTTGGCATGTCAAGAATTTTTTGTTGAAGGTTTTTCATTTGATGAGTTAAGGAAACCACTTGTGTTTCTTTTTTAGGTTGTTTGGGAGGTTCTTTCAATTGATTCACATCAAAGCCATTAGGTAATTTAACACCTTGTTTAGCTACCATTAGTAAGTATTTTTCCCCCATTTCTTTCAAAAATCTTTTCTAAGCATTTGTGAAAGTTTGGATCTTGTTTAGAATTTTGGATATCTTCCTCAATTATTTCTTCCCCTTCATTTTTGTGGATTCCATGGAAAGGATTCTCTTCAGATTTAGCCATGGTATTTTGAGTCTCACTATTTTGAGTTTCGATGTTTGGAGTTTCAAGTTCTTTTTCCTTGAGTTTTTTCTTTTGTAATCTTGTTTGAATGGGCATACAAGTGTTATACTTTGACTAAACTTTGATCTTTGTTTGGAAGAGTTCCAAGGATGAAAACTAAGTCAAATAGAATGACAAATTCTATTGATGAGACTAAGTTTAATTTGATTATACAACTTCATTTTGTGATGAAAGGATGACAAATCCTGATGATGAAACTTAGCTTAACAATCAAAAGGTGTGATAAGTTGGATGACTTGGGCACTTTGAGATATTAGATATTGGTTTAGGTTGGAGAATTCCACTTGTAGAGGTCAGTTTTAACAAGTTTATACTTTGTTGTACCCGAGGAATGATTCTAGATTGAAAAAGATTTTGAATTCTGGTTCAAACTATGGAATAGCCTGGGATAAATTTAACTTGGCTTTTTGCATTTAATGGATGAGCTAAAACAGAGCCTGAATGTGCTTAAATATTTGACAGACGCACTACAAAAGAGAATGGATGTGCCAAAAATTGCACAAATGCGCTATAAGATTTCCTAAACGCACTAAAACGGAGGGTCGATGCACTAAAATATGCAGTGTATGCACTATAACAGAGGGTAAATGCACTGGAAGATTGCACAGATGTGCTATAAAACTTCCTAGATGCACTATATTAGAAGATGGATGCGTTGGAAGATTGTACAGATGTGTTATAATAGCAGTAGGATGTGCTGCAAGATTGCACAGATGCGCTATAAAATGTAGTGGATGCGTTGAACTGGGAAAATGTCAGTTTCTTGCAAGTTTGTTTGATTTTTTTTATTTTCCAATTAGATAATTGGTTGTTTCAAAGGATGTTTTATGAATCAAGGTTTTCACTTTTAGTGTGTGATGTTTTATTTGAATTTTTTTTAAAACGCATTGGTAAAACACATCAAACATGTACAATTTAAGGCTATGTAGGACAATATTTACTGGATTCCCACTTGAATTTTACTCCAACTGTGCCTACTTTTAGCAGATGATTAGAAGCTTGACCCCACTGGCTCCCATCCACGGCACTCACTTCTATGAGGTAGCCAAGCTTCATTACCCATGAATCTCCCATAGCATACTTTTCATCTCTACTAAAAGCCACAAAAATGTGGGACGGCTTCAAAGGTAGACCATGGATTCATGCAATGAATGAGGTTCCTTCTACTCTTCATTGTATAATGAAGTATGTCTACAACAATAAAGTGTATATAATCAAAGCCGACCCTAAACCAAATAGTTGTTTGAACATTGAGAAAGGAAAGGAAAATCCTTTAAAAACATTAACACCAACTACACAACTGGAACCCATGTAAAAGAAAGAAAGAGAAGGGCATGTTGAGGAAGTCACAAAGTTATTGGAAGATGATTGGGGTTCCTTAGAATTCACAACAAATAGAATAAGGATTTTGGCCTTCTAAACAAGAGGTTCTAGTATAGGAATTATGTTCATGGGGGATCATCCATACGGCAAGAGACCATTGTTTCCCTTCTTGTCGGAACAATCCTCATGATACTTGAACTTTCCTCAAGTACCCACATTTATATCCCAGTTGGAAGTCGTTTGGCTTTAGCGTGTTACCGGTTGGGTCATTCCCTTGGGTGATTACTTTTTCCCACAAGGTAGGCCCTCTATGCATAAAACAAAATAAAAATGAATAGGTATGGATTTTTGGTCACTTGGTTAAGGGGAGAGCATATGCCTACCATTCATCAAGCATGGAAGACATGGTGTTCTTTAACCTTCTAATTAAGCTAGATGCCTATCTTAATCAAAATAAAGCATTAAATAACTCCATCCCCTACATAAATCATTAGTAGTTTCATAAATTTTTCTTTGACCAGCGTATCATCCACCTGCAAGCAAAAAACAACTAGTTCTCAGGATTTTTAAGATTTTACAAATTTAAATAGATGCGCTAAAACAGTCATCCAATGCGCTAAAACTACTCCATGTGCTAAAATAACTCTTGGATGCACTACAAAAACTAATGAATGTGCTAAAATAACTAATGAATGCTCTAAAATATTGACTGAAAGCACTAAAAGACTCCCTAAATGCGCTAAAATAGTTGCTCAATGCGCTGAAAGAAATGTCGTATGTGTCATAATAGTCCTCGAATGCACTAAAAGAGTTCATGGTCATGCCAAAAGATCACGTCCAGCCTGTTCACAAAGAATTTTCCAGAAAATTGTTAAAATGGGGTTGAGCCCCACAGAGGGCGCCAATTTATGTGTGTGTGAAATGTGGGAGAGTTAGAAAATCAATACTAAAGCACACAAACATCAATGAGACATATTATATTAAATATTTGAATCAAAGAAACTAATCTATTTGCAGCAAAACAAATCTTTAAAAACGTTCCATTTTTCTCTATTCTCAAGGATTCATTAAATCATTTGGCTCTCAAATTTTATATGTGCACTATGATTGTTAGAATGAAAACTTGAGAAATGAGATGTTGTTCAAAATGCAAGAAATCTAAGTTTCTACATGACATTGCATGATGCTTTATGCATCAATTTATGTGTGTGTGAAATGTGGGAGAGTTAGCAAATCAATACTAAAGCACACAAACATCAATAAGACGTATTATATTAAAGAATTGAATCAAAGAAACTAATCTATTTGCAACAAAACAAATCTTTAAAAATGTTCCATTGTTCTCTATTCTCAAGGATTCATTAAATCATTTGGCTCTTAGATTTTATATGTGCACTATGATTGTTAGAATGACAACTTGAGAAACGACATGTTCAAAATGCAAGAAATCTAAGTTTCTACATGATATTGCATGATGGAAATGAAATGGTGACATTAACAAATGGATAATGATGCTAACTTATGTGATGCAAATGTTGTGATAAGAAGCTAAAATGATTCTGCATATGCTCAAATAACCATTGATATGATAAACTAAAATGCAACTATAAAGCAAGACATGATCTTTAAAATGCAACTATAAAGTAAGACATGATTTAAAATGCAACTATAAAGCAAGACATGATTCTACAATGCTAACTATAAACTTCAAATGCTCCAATTCTCCAAAGCTATTCCTGCATAATAATTTTACTCAAATGTGGGATGATAAATGTTGTAGCAAAGGGTTGTATTTATAAGATTTTCAAAGCATCTAGTGATGTGGCAGCGATCGACGGTCCAAATTCAAACATGAGGGATGAATGGTGGAGATGGAGAGAATCAAGGAGGATGTTCCCTTGACCAAATACAACATGCCAAATGGATGAAGGAATAAAGTGTGTGAGGAATAATCCACGTGTTAAAATTTTGTTGAAGATAATTCTAATTTAAAAATTAGAATTATTTAATTTCATGTGACGTTGGTGAGGTGGCATGAAAAGTTGTAGACATGTGCTTGAATTCCAATTTTGGGGTTAGTGAAAATTAATTAAATAAAAAAAACTATAGAAATTTGTTTATTTAATTAAATTGGAGGAATGTGATTTTAGATTTGGAGAATTAGAAGATATGAACTATATAAATAAATTGCAAATTTATTTATAAGTAGATGAAATATTAATTAAAAATAACTAGTATTTAATTAGTTAAATGTCTTGACCGATTTTAGGTGTATACAACAGTCTTTCTAAAGATTGTAGAAACCTTTTTCTCACTACTTCCAGTAGTCTAACTCATTAAAGCTCACACTTCACTTCACAACTTCACACTTCAAAATTTTGCAATTTGTATCATACACACTACTTACTAATTCTCCACCAACACAACACTTATTTATACCTTCTTCAACCTTGAAAACATTTTCCAAGGTCGGATATGCACCTCAACCATGCAAATTCAAATTAGGTTGGCACCAAAGAAATCGTATGATGGAAATGAATGAAGGAAAACCAAATCACACCTTAACTCGGACTTAAATCTGCTCATTCACGCCATGCCATGCTTCCACAATCACCAAAGAAAATCTGCAACTAGTGTAAACACCCAAGGTAAGTTGAACTTGTGTAAACACCATTAAAATTTAAGTACATGCTTCCTCAAATACAAAGATAACTCACAGACCACACACAACACTTAAACACAACCTAGAATATTCCACAAACATCCTAAATCTAACAAATTCCTTTGCAATAACTTTCACTTGAATAACAAACTCATCTTGTTCACCCAGATAAACTTCCACACATTGTAACTCAAGATATAAACTTGTGGAGCACCAAACCACGAACAACTTCAACTAAAGGTAGATATGAACCTCATAAGCACATTTCTAGAACTACAAGACCGGAAACCAAGCTATAGAGAAATATGGAGCAAAACGATTTCTCCCAGACAACACTACAACACAGTTCACACACTAGTGAACACAACTCTCTCTACACAATGATCTAGACCAAGAACTTCTGGATATAGAACCTCTAAACACCTCTAACCAACATATCCAAACCGCACAAGAAAATATTCAACATAGAATAAATGCAGAGCAAAACCAAAACAACACTCTATATACCAAAACACCTCTACAACACACAGTTTCCTCTTTTATTCAAATTTTCTCAAAAGCACTTGAAAACAAAGCATCAAAAACACATTCTCATCACCTTCAGTACTTCCTCATCACCATCAAACCAAATGCAACATAGCAACTCGACCAAACAACATCCACAAATAGAAGCTTATCAAAGCAACACTAGAAATTGACACTGGTAACACTTACTAATGACAACATAATGAAACTAATCAAAGCATCATCGCAACTTCTCAACCATCACCAACTGACATCAATGAAAAAAAAAACATAAGAATGTTGACATCAATGACAAGACCAACTACTCATACTTGCAGCACCTTCTTATTTCTTATCAATGATATTACTTCTCTCTTTTTTAGCTTTCATGAGGTTAGCAAGGGGATCCTCTATCCTCTTATATTTTTATCTTGATGGTAGAAGGTGATTAATTAAGGGTCAAAGAGCTAAGTGTATTATCTAGGGTTGGTCTTGAGGTAGGGGTCTAGAAGCTCAATCTCATATCCAATTTGTATATAACACAACATTGATGGGCACTCCAAAAATAAATGAGAAAACTAACTTCAATAAATGCTTGGATATGTATATGGATGCTTTAGGACAAATAATTAATGAGACTAAATCCAACATGTTCCTTTTAATACTCTAGTGGCTATCCAACAAGGAATTTATCATATTCTTAATTTTAGTTTAGGTAATATTCCTTTTGATTATTTGGGGATTACATTAACCTCTATTATCCTGAAAAAGCATCAATGAAAGTGAATTATAGATAGATTACATATTAATATTATTCATTGGGTATTTAGATGGATACTTTTTGTTATAAGATTGACTCTTTTAAAATTTAAAATCTCTTATTATTTATAGATTTATGATTTTCTAATCCATGAAGTGCTTCATTCATGAACTTTATTCTCTTTCATAGAAATTTCTATGGAAAAGAAATTTGGACAACCAAAAATAGAAGTTAGTCAATTAGGACAAGATTTACAATCCTAAATATAAAGGTGTCCTTGGCTTAAGGCACTATGAATTCAATTGCTAGGCTTTAGTTTACAAATTGTATTGAAGGTAGTGTAAGAATTTGGAACACCTATAGGCATAAATATTTAATTTAAAGTACTTGGGTGGAGTTGCAAAGGAGTATATGTCAAAAATAGATTCGGGTGGAAAAAGTTCTATGGTTTGGAATACTATAAAGAAGGTAGATTTTATAGTTAAGGAGAGTTTGTATTTGATTTGCAATAAAGGTAATAGTGATCCATTTTGGAAATATTATTGGGATATAAACCCTCTAATCCTTTCATCTTTTCCACATCTTCGTCCCTTGAGTAAAAATTTTCAAGATGTGAGGTGCTCTTGAGTTACAAATCATAATCATTCTACTAACTTGGGAAGTTCTAGGATATATCATTGGAAGGATCCCAATAATTGACATCTAGATGGATATTCTAAATATTGAGCTAATTTGGCTTCAATTTTAGCTAATATTTCTTATAGTTCTCTACAAGGATTGGATTTTTTTGCATGGGGTAATCATTCTAAAAGAACTTATTCAACTAATCTTGGCTATCAATATGTTGAATAAAATAAAGGAGTGAATAAATATTTTTCATAGTGGAAAAAATTTGGAACAAATTTAGCTAGCCTAAATGTAATCTTTTTATATGGTTATTAGTTTAGAATAAATTCCTCACTGGGATGATATAAAAAGAGAGGATGTTTTGGTCCCTCTAAATGTGTTTTGTGTGGTATTAGTCAAGAAAATGTTGTTGATCTTTTCTTCAAATGCCCTTTCTCCTTATAAATTTAGATATTATGATGGAGGATGTGGAATTGGACTATTATATATGTTAGTTCCTTATATAATTCTTGTGAAAGCATGGGTCATCCTCCTATGTTTACTTCTTTTCTAGAAGTAATGCAATTTTCACTTTTTAACAATATAAAAGTCACATAAATGTATGCAAATGACACTTTTTATTTAGTTTTCATATTTTGAATGACCTAAAGTAGATTTATGAATGAAATTTGAATGTAGATATGAGCTAAAATGACTTAAATAAATCCCATTGCAACCAATGATGCAATATGATATGCAATTTTTTTTTAAATTATGCTTTTATGATGCAAATTAATGCAATGCAAGATCTAGATCTAGGGTGAATTTTCAAAAAGTATATAATATTAACATGTCGGGTTCACCAAAATGAACAGTTGAAAAATGGGGGACTTTGGGGTTTAGTGTTTAAAACCTAGGTCCAATCCCACTTTTCTAGATTCATGTGTTTATTTTTGTGGGGATGGTTATGGAAATGCAAAGATTGAATGGGGGTTTGATGGATTTGGAAAAGGTATGTGATTGACGTACAACCTAATAGGTGAATCAACTAGCCTTAACCAAATCTAGAAATATTTTAATGATGAAATGCAATAACCTAATTTTCCTAATGATGCAAACAAAAAAATTTCTATTTGAGATATCACAAAGAAAATTGGACACCAAAAATAGAAGGGGAGGACATTGTGTACATGTGATATAAATTCCAGCTGATTTTCTAAGGATGTTTCCTCTAGGGGTGCCACTGTCCTACTAGGGAATTTTTCAATATATTTTCATAGTCCTATGATGTTGGATCTGTAATTCTATTCTCCATCTACAAACTATTTAGATCACTTCCAGATATTTCTAAAATTGAGTTTTAGTGAGTTGTCAAGGCTTAGGGTTTTCAATGCAACAATGAACAAAATGTCTTTAAATATCCTGAGATCCTCTTCAACCTAAAACTTGCACATTCACAAAGAGGGGAAAATGTTGTGCCATATATGGGTTTTCCTCAGTCAAACCCCATGTACGTGTTCCCACTTCCACAATGGTAATGTCAATGATAAACCAATAATGGAAAGGAAGGAAATGATGAATGAAAAAATGTTGCAACTCACCACCTTTCAATTGCTTCCTTGAAGGACTAAATAAATACACATCTCTTCAAGGATCTTGGATCTTGCTTGATAGATTTGCTTGAATGCTTGGATGCTTGGAGACCTACAACAATGTTATCCTTCACAAAACAACATGAACACGCATAAAATTTGACATGATGTTGGATCTTGAATTGCTGCTACAAATGACTGAAAATGCTACTCTTGAATTCTCTTGATAATAATATTAATAATATTTTCTCAATTATGTGTCTTCTTGCTAGATTTATTTGAAACGATGTAATAACTAGGTATTTATAGGCATTTATTCAATTTCTCACAAATTAAATCCTAACAGTCGACTTTAAGTATTTGAATTTCAAATAATAAAGTATCATAACCGAAATATTTGAATTTAGAGCCAAAATAGGGGGACATAGGCACCCTAGGTGCCAATGTCCCAGCCCTATTTTCTAAAGTTTAAATGGTTGGGGACAAAGTATTAAATGAAAGCATTTTTTTATGCTTGCAAATTGTCGAAAAATATTTAAAATAGGTTGTGGAATGCATAATTTAGGAAGTTGAATGCTTAGTTAGGTCCAATAACTTAAGGGGGACCAAAACATAGTGTGAAATTGTCAAGGGTGACAATTTACAACATTACACTTATTCATGATTACGTATTATTAAATGGATAATTATGATGAGAGATTATTAGATGCATATTTGATTCATTTGATTATAATGATGTTTATGCATGATGCAATTATGATTGTGGTTGTGTATGCTTATGAGTTCATGAATGTTAGCATTTGATGGATTTATGATTTTATGATGTATGGGAGTAAGTGCACAAAGATGAGGGGCCAAAAAGGGTTCTTAAGTGGCCACTTTTTTTTTTCTGAAATCAAGAAATGCTAGCCTTGGATGAGAAACTAAGGGTAGTTATATTCAAAAATTTAAGATGCAACAAAAATAAGGATTGTAGAGCTTCAAATGTACTTTCTAAACTACTATTTTTTAAAATGGTAGAGATTAAGGGGTTCAAACAAGTCACCCACAAAAATTGGTCCTATTTTTTTTCAAAAAAAAATAACATAGCGTCTATTGTGGGTACATCAAAAGTTTAACTTTTTTATGATTTTTAAAATCACTTCAGTGAGAAATTATCTAACAGCATGTATTGTGAACCCAATTTTTCTGATAATTTTTTAATGAATATATAATTTTTTACTAATTTTCAAAGTGGACACATCTTGAAAAATAGAAATTTAACTGTGTGAACCCTATAATTTTTGAAATAACTAATTGAAAATCAATTTCTTTTTTCACTAGTAGAATTTGGCAAATAAATGTCTACGTGACTAAAAAATTTAGTCACAACAAATAAAAATGACTAAATTCTAGTTAGTTTTTGTAACACAGTTATAACTGACTAAATAAATGACTAATTTGATCATCGGGTAAATAATTAGTCATTTATTTAGTCACACAAATAAAAATGACTAAATAATAAGTTATCTATTTAGTCACAAAAATAAAAATGACTCTCTCTATATAGAATTGTCTCCTCCTCTATCTCTCTTTCTTTTTTCTAATCTCTCCAAAGATCAATTTAACTATCAAATTTTTTATATATTAATTTAATTTGTTCTATATAAGAATATATTAATTATTAATTATTAATTTTCAGATTATATTTATATTCTATTATTATTATTGATATTTTATATCACCATTTATTTTCTTTCCTCAAAAGGCCATTTAGGGAATTTTTTATGATATAAAAAATTTAATGCTAAAGGTGGACTTAGGTGTTGTAAGGAAGCAAAGGTGCGCAGAATCGCTTCCTATGCTAATCTTGAGAGGACGATTATGCAAATTCAACTAACTATTACAGAGATTTCAATGGACAAATAAACATGCATAAATGAAATATCACAATAAACACATAACACAGTAATTACCGTGGGGAAACCCTTCCGGGAGAAAAACCCCACCCTCCAAAACTCGCACAATGTATTATCAAATCAAAAAGATTACAATACACTTGCAATGCAAGTTCTTACAGGAGCGCATCACCACAACTCAAACTCGGACTCGAAGAGACTCCTTCTAGCACTCAGTCTTGCAAACTGAACTCGATGATTCAAACACCTCCCAAAGCCCTCCTTTTATAGTGATTTACAACCTGGAAACCATTTGTGGTTTTACAAAACCATGGGCAAAACAACCATGCCACATGTTACCCACTTGTCATTTGTAACTTCCAAGATGGGAAACCAACCAAGTTAAAATAGCATTTTCGTCCATAATTTTGTCCTCTAGTTTAGACCCCCATTAAATTCATACAATGAGTTGTTTATACTCTAAAAACAACCCTCATATATTCTAATAGGGACAAGGCACATTTTTAACAACTCATACACCTTTTTCCAACACATAAACATGTGGAGAACTACCACAAACAAATTCTAGAATTTTCTGAAAAAAGCTTGCAAGGTTGAGACACGATTCTCAACATTCTCCCACTTGTCGAACACCTTCCAAGAGTCAAGGGATCCAAAGTGTCATGGACTTAATTGCTAGGGGGGCGAGAGGCCCATAGACTCTGAACACCATCTAAATTTCTTTGTGCTCACGGGCTTAGTTAAAGCATCAACAACATTCACCAAAGTCTCCACCTTCTCCAGCTTCACCTTGCCGTCCTCGACCATATCTCTCACAAAATGATATTGTACATCAATGTGCTTGGTCCTGGCATGAAATGTCGGGTTCTTCGCTAGGCAGATTGCACTCTGACTGTCACTATAAATTGTCACTGCACCCTGTTTGAACTCTATATCTAAACACAATCTCTTTAGCCAGGTGGCTTCCTTGTAGGCATGAGTAGCTGCCATATACTCTGCCTCTATAGTGGACAAAGCGACCACAACTTGTCGCTTGCTCATCCAACTGATTGCACCACCGAATAATGTAAACACATATGCACTGGTGGATCTTCTTCTATCAACATCACCGGCCCAATCTAAATCCACGTAGCCTTGAATATCCAAGGAATGCTTGTTTCTTGTTCCATGAAAACATATAGGTACTCTGAGGTACCCCGCAAGTATCTGAAAACTCTTTTTACTACATTCCAATGTGCTCTTCCTGGATTAGACATGTAACGGGAAAGTACTCCCACTGCTTGGGCAATGTCTGGTCTTGTACAGACCATAGCATACATCAAACTTCCAACAGTACTCTGATATGGTACTTGACTCATCTCTTCCATCTCCAATGGGGATGTAGGACACTGTGAGCTAGAAAGCTTTGTTCCCATAGTAACAGGAACACTCAATGGTCTAGAATCCTACATATTGAATCTTCTCAGAATAGTACCAACATACTTACTCTGGCCTAGCCAAAGCTTTTTGTTTTTCCTATCTCTTATAATCTCCATTCCCAGAATATGCCTTGTTGCACCAAGATCTTTCATTTCAAACTTTGCTGAGAGCTGAGATTTTAATTCTGCAATCAAACCTTTTCCTTTGCCAATAAACAACATGTCATCAACATATAAGGCAATAACCAGGAAATAATCACCATCAGACTTGTAATATATACAGTGATTATATTTAGATCGCACAAATCCCAAACTCAAAACATATGTATCAAACTTCTGGTACCACATCCTAGGACTTTGTTTTAAACCATACAAGGATTTCTTCAACTTACAGACCAAATGACTTTTACCTTTCACCACAAAGTGCTCTAGCTGTGTCATATAAATTTCTTCCTCCAAATCTCCATGAAGGAAAGTTGTTTTCACATCCATCTGCTCAACCTCTAGATCATAAGCAGCTGCAATAGAAAGTAAAAATCGAATGGATGTCATTTTTGCTACAGGAGAAAAAAATTTCACCATAATCAACTCCTACAACCTGGGAGTAACCTTTTGCAACTAAACGTGCTTTATACTTCTCAATGCTTCCATCTGAACCCATCTTCCTTTTGAACACCCATTTACAACCAACAGGCTTCCATCCTTCAGGCAATGGTACAAGGTCCCATGTGTCATTCTTCTTAAGAGCTGCCATCTCTTCTTCCATGGCTATTTTCCAGGACTCTGAATCATTCATACCAAAAGCCTCTTCTACAGATCTTGGTTCATCAATATTAGTATTCAAAGCAAATATACACCTCCAATCATCAGGAGAATATCCATACCTTTCTGGTGCTTTCCTCTGTCTACTAGACCTTTGAACAAGATCTGGTTCAGGTTCAGGTTCAGGTTCTCCCTCTTCCTCTGATGATTCAGAACTCGTAGAGCTCTCCTCGACTTCTTGTCTTTCTAAGAGCCTCGATTCAACTTTCTCAGGTGTAGCAGGTAGTTGAATCACATCTTTATTTTCTTCCATCTGTTCTAGCTGCACTATAATAGAAGAAGGCTTAGTTTCTCTAAAAATAACACTTCTGGAATAAAATACCTTTTGTGCAACAGGATCCCAAAGCTTGTATCCTTTCACACCATAACTATATCCAATGAAGATACATTTGACAGCTTTGTTGTCCAATTTTGTCTACTTCTCCTTTGGCACATGAGCATATGCCTCGCAACCAAACACTCTCAGATGTCTAAGTGAAGGCTTGTGGCCCGACCACGCTTCCATTGGTGTCTTATCAACAAGAGCTGATGTAGGAGACCTGTTTATCAGGTAGCAGGCAGTGGCTACAGCTTTAGCCTAGAACTTTTGTTCTAGTCCAGCTCCACTCAGCATACTCCTAGCCTTCTCCATCAAGGTCCTGTTCATTCTTTCTGCAACTCCATTCTGTTGTGGAGAATACGGAGTCGTCTTCTCTCTTTTAATACCACAATCTTTACAAAATGTGTCAAAATCATTAGAGCAATATTCACCACCATTATCAGTTCTCAAACACTTTATCTTCTTTCCAGTCTGCAACTCAACCATTGCTTTAAATTCTTTGAAACGACTGAAAACTTCAGCTTTACTCCTAAGAAAATAAACCCATGTTCTTCTACTGAAATCATCAATGAAAGAAACATAATAAACTAATCTACCAATAGAAGAAACATCAACTGGACCAAATACATCTGAATGGATAAGATCCAAAATACATGAGGACTTATGAGAACTCGAGTAAAACTAAATACGATTTTGCTTACCATAGATACAATGCTCACAAAAATCGAACTCAAGATTGCAGTCATTCAACCCATCAACAAGGTTTTTATTTTTCAAGGTCTGTAGACCCTTCTCACCTATGTGGCCGAGTCTTTGGTGCCATAACATGGTCTTCTCTGCAGGAAACTTTGATTTGGTAGATAGAGAACCCTTGGGTACCCAAAAACCACGACCATCTGTTGAAAGAGAAACCCTCTCCTTCTCCAACAAAGTAGTCCTTTTCACAATCTTATCAGAAGTACTATTGCACTCAACCGTGCATGCATCAAGCTGGTACAATGTACCCAATCTGCTTCCTCTTGCTATTACCATAGCACCTCTCACCATTTTCACACCTGCTTCAGAAAATTGTACATGCACATCCGCATCTATTAGTTTGCTAACAGATAACAAATTTCTTGCTAGTCCCGGGATATGCAAGATACCATCAAATCTTCTAATTCTACCATCAGAAAATTTCACACGAATACTTCCACAACCAACAATATCAAGAATAGAGTTATCACCCAAATACACCTTACCACCATCAAAATTTTCATACTTACTAAACCAGTTTCTATTAGGAGTCATGTGGAAAGATGCACCTGAGTCTATCAACCATGCATTGTCACCTGCATGAGTGGCCAAGGCTACGATGAAAGCATCTCCATCTTCCTTCTCAGACTCAGAATTAGAATCTTGCTTCTTCTTCTTCTTCTTCTTCTCCTCTTTGCAGTCCTTTCGGAAGTGTCCAAGTTTGCCACAATTCCAGCAGATTGCCTTGGACTTACCAGGAGATTTTGATCTCCCCTTATTCTTGGACTTAGAACGGTCGTGCTGCTTTTCGTTCTTGCCTCTTTCTTTTGGTCTTCCTCGAACACTCAAAGCCTCTTTGGCATTCAAAGAGACCTTCCTTCTCATCTCCTCAGAAAGTAGAGAACCAACAACGTCCTCCATCTTCAAGACAACGGAAGTGCTCCCTATGGCCATGACAAGGCTGTCCCGTGAGTCTGGCAATGAACATAGCAAGATTTGGCACCTTTCTTCTTCATCCATTTTCACCCCAACTGAGGTCAACTGAGTCACCAACATATTAAATCTTTCCAGATGCTCATAAATTCGTCCACCTTCTTCCATTCTCAAGGAATACAACTTCTTCCTCAAGAAAATCTTGTTCACAAGTGATTTCGCTTGATAGATCTCACTTAGCTTCTTCCAAAGCTTCTTTGCAGTAGATTCTTCATGGACATTAATTAGAATTGAGTCTGCAAGACACAATCTGATGAGACCTTTAGCTTTTCTATCAGTCACATCATATTGTGTAGCTAAAGTTGGATCTGCGGGCCTCAGCGTATTCTCATCCACCGCATCCCATAGATCTCGATCAATTAACAGATCTTCCATCTTCAGCTTCCACATCTCAAAGTTTGTGCCAAAAAACTTCTCTACATCAATTCTCCCCGACGTGCTTGCCATCTTTACAATCCTGCAATATAGAAAATAAAATACTCTACACAAGCTCCCACTCAAACCTTGATTAGCTCAAAAAACCCTGTACCCAACAAATAGAACCAAAACTGGCCAGGCTCTGATACCACTTGTAAGGAAGCAAAGGTGCGCAGAATCGCTTCCTACGCTAATCTTGAGAGGACGATTATGCAAATTCAACTAACTATTACAGAGATTTCAATGGACAAATAAACATGCATAAATGAAATATCACAATAAACACATAACACAGTAATTATCGTGGGGAAACCCTTCTGGGAGAAAAACCCCACCCTCCAAAACTCGCACAATGTATTATCAAATCAAAAAGATTACAATACACTTGCAATGCAAGTTCTTACAGGAGCGCATCACCACAACTCAAACTCAGACTCGGAGAGACTCCTTCTAGCACTCAGTCTTGCAAACTGAACTCAATGATTCAAACACCTCCCCAAGCCCTCCTTTTATAGTGATTTACAACCTGGAAACCATTTGTGGTTTTACAAAACCATGGGCAAAACAACCATGCCACATGTTACCCACTTGTCATTTGTAACTTCCAAGATGGGAAACCAACCAAGTTAAAATAGCATTTTCGTCCATAATTTTGTCCTCTAGTTTAGACCCCCATTAAATTCATACAATGAGTTGTTCATACTCTAAAAAAAACCCTCCTATATTCTAATAGGGACAAGGCACATTTTTAACAAATCATACACCTTTTTCCAACACATAAACATGTGGAGAACTACCACAAACAAATTCTAGAATTTTCTAAAAAAAGCTTGCAAGGTTGAGACACGATTCTCAACAGGTGCCAAATGGTTAAGAGGGAAAAGAGTGAGAGAAAGGGAAAAAGGAGAATGAAAATGTTGACCAAGTCTTTTGGCACTAGGAAAGGATTTCTTTCAATTTTGTTAACCCATGTAGCATGGAGGAGCATTTAGGGTTTCCAATCTATCTTTAGTCGGGAGCTTGGTTTTGGTTCGTATGTGTGGGAAATTTCCACTTTTTTAGGGTTTTGTGAAATTTTCACGCAAACTCTGCCCATTTTTTCTCAATTTGTGTAAAATATTAAGGTAGGTCGCTTGCAATGGTTTCAGTGAGTTTTTTTTTGGAATATGTACACTACCAAATCACATATTGCAAAAAGTTTCATGTTAACAAGTTTCTGCTCTAGTAGGGTTTTGTATTTTTTTCCTGTAACCTCTACCCATTTTTTCTCATCGACAACATTGACAGCAAGACATGATTTGTTTAGAATATTGAGGTAAGTCACTTATCATAGTTTCAGTGATTTTTGTTTTTTGGAAGATACAATATAGACATAGTTGTCATCACAACATGCTGCAACAGTCCACAAAAAGATTGAATTGATTTAGGATTTTTATTTTGACAGATAAATCGGCCTAGGTTCACATAAAAGAGAATTGCAAATACCCACAACCCAATATTTATTTATGTTTTGTGTTTCTTGCTTTGAAGGAAATGACAAATTATGTGCTTTCAATGAGGTTGGATCATGCAAGGCCTTTCTTGAGATTGAAATATGATCAGATCAATCCATTACTACCTAAATTTAGGCCTATACTATTAGAAGAAGGATCCTCACATCTCATGGATGTTTATAAAATTTTGAAGATATGGTCCAACGCTCCTAATTCTATTGTCAGGTGTGGTCTATTTCATTTTGCTTATTCCAATTCTTATGTTAATCTTGCAATTTTTTAGCCCAATATTGACAAGCAAAAAGTGAAAGACCTTATTGAGGATGAAGTAGAAGATTTTTTATTATTCCTAGGCAACCTCTTATTCATGACAATCTGTTATTTCAATTTGTAGGCATTCAAAGTTCAAGTCACCATATTTTTTTTACTTTGCATTATTTTTAACAGTGCTTTCAATTATTTATATGATGTTTAATCTATTTTTAAATTATTCAACTCAAGTTACATGTAGATTAATGAGCTCCATTAATATTCCCCTTTGTTCAGCTTTATTGTGTCTCCATTGTTGCGGGTTTGAGCTTTGCACTTATAAAATTGAATATTTTTCTTTCTCTATTTTTTTAATAATTTTTTTAATTTGGTAAATTCCCTGAGTGTCCTCCATCTTTCCTATGGAGTATGCATCCCCCAATATGCTCAATGTAATAATTTGACCAATTTAAGTTTTTCTCAAGTGTAATAAACTTAGTAGATGTGCATTTAAATTGAAAAAATTACACACAACTTTAGATGGCTACCTAAACAACTTTAGTCCTTGCTATTTTGTCAAATTGGAGATCCAAACTACTCAATTTTTTCTCATCAATCACTTGGAAAGAGAAATGGATAGAGGAAAGAGTAGAAAAAATGTAGCACAGAGACAAATTCTTTGTATGATAAAGGTGAATACATATTTAGCAAGTCAGATACATTCTTTGTAATTGAGGAAGAATTCAAACAATGTTGGCCTCAAGGGTCAAAATAGCTCTTTGTTAGCTCCACTATGATTTCAATGAGCTTTGGGACAATTTGAATTCTAAACCAGCTAGACATCAAGAACTCCTTCCACCAAGAGAGATGTCAAAAGACTCAAAACACATGGCAAGTCACAATGGGATCCATCATTCCATAAGAGTCTTCCCTTCTATAGGAACAATTCTGAAGCAAGAACCTTCTGGAATCCATCATCCCCCACAACCTGGATGATGAAAATTAAGAATAAAGTAAACTACTGATAGCCAAAAATGAGGTGCCAGATAGGGACCATTGAGATTAAGAATAAGTCACTCATAATCACCAAGCAAGTTCCATAAAGCCAATGAAGAGATGATATGTTCAAAGTCCTAACATGTCGATGGTTGTTGTCACCGTCTTTGCCCATTCATTACAAAACATGTCATAAGGTGATTCCCTTCTATAGGCACAACAATGAAATGAGAACCTTTTGGAATCCAATGCTCACCGCAACCTACAAGATAGAATGAAAGAAAATACCAGAACAACAATAGCCAAGAATGAGCTACCAAATAGGGATCATTGAGCTTAAAAGCAAGTTCCTCATAATTCCCAAGTGATTTCCATAAAGTTGATTGATATGTGCCAAGTTCTGACATGCTGGTGGTAATTGTCACCCTATTTGTGCAGTCATTATAAAACTTCAAATTTTTAAAAATATGATGGAGATGTAAAGGTTGATTCCACAATGTCAAGGTGTAAAATCCCCCATCAACAAATTAGATGTTTCTCATTTGTTAAGGGAATCACTAATCTTTGCTACAAATGGGAGTTGTTATATGCCTTCATTAGCAAGGAAGTGTGCAATCTGGTTCTCTACCTTGTAATAATGTTTGAAGGAAATTGCATTGAAGAATGAGTGATGAAACATTCTTCCTCTAGGATATTATGCAAATTCTACTATAGTATCAAATTGCTATTCATCCCATAAATGATTAACAAGTCATCTTCAACCTCTAGATTGTTGCATGAAATGCTATTTACCATCTTGTGGCCTTCTAAAATGGCTAAGGTCTATGCTTCATTCTCCATTTTATTGCCTAGGAAGAAAGAGGCCCCTTTGATAAATTGGCCTGATGGTGCTTGGACCACCACTCCAGCCCTTGCCAGTATGAGTTACCCTATGATGCAACATCAAAATAAATTTCTTGGAGTTCTTCCTTAGGTGGAACCCACAAAGTAGCCTTTTGCTTAATTTTGTTCTTGTTTACCCTATTAAGGGGGATCTCGAATCATAAATCCTTCTTTTTAAGGAGGCAAAGATTTTGTAATATCCCCCACTTAACTGGTTAGAAACTTAATAAAATAATAATATATAAGTATAAAGTCTAAGGAGGGTGGCGGTCTTCTTTAAAGAAATAATAAACTAAAATGCAAAGTTGACTTACTTATGTTGAAGAATGCAAGCCGACTTATGTTAAGGACTGATTCACTTGTTAAGGCAGACTTGCATAATGAATCGACTCACTAATTATTCTAATTAAAAGGCCAACCAGATTCATATGGACGTGTCTTTCCATTATGGTACAATGTGAAGGTTGTGTTGCTTGGATAAAATAGAGTATAAAAGACCATAATTTACAGAAGATGGCATCGAATTATGGACATAATAACCAGTTCTTAGAGAGACTCGAGCTGCTCCAAGGGAGCTTCTAACTCATTGCATTGGTTGGAATTCCTCGGTAATAAAATCAGACATACAAGTTCCACTATCCATTTGCATGATTTAAGGGAATATACATAACTGAAGTAGTGAATTTACTACAGCCATCATCTGATTGACCTACATATGCATATGATCTAGAGCAAATATCAAAAATAGCATACTATCATTGGACATTACCTTTAAAGTATATTATTGTAGTTCATTGGTCTTAGGTTCTTTGATTATCTTGGATTAATAAATTTAAGCGAGAAGTTATCATAATCCTATAAGGGGACATTATAGATTTGAAGATTTGAGTTTGATTGGATATCTTCTATTTGTGTGACAAATGTATTGCAATAGGTATGCTAAAAGGGCTTGCAAGCACATTTCTCACTTTTTATAATAAGGTACTCTATGGAAACTGTATTTTGCTTGGTAATAGGAAGAATATCTTTCATATGTGCTTATTTTCATTCAATAAAATCATATTTTCATTGGCTTTTGGTAGCTCATGAAAGCTCTTAAGTCTTTTTTAAATGTTCTTACCTGGGAATGTTGATCATCTTATGGATTCAAAAGAATTTGAGCATTGTAAGTGATAGTTTGTTTTCTTTCTTATTTATTATATGATTATGCTAGTAAGATGAATGTAGATAGCTCATTTTCTTTAGAGTTTGATCATGCAGATGAATGCTTATGTATATATGAATGAATTAGTATAGCTATTGGTCTAAATTAAATCTACAGCATTTTTTTGTTTTTATGCGCATGTGTTTGTCTTGCCTCCGGGTAAACCTAGAATATTGGTTTACAATTTTGTTGAGGAAGGAAAATTGTAAAAACACTCCCACAATCAAAAAATTGGGTTTTAAAGGGTTTGCACGAACTAGGGGGTTCACATGAACCCAAAAAATGGTTCGCTCGAACACCTATGTAGTGCCTCCCATGTTACTGTACTCCTATGATACCTTTCTATGCGTGTGGTTGTTTCTGTTTGGATACTATTTATGCTTGATGCATTTTGTAGTGCCTCTCGTGATACTGTTCTCTTATGATATTGTTATGTTGATGCATACTCGTGATTACATTGGTGATCGTATCACCTGTTTGACCTATGTGTTTTGCTTGGTTGCACATGATACTGTTTTACGATGTTGATTATATAATGATGCATGGTGTTCTTCTTTACTTGATTATGCCATATTGTGTGGTTACGTAAATTGTTTAATACTCATTTCATGATATTTATGATGTGCTATTATTTGAGGTTCGGGTGATAGGGACAGTAATATTGCATTGCTTGTCTGTGAGCGCTCTGCCACACTGCAATTCTCTCTCACAATGTTTTTGGCATTAAATATATATGTTGTTTCGACACTTGGTTTTATGTAGGGCTGCAGGTACCGAACACTGACTCCACCCGCACCATCGGGTCTGAGCGTGCCCAACATACCCAATGGATATGACACGGTTTAAGGATTTTACAAGAAAGTGTCTCCGTCTGTGTCTGTCATCTTGTCAATGTTGATGATGTTGTCCATCAGTATTTCGTCATGTTATGGTATGGTACTGTTTCATTTCGTTTGTTTCAAGTCGCAAATTTTGATGTGTTTATCATTTTATTCGAATGTGATATCACTATTTAGTGATGGTTATTAATTTAATTAAGCATCAAGCTTAATTGGTAAAGTAATTTGTCAAATTTCCAAGGATTTGATTAAAATATTAGATTAATTTGAAAATTTTAAATGATGTTTGTAAAATTAAAAAGAATATTATTTGAATTGTCGGTATTTAATTTTAGCTATGTAAATTTATAATTAGTTAATTAAATAATATTGTTTAGTTACTTAAATAATATTAAATAATTAATTAATAATATTAATTATTTAATTGTTGTTAAAAAAATTATTCAAAATTATAAATATATTTTTAGAAAACTCGGAATGAAATGGTTGATTTAATGTTACCCAATAAAATGTTAAATGGGGTGGGTTTAAGTTTAGTTTAATTTAATTTAATGTAATAATGCATTCTTAGTGGGTAAAATATTAATTTAAGAATGAATTTTTTTACCCGTAGATGAAATTAAACCTTAGTGAAGGGTAGATTTCTTAATTCTCTAAATTCCTCCAGGTGGTTAAGCAGGGTAAAAGATGATTGTCGGGTGTAAATTGAAATTTGTGAAAATTGCCACCTGTTCCTGAAAGAACTCTTCCTTATTTTTTTTTAATTTTGGTGAATTTTGGAGAAAATCATTCATTCAGGAATTTTTGCAAAAACAGAACATACGAGAATTGAAAACAAGAAAAAGAAAATTTCACGATATATTGTGTGGGAGGTAAAAGTAAAAAGAGTTTTTCTGCAGAGAGAAACCTTCACGAAGAAAAGGGTTGGCGTAGAATACACAGACTGGAGAAAGCATTGCCATAAAAGTGCTGAGAAGGGAAAATATGACCTCTTCCAGTCCAAAGGTAAGTCATATAAGCGCAATATCTGATGTCTATTGAAGTTACACATAAACTATCGTGATTAAACTTAGGTCTGTTCAAGATTTACTATATCAGGAAATAGAACTAAATTATTTTCAAGAATGATTTAAATTTTTATTTTTTTTAAATGTCTATCAATGCTCCATATATTGCTATGGTCTGTAAATTATTAGACATGGCAGCCTTATTCCAACAATTATTACTGTTTCAACATAGCACATTGAAAATTGCAATAAATCCATATTTGAATTTAGCGTCGTGGAAGTATTACCTTCCAGTTCCTTGCAATTACAGAATTGTAGTGACCCATTGTATTTAGCAATGCCTCATAATAAGTTAATGCTTAAAAATGCTGCCCTAATCCTATTGTAAAATTATGTGTGACTTTCAATTGAGCACTGATGATTTTGTTGTTAGTGGAGAAAAATTGCATGGAATAATGCTACTCCATTTAGCATCTGAAGGGGCAGTTCCCAAATTCATAAATAAAAATAGTTAGGTACAGATTTCTTCATAAATTATAGAGAGTGGAGTTTGTGCTCACATTTTAATTTCATATTACAAATTAATAAGGGGAAAGACAAAGTAAGGAATAAATACCACTGCAGATTTTATTTCATGATGGTCACATAAATCTGTATCCTATTCATGGCCAAGTTAAGGGTTCTAAATCTCAAGTTGAATAGTTTAAATTCATTTTAGTGGCTTGCCTTAGCCTTTAGCTGTGAGGATCTTTGCATATTAATAGAATCCAGGAAAGAAATGTATATACTTAATGTGAATTGAAGAGCATGACTATTGATATCAATTACCTCAAAACAGATCCAAACAAAAAAAAGGCATTTTAAGTTTACAAAGTTTAGCAAAGCCACACAATGTATGTATCATGCATCAAGGGAAACCTAGGATAGGTAATTATTCCACATATCCTTCATCTTTAATGATGAAAATTCGAATGATAGTTTCCTTCCAGCAGGCTTTTAATAGTTCAAGGCTTTTCCCACGATTGCTGAGATTTCCATACATCATGGACTTCTTGTAGATGATGAGATTTCCATGATATGTGTAATATTTATAGCATTCCTATAGATTTATCTATGGTCTGATGACAAGTTGGTTGGCTCTCACATTTAATGTGCAGTAAGTCTTGTTCTGGTTTTGTTTCAACAAAAAGGAAGGATTGAATGAATCTTTCAAACACTATCTAGAACATCCTATCCATACTATTGATAATTTTTCATATAAGTCAAGAAAGTGTTGTAACTTGTTACCATATTTGTGAATTAATATCTACTTTTACTCATTTATGAAGATTGAATTTTAATAAAAACTAAAGTGGCACTTGACAACATAGTGCAATTAATAAATGATTTTTATGAAGATTGAATTTTAATAAAAACTAAAGTGGCACTTGACAACATAGTGCAATTAATATATGAAAATCATTTGCAAATGGTATGTTGCATGATTGGTCCAAATGTGCTCTTAAGGTACGGAGTATGATCTACATTAAGAGTTCACAAATGGAGACTTCAAGTATTATATGTGACTCTGTGATGGTTGGCCTTCTA
>VDFB02281492.1:290171813-290324244 GCA_007258455.2 Sequoia sempervirens
CAAGTTTCAAAATTTGGACCTAGTCAGAAAGAAGAATGGGGATATTAGATTATGTGTAGACTTCAAAAATTTGAACATATCCTCATTGAAAGATAATTTCCCATTGCTAAATATGGAGGAAAGGTTACATAGGGTTACTAGATACAAGATTTTTTCCATGATGGATGGGTTTTTTGGTTATAATCAAGTGAAAGTGAAAGAATCAGAGCAATATAAGACTGCCTTCACCACACCATGGGGGACATATGTTTATATAAAAAATCCATTTGGTTTGAGTAATGTAGAGGGTACATTTCAAAGAGCCATGGATGTTTCCTTTTCAGATTTTAAAGATACATTAATGGTAGTATATCAAGATTGTAAGAAAGCTAAGGTAGTAGAACAACTTCCTACACTAATCTTGAGAGGATAATAATGTAAAACTTTCGCATATATTTAATAGTTATAGAAACTTGAACAAAAATAGACATAAATATTGAATGCATACCACACCACAATGATTTACATGGGGAAAACCATTTCAGGAGAAAAACCCCACACTCCAAAAGTTTCCCAATATATTATTCAAAAATCACAGATTACAATATACTTGCAAAAAAAGATTCTCACAAGAGCATCACTAACCAGAGATCCAAAGGCAACATGACCACTATATGACTCTTAGAAAACATCACAATACATATCCATAATACAATTCCCTCATAAAATAGGGTTTCCTTCTAGGGAAAGTCAAGTTAATAAAATACTAGTCATCAAATATAAGACATAATGATGAATAGTCTAGATTTACAATAATGAAATATTGTGAAACCCCCACAACCCTTGTCATCGTCATATGAACACTACCTTATGCATCAATAGTAACTTATGTAATTGCAAGGTTGAGACACTTTTTCCCAAAAAATCTCCCACTTGTTGAACACCTTGAAAAACCAACAGGAGGGTGAATAAATATCATCTCTTAATTGCTAGGGGTTGAAAGGTCCATGATCTTTTGAACACCATCAGGCTTCTTATGCTCATAGGTTTTAAAAGAATCAACAGCATTTATCCCAAAGTCTACCTGCATAACTAGCTTGCTTACCATCTTTGACCATATCTCTAACTGAAACTGAGTATTGTACATGGCCGCCTTGCTTGGTCGCTGATAAATCATAGATGATGCTGGCGAACATATCACACTGACTATCGCAATAAATTGTACTACACCTTGTTTATCCCAATATCGAACCACGGTCTCTTAATAATCCAAATGGCTTCTTTACAAAGCGCTGGTGGTTCCATACCGCTCGACTTCAGTAGTGGACAAAGCAACCATAGCCTGTCACTTACTCATTCAACTAATTACACCACCAAATAAAGTAAACACATAAGAATTGGTGGAACATCTACTATCAACATCACCTACCTAGTTTGAATCCAAATAACCATGAATATCAAGGGAAATCTCATCTTTAGTGATATTACTATGATAAAACAAGGAATAATATGAGGTACCACATAAATATCTAAAGACTCTTTTAACTACATCCTAATGAACTCTAGTAGGATTAGACATATATCTAGAAAGAACTCCAACTACTTGGGAAATGTTAGATCTTGTACAAACTATCATATACATCAAACTTCCAATTGCACTCTAGTAAGGAAATCTACTCATGTATTCTATCTTTGATGAAGATGTTGGACAATCTGAAATAGATAACTTTTTTCCAGTAGAAACAAGAACACATATTGGTCTACAATCCTGCATATCAAACCTCTATAAAATTGAATTGAAAAATTTACTTTGGCCAAGCCATAGCTTTTTGTTCACTCTATCTCTTTTAATTTCCATCCCAAGAATATGTTTAGTTGCACCAAGATCTTTCATTTCAAATTTAGCAACAAATTGAGATTTTAGTTATGAAATCATACCTTTCCCTCTTCCAATAAATAGCATATCATCAACATACAATGCAATAAATAGGAAACGATCACCATTGATTTTATAATAAACACAATGATTTGATTTAGAACACTCAAATCTAAAACTCAACACATATGTATCAAATTTTTGGTACCACATCCTAGGACTCGATTTTAAGCCATACAAATATTTCTTCAATTTTCAAGCCAAATTACTTTTACCTTTCACCATGTAGTGCTCTAGATGTGTCATATAAATATCCTCCTCCAAGTCACCATGAAGAAAAGAAAATTTCACATCTATTTTCTCTACCTCTAAATCATAAGAAATAATAATGAAAAGTAAAAATCTAATGAATGTCATTTTTGCAATAAGAGAAAATATCTCACCATAATCAACACCCTCAACTTGAGGGTTACCTTTTGTAACCAACCTTGCTTTGTACTTCTCAATACCTCCATCTAAACCAATCTTTTTCTTGAATTCCCATTTGAAACTAGTTGGTTTTCTTCCCTAAGGAAATGGTATAAGATTCCATGTATCATTCTTTTCAAAGCTTCCATTTCTTCATCCATAACAATCCTCTAGGATTCTGCATCATTCACACCCAATGCCTCTCTTACCGATCTAGGTTCAACCATATTAGTATTCAAAGAAAAAAATCATCTCCAATCATTAGGTGAATACCTTGCAGGTGGTTTTTTATTCCTTTAGACTTACTAAGTTGGAGGTTATTCCTCCTCTTCTGAACATTTAGAGCTAGATGAGCTCTCCTCAACTTCTTTTTTTATCCATTGGCCTTTATTTAACTTTCTTAGGGGGAGAAGGATTTATTGAATAACATCATCATGTTTACTTTTTTCTAGCTGTAATGTAATAGAAACAAGCTTAGTTTCTCTAAAAATAACACTCCTGCTATGTATTACCTTATGTGTATTAAATCGACTGAAAACTTCATATTTACTCTTTAGAAAGTATACCTATGTCCTTTTATTATAATCATCAATAAATGAAACATAATATGTGAATTTACCAATTGAAGAGACATCCATAGGACCAAACATATAAGAATGAATAAGATCCAATACACCATAATATTTTTGAGAACTTAAGTAAAATTGAACATGATTTTGTTTTTTATAAATGCAATGCTTATTGAAATCAAATTCAAGATTACAATCAAACAGACCTTCAACAATGTTTTTATTTTTCAAGGTCCTTAGACCCTTTTCTTCAATGTGGCCAAGTCTCTAGTACCATAACATAGTTTTCTCTGTAGGTAACCTTGATTCAGAAGAAAGAGCACCCTTCAATACCCAGAAGCCATGACCATTTGTTGAAGGTGAAACCCTCACTTTTTTCATAGAATTTATTTTCACAAAAGTACTATTGCACTCAACAATGCATCCATCAAGATTATACAATGTGCCATATTTGACACCTCTAGCAATCACCATAACACCTTTGACCATCTTACATCTTGCAACAAAAAATACTACCTGCACACCTACATCTATTAGTTTTCTCACAAATAACAAATTTTATGCTAAACCAGGGATATGAAACACACCATTAATCCTTTTTATTCTACCATCAAGAAATTTTATTTTAACTTTAGCATGGACAACAATGTCTAAATGAGAATCATCACCCAAGTAAGCCTTACCCCATCAAATTCTTCGTATTCAGAAAACTAATCTCTATTAAAGGTCATATGGAAAGATACACCTGATTCAATTAGTCATGCATCATTACCTACATGAGTTGTCAAGGTTGCAATGAATGCATCATCATCTTCCTTCTCAAACTCAAAATCAAAATCAAATTTCTTCTTTTCTTCTTCGTGGTCTTTACAAACATGTCCAATCTTACAACAATTCCAACAAATAACTTTGGACTTTCCAAGATACTTAATATTCCCTTAGAATTAGATTTGTCACACTTCTCATTCTTCTTTCCTCTTCCGAAGGTCTTCCATGAACATTAAAGGCCTCCTTGGTATTGATGGATACCTTCCCCCTCATTTCTATAGAAAGCAAATAACCCACCACATCTTCAATATTAAATATAATAGAAGTACTCTCAATAGCCATAACAAGAGAATCCCATGAATTGAGCAAATAACAAAGCAGGATCTGACACTTTTCTTCCTCATTCATTTTGACACTAACTGAGCCACCAACATATTGAATGCTTCTAGGTAGTTTTTAGGTCATCCACCCTCTTCCATTCTCAAGGAATACAATTTCTTCCTCAAGAAAATCTTGTTCACTAAAGATTTGGCTTGATACATATCACCAAGCTTCTTCCATAGTTTCTATGTAGAGGGCTCTTCATGGATATTGATTAAAATAGAGTCTTCCAAGCATAATATTATTAGAACCTTGGTTTTATGGTCCATAACATCATATTGAGTAGCTTGAGTAGGATCTATAGGCCTTGAAACATTCTCATCAACAACATCCCATAGATATCAATCTATCAATAGATCCTCCATCCTCAACACATTTGAGAAATTATTTTCAGAAATTTATCCACCTCTATTCCTCAGTAACCATCTGAAATCTTTCATAAGATCACAAAGTGTCATCTACACAAGATCATCTCTCAAATCTACGTTAAAAAACCCCAACAACCCCTAGCTTGAAACCAAAGCTGATCCCGGGGCTACGATACGACTTGTGGGGAAGCTAAGTGAGTAGAGCAACTTCTTACACTAATATTGAAAGGAGAATAATGCAAATTTTTTATAGATATTTAATATTTACAAAAAGTTAAACAAAAATAGGCATAAATATCATGCATACCACAACACAGTGATTTACATGGGGAAAACCCTTGTGGGAGAAAAACCCCACACTCCAAAAGTTTCCCAATATATTATTCAGAAATCACAAAGATTTCAATATACTTGCAGAGCATGCTTATCACAGGAGTATCATCAACCAAAGATCTAGAGGAAACACAACCATTATATGACTCTTAGAATACATCACAATACACAATTGTAGTACAATGTTCTCATAAAATAGGGTTGTCTTCTAGGGTAAGTCAAGCTAATAAAGTATTGGCCATCAGATATGAGACATAATGATGAACAATCCATATTTACAATAATAGAATATTGAGACCCCCCCCACACCCCCCCATCGTCATCGGATGAATAGTACCTTATGTATCAACATTAACTTATGTAATTGCAAAGTTGAGACACTTTTTCCAACAAAGATCACCTCACAACATATTCCAAGAAAGAGGAAGAGAACGATATGCATTTGGAAAAGATATTTGCAAGAGCTTTGGAATATGACATTTCATTGAACCCTAAGAAGTGTACATTTGGGGTTATAAAAGAAAAATTGTTGGAGCATATAGTTTCAAAGGAAGGAATAAAAATTGATCCAAAAAGGGTTGCAACAATTGATAGAATTCTAATTCCTAAAATAGTCAAAGGGATTCAATCATTTTTTATCGAGATCAATTTTTTCAGAAGGTTTGTTACAAACTTTTCTGAAACTATAAAATCCATCTCCAAGATCTTGAGAAAACAATAAGCAGTTGCATGGGGGCATGATCCTATTAAATCATTTACTAGCATCAAGAAAGCTATCAAAGAAGCACTAGTGCTCAAGTTACATGACTTTCTAAACCTTGTTAGCTATTTTCTTTTGCATCATTTTATACTATTGTTGTTGTTATATTATAAAAGAATGGTTAGGGTTATGAACAACCCATTGCTATCTTTATCAAATCACTGCAAGAAACAAAATTGAAGTATGATATCACAAAAAAAATGCCTATGCTTTGGTAAAATATATTAAGAACTTTAGGCCCTACTTGGTGGGTGCTAATATAGTGGCTTATGCAAATAATGGTGTAGCCAAACACATATTTAATCAACATGAAGTCACTAGAAGAAGGTGTAGATGTATCAACAAGATCGAAGAGTTTAATATTGATATTCAAATAATTAAACTTGTTAGAGGGCACGGTTTAGCCAAGTTGGTGACTAAATCAAATCTTGAAGCAAGTTAGATAAATTAAATAGATGAGAATGTCCATGTAGAGGAATGTGTTGTTCATGGCTTCCCTTGGTATAAGGATATTCTTCACTATTTGAGAAACATGTCTTTCCCTAATCACATGATAGATAATCAGAAAAGGACTTTGAAACTACAAGCCATCAAGTATTTTATGATTGGTAATTGTTTGTATTGGAGGGACATGTTTGGTGTGATGTTAAGATGTGTAAATGAGGAAAAAGTAGGGACAATCCTTGAGGAAATACACAATGGAGTCCGTTGAGGTCACTACATAGCCAAGACAACTGCCCATAAGATCTTGAGATTAAGATATTGGTGGTCTTCCATATTTTCTAACACACGTAGGATGGTAAAGAAATGTGATGCTTGCCAAAAAAAAATTGGTAAGTTAAAAATTTTGGTGCTCTACCCCTTAGAACACAAAATGTAGAAGCTCCTTTTCAGCAATGGGGCATACATTTCATTGGTGAATTTAATGAGAAATCTAGTGGTGGCCACAACTAGATACTAGTAGCCATAGACTGCTTCACCAAATGGGTGGAATAAATTCCTACAAGAAAGGCAACTAGCAAGGTTGTCATTAATTTTAGTTTACATAACATTTTGATCTAGTTTGGCACTCCTACAAAGTTAGTCATGGACAATGTGATGTGTTACATGTCAAAGGAGTTTATTAATTTTTGTGTAGTAGTTATGGAATTGCTATATCATAATCTTCCCCTTACCATCCACAGTGAAATGGATAGGTTGAGTCGAGTAATAAAAGCCTCATGAATATCATGAATAGAGTGATGGAGAAGAATATAAGAGCATGGGATTCAAAGTTTAAATTTTTGCATTATGGGCTGATAGGACAACTATAAAGAAGGCTATAGAAAAATCCCCTTATGAACTTGTGTATGGATTAGATGCAAGAATACCAATGAATAATTTATTTTCAGTGTATAAATTCATCCAAGAGTA
Source organism: Sequoia sempervirens (assembly GCA_007258455.2). NCBI lineage: Eukaryota > Viridiplantae > Streptophyta > Pinopsida > Cupressales > Cupressaceae > Sequoia > Sequoia sempervirens. The sequence continues at coordinate 290,178,729 of VDFB02281492.1, forward strand.
TGGAGATGACATTGATGATAGTATGACTAGCAAAATTAACCAACTAATAGAGTTGGATGAGTCAAGAAGAGCAACATAGAATGTCAACTTGAAGAAGCAATTGTAGTTCAAATACCTCTTTGAAAAGAGAGCTATAGATAGGAAGTTTTCTCTAGGAGACTTGGTCTTAATGTGGAATGATAGAATCTAGGATAAGGGAAAACATGGTAAATTTGAGGCCCTTTGGATTGGCCCTTATATCATCTACAACAATCATTGTGAGAATTCACATTTTTTATAAAATATGGATAAGGAAGTATTATAATTGTCAATACATGGACAATTCCTCAAACCCTAATTTTCATAAATAGGTCATATCCATGTAAATTATATGATAATGTAATTATATGTATCCTTATTTTGTTTTTGTCTCTTGGTCTACTTCTCGAGATTTTTCTAGATCCTCACTCTATTTTTGCTAAATAGAAATCCCCAACTAGAGCCACTAGTGGAACCTTTTTCTTCTTGTGCCACCCCTTGCAATAAATGCCTCATTTTTTACAATCCCAAATTTTGGGTAGGTATGAAATTTTTGAGCTTTCGTTAGTCTACTTTTTGGTATCCCTCCTCTTCCACCCTTGATCCCATTTTTCTTCTCCCCTTCTTTCCATTTATACCTTGACATTTCAAGTTTCTCCCATCAGGCTTAACCCTTATCCTTTTACCTGACCCCTTCCTTCTAAAAATCAACTAAGTGGTGATATTTCATGGTTCAGGCTTTGGACTTTCCCTTTACCTCTTACCTTTGTCATGGTAAGAGGTAAGCCTACCCTCTGACCCCTAATTCTCGATATGCTCTTAGAAATGTGACTAAGTGTTTTCTTTTTGTGTATCAGGGATCAGGCTTCCTCTTTATCCCTTTCCTCATTTCTCTGTTTCTTCACAAGCATTAAACCATCCTCTTGACCCCTAATGACTTACTTCCAAGCGTTGATGTTCACTCATCCCCTTTACCATCTACTGCTTCATGGTAAATGGTAAGTTGTAAGGCATCCTCCTATGCATAATTCCCAAAATCCTTTATTATTCCCTTATGCTTCCTTCTTGAAACCATTTTCTTCTCTAAGGATCTAAGCCTTCTTTCTCAGGGTCTATTTCTACAAATCGACTAAGTGTTGGTTTGTTGGGGATCAGACATCTAGATTCCCCTTTACCTCTTACCTTTATGAAGGTAAGAGTTAAGACCTTCCTCTGACCCCCAACTCCCCAATGAGTTCTTAGAAAATTAACCGAGTGTTCTTATTTTGGACTTTGGGGATCAAGCATCTCCTTTACCCATTTCCTCTTACATTCTAAAGTAAACTATGGTAAGCCCTAGCGTTGACCTCTAACCTTTGATGTTGTGCTTCCAATGGAGTATGAAGTATGGTTAAAATTTGAGGTCCGACAACCTGATAATACTCATTATTAGTGCATTTTTTTATGATGACACCATTAATGTTGTATCTACTTCCTCATCTACTAGAGATGATTTTTGGCAGGCGAAAGTGGTCTTAAATTATACTTTTACCTACTCCCATTAATGGGGATGTTACCTATGCTTTCTTTTGTGTCACTGACTTTCCTTCTATCATAGCTTCATATTTTTCTGTAATTTTATATGGATCTCATGGAGGTTTTCTTCATCATTTTGTGCTCATTAATGTGGTGTCTCAACATGGATACCTTAAGTAGTTATTGTATTCCTTCTTAGATCTAACGCAATGTTTCTACAAGGATTTCATTTTGGTATTTGCTTGATTTATTTTCTAGATTTGCATTTTTGGTGACTTGTTGAAGGACGAAGGATGCTTTGTTCACGTGAATCATGGAGCTTCCCATCCCTTCTAGTTGCAATGGAGTTATTGTTCCTGCACAATGAATTTGGCTCAGGGTGTGCTTGGATTTTGTGGCAAAGGCCAAGATTTTTTTGTTATTTTTGCAAACCCTAGTGGGGTTAGGGTTTATTATAGGTTAATTTTTTTGAGTTATGCCTAAAATATAAAGTAATTTTTTGTTGTCTTTCAAAGTGTTCTACTTCTCAGTTCTTGAAATTCTTTGTATATGTCTTAGGTTGGAAAGATAATACCTTTGAAATCTCAAGAAAAAATGTTGTAAGTATGGCTCTTTAATAACAATAGTTGGCCCAAATACTCACTATATTACTTTATATTTTAATATCAATCTATCATTCTCTCCAATATTTTATGCACACTCTCTTGAATTAATATAATCAAGGGTTATATTTGGTTTTCCTATCATGTTTTGTGTTATGGATGTATGGTTTAATATCTCTCTCAAATTTGAAGTAGAGATTATTGCCTACAATACTCTTTTTGAATCATTGTTGGAATGAGTACTTGTCCAATCTTGCATACCAAGCTCTAAGAGCCAATTTGAGTCCATACAATGCCTTTTTCAATCTGCAAACCATATTAGGATCTTTTAACAATTGAAAATCTTATGGTTTTTCAATGTATACCTATTATTCTAACTTGTCATTCAAGAATGCAATATTTACATCCATTTGATATACTTTGAAGTATTTATGTGTTGCAAAATCCAAAAATATCATAATAGCCTCCATTCTTTCTATAGGAGAAAATTTTTCTTCAAAATCTATTATTTCCACTTGTGAGTAGCCTTTACACACAAGCCTAGCCTTATTTTTGATAATTTCTCCATTCTCATTTAGTTTATTCTTGAAAACCCATTTAGTTCCTATCACATTATTGTTTGTTGGTCTTGGGACCAGTTCCCACTTCTATTTCTTCTCAATTTTCCTCAATTCTTCTTCCATAGCTTTGATCCAATTTTCATACTTACATGCTTTAATGGCTATTTTGGGTTCTACTTCAAAAAGTAGACAATTTTACATATTCCTTTTCCATAACATCTTTTCTTCTTGTCAGCACATGTTTTCTTTTTTCTCCAATTATTTGATCCTTAGGATGATTCTTCTACACATAATTAGGAGTCTTAGGATTCTTTTTTGGAGCTTCTTCCTCTTCCACTAAAATATTTTTTCTTTCTCTTCTTTTTCTTCTTCTCTAAAAGGGGGTTCATCAAATTCATATCCTTCTAGCATCACTAATATCTGATGTGATTCTTCGTCCACTTTAACACTTGCACTTTAAACTATCTTCTTTAGCCTTTTGTTGTAACACCTATATGTTAGGGTAGGTGACATTATAATTTCTATCCTAAGTTGATTTATGTGTCTCCACATTCTTTGGAAAGTGTTCTTGAGGACAAGAGGCATACATATTTATTATTTATTTTCCTATGACAAATTGTGATTGCATTCAAAGAGGTGGACCCTTCATAGTGGTTATTACAAGGAATCCTAGGAGAATATTCTTCCTTGGCGTCCAACTTTCTAGGTTGGGACTACTTGAGTGTGTATATCCTTGCATGTTATTTGTGTGTTTTGCATACTCTTACATGATCTTGCATGTAACCTTCAGAGCCCTTGGAGACTTATGGAACACTCGGGTTTGAATCAATTTGATTGGATGTGGGTTAGGCACCCATGTGAAGGCCATGTGATTATTGAATATTTCATTCCATAATTATGGGTTGTCCACTAAATGGGGGGTGGGTTTTTCTAGGTGGTTTTAATTTTTATTATGGGATATTCTTTGTGGTATTCTCTCCCACAAACTTATATATATTAGACACTAGGGATGGTGGTTTAGTATGAGTTCTTTACAGGTTGTCAGGATGATGAAGTGCTACAAAATTACAGAGAGGCTTATTGTATTGATATACTTCCTTGAGGATTAATACAAAAATTGGATCTCTTTGGGTGTGGATTTTTTTCCCACAAGGGTTTATCCACATATATCTTATGCCAAGCTTGTGTTGATGACTTGTGCTATTGCTTATTTTTATTTAATTTTTTCAATTGTCAATCACTTAATCATTTTATGGTAATCTTGTAAACATATTTTTAGATTTGTAACCACATATTTAAGTTCATAGTGTTGCAAGTTATACCTTTATTTCCAAGATTTGGTATCAGAGTGAATAGTTCTATTGAGAGGGATGCCTTTCTTTTGAGTGTTGGTTTTTTGGTTGTAGTGGGAGCTTGTGAATTATGGGTTTTGCATATTTGTGAAGAAGATTGAAAACCATGGACTCTACCTCTCATCTAGATATTGAGAAATTAAATGAAACTAGCTACGAGATGTGGCAGCTAAAGATGGAGGATCTCCTTGAAGAGAGAGATCAATGGTTGGCGATTTTGAACAAAAAAAAACCAGAGAAAATATCTAATGAAGATTGGAATAAAATGGATAAGAAGGCACATGGAACCGTTTGATTGTGTCTTATGGATTTCATCCTCTTAAATTTTTAAGAAGTCATTGCTTACATTTTTTGGAAGAGGATAGGTGATATCTATCAAACTAAAATTTTAACTAATAAGTTGTATCTCAAAAGACATTTGTATTCTCTAAAAATGAAGGATGGTGATCTTCTATTTCAAAATATTTTAATTATTTTAATATTATTTTATGTTAGTTTGCATTAGTAGATGTTAAGTTAGAAGAAGAAGATAAATGGATTTTTTTACTTTTCTCTTTACCTAAATCTTGGGAAAATCTAATTGTTTCCATGAGTGGTGGTGCTATAGAACCAAAGATGGATAGTCTCATTGCAATACTTCTTTCAAAAGAGATGAGGAGAAATTCCATGAATACAAGCTCCCAAGATGACTTGCATGTGCGAGGAAGGTCCAAAGAAAAAGGAGGGCCTAAAGGGGACAAGAAGAGAGAAAAGTCTAAAGGATGTTCTAAAACCCCCAAGAAGAGTAAAGTGTTGGAATTGTGGTAAAAGAGTGCATGTGAAAAAGGAGTGTAGGAACAAAAAAAAGAGTTGAGATGCTTCCATAGAAAAGTCCTTTGAAGATGGCGATTTTGATGCTTTGTTTATTTCTACTAACATTATTAGTAATGATGCTTGGCTTATTGATTTAGGTGCCTCCTACCATATGACTCCTCAAAAGGGGTGGTTTACTTCATATTCATCTTATGATTGGGGATAAGTTTTCCTTGGTGATGACAACACAAAGAATATTCTTGGTAAGGGAAAGGTAAAGTTGTTTTTTAGTGATGAGGGTTAAAACCCTTGATCATGTTTTACATATTCCAAGACTTACGAGAAATTTAATTTCAGTATCCATGTTGAATGATTATGGAATGCATGTGACATTTGACAAGTCTGGTTGCAAGTTGGTAAGAGGGAGTTTGGTGATTGCTAAAGGTTCTTTGATAGGGACTTTAGTACTTTACTTAGGATTAATACCTCCACTTTTTTTAATTTGACCAATGTAACTGGCATTGAAAACGTATGTATGTTGTGGCACCATAGATTGGGTCACATAACTAAAAAAGGTCTTAAGACTATTTTGAATAAAAAGTTGGTTGACATTCTTTCTAATTATTTGTTGATAAAAATGATTTTTGTGAGCATTGAGTGTTTGGTAAATATAATAGATCATCATTTCCTAATGGAACTAATAAAGCTAAGATATTATTAGATATCATTCATTAAGATGTGTTTAGACCAATGGATGTTGACTCTTTTGGAAAATATCACTATTATGTTACTTTTATTGATGATGTGCCAAGATACACCTAGATTTATTTTATGCATGCAAAATCTAAAGTTTTTACTAAGTTTAAGGAATCTAAATCCTTAGTTTAGAAGAAGATGGATTATAAGATAAGGGTTTTGAGATCTAACAATGGGGGTGAATATTGTTCTAGGGAATTTGGTGAGTTTTGTAAGCATGTAGGTATTGTTCAACAAAATACTACACCTTATATACCTTAACAAAATGGGGTAGCAAAAATAATGAACCGAACCTTAATTGAAAGAGCTAGGAGCATGTGGAGTGGTGCTAAGCTTGATAGATACTTTTAGGTAGGAGTTATAAGTACTACATGTTATTTGGTTAATAGATCTCCTTGTACAACTCTTGTTAATAAAAATCATTATGAAGTGTACACTGATACATTTTGGTATTTTTTTCGACGGCAGGTCGTCGAAATTCCGACGGCTGTTCGATGTCGGGTCAAAATTTTGACATTTCAAATGCTGTCAAAATTTTGACGCAATAACAACAATGAACAGCCGTCGGAATTTCGACAACCTACTGTCAAAAAAAATACCAAAATGTATCATTGGTGGATATGTAGAAATCCTTCTATTTCACATTTAAGGATCTTTGGTTGTGAGGATTTTTCTCATGTTCATCAAGATAAGCATTCTAAGTTGGATCCAAAAGAACATAAATGCATATTTGTTGGTTATAGTGAGAATGTGAAAGGTTATAAGTTTTTGAATCCATTAACCCATAAAATGGTTTTCTCTAGAGATGTGACTTTTTAGGGTGTTTAGATCTTACTCAGGTGGAGAAAAACCAAAGGAGAAATATAAGACAAATAAAGTGCACTTTGAGAAAAAGATTGAGAAGCAGGAAGATGCACATGTGGAAGAATAACCAGATGGATTTAAGGATAGAGAAGAAGAAGAGAGCTCAAAGAGTTAAAAAAAGTTCAAATGATGTGTAGGATGAGAATGAAGAAGAAGAAGAGCAACAAGAGCCCCTTAATCCTACCTTGAGAAGATCCACAAGGAAACTTAATCTAGTTGATAGGTATATCCCACCTAATTTTCATTGTGTATTTTCTTTGTTGAGTACTGAAAATGAACCTAGATTCTACAGGGAGGCTCTTTCTTCAAAAGAAAGTGAGTCTTGGATGTAGGCCATATAGGAGGAGATGATGGCTTTGGATAGTTGTGATACCTAGGATCTTGTGATTTTTCCCAAAGGAAGGAAGCCGATTAGTTGCAAGTGGGTGTTTAAAAAGAAATTTGGAGCAAATGGTTGGTTAGAGTGGTACAATGCCATATTAGTGGCCAAGGGCTACTCCTAAAGAGACAGAGTTGATTTCGATGAAATTTTATCTCTTGTTGCTAAGTTAATTTCCATTAAATTCATATTATCTATTGCTACTACTTATGATTTTGAAATAGAGAAAATGGATTTTAAAACATCTTGTTTGCATGGGGATCTTGAGGAAGAAATTTATATGCAACAACTTGATGGTTTTATTGTGAAAGGAAAATACAACTTGGTTTGCAAGTTAAAGAGATCTCTATATGGTTTGAAATAGTCACCTAGGATGTGGTACTAAAATTTTGATGCATTTGCATTGAAGTTGGGTTTTGTTAAAAGTGAGAAGGATCATTATGTTTAAATTAAGGTTATTGATGATCATATTCTAATCATTGTTTTGTATGTTGATGACATGTTGTTTATGTATAACAACAAGGTGATGATTAAGGAGCAAAAGACTTAGATTTTTGGCACATTTGATATGAAGGATTTAGGGGCTGCAAAATATATTCTTGGATTGAGGTTAGTAGGGATCAGTTTCATAGAAAGCTTTGGTTTTAAGTCAGAGTAAGTATGTTGATGCTATTTTGTAGAGGTTTAATATTCATGATTGTAAGCCAATAAATATTCCATTTCTAGTTGGTACTAAGTTGAGTTTATACATGTTTCCTAATTTTGATGATGATGTTGAAGAGATGCCTAATGTTCCTTATGATAGTACCATCGGTAGTTTAATGTATGCAATGGTTTTCACTAGACCAAATATAGCCCAAGGAGTAGGAGTTTTGAGTAGGCTTATGTCTAACCATGGTAGAGAGAATTAGACTTTTGTTAAGAGGGTGTTTAGATATTTGCATTGTACTTCTAATTATTGTTTGTTTTATCATGGTACCGATGATGTGGATAAGTCATTAGACATATAGGGTTTTTTGATGTGGATTGAGTAGATGACTTGGATAGTTGAAGGTTCACTAGTGGCTATGGTTTTACTTTGTTTGGAGGTGCAGTGAGTTGGATGAGTAAGAGATAGCCTACAGTTGCATTATCCACCACATAAGCAAAGTATATGGCAGCTACACGTGCTTCTAAGGAGGTAGTTTGGTTATAAAATTGGTAATTTGGAGTTGGTTTTGATTGTAAGATAGTGAGGAGTAGATGTGATAGTCAGAGTGCCATATGTTTAGCTAAAATTCCTATGTGTCATGCTCATACTAAACATGTTGATGTTTAGTATCACTTTGTGCAAGAAATGGTAGAGAATGGTAAGGTTTTGATCGAGAAGGTTGAAACCTTAGATAATGTTGTAGATTCTCCAACAAGGCCAATGACCACAGATAAGTTCTCTTGGTGCAAAAAGGCCATGGGTCTTGATCATTGTACTTGATTACATATTTTATTTTTATCTCATGGATGTAATTGCAATGTATAATGTCAAGTGGGAGAATGTTAGGATAGATGAAATTATAATTGCTATCCTAAGTTGATTTATGTGTCTCCATGTTCTTTGGAAAGTGATTTTGAGGATGTGAGGCATAAAATATATATTATTTATTTTCCTATGATAAATTGTAATTGCATTCAAAGAGGTGGACCCTTCATGGTGGCGGTTACAAGGCATCTTGTGAGAATATTATTCCAAGGTGTCCAACTTTCTAGATTGGGACCACTTGAGTGTGCATGTGCTTGCATGTTATTTACATGTGTTTTCATGCAAAGAGCATGGTTGGACACCCAAGTTTACATGGTGGTGCATGAGCTTGCATGTAGCCATCGAAGCCATTAGGATAATGAAGTGCTACTAGATTACAGAGAGGATTGTTGTATTGATATATGTCCTTGGAGATTAATACAAAAATTGGATATGGTTGAGTGTGGTGTTTTTTACCACAAGGGTTTCTCCATGTATAACTTGTGTCAAATGTGTTGATGATGTGGTATTACTGATTTTTATTTCATTTTTGTAATTTCCAAACACTTAATCATTTTATGATAGTCTTGTAAACATATTTTTAGATTTGCAACCACATATTTAAGTTCATATTGTTGCAAGTTATACCTTGATTTCCAACACTGTATGCCTCAATTTTTGTAAAATATCCAAGGAAGATTCCTTCATCTAATCTTGCATCAAACTTTCCTATGTTTTCTTCATCTCTCTTGATATAACACTTTCTTCCAAACAATCTAAAATGTTTCACAATTAGGAATTTTTCCATACCATAGCTCATAGGGATTCTTTGAACTATTCAATCTTGCTTGACCTCTGTTAAGAATATAGGCTATAGTATGAATTACTTCTCTAGAAAGTAGACATCCGATAGATTTTCTTCCTTCAACATGGTTCTTGTTGCTTCCTAAACTATCATATTCTTCCTCTCCACAACTCCATTCTATTGAGGAGTTCTAGGAGCTAATAAATTCCTTTTATCCCAGGATCTTCACAAAAACTATTAAAATCATTAGAGGTGAAATCACCATCTATCAGACCTCAAACACTTGATTTTGAGATCCATTTCATTCTCAACCATAGATTTAAATGCTTTAAACTTATCTAGAGCTTTTGATTTTTTCTTTGAGAAAGGTCACCCAAGTCATTCTAGAGTAATAATCTATTAACAACATAAAATACTGTTAGGATTCAGGTATATCAAAGCAATAAACATTAATAATTATATGTATATTAAATAACCAAGAAATAATAATTAAGAATAACACAAAAGATATCAACATAGAATTTTAACGTGGTTCACCCAATATGGGCTACATCCATAAAAACTCAACCATCCAATGATTTTATTATCCAATGCAAAAGAGATTACAAAATTGTGAATACCATACCACAACATGCATCCCATCCACTTATAACAAGCTTTTTGGAAGCTTCTAAAATTAGGGTTTTACAAAGTCATTTTTCATTTTTCATTTTTTCGGTTAACAAAAATTTAACTACCGACCCATTGACATGCAAAAAGGGAAAAAAATTAGGGTTTGCACCCTTGAACCCCCACTCAAGGCCCAACCCATCCTTGAACTCCAATAAGGATACATTAAGAGTGTACAATATTTGCATGATTAGTCACCACATACCAACAATATCCCACTTGGAGACTGATCCTGGATGATATTGTTGCACTTGTAGCTCCCATTGGATTATAGGTCTGACTAGTTTCTTAAGTCCACTGTTATGAATCTTGAGGACCAAAAGAAAATGATGAGGAAATTAGTTTCTCCTTTGTGAACATATCTATAGGATTCTCACTTGTGTGAACTTTCTCCAACTTCAACTTTCTATCCTCCAAAACTGACAGGATGAAGTGGCATCTGAGTTGTATGTGCTTAGTTTTTAAATGCAAAGCTAAATTCTTAGCATGATGAATGACACTCTAGCTATCAGTGTACAAAGGGCTATCTTCTTGTCATTGTCCCAATTCCTCCGCAGAACATTGTAACCAAATCATCTCCTTGCTAGCTTTTATAGCGACAACATACTCAGCTTTAGTGGTTGAAAGCACAACCTTTTGCCACCTTGAAATACAATTGAGTGTAGTACCTCCTATAGTAAAAAGATACCCTATAGTATTCCTCTTGCTATCAATATCACCCGCCAGAATAGAGTCAACATATCCTTTAAGAGAAGAATTTTTTCCTCCAAAACATAGTTTCTTTGATGTAGTACCTCTCAAATATTGGAGAATCCATTTTACTGCATTCCAATGTTCCATTCCTAGATTGCTCATCTACCTACTTACAACTCCAACTACATATGCAATACATGGCCTTGTGCATACCATTGCATACATCAAGCTACCAACTACTGATGTATATGGTATCTTAGACATTTTGTCTTCCTCTTCTTGTGTGTTTGGACACATCTCCTTAGTCAACTTAAAATGACTAGGAAAAGGTGTACTAACTAATTTTTCATTCTACATTTTAAACCTTTTCAACACCTTCTCTACATACTCACTTTGAGACAAAAATAATTTTCTATTTGTCATGTCCCTTGTGATCATCATACCAAGGATTTGTTTTGTTGCACCCAAATCCTTCATAGAAAATGAATTTCTAATTTCTAATTAAGTTCATTAATATGTGGCACGTTAGACCCTGTAACAAGCATGTCATCAACATAAAGCAGCCAAATAATTTTGTTGGCATTATCCAATGTCTTAAAATAAACACAATAATCAGAATGACATGTTTTGTAACCTTGCTCAGCCATAAAACTATCAAATTTCAAATACCATTGCCAAGGTGCTTGCTTTAGGCCATACAAACTCTTCTTTAACCTGCACACAAATTCCTCCTTACCCTTGACCTCATATACCTATGGTTAATGCATGTATATTTCCTCTTCCAAAACCCCATGCAGAAATGTTGCTTTCACATCTAGTTGTTCAAGATTCAAGTCTTCTGCAGAAGTCATCTTTACAACTAGAGAAAATATTTCATCAAAATCTATACCTTTTTTATGTAAAAAACCTTTTACCATGAGTCTGACCTTATATCTTTTCTTGCCTCCATCTTCTTTCTTCAACTTGTAAACCCATTTATTTGGAAATGCTCTTTTACTTGCAGGCAATTGGACAAAGTCCCAAGTTTGATTCTATAGCAAGGAATCAATTTCCTCTTTTATGCCTAGTTCCCACTACTTTTTTGTATCTACCTGCATTACTTCTTCATAACCTTCAGGTTCACCAAAATTAGTTAATAATATAGAACATAATGATGGAGAAAATATTTCCAGAGGCCTTGTTATCCTTGTAAAACATCTAACACTTGTAGGAGTCTATGGGATAACTTGTTGTTACTGAGCATCAGGTACCACTGGAATTTTATTTTTTGGAATCTCACCCAACACCACATATTCCTTTTTGGCCTATTCATGCTTCTTTTCCTATAGTTGATCCTTATACATGAACTCATTGAATATAACATCTCTTCTCCTAATGATTTTATAATTTTCATAATCCCATAATCGATAACCAAATTCATCTACTCCATATCCAATGAAGGTACATTTTTTAGACTTAGCCTCAAGCTTGATTCTATTTTCAATATCATGGACAAAATCTTCACAACTAAAGGTTTTAAAAAATGAATAGTTTACCTTTCTATCTATCCATGCCTCCTCTAGAATGACACCATCCAAAGGATTTGAAGGTCCCCTATTTATTAAATAAACAATGGTATGTACAAAATCTACCCAATAGTGTAAGGGTAGTCTAGCATGCAATCTCATGCTCTAATGGTCCTATTCATCCTCTCAGACACACCATTTTATTGTGGGGTTCTACAAACCATTTTCTGCCTATGGATTCCATTGTATGAACAGTAATTTTCAAATTCTTTGTTGTAATACTCACCTCCATTATCAAATTTGAGATTCTTCAATTTTTTTCCTGTCTCATTCTCAACCAATGCTTTCCACTTTTTAAAAGTTCCAAATAATTTTGATTTTTGTTTCAGGAAATACACCAATTTTTTCCTACTTACATCATCAATAAAAGTAACATAATAGCAAGATCCACAAAGAGAAGATACCTGAGATGGTCCCCATCCATTTGAAAGCACAAGCTCTAATTTATCACTCTTCTCTTTCCCAACTTTGAGAAACCAAACTCTTTTTTATTTTTCATAAAAATAATTTTCATAGAACTCCAAGTTAATCTACTTCAGATCTGGTAGAAAATTACTAGAGTGAAGGATCTTATTCCCTTTCTCACTCATGTACCCAAGTCTATGGTGCCACAATTCTATTTTTGTCCCTGTAGAAAGTGCTATAACTATCTCAGTAGCAACTATTTATGTAGCAGCTAAGGTAGAATAAGTACTACCAGTACAAAAATAGAATGTGCCTACCTTTTCACCTTTAGCTACTAATAATGCACCTTTAGTGACCTTCTATAATTTTTATGAAAAGGTAACTATGTAGCCTTCACTACCCAATTGTCTTGTAGAAAGTAAGTTCCTTCTCAAATTTGGAACATTCCTTACCTCCTATAGTTCAGCCATTCATTTCCATTCTGCAAATTGTTTTTTTATCTTTCTTTTTCTTACAACAATCTGACATGGTTCATCATCACCCAAATATACTTTTCCAAAATCATCTTGAACATAATCTACAAAATATTTTCTATGGGGTGTGGCATGAAATGAGGCCCCTGAATCTATTACCTAGGAATCATTAGCATTATCCAAACATAGAATTAAAGCATCCTATAATTTATTACTTGCAACATTAGATTCCTTACTATCATCATGTTGTCCATCTCCTTGTTTTCCTTTTTGAGACCAAACAATCCTTCTTCAAGTGTCCCAGCTTTCCACAGTGCCATCAATCCATTCTTCCTCTAGATTGAGATCTTCCTTTCTTTGACTTCCCTTGTGACTTCCCATGACGTGTTGATATTTTTCCTCTCTGCTTTGTTCTTCCCTTGTTCTCTACAATCAAAGCATTACCCGATGTTGAACTCTCACCTGTGCTTTCCGTTGCATTTTCTCACTAAGGATAACATCAACAATGTATCATCAAATATCAATATATTTGAACTAGAGACAGAGTTACTTACAACCATTACCAAACTATTTCAGATTTTTGCAAAGAACATAAAACCAAGAGAGCCCTCACCTATTCATCAAAATTCACTTTTGAGTATGTGCGGGATCATCATGGAAAAATCAAGCCCTTAAGTGGAAAAAAAATTAGAAAAATTAGAGTTAGGAAACTTGACATAAACATTTGAATAAGTTATCTATATTATTTCAAAAATATGTAAGAATAGAATCTATATTAAATTGAATGTAGTTTCTAAACCACTAGGTTTTAAAAAAAAAAATCTATTTGGTGAAAATTTGAAATTTCAATGCAAGAGTACTTAAATTTTAGGGAAAACTAAGAAGTAGGTGTTTGTTTGACCACCCTAACCACAATAAAATGATAATATTTTTTTATAAGATTTTAGATATAATTAGGACTCATGTCCCGATGTGATGCATATTTTTTTGTAATTTTTTTCCAAGTAAATAATTAATTATGATTTTTTATTACAACTTTAAAAAAATAAAAACTCGTATGTCGACCATGTTAACTTGGTCAAAAATTCATGAAATTCAATTTTTATTTTTTAAATCCTATAGTATGAGAAGAATAGAATGTGATGCATGTTTTGGATTCAAAAATGTGATAAAGCTATAGATGTTTTCAATTAGTCTATCAATCAAGACTCTAGTCGTAATTTGAATAGAAAATGAATAATAATTACTTTTTAAATTCAAATTAAAGCATAATTTATAGTGGAAAGTTGAGAATCTCCTTTAAAAACCCTTTTCATTTCATCAATTTTGGGTTAAAAAAAAGTCGTTAGCCACATACCCATCATATTGCCACTTTTTGGCCCATCATGATCCTGCACATACCCTTTTACAAAAATTAACTAACTGGTAATCATATTAAACTCATTTAAATGATCTATCATAGATCCACCTTCAATCATTTTTAGATTAAACAAATGCTTCATGAGAAATACCTTATTTGAGGTTGATGGTTTTTCATACAATTTAGCCAAATCTTTCATTAGATCCTCTGTTGTTTTTTCTTCTGTTATATTGAATGCCATAGATGGTGCCAGGAACAACAAAATGGTTCCCAGTGCCTTTCTATCTAGAATCTCCCATTCTTCATTTGACATCACAACATTTTTCTTTGCTTTTCCTTGCAACGACCACCATAGATCCTTTTGATACAAATAATCTTCCATCTGCATCTTCCATAATTGATAATTTTGGTTGTTGAACTTCTCAACCTTGAATTTTCCTTCTTCCATTACTCCCACTCAAATCTAGAGGTTTCATGCCAATCAATCAAAATACACACATCTTTGATACTATTTGTTAGGATTCAAGTAGATTAGAGCAATAAACATTAACAATTATATGTAGATTAAATAACCCAAAAATAATAATGATGAATTTAACACAAACGAGATCAACATAGAATGTTAACATGGTTCACCTAACATGGGCTACATCCACAAAAATTCAACCATCCAATGATTTTATTATCTAGTGCAAAGAAAATTACAATGTTGAGAATACCATGCCACAACATACATCCCGCTTATAACAAGCTTTTTGGAAGCTTCTAGAATTAGGGTTCTACAAAGTCATTTTTTATTTTTAACAAAAAATTAACTACCAAACCCTTGTTGTGCAAAAAGGGAAAAAAATTAGGGCTGGACCCCCAAACCCCTACCCTCGGGGGTTGTTTCCCTCAAACCCCCATTATCGGGGGCTACCATCCTCAAACCCTCACTTAGGGCCCGACCCGACCCTGAACCTCAATAAGGATATGTTAAGAGTGTGTAGTATTTGCATGATCAGTTGCCACATACCAACTAATACTTTTCACCTTGACAACTTCTTGTTCTGGTAGGTCCACATAGGTTTGTATATACCAGCTCCAAAGGTCCTATGGTATAATATTCCTTAGTCTTGAAACCTCTTCTTTGTATTCTTTCCAACCTGACTCTCTTTGGAAATTACATTGATAGGCTATGTAATTCTTGGCATGTATCTCACAACATGAGTAGGGCTAATCTTCACTAGGATATCAAAATTGATATGATGCATTCTTCTATGACATAGCCAACTTTCATTGATTTGTGAAATAAAGAACTTACCACTAGCACCTTTGAGCTAATAAAAATTCCCTTCTATCCTTATTCCCACATCAACCAAAGTTTCAAAGCTTCCTTTTCTAATTTCAAAACCATCATCCTAGAACACTAGATTGTATCCTCTATCTTATGGTTACCATAAAAAAAAAATTGAACCCTTTCCACAAATCTTAGCAAATGTGTAATCACCAAATTTAGCAAGACCACCATCATATTTCTCAAGCTTAAAAAACTTAATCTTATCACCTTTCATATGATTTGAGCATCTAATGTCAATTATCTAGTAGTTTCTATCCTCTCTTGCATGAAAGGTAGTCAACATAGTTCCTTCAATACTATGACCTGTTTCTAGAGAAATTTCCTTCACACGTCTTTCAAGGTCAGTAGAATTAGTTCCAACATTCAAAACCATAATCAAGAATTCATCACTTCCATCATTTGGATAGTCTGATTCCTCATCATTAGATATACCTTTGTCTTCTTTAACATAATAACTCTTCTTGAAAGATTAAACTTTATGATCTTTATATTTTTCATTTGAAACTTTTCCTAAACATTTTGAAGCATAATGACCTATCTTTCCACAATTGAAACACTTTAAGGGTAACTTAACTTTGTATATGCCAGTGCCGTTTTTCAATCTTCTCACAAAATTTTCTTCCACCTCATCAAGATCATCTGGATCAAATTCATCATCTTTTTTGCTTACTTTAATTTCTTTCTTTGGATCATCTTTATCAAACTCTCTTAATTCAAAAGTGGTTAAAGAACCAAAAAAAATGTCTCTAGAATATTGATCCAAATTTGATTCTTCCTCAATAGTAAAATTTTTTAGCACTATAATATTAAGGAAGAGTTCTCAATACCTTTTTCACAACTTCACTTTCCTCTAACTTTCCACCAAGGCCATTGATGGCATTGATAATTTCATCTTCCCTTAGCATGTAGATTGCAAAGTCTTTATCTTCTGGCATCCTTAGGGTTTTAAATTTGGCTCTAAAATTTTGTGTCTTTGT
The DNA here is from genome assembly GCA_007258455.2 of Sequoia sempervirens. Classification (NCBI taxonomy): domain Eukaryota; kingdom Viridiplantae; phylum Streptophyta; class Pinopsida; order Cupressales; family Cupressaceae; genus Sequoia; species Sequoia sempervirens. The sequence continues at coordinate 290,195,348 of VDFB02281492.1, forward strand.
TTTCTTGACCTTAGCATCTCCTTCATAGATTCTCTTCAACTATTCCCAAACCTCTTTAGTAGTTTTTTATCTTATCACCTTCACAAGTTTTAAATATGAAATCCCACTCAAGATAACATTCCATGATTTTCCATTATTCTCATAATCCTTGATATCATCTTCACTTTTTGAAGTAGTAGTAGGTATAGTATATCCATCTTCAACTGACTTTCATACACCAAACCCTAATGAGATAAGAAAGGCTCCCATACTTGCTTTCCAAAAAGAATAATTTGTTCCATCAAACATAGGAGCTTTGACACCATTCATGTACACCATCTGGATCTACCTCAAGTAGTTAAGATTCTTCTAAAGAACCTTAGCTCTAGTATAAATTGTTAGACACACAGGATAATTTAGAGGAGGATTGAATCATTTTTACATTAAAACCTTCAACCCTCATTAATCTTCAAACCCTTATTAAGAATTAATCATAAATATAAATAAATGAAACATCAACACATAAAAAACCATACACAATATAGCACTAGATTTACATAGAAAACCCTAATTAGGGAAAAACCATGGTGAGGATTAACTCACATATATATGAATAACAACACTGGTTACAAAAGGCTCGCTATAAGCCGGTATTGGTATGGTGTGATGGTTTTTAGGTGGCATTGTTGTTCTTGCCACCAAGGTTCAAACCCCATTGGGGTGGTATTGTTGAATGGTTGTATCCAGTTCATAGCTCCGGTCAAAAGCATTTACCCCTTGAATAAATAAGACAAAAGGCTCACTATTAGAAGGGCTCACTATCTAAATGAAATAAAGGCTCACTTCTTGGATAGAAAAAAAATAGAAAGAGACTGATAAAAGGAGGTTGACTACCTCAGAGCAATAGGAGAATCTACCACAACAACTCTACACCATCTACAAGGGTATGTGCAGGACCATGATGGGCCAAAAAGTGGCAATATGATGGGTATGTGTAGGGTATGTGGCTAATGACTTTTTTTTAATCCAAAATTGATGAAACAAAAAGGGTTTTTAAAGGAGATTCTTAGCTTTCCACCAATATAAATTATACTATACTTTGAATTTAATAAATAATTATTATCCATTTTCTATTTGAATTATGATTAAAGTCCTAATTGATAGATTGATTGAAAAACATCTATAGCTTTCAAACGATATCACATTTTTTGAATCCAAAACATGTGTCACATTCTATGCTTCGTATACTATATGATTAAAATAAAATAAAATAAATTTCATGAATTTTTGACCAAGTTAAGGTGGTTAGACATACAAGTTTTTATATTTTTTAAAAGTTGTAATAAAAAATTCATAATTAATTATTTAATTAGAAAAAATTGCAAAAAAATATGCATCACATTTGGACATCAATTATCTACTTATGTCTAAAATATTATAAAAAAATATTATCATTTTATTGTGGTTAGGGTGGTCAAACAGACACCTACTTATTTTTTCCTTGAAATTTAAGTACTACTACATTGAAATTTCAAATTTTCACCAAAGAGATTTAAAAATAAAAAATAAACTTAGTAGTTTAGAAACTACACTCAATTTTCTACAAATTCTATTCTTACATATTTTTGAAATAATATAGATAACTTATTCAAATTTTTAAGTCAAGTTTCCTAACTCTGATTTTTCTAAATTTTGTCACTTAAGGGCCTATTTTTTCCATGATTATTTTGCACATACCCACAACCTTTGGCTCAATTCCTCCAACAACTTTAGGCACTTTGAAATGTAGACACCTATTGCTCACTACTTTTGGTAGTGATAGGTGTTAAAGCTCACACTCAGATCTAAATGTTTGATCACACTTCACATCACTACCTTATCCTACAATTGACCTTGCATATATCATTTTCAACCTCAAAAAGCCTTCTCCAATTTGGCTTCAATGAAACATATGTACCTCAACCATACAACCACCAAATAGGTTGGCACCAAACACTTTTTTGGTGGGAAGAAGTGAAGGTGGACACTTCCAAGGGTTAACTAGGACCAAAATCTATACAAACATCCTACACCAAACTTCCACAAACAACAAAGCACATTTGCAAGTGATATTGACATGCTAGGCTAGCCAAACTAGTACTATATCTACCAAGAAACCACATACACACTTCACCAGGTTTGAAAACATCTTGTACACTACATAGCAACACTCACAATATCTTGGAGTATTTCAACACCAACATAATATTCAAACATACTAGTGTAAGCACGTGCAACTGAGAATACTATCATCCTATGCAACTAGTTAAACTGCCACTAAGACACAACACATGAATGAAGCTTGCAGAATATTTGAACACCAAACCATCTAAGGGAAGATAGATACAAGGAATAATAACATATTCACAAATTCACAAGACAAGAAACTTCAATGTGAAGAAATGTGGAGCAAATCCATATCTCCTAGACAACCCTCTTCACAGTCTAGAGATAGTCTAACATACTGTCAAATACATGTCTTCTACTGCCACATAATCCAAAGCCTAAAAATTTGAATATAACACCTGTAAACACTTCTAAACATCATATCCAAATTGCACAAGAATATTTTCAAGCATGAAGAAATGTATAGAACAACACAAAACACATCCCTGTCACCTTGTATGTACTCTTTATACAATTTTCTCAAAAGCACTTGGAAACACACTTTCTCAACACCACAAATACCTTCAAAAATCTCCCCATTTGTAACACCTGATCAACACCATAAACACCTTCATATCATGACCACAATAGAGGTTGACATAGGTTGACATCAATGACAACACTAATGACAACATAGTGCAACAAAGAGATCATTCATTATTTATCTTTCACCTTTATGGGTTCAACATGTAATGTTTAACATTAATATTTACTAAAATGTTGTGCACATATAACATTCTCATTTTTTCATAAAGATCATATTTTATAAAAGGATAAAAGGTTGAGTCTTAACATGTTATGAAACTATTAAAATCGTTTTGAGGTCTAATTGTTATATTCATGTGCTTCCTCTTATACTAGTAAATCTAGTTTTTATGAGGTGATAAAGGTTGATATTATTATAATGATACCTCATCTAAACATATTGATATTTTTACACCATCCTCTTTTTCTTATTCAAATCCTAATACACCTAGGCAAAAGGTCAATGGGGTAGAAGCACAAAGTTGTGTCACACTTTCATCCAACTTATCAAGTCACAACTGAATTTAAGTATTTCTAACTAAAAATCAATTTTGGTCAAACATATGATCTAGTAAGATTCATTTTAGCTAGGTTAGATACTTTCAAAACTTTTCCAACTAATATTGTTGACTAAAAATATATGGAGCGCCACTTTAAGTCCAATTTACCAAAAAAATAAAATTATTTAAAAAACTTGAAGTTTCAATAAATCCTACTAATGTAAATAACATGTTTAAAAAAATTTAAAAATACCCAAGTTTTGTAGATGCATAAGTGTAGTTTTCAAAAATATATTTATTTTAATAGTTTAATTATTATTTATATTTTATTGTTTATTTTTACTAAAAGTAGGTTATTAGCACAAAATATTAGGTTCATTACCATGCCAAGGAAAAATACTAAAACTTATTAAAAAAATTGAAAAAAATATGATGCACTAGATAAAAGAATCTATTTCAAGATGGTATAATTTTCTTTCCATTTTAGATAAATATATAATATATGAAAGTTGACATCCCATGGAAACAACTGTTTCTTGATTCACACACATTTTAATATTTATTTAAAAATATATATTTATCAAAATTGGAAAAAAAATATATCCATTCACTAAAGTTTCAAGTTATAAATACACACAAAAATTTTGAAAGAAAAAAAATAAAATTTATTATAAAAAGTTTGACATCTCATGAAACTTCATTTTTTAGCATTTTATTAGCAACTAAATTATAGTGTTAATTTATTAAAAACTAGTTTAAAATAATTTTTTTATTATTTTTTTCTAAAATACAAACATAAAATATACTAAAAAATACATAGTTTACTAGTTTACATCATTTAAAAATTCAAAACATATATGCCACTTTCTAGTCATTTAAGTTTGAAAGTTGAATCAATGTTGGCTGTTTCCTTTATAAAGTGTGACATAGCTTTGTGCTTTTACCCAATGATCTTATAAGCCAATGAAAATTATATTCAAATCCAAAAAAGAGGTCCTAAAGGTTAATCTATAGTCCAAATCTAAGCTTCCAACCACAAGAAATCAAATGTCTAAATCATCATACCCTTTACTACTTAGAACAACTAGTTATATTTATCTTGAGTAACATGTAGCATGAAATCCATGCTAAGACATGTCTATAATCAAATAGTGGCCTTCATGATTAAATAAATAATTTCTATAGGTACTATTTTATTTAATGATTTGAGAACATTTTAGATAGATGAATTTGGTGTTGTGACAATGTTGAATCCCTAGGTTAGACCACTATTTTTATATTGATATCTCATAATTAAGATTGGCCTTTATCATATTTTATATAATACTATTCAATCCTATTATAAGACAAAAGTTAGAGGCTTAAAATTTAAATAAATACATAAAATGAGAGGGGGAGATAGATAGATAGATAGAGAGAGAGAGAGGTAGGGAGATAGAGAGAGAGGGAGAGATAGAGAGAGGGAGAGATAAAAGGAGAGAGATATACATAGGGAAATAGAGATATAAAGAGAAATGGAGAGGGATGAAGGGAGATATTGTCACCAGTTGATAACTCATCTCTATTTATCATTCTCTCCCTATCTCTATCTCTTTATGTTAGCACCCCCCACTCTATATCTACATATCTCTCCCTCTCCAAATGCCCTCTATCGATATCTTTATCTCATATTATCTCCCCCTCTCTATATTTCTATCTACTCCCATAATCTCTCAATATTTCTATTCTCCCTCTCTCTTTATCTACCCCTCTCTATCTTTCCCTCCATCCTTTTCCATATCTCTATATATCTATTCCTCTCTCCCTCTCCCTCTCCTTATCTCTCTCTTTATATATATATCTATATATCTCTATCTCTCTATCTATATCACTCAATCTCCCTCTCTCCCACTCTCCCTCTCCCTATTTATTTCACCATCTACCTCTCTCCATATATTTCTCAATCTCTCTAGACTCTTTGTCTTCTCACCTCTCTCTTTATCTATATATTATCCTAAATATACATGTATCCCCCTCTATATATCTCCCTCAAACTATATATCTTTCTATTTATGGACCTTCTCTCCCCCTCTATATATCTATATACACCCCCTCTATATCTCAATTTATCTATCCTTCCTCTCTATACATATATATCTCTCTCCATCCCTCTATTTATGTCTCTCTATCTTTATCTATATATCTCTCTCCTTCCCTCTCTATCTATATATCTTTCCCTCTCTATCTCCACATATCTCTATCTATATCCATTATATCTCTCTCTATTGGTATCTCTCAATTTTCCCTATATCTATCTCTCTATTTGTCCCACCACCCCTCTCCATCTCTCTCTCCACTATTTTTTTCTTTATATCTATTATAAAATTTGATTGCATTTTGTACAAGACAAAAGATGACCATGTTATAGAGATTTATAAATAATGTAATCCTATAAAACAAAAAACACTATTTTGAACATGTTTTTGTCCCCTAATTTGGTGCACTTGTTAGGATCTAAAATTTAATTATCTAATTTTGCTTAATTTTTTTTTACTAATTGTAGCATCATAACTTGTCACCCTTGACAATTTCACATTAGGTTTAGCTCCCAATTGTGTATTTAATTGTGCCATTTTGTAATAATATTTGAAAAAATAGAAATGGAATTGGAAATAAAGATTTAATAATAATTTGTCGATACTTAAGGCCACAAAATAATAGGTCTAGGCTAGGGCACTTAATGCCCTTTTCTAGCCTATTTTGGCTCAATTTAAAATATTTTGGTGTCGATATTTTAATATTTATAAATCCAAAATCACTTGCTAACTATTCATAATTAATTTGTGGGAAATTAAAGAGTTGCTATAAATACAACTCTTTTTCATTTTTAAAATCCTAAAAAGAGCTAATAAAATTAATTGAACATCCTAAAAGCATTCAAGAGTAGAATTATAGTAGCATTATTTAAGTCAAACACCATGTTAGAAATGTATCATATTTTCATGTGAGTTTGTTCATGTTTCATGTCTAATTTTTGCTAGTACTAACAATTATAGGATTTCAAATCAAGCATCAATTTCTCCTTGAAGGTGATGAGCAGAATGACTTCAATCCATCAAATAATGCAGATCTAAGTGGTGAGTTGTAGAAATTGTGATTTTGTCACTTATTTATCATTTAGGCTCTACCCATCCAAGGTTTCAATCTCTCTTTTATATCATAGCCATTGTCAAGGTAGAAATATCAAAATCAAGTTTGACTTAGGAAAGCCCCTCTACGGAACAACCCTTTCCCCTCTTTCTTCTGTGTAATTTATAGATCTAAAGTGAATTTGAAGAGGATTGAATACCTAATTTTTTATTCAATCATTTAAGTCCTATAAGTCAATAAATTAAGAAAATTGGATTTTATTAGTGATAGACAAAGTTTCAACATTGATTCCAAAGAAGAAAAACCTACATAGAAGGAGCAATACGAGTTTGAAATCTGATTCTAATTATTTATTCCTAGTCTAGTATGCCCAACACCCCTACCTTGCTTGATCAAACTCAAATCCATATGCTAGGTTCCTTTGTGTCTACCCTCTACTATTCTAAACTCTTTTTCTATCTTTTAGTTTTGTATTTAAGAAAACATCTCAGTTTGTTGCATTTTCATAATTAGCCTAGGAACATTATTGCATTATCAAATTAATTTACAATCACATCATCACACACACACACACATTCTCAAAGGACTAAAACCTTGATTCACCATTCTAGCTCTTCCATTGAGGTTAGTAGCCAAGTAAATATTTGAGATTAATTTTAGTCCTTTCCCTTGTGGTATTGGTAGAGGTATAATTTACACCATAGATCCCTATTCCAATATCACATTTTGATGAACCTGATATTTGTACACTTTAAAATCTTTTGAAATCTCAATTAGGTCATGGTAAAATTTACATACAATTTGAACAAGTTTAAATTTGTGATTTATGCATTAAATTGTCTACCTCAATTCTCCCTAATATTCTTTCCATTTATAATTCTTGTAGTGAGATCACAAATTAGTCTTCTACACAAGCTCTCACTCAAATTTGGATTAGCTCAAAACACCTAACTGGAGTAAATGTTGATTAGAATCTTCTACCACTCTAAAGGAAGGAAAGGTATTGAAATTAGTGTCCTACACTAATGTTGAGAGGATAGATGTACAAAAGATTCTAAATATAATCTAAACTATTGCATAAATGCAAAGACAAGTATATCAAAACATAAATCAATGCAAACTATAATGCTAGTATATATTGGTAAAACCCTATAAGGAGGAAAAACCCAAACTCCAAAGCAACCTAATATATTATTTAATTATTAAGATGATTACAAAACACTTGCAAAGTAATAATTTACAATAGTATCACTAGAATACAATTCATGAGTAATTTTAGTTGCATTCTAGTACTTACAAATCTATACAATACAATAATGCAACTCCAAGCACCCAATTTTTAGGCAAATGAGAAACCTTGAAATTGTACATGGTTTTGCAAACCATGTGTTAAATCCAATAGAGGTATGGGGCCCAAATTTGAACCCAAATTCTAATGCCTAGCTTGATATTATAGCATAAAAGATAGTACAAATAAATATTACCTTTTACAACTATCATAATCTATTATAAGCACCTTCTTGATAATTATGCTCATTTTGTAACTCTCACTACCCAACAATAGTGATCCATGATAAGTGTCCACACCTATCATAATGCTAGTCAAGCTTCTAAAGTAACTCCCCTCTTACAAGATTTTATGCATCATAAGAACCTAACATAATACTATCATAGTATCCCACACAAGTAGGGCATCCTAGATCTACATAAAATAAAATATTTGAATAACCTCTCACAATGACAACAAAGTATTGGCACATAGCAAACAATGCAACCTCAAAATTATATGTCCTATTTCTATGTGGCTAAATTTTAAATAAACTAAAATATGGAAAAATAATAAATACTGAAAATTCATAAAGGTTTCAAGACACCTTAATTTAGAACACTAAGGTTAAAGCCTAAAGGGTGCAAAATAAGTTCACCAAATTGTTAAGAATATAAATTATCTATTCAAATTAATTAACATTTTTTTAGTTGAGTACACAATTAACTTAAGTAAATAAACTCAAATTGATAACTAAAACCACTTAAACTAAATAAAAAAATTGAATAAATTATATGCCATACTTCAGTCAAAGTCTAATTATTGAAATGTATTATGTCATATGTGAGGAAATGATTTTCCAAGGTTCTATAATTTTAGGGTTAACTTAGACAAAGATCTTAGATTCTATAGGTTGATTATTTTCACTTTGTATTACATCTTTGAGTTTGAACCTCTTTGAGAGTGCATATCTAAAACCATGCATATAGTTTAATTGACACTCTAGGACTTTGGGATCTAATCAAGCAAAAGATAGGTTGTTGGAATTCAATTGACTTAATTTTTTATGTTTGAATGTAAGGACCAACTATGTTTAGGAAAACCTTTGTGGAATATGTTGAAATGTGAGGGTCATGTTCTCCTCAGTTAAATCTCTTTTGATTTGATTTACAATTTTGAATAAAGGATTGAAAATATAGCAAGCAGTCATTCAATCAAACTAGGATGGTGTACTCTTAATGCTCTAATAAATCTACTATGATGCTCTCATAAATACTCTATGACTAATTCTTTGCTTAAAATCCAAGGTGATCTCCAACATCCTAGCATGATTTTAAATGAATGGATGAATATCCTTATCTACAACAACCAAGCCCACAAATCAACAAAATGTACAAATTAAATTCAGTCAACAACAACTAGTGAAGTGGTAGGCGATGTTTAAATTTGACTTTTGAATAGTTAAAAAGTTCATATCCATGACCACGACTGACATAGCTCAAATCTTTACTCATAAATTTGATCCAAGGTAATGAAAAATAGATCCAAAAATTAGGATCAGATCTTTAAGAATCAATAAAAAAGAAGGTTGAAATAAAAAGGCATAGATACAAACTTTTCCAAAGACGCCCAAAACATGAAATAAAAAGGCATCGATACAAACTTTTCACAATATTTTTAACAATATTGATAGAAGTATACTTTTCTTCAAACTTAGACTGAAATACTGTTCAACGATCAGACATTTCTCGGGCAAGGGTGCACATCAACTCGAGGTCCACTCAGAACCTCCATGAACTAACCTATAGAAAGTACAAGTGGTAGAGTTCGCTACAGAGGAAGAGTATAAGATGTACCAGCCGGCAAACCATGAACAAAATCCAAGGCAGACCTGCCAGTTGCTAATTCCCTCCATTATTCTCCTCACGACACAAATGCGGCGCACTGCATGCACGTATATTCTTTTCTTATCCTAGCTTAAAGTCAACGAGCTTATCAATTCCACTTTGTTGGCACGCCTGCAATAAATCAATGGATTACAACCATCTGCAAGGTATTAAGCCGACATGGAGTTGATTCTCCTGCCACAATGGGCAACAAAACAAATTAGCCAGCTTTTTTCAAACCAGAACATGGATCATATTGGCACTGAGGGTATCCGATAATAATCCAGATTTGGTAAGTTAAAAAGCTTTGTTATAATGGGTGGTTGAAAAATCGCTTTCCTTTTCCAGGCGTGCTATTCAGTTCACATAGATCATGGCCATTTGATATTATATTAAATACGGCTTCATTCTTTCATTAGATGATAATAACCTTCATTTCAGCTGCCAACTCTTTGTTAATCATGGGATTCCTCCAATTTCTTTTCCAGCTTTCAAATCGGGCTTTTCATTGTTCTAATGTTACCTGGTTATTCTACAGTTTTTTCTCGATATGGGTGGTTGTTAAATCCCTGTGTGGATTAAAAGGTCATTACAGCATTATGTATGTACAAGTCCAAATGCATGGGGATTCCTTTTCACTTTGTGCGGATGGTTGGGAAGAGATATTACTGGAAGCTTTTGAGTGGGCATAGTAAACTAATGATGATTAATAGCCAAAAATCGACAGGCTCGGTGATCTACATCCAATGGTACAATAAATAAATAATTAATGAGTTTTGATGGTCTATATTAATGGTACCACAATTTCCTCAACTTAAGTTTCATTATTAAACAATACTTTTAGCATAAAAAATTTATATTATCATGGATTAAGTTAATTAGTCGGTGTTGAGTGTTTGCCAGCATGTAATTTAGGTTCAAATTTTTAGGAATTCATGGTCCCATTGACATGGTAATTGTGGGTCATTAAAGAGCTTGTGTGAATTTTTAGAGATCTGACATCAAATTCCTCTTATATCAATAAAATAAAAAGTTCATAGTGTCAAAGATGTAAGTACACCTTCTAAGACTCTCAATTTACCTCTACATGGACTAATTATTACTCACAATGACATAAGTTTATTCTCCACAAAAGGGATATTAGTGGGGAACTACTGTTACAATGATTAAATGCATATCAAACCCAAATAAGATATTAGTGACAAATGAATGTGATTTATAATGATTAGATGTATAACAAACCAACATAAGCTATAAGTCAAACATAAATACTCAACCTAAAGAATAAAAGCTTCATATTGTTTATTAGTAATTAAAAATTCACATTTCTTCAATCTAAGCTACATGTTACATTACATGGCCCTAGATCAAAGCAATCTTAATTAATAGATTTAGATTAGACTAACAATTTTCTAATTATAAATAATATTATATGCTATATTATTTTTAGGTTTAACATCATTGAATGTAATAATATCAAATTATCACTTTCAAGGTTAATATTCTCCTTTATTTTCAACACAAATCATTATCAAAAGATGCATTCTCTCTAGCCACAAAATATTTTTCTTCATTTTTCTTAAGGATAATCATTTTTTAAACTATTAGATTTGGAATTTGTAAATTCAAACTATTCAATAAAGTTATTGATCTTTCTATAATATTGCACTACATTAATAATCTTATTCATGTTCCTTACCTAATCATTTCCTCTAGTTGACATTGAAATAAAAATTAGGAAAATTTTGTGTCCTTTCATGGTCCCCACCTACATCTTGCACCCACTTATGCAAACAATTATTTTAAAAACTAAAAAATCAATAAATATAATCACTTTTTTTTTTAAATCCATTTGTATTTGATAGTTTAGCTTCATTTTTCTATGTTGAGATCACTCTAATTTACACTCAAGTTATGTTTCCTCTACATGTTTGTTTAAAATTAGGTCTTATTACTTTTATCTCCTATTATTAAAATCCACATAAAAGAAAAAAATTAATTACATTCACTTTCCAGCTCCACCATTTCATGCACCAAACGATAAAATTTAAGTCAATCTACACTTCTCATTACCATATTGCTAGCAATGTCATGGGTAACCATAATTATCACCACTACCATTCTAAAAAAAACCAATCTCTTCCACTCAATGCTCATGTTGCTTTTGTTTCTCCTAATCTCCCCAAGTTTTGGAGGTTGGTGTCTCTTTGTGTCTCATCTCCTCTTGTTGTAGTTTTAGGGGCGGATGTTATAAAAATAGAGAATTTTTTTTCAAAAGAGGGATTGATCTTTATATTTGAAATATTTTGGCCTTAGTTGTGTATGATCTAAAGAAGTGGATTTTTTAGTAGTAGCAACCTATTGTGAAAGAAAAATAGAAATGTACCCTTCTTCCAAGGGTTTCTTTGTTGTTTCATTTGACTTGGTCTCTAATAAAGATATTATTCTTGAGGGATGATCATATTTTTTGGCCAACGAACTCTCTTTCTATAACCTTGGTTTCATCTTTTAATCCTCTCACTAAATCCTTGAACATTTTGTCAATTTGGATTTTCCTCGTAAATCTTCCTCTTCACTTCTAGCATCAATATTTTTTTTTAGTATTAGGAAATCTATGAATCGTTTTGTTAAGGTGGATCAAGCAACTAAGTTTTTTTCTAATATCACCTACACTCAAAATTTGATGGAATTAGAATTATCCAAGCCTCTCTCAATGAAAGTTGTCTTGTAGGTGGAGGATTATTCTTGGAGTTATATTTTGGATTAAAAAGATATCCCATTCTATTTCTAATATTTTTTTATCATGGGACATTTAAAATTTTATTGTCTTTTCCTTAATGTCTCGAGACCTTCCTCATGGTGTAAGAACACTCTACATAAGAATCTTAATATGGATGTGACTGATGATGATTCAACTTTAGATATATTTTGTGCCTCTAGTTATTGATGTGGTAGAGGTCCTTTCTCCTCCAATAATGTTTAATGCTCTGTAAGAACACTCTACATAAGAATCTTAATATGGATGTGACTGATGATGATTCAACTTTAGATATATTTTGTGCCTCTAGTTATTGATGTGGTAGAGGTACTTTCTCCTCCAATAATGTTTAATGCTCTTGTTGCTCCTCCTTTGGTCCCCGCCCCTCTATTTTTAGGTGGTTTCAACATCCCTCTTTTAGTTTATGTTATGGCTCCCACTTGGAAATTGGCTTCCCTAATTAGGAACTCTTCTCCTCATGTTTCACCCACAATTATGCTTTCAATTAAGGTTTTCCCACCAATGCCTCATATTTTGATGAATTTGGATAATATGGTTTCCTAGAATATGGTTTTGTGGACACAGAAAAAGTAACCCTTCTACTTTTTCTCATGTTCACGCTCTCCCAGTGGATTTGGGCTTGATTTTTCCCTAGATTTAATGTTGTAATGTGGCCAACACATTCACATTAGGTCTTGGACCCTTGTGAATCATTAAGACTTCTAGGATGTCTTGTAAAAGTGTTGTAACCCACTTTCACACTTTTCTAGGACCCTTTCATCATAATTCACTTAAATAACCTCTTTTTATCACTTACCAAGCCTTATTTCAAAGTCTTGTAAAAAGAGTCGTAACAAACTCTCATGCTTTTCTAGACTTGTCATCAATAATTCAACCCTTTCTCATGTTTAAATGACCCCTTAATGCACGTAATAAGTTATTTCACTTAATTAATCTAATCATATTGGTTAATTAATTAAGTCACTTATCACCTTAGTTACTTAAGCTAAACTTAGGCACATTAATAATTAATTATTTATTAATTATTAAGTGTGCACACTAGGGTTTCCTTTTAGGGTTATGCATACATTGCTTTTATAAAGCAATTCATCTCTTGTATTTACTCAATTTCTGAATACAATTCATTTGCACATCTTAATGTAAATTGCTCTGTATTTTTCTTTTTTCCTCTTGTGGAAGGTATTTTCTGGTTTGCATGCCTAATCTTGGATTCTAACATGGTATCAGAGCCTTGATTTGCAACCCCTTCAAGTAGTTTTTTGGAGAAATTCATTGTAGAGCACGTTCGGGGTTCCTCAAGGGTTTCATGCCTTAAGGTTATTTATGAAGCATTTTGGATCAGATTGGGCATCTCCATTGGATTTAGAGCGCTAGAAAAATTTAGGATTGGCTTTTGTTTCATTGATTTTGGCCATCGTTGAAGAAATTTGTGAGGGTTTCAAGCTCGGTGATTTTTTTGCAAGATCTGGGGGTAACCAAATTTTGAGGCACTTTGGGCACAAACAGAGGTCACCATTGTGTTCGAGTGGATGTTTCCAAGTTTTTTGATATAAATTTTCCTATATTAAGATAAAGTTGATTCTAGGGCCAAAAAAATTTGCCAGGGAGGCCGTATGGCCTCCCCAGCATGCACTTTGAGGCGAAAAAATAAAAAAATGATTTGAAAAAAGTGCTTATAGTTCAGGAGCATTGTGCCACCCAATGGCAACCGGGAGGCCTCCAACCTGCCACCACCACCACCCTCCTCCACCCAACCCCCACGGGCCTTTTTGCAAAGGCCACCGATCACATTGATGACCAGGCACTATGCACCTAGCTCCAACTGCCTCCAACTCACACCCATTGTTTACATGGGTGACCAGGGGCTCCACCCTAACCCCATGCTTGCTAGCCCCCTAGTCGCGTGTAGGACTAGGGGTCGAATGCTTTTTAGCCCCCAGGGCTACATGTAGGCCTTATTGGCCAAATTGGAGCACTTTCACTAAATTGGGTGTAACTTTTGCATATAGTGTCATTTTTTCGCAAAAGAGATACTGTTAGAAAGCTGATTCCGACACTGATCTAGTGGTGTGGGAACATTTTCTATATTTTGATACAATTTTATTTTGCAGGCCTCTGAAGTCAGATGAAGTAGTTTTCCCTTTGGAGGGCATATCTTTTTCCTCGGTTATCGGTTTTTCACTATTTAAGCGGCACCAGAAAGCTGATTCAGTCCTCTACACAAATATAAGGTCAATTTTAATCAGGGAGGTAGATGTGAACATTGTTTTGTGCATGCAATCTTTCTTTTTTTCATGCACTAGGTTTGCATTTTCTCTTTATTTTATGCATATTTTGCATGTTCTCCTTTTACAATCATGGGGTGTTTTAATAAATGAACTTATATAATGTTCCATCAGGGGAGATTCTTGCATAATAATTTGATTAGAGTGTAATTGCATTGCATGCACTTTGATCTCATCTTCATATTAATGACAACTCGTATGAGTTGTATCTGGATTATGTAGTTTCTTTTGGCCACATCTTGCTCATAGCTTGACACATTTTGGTTCACTTCGGTACACATCTCAAATTGAGATCCTATGATTAATGATCCTAAATCGCATCAAATTCACATCAGTTCACATCTCAGATTGAGAGCATATGGTTAATGATCCTGAATCACATCATATTCACATCGGGTCACATCTTAATTTGAGGGCCATTCATTTTATGGTTAATGTTCTAGAATCTTCATGGTACTTGCTCCTATGGATAAGTTTTAGTCACAGTTTGGCATCGACATTGAGATACACATAGCTTCCAGATTCTTTCATCATATCATTCCCTCTTATAGGGGCATCATTTATTCATCTACTGTTGCTTCATAGATTCCAAGGTTGTTCTAGTTTGTGAGTTTTCTAGTGTTCATTGGCATCAAGTCTGTTGTTGCATTATCATGATTCCACCTGAGTCCTTCAGTGACTCTCATATGGTTTCTTGTAAACAAAGGTATCTTTCCTTGCTTGCCAGACTCGGGATTTTAGAGTTACTCCACCAATGTTCTTCTAGTGCTTCTTTTTGGCAAGTAATCTCATTGAGGGGGGGTTTTGTTCCACTGGGTTTTCTCCTCTTTCTCATTCATTTCATTAGTACATGGGTACCTGATCAAGCCTTGTTGTCGGGACCCATCTTTTCTTTCATGCATCTTTTCTTTAGTTTTTTAGCTACTTCCTAAGTTCATCTTAAGGGGGGTTGTTAGAGTAATAAGTTATTTCACTTAATTAATCTAATCATATTGGTTAATTAAATAAGTCACTTATCACTTTAGTTAATTAAGCTAAACTTAGGCACATTAATAATTAATTATTAAGTGTGCACACTAGGTTTTCCTTTAAGGGTTATGCATACATTGCTTTTATAAAGAAATCCATCTCTTGTATTTACTCAATTTCTAAATATAATTCATTTGCACATCTTAATGTAAATTGCTATGGATTTTTCTATTTTTCTCTTGTGGAAGGTATTCTTTGGTTTGCATGTTTGATCTTGGATTCTATCACTTTTTGGCCATACTTAAGTGTTTTTTGAGGATATTCCTATTAGACATCATTTAATGCACTTTAATTTCTGAAACCCAATAAAATTGGCCTAGTGGGACCAAGTCGCCACCTAGGGCGACTTCTAGTCCCACTAGGCACAAAAATCAAAATAATTTTAATTTCTTGGCAGGATTTTATTTTCTTACCCTTGAGGTCGGCCTATGATGTGTTATTTTCGGGAAATTTAGGAAAATCTAGTATAAATAATGGTTTTACCTCTCATTTTAACACCTAATCATCCATTCAAGCAATTCATCCATTCACTTAATAATTTTCAAACATTCAAGCACTCTAAGCATAATCAAGTCATCCATTGGAGCACTTCAATGCATATCTTTAGATTTCAACATCAAGGGTTTGGTAAGTTTATGACATTGCATGTTGTTTATTTATCATTCTCTTCATGTTTCATTTCATTTCATAGGGTTTGATTACCAAAGTGAGGTTTGACCAAGGAAAATCCCTATACTCTAACCCTTAACCCTTTTTCCCCTCTTTGCATGTATGTTTGCAGAATTTGTATACAAATTTTTCAAAGAGTTTGGTGTCAAAAAGTGGTCAAAAATCCATCAAAGTCAACATAACCCTAATTGAAGCTTGGAGACCTATTTCATCCTGTTTTCTATAGAATCAAAATTAGATACCTATCAGAAAAGCAAGTGCAGATCAGAAGCTACAGAATCCTGTCCCAAAATTCTAGAAATCTCCAAGTGGACTAAGTCGCCATTTGTGGAAAATTAGTCCCACTGTCAGGCGTGAAAAGTGGTTTTTGCATTTTTGGATACCCATTTGGCAGATTCCTATTTTGGCAAATTTTCTTTGAAACTGGTCTAAGTTTCCTAGCTTGGCATAAGTGTCCCAATCAACATTTATAGTCAACTCTTCAAGATTCCAAATTCCAAGTGCACCTCTCTAGTTCTATTTAATTTTTTTATCATTTACTTGCATTCTTAGGTGTTTTTGCATATCACAGTGTGTTTTCCATCACTTTGCATTTCTTAGGTTTAGCATCAATAAAGCATTTTTTTTCAAGTTTTCTACATTTATACATCATATTTAGGTACATTTCATCCATTATTACATTAATCTTGAGTGTAGACATTAGCATTTTGGGCCCATTTCTCTTCTTTTAGGTGAAAAACCTAGAAGAGTTAGAGAAGTTCCCTTAGGTAACCAAAATCATTGTTTACATTTTGGTGAACCCGACTTTTGAACATTTTTTTTTTTTATTTCAAGTGCATCCTAGGCTTAATTTGCATTAAGTGTTGTATTGTTTAATTTGCATCCTAGGGTTTTAAAAATTGCATTGGTGAAAAGCTCATATAGCTTGCATTTTTGCCTTTTATTTCATATAAAACAACAAAAATTATGTATTTTCATACTGTAGTTATACTTGTGCATCTGAAAAACATAAAATTGCATTCAAAATTTTTGCAAAATCAAAAAAAAATCCTCACTAGGACTAATTCACCACACTGGGTGACTTAGTCCTTCTGCACATTTTGCACTGTAATTTCTAGTATTTTCTAGGAATTTTCTACATTTTTTTTTCTATTATTGTATATCTGTTACAGTTTCTAGAATTTCTATTATTAGCATTTTATTGCTCCTATTTTTCCTTTCATTTGCACCCACCCTGCCTTTAGTAGCCTTTGTATGAGTGTTTGGTGCCCTATTGATAATACTATAGTGAGAAGAAGTTCATGACTCATGGAATCCAATGATAACACACTCATTGTAGACCTTGGGTTGTCTCGAGCTACTACTCCTAGTATTAAAAATAGTGCATTAGGCATGGACCCTACCTTTATCAATATTGTGCCTTCCAATAATATGAAAATTAACACACAAAATGATCACATTCCACAAGACAAATTTGTTAACATTCATGAGGATTTAGCACATTTGCAACAAGATTTTTGTCTTGAATACATTTCAACCACTGCAATTCCTGCTATAGAAAAAATCCATCACCTAATTGAAAGTGACGAAGGCTTAAATGTTATGAAAATAATTACTAAGATATACAACAAACATGCTCCTTCCACCTCTAGCACACCTAACCAGCAAACACTGTGGTTAGTCAAAGAGGACTTAACACTCCTCCTCCTTCCACAGGAGCATCCATACCTACCTACACCATTCCGTAATTCACAACCATGATGCAATAGGTTAGCAGTGTGATTCCTTCCTTGACTATTCCTGCTAGCATTCCTAATTCTTATGTGGCATCAAATGTTCTTTCCTCTTCCACTATACAATCTATTAGCATTCCATTCACTTACCCTACCACTACATACACTCCATCACCACTTTCCCTCCACCTCATACCACTTACACATTCCCTCTCATCACACAACTTTTCCAAACCATCTCCTCTATGCAAAAACAAATATCCACCATCAACCAAAACTAGAATGGAGGACCACCCACCTATTATGTCCGAAGTAGCCCACTCTCTTTATAAATCTTACAAACACCGATGCCAAAAGGAATAGAAATGCCTATATTTGAGAAGTACGGAGGAAAGGGTGATCCTACTAATCATGTTAATGCAGGTATACAGCCATGTACAATGATTTTGTCCTTAACGATAAACTGCTAGGCAAATTATTTCCTAGGACTTTAAAAGACACTGCCTTAGAGTGGTTTTTCATCCTTACCCAATAATTCAATTAGTTCATTCAATGAATTATTTGATGCATTCATAAGTCATTTTCAAGTGCATATGACTCCAAAGAAGACATTGGCTAATTTAATGAGATGTAAACAAAATGTGGATGAAAAAGTAATTGATTTCATCTCACACTATCAGTCACTTTATGCCCAACTTGATGTTAAAATTCTTGATCCACACCTCCAAAATATGTTCATTGAAAACTTACAAAATCACATTCAAGATAGATTAACCATGATGAAATTTCCCTCTTTCATGCACTTGTGCACAACCCTTTGTGATTACCACAATTCGATTAGCAATCGTGATATAAATTCCACTTCTAATCAAACTAAAAAATTTGAACCTAATACTTCAAACAATTCACAACCATTTTGAAAACCAAACAAAGGGTTCTTACAATTTAATCCCTCTCCTCAACAACCACCTCAACCCATCAACAACCAAGTAGCAATCGTTAAAATTGCAATACCTTATATTTATGGAGATCCAAAACGATAGTTTACACCATTACCAGACACTCTTCATAATACAATGACCCAACTTATATAGCAACAAATGATTTCTTTACCTACTGTTAAACCATTGGATCCAACTAGACCTTTTCCTCCAACCTTTCAACCTAACGCTTATTGCCATTATCATAAACAAAATGGACATGACACGAAATAGTGTAAGCGCCTTAAACACATAGTGCAAGACCTCATTAATTCTAGTCGTCTATCCATTTCAAATGTTAATGTTAAAGGAAATACATCCATTGCCTCACCCAATCAAAATTTGCAAATTTTTACCAATCCAATGCCTAAACATAATGTGCCATTCATCAAATCCAATGAAACTCAAAAAATCAATGTGATGATTGTTCATAAAGAGATTGAACATCCTAATCCTATTCCACATACCACTTCTATTAATCCTATGGATGATCTAGTAGGAGCGATAGACGTTATCCCTGATAAGGTCCAACCTAAGAAAAATATTGATATTACTTTCTCTTCTAAGGATATTCTTCCAAATATTCCCGATGGTCCTCTCTACATATCCATACATATTTATGATAAGCCCACTAATGGGATACTCATAGATCCCTCCTATGGGGAGAATGTGATCACTAAGGAATTTTTGGTATTACATGATCTTTATCAAGATAACTATGATAAACCCAGAGCATGGATCAAAACACATAATGGTTTCACATGCCCTACAATAGGATTGATCGTTCTTCCATTAAAAATAGGACCTAAGACACTAGATGTTACACTCTCTATCATTCCACAATCAGATCATTTTCGTCTGTGGTTAGGCTATCCTTGGCTTTGCTCAATGAAAGTTGTCCCTTTAGTCATACACAAATGTTTAAAGTTTCTATATAACAATGAAATATTCACTATTAACCATAATGGCTTTAACCCTTTGTCTTCTAAAGGAAATTTCTCCTTAGAAGCCTTTTGGCCAGAGCCCATGGAACCCATAACTCACAAATATTTCTTTTTCATTTCTTATCAAAAGTTTAAAGCAAAGAAAATTGTTGAATTGTCTCTTCGTAACCAATCCCCATCTACTTCTAACACTCCCATCCTTGATGAGATAATGCTTCAACTTGAACCTGAACTAGCAAATCAAGATCAACCAACAATCAACACTTCACCGTCTTCATCCAAACTTCCAAGACATAATGAAATCAACCCCATAATGCCCCCTCTCATCAAAAAAGTTTATAAAGAAAAAGAGAAAGTGTTTGAACCACCTCCTATGGTTCCTTCTATTCCTCCCCTTGGGGAAGAAAAGAAGCCTATGTTGGATCAACCTGCTCTTACACCTACACAACTTCAAAATAGAATCAAAAGAAACTGCGGTGCTAGGGAGCATAGGCTTCGATGTCGTCTCCTTGCTCATCAATTACAAAATGAAGACAACAAAGAAAATCAACCTCTTCCTTTGACATAAGCAATAAGTAATGACCCTCCTCCCCAATCACACCAAAATGATCCAATACAACAACCACAGCTCCTGATACACCCTTCATTGGAAATTACCATCCATCCTCCCGTCATGATTAATTTGGATGACGATGATGATGAGATCTATAAAATAGATGAAGAGGTGCATAATGATCTGAATACATTATTTTCCTCTTCCATGAGCTTAAATGACAAATCTCCTACAACAAGTGTAGAACCTGGTACTTCCCCTAGTTTGGCCCTTGCAATTGTCCCTTTGGACAATCAACCACCCTCCCAATACACTGAACATGATTTGGAGCCAGATGACTTGTTAGATGGTTGACTTGCATTCATCTTGCTAGCCTTTTGCATTTTTTTATTTTTTTATTTTGAGCTTGTATGTGTGTATCGTGTTCCCCCGTGATGTTTCATTTGATGTTTTCCTCTCTTTGTAACATTCTTTTATTTGTACCTCCATTCTTCTATATGTTGTATATCACTTTTTCCTTATGTTTTCCTTTTGGGGATGACACAAAGCATAGAGACGCCCTATGTCTCCTCCATGTTGACCCAAATAGTCCTTTTACTGTCTTTTTCGCTTGTGTTTTTTTTCCTTTTGGAGATGATGCAAAGTGTAGAGATGACCTATATCTCTTCCATGTTGACCCAAACAATCCTTTTACTTTCTTTTTTGCTTTTGTTTTTCGTTTTTCCTTTTGGGGATGATGCAAGGCATTGAGACTGCAATGTCTCTTTCATGTTGACCCAAAAGGACCCCTTTTTCATTTTTCTTTTGTTTTCCTTTTTGGGATGACACAAAGCATAGAGATGCCCTATGTCTCTTCCATGTTGAACCAAATGATCCTTTTACTTTCTTTTTCACTTTTGCCTGTATTTTTCCTTTTGGGGATGGCGCAAGGCATTGAGACTGCAATGCCTCTTTCATGTTCACCCAAAAGATTTTCCTTTTCTTTCGCCTTTTGTTTTTCTTTTCACTTGTGATTTCCTTTTGGGGATGATGCAAAGTGTTGAGACCGCAATGTCTCTTCCATGTTGACCCAAAATGGATTTTTTTTATTTTTTTCAGTCTCTTTGTGTCATTCTTCCAATTCTATGTGTATTTGGGGAATGATGATAGTTCTAAGCTCTTTAATAAAGACATTGCAGCAAAGAACATACTGACACCAAATCCATAGATCCCTTATGTGTTTGGTGTGTTCCTTTTGGGGAAACCCCTTTTTCTTTTGCTCCTTTTCCTTCACATGATGCAGCCTTACTCAGAAACATATGACTTGGCATAGGGGCTTTCCAAGTTGGCTCTCATGTCTTGTTTCTTTTTTCATTTTTCCTTTGCTACTTTAAAGTAATTGCTCATAGAATGGTGTGTAGCAATTCCTTTAAAGTGGGGCCATACATTGGCATGATTCATTTTGCATTTTTCTTTTTCTTGGTTCTTAGTGCAACCTTGTTACTTCATATAATGCATTTGTCACTTTGTGGATGACATTGGGTGTGATGTCCTTCATAAGTGTGATCTATCTTAGCATATTGCATTCCTCTTGGTGGCTTTATGCGACACACTACATCCCCTAAGTTGTGAATATTCTATTCTTTGATCGGTCCTCTCTTGTAGACATTATACATAATGTTCCCTAAGTTATAGACCTCGCATGAACTTAGCAAGACTCATTTGAACATATTTTGCATGTTGAATTTTGCATTTACATGGCCACCTTAGATAACATAGCTTGCATGCCTATGGTACCATTTCATTTGTTCATGAGTTCTAAGCATACGAAGCTTTACTCATCTCATGAAGCACGAAACAACATTGTCCTTTGTGGCACCTTATTAAAGTTATCAAGATGCATAAATTTGATATGGTTGAGTGAGAAAGCCCATTCTGAGCCATGACTTTTCCCCATAGCCACCTGCTTGTGTGAGTGCATACCAACTGTGAGCGTAAGTTTCTCACCTTCCGTACAACTAGAAGTTTTGTGGCCCCATAGTGAGTATACTTGGGCCTTCTCACTCGATAGACAACCATGAGTTTCATCACCCCAAATTGAGTATACATTTCTTGTTTCAAACAAATAGCCTATATCTAATCCACAACGGGCTAGAAAAATGATTGAAGCCTTCTTTCATCTTTTCTCATCATCTCTATGTGTGCTCCTTTGCATTTATTTTTGGTTTTCCATGGGATCGTGAACCTGGGGGCTTCATCATCCCTCTTGATTATTGATGTCTAATCTTACCAAGCATTAGTGTATTTGGACCCCTCTTGGTTGCATGATTGACTACTTTAGTGTGAGTTTGAAGCAGGTTCATCCTCTCACTAAAGTGGGGGCTAACTGTGGACAAGGAAAAAGTAACCCTTCAACTTTTTCTCATGTTTAGGCTCTCCTAGTGGATTTTGGATAGATTTTTCCTAGATTTAATGTTGTAATGTGGCCAACACATTCACATTAGGTCTTGGACCCTTGTGATTCATTAAGACTTCTAGGTCTTGTAAAAGTGTTGTGAATTTTTGTAACCTACTTTCACACTTTTCTAGGACCCTTTCATGACAATTCACTTAAATAACCTATTTTTATCACTTATCAAGTCTTATTTCAAAGTGTTGTAAAGAGTTGTAACAAACTCTCATGCTTTTCTAGACCTATCATCAATAATTCAACCTTTTTTCATGTTTAAACGACCCCTGAATGCACTTTCTGGCCATACTTAAGTTTTGTTTTAGGATATTCATGTTAGACATCATTTAATGCACTTTAATTTTTGAAACCCAATAAAATTTCCCTAGTGGGACCAAGTCACCACCTAGGGTGACTTAGTCCCACTGGGCACAAAAATCAAAATAATTTTAATTTCTTGGTGGGATTTTATTCTCTTACCCTTGAGGTTAGTTTATGATGTGTTATTTTCAGGAAATTTAGGAAAATCAAGTATAAATAATGGTTTTACCTCTCTTTTTAACACCTAATCATCCATTCAAGCAATTCATCAATTCACTTAATAATTTTCAAGCATTCAAGCACTCTAAGCATAATCAAGTCATCCATTCGAGCACTTCATTCCATATCTTTAGATTTCAACATCAAGGGTTCGGTAAGTTTATGAAATTGCATGTTGTTTATTTATCATTCTCTTCATGTTTCATTTCATTTCATAGGGTTTGATTACCAAAGTGGGGCTTTACCAAGGAAAACCCCTATACTCTAACACTTAACCCTTTTTCCCCTCTTTGCATGTGTGTTTGTAGACTTTGTATACATATTTTTCAAAGAGTTTGGTGTCAAAAAGTGGTCAACAATCCATCAAAGTCAACATAACCCTAATTGAAGCTTGGAGACCTATTTCAACCCATTTTCTGTAGAATCGAGATCAGACACCTGTATGAAAAGCAAGTGTAAACTGGAAGCTACAAAATCCTATCTCAAAATTCTAGAAATCTCTAGGTGGACTGTCACCATCTATGGCCAAGTAGTCCCACTTCCAAGCCTGAAAAAGTGGTTTCTACATTTTTGGATACCCATTTAGAAGATTCATGTTCTAGCAGATTTTCTCTGAAACTGGACTAAGTCACTCAGCCTAGCATAAGTGTCCCAGTCAACATTTCTAGAGAACTCTATAGAGCCTCTCTACATCAAATTCCAGATTCCAAGTTCACCTCTCCAGTTCTATTTAATTTTTTTATCATTTACTTGCATTCTTAGGTGTTTTTGCATATCACAATGTGTTTTCCAATACTTTTCATTTCTTAGGTTTACCATCAATAAATCATTTCTTTTTTAGTTTTTTGCATTTAGAAATCATATTTAGATACATTGCATCCAGCATTACATTAATCTTGAGTGTGGACATTAGCATTTTGGGCCCATTTCTCTCCTTTTAGGTGAAAAACCTAGAAGAGTTAGAGAAACCCTTGGGTAACCAAAATCATTGTTTATAGGTTTATAGAAGGAAGATGGGTCTTCCAAATCATGCATCCTTATCACATACTTAGATCAAGAGTGAGAAAATTTCTAGGTCTAGATATGGTAGGATTTATCCTTTTTCTACTTATTTTTTATAGATTTTTTTTTATTATATGGGAAAAATAGGTTTGAAGGGACTTGAAAGCGTTTACATCAAGTTACATCAAAATTCTTCTAAGCAAAGAAAAGATCAATTAAAGCACTAGCAGCCACCAACAGCCAAAAAATAGTAGTGAAATAGCAAAATAGAAGAGTTAAAACATACCAAACACAAGAGAATTACTTCAAATTTTTTAGAGTATTGGCCACCTCATTCTCTTGATTGTAGTGCCAGTTAACCATATCCATCAATTCCTATTTTTTTTCTTGAAAATATTTTCTCAGACTACCCCTCATTCTATTTCTCAAGTTTTTAGCCTCCTCTTTGGCACTCTTCTTACCCTTCCCCTTGGAATTTTGATCCTTCTCATTAATCTCAAAATAATGCATTTGATACTCTTACAATTGGATAATTTTGATAGGTTGTCATTAGGTCCTATCTCTTTAGTTGAAAAATGCATCAAATGTATCGACCAGGTAGTGTTCAAAGGCTATATGCAATAGGAAACATCTTGAATATCTCTCTTAGATTTTCTAAGTGTTCGGAAATTTTGAAAATAGAACTTTAAACTAAGGAGGCCACTAAACTAGAAAGCAAGAAATTATTTATCTAGAAAGCATAGAATGACTAAACTAGAAAGCATGAAATGTTTAAACTAGAAAGCATAAATGATTAAGATAGAAAGCATAAATGATTAAGATAGAAAGCATGTAAATTACTTGAAAATAAGTACTTGCAACTATAAGTTGAAATGAAAACAACATTTAACTAAAATATAGCATTTAACATAAAACAAACTTAACAACCTACAACTATCAACCAGAGTGGGTGCTCTAGAACTTAGATAAACAAAACTAAAGATTACAACCTCGAGCTACATCCTACAAAACTAACTTAACAGAGCTTGACACATACAAATCACATTCATTCACATTTATCACTTACAAAATAAAAACAATAGAATTGAAAATGAAATACTTATCTATTTGTTCTATAGTCACTCAAGTGGCTAGCTCTCAAGTGCTACTATGCTTAACTCAAATCACATAAAATCTATATCTTCAAAATTAATCCATCCACAGTAACTCCATTGCACAATACTAATAAGTCAGAATGAGATGGGAAAAGCTTGTTTTATTCATATCAGAAGTATAACTCAGAGAAATAGTTTAAGAACACATTATGACAACACAACAATATCCCCTCTTTGTTTCTAGTGATTACATATTTATACAAAAACTACTAACAAAATCCTATAATTCAGATGGTGAAGATTACCACTGAAAAAGTCTTCAATAGAATTCAACTAACTAATGGACTTAGGTCTATAATATAAAACATTAAAAAAGACTTAGAGTGAGTCATAAAGTCTTTAAACAAAAAATAATAGAAAGCATTAAAAAGACTCGGTCCACCATGCTCTTTCCTAAAATTCTGGCACCTAGACTTCTGACGCTTCTCTTCAACTGTATTGGAGTCTACTTTAAATCCACTTGGCTGAGCATAATGACTGACCATGCATAATAACCTATAGAATACTAAAAAATATACCATTATGTTAGCATTGGTCAGCTTATTTCAATTAATTCTAGGCAATAAAGATTATACATTTTTTCACAAAAAGCAAGCAATTGCTAATCCTAAAGATAAATAATTGGTAGGGTGAAAGTGACTAGGATAAATAAGGAAGGGTATTCAACTTGTTATATTTATGAGCTTATTTTTACATCACTTATCCCCTTTCTAATCTTGAGTAGGTCCTCCCACTCTTTGCTATATCCACTATCTTTAATTTCCCCTATTTCTACTCAATTCTTCATACCTAGCACTGAGGTCATAAAAGTCATCTACTTCTCTTTCTAGATCCTCAAGATTTTTCAGGAAACCCTCATTGAGCCTAAACCTTGCTATCCATTTCTGAAAAAAAATTGAATTCTTATCTATGGAATATGCACTGCAAGGGGTGGTGCAAGAAGTAATGGAGATTTGTATCTCATTCCAATCTAGTCAATTTTAAGTTATTGTAGAATTTCATCCAAGGCTTCTGCTCTTCTATAGGACCATTGAATGTTAGTAGGTGAAATCACCTTTCTTCTCTTAAGATGCATGGGAAGAGGAGTGTACCTTTTTTCACATGCATGCCAAGCTCTTCCTATCAATTTTGGGCCCTGGTCTTGGAAATTCTCAAAACACAACTGAAGGTTGTCATTATATTTCCTCTTCACAGTTTCTTTAATCTTAAGGCTTCAGAACTTTGCTTTGAAAGTAGAGTTTGGAGTCGAATAGTCCTCTCTACCTGTGCATATTTTCTTGTCCGCTCCTACCATTGAATTTGGTTTTGCATGGTAGATAGAGATTCCCTTACTTGAACTTCACCAACAAAGAAATTAACATAAAAATTTGTATATCTCTCCAAAAACATATTATGAACAAAGAATTCACACAACAAATCTTGTTGATTAGGAGTTGATTCTGTAAATATTTTTACAAACTCTTTGTCATCAAGATCATGTGGTTGATTGTTGTAAATACTTAAGAGTTTCCATCTCAAGAGTTACTCATTTAGAAACATGGACTATAGTTTGGATGGCCTTCTGCAAGCTAATAGTAACTCACCAATTTGACAGGTATCTTGTTTAGCTCAATAAAATCTTTCAAATGACTCTTTTAACAAAACTAGCTCCTTTTTCAACCGAGCATTTTCTATACCTTCCTTCATAAAATAACATATCTCCATCCATGTCAATAGAAATGGAGGTATATGAACTTGGAATCATTCCATTATGGTTGGTTCAGTTTATACCTCTTTGGACTCCATTGTGGACTTGACATTAATTTCTTGTAAATCCTATTCTAATTCAACAATTTTGCTTATGGAAGCATGGAGCTCAGATTTATGTTTATCTTTTTCTTCTTCAAAAGTAGTAAAAAATTGCATTAAATTATTTGTTAAACTTTTGATTTTTCTATCTTTTTCAGACAAATCATTCACATATTTTTTTCTTTCTTCATTCCAATGTTGTATCTGAAATTGCAAGTGTTCAACGATCTTATCTTTTTGTTCCATTTGCATTTTAAAATTAATAATTTCTTGATCTCTCTTCTTTAAAATTGTAGTGTGTACTTCTATCTCTTCTTGTTGTTGGCTTATTTTCTCTTTATTTCCCTACAATTGACATTTCAATTCAGCAATTTTTTCTTTTAACTTCTCTAGTTCCATTTCCCCCTGATCAAATTCCTCAACCATCGTATTAATAGAAAAATGAAAATTGGGGATTTCTACCTCATCACTAATTACATTTCCCTCATCAAGCACCTCAGGTGAACCTTGTTCAGTAATTTTATCAATCAAGGGAGATAATTGTCCCATAGGATCATCCTCAACATCCACATAATATGGTGATTTCCCCCCTTCTTCTTCTTGCCCTAATTGAGATGGAATATTCTCCTTTTCGGCCCCAAAGGATTGACTAGCTTGTTTTTCACTTTCTTTTATTTCCTCCTCAAAAGGCTAATTCTTAGTTCCTAGTGATTGTGCTTCAGGTCTATGCCTTTTCTTCTTAGAGGCCCTTGATGTATCACACACTATAGTATCACTAGTTTCAACAGATAACCTTTTACTTCTCCTTAAATGAGGAGTTGTTTGAAATGTTGCTTTGGTTCTCTTTTTCCTTTTACAAGGATGTTCTCCTCTTCTCCTAGATTTATAATTTCTACATTTTCTGAATGACCTGGGGTTTTTGAAGTATGAGGAAAAAATTTCGGTGCTTTGTCATTAGGAGTTATTGGGGCATGTTGAGGTTCATAAGTTTCTAGAGGCTTAGGAGAATGCTCTTCTACATGTAAAGCCACCTGCCCAGATGATTCACCTTCGTCAAGGTGTCTTTTAGGCTTAGGATTTTTAAATTTTTGCAAAAAAAAATTCCATTTATTTTTTGGTTTCTTTCGGAAATAATATTTACATATCAATTGAATGAGGTCGTGGTGTTTAAGTGGTCCTATACCAATTTTGTATTTCTCTATCATTCTAGTAACATAATCACAAAGGAATGTTGGAAAATTAACCCTAAGGATAGGGTCTTCAGCACCATGGCACAAATGTGTAAGTAGGTGAAAAGTTGGACCTACAATTACTGCTACTTGTCCTTCACAAGTAAAATACTCAATAATCTAGGCTATGATTGTTCTCTAGGGCTCTCGAATAGACATTCTCTAGAATCCTTTATTCTATCCTCTAGTACTTATAGTTATGAAAGGTTGAGGTTATCCTTCTCTATGAAATAGCTCTACCATTCTCTGATAGGTGATATTGGTAGTTTATAAGAGATTAATGCATCTATTTTCAAGACCAGAAAGATGGGAAATGATTTTAGGACTTACCTCAAATCGCTTTCCATGCACTATAGATTGAACATTTGCGAAATTCTTCACAAATTCCTTCACCAATTGCTCATTATTCCCCTCAAATTTCTTTATAAATTCTAACCACCCAACTCTCTAGAACAATCCTGCAATACTACTCAATGCCAATAATTTTTCCATTGAAGTTGGTTCAGATTTCTTTTTAGCTCCTCCCATTTTATACTTTTCTTCTACTCAATTCTACTGAAAAGTTGTGGTTCTCAAAGAAACTTGTTTAAAAAAATTGATTTGTAGAATGAATAAAATATAACTTTGATTCAATTGATGGGAGAGGAATTAATTATCTCATTTGAGCTTCATTGTATTCTCATGATCAGCTTCGATGTATTCTCACAATGATTTTGTATGGGAAAAAGCACAAATATTGTCGTACTTCAAGCAATCGCACAATGGCATAGTTTACTAAATTTGGAAAGGGGATGGCCCATGCCAATTAATTATCTTTATTCAAAATAATTACGTACTTAAAGAAAAAATTGTACGTACCTTACATCCTGTCATCAATTTGAACATCACTTACCTTTGTTGATGTAACGGTATAATTGCATGATTTGGAAAGGGTAGCGATGAATTTATTATGATGTGAATGGGACAGCTAATTAATGGTGGAATTACTATGATGAAAAAGTAGTCATAATAATTATAATTTATTATGAAAGGATATGGTAATGTAGGACATGGATTCCAAGGTGATGACAAAATTTAATAATGGGCATGTATATGATATTGGAAAATCAAAGCATTCAGAAAGGAAAAGAATTTAATACAAAAGTCTGGAGCATTGATGGAAGATGTGACCAGTGTGAAGGATGCAAAGTTTTGGAGCATATTGAGAGATGCACCCAGAGTGAAAAAGTGAAGTGGTAAAATTTTAGAGCATCGTTGAGAGATGTCGTCAGAATGCAGCAATGAAATTTCTAGAGCATCACTAGAAGATGCAGCTAGAGCAACAACCAAAAAATTTTGAAGCATCACCGAAAGATGCCACTAGAAGGAAGAAACAAAAAAAATTTGAAGCATCGTTGAAAGATACATCCAAAATGCAACAAGAAAAATTTGGAGCATCATTGAAAGATGTCACCAAAATAAGGAAGAAGAATGAAGGACTTTGGACTTAGAATTTCTAGAGTGTCGTTAAAAGATGTGCCAACTTGTAGAAATAAAACAAGGAATAGTACAAGTCAGGTGTGCAAGTTCTGGAGCATCACAACTAAATGCATTGAAATTTTTGTTTGATTAAAATGAAGTCTTGCAAGATGGAAATGAAATTTAGCCAAGTCCAAAGATGAAAAATTGAAAAGAAATGCTTTGAAGAAAAGTAAAGTTATACACATGTATTTCTTTATAAGATTTATGACGGAAAAAATAAAAATTATATTGAATGTGTCGTTGCAAAGTCAATGCATTGGATTTCTCCTTGCATTTCTACCATTTTTGTAAATTCTTTTTTATTAATAGGTTTATGGTAGATGTGTAATCAATGACCATTAACCAAAAGTGTTTGATTGTCACCATCAATGGGTTTGAGTTGCACTGCTCCATTTTAAAAGACCTTAGAAATTTCATAAGGACCCAGCCAATGATTCCTCAATTTCCCTTGGTGATCTTTGTATCATAAATTGAATTGCAGTGCCCAATCCCCATTATGGAACCCTCTTTCCTTTAGATGATTGTCATGCCAAACCTTTCATTGTTGTTGCACTAACTTAGTTTGGTGAACATGATCCAAACGGAGCTCATCCAACTCACTAAGTTTTAAGACTCTTTCAACCTAGGCTCATTTAAGATCTAAACCTAACTCCATTGTTGTTCTCAAAGTTTGGAGTTCAAATTCAATGGGAAAGAGAGTTTTCTTCCCACAAACTAACTCGTATGGACTAAAACCGATGGTTGATTTCCAAGTTGTGTTATAAGCCCAAATGGCTTCAAGTAGTTTCCTAGCCTAGTATTTCCTTCTTGATGAAACTATTTTTGTTAAAATGTTTTCTAGCTCCCTATTAGTAACTTCTACTTGACCGTTTTCTTGTGGGTGATAGGGTGATGACTTCTTATGGCTTACCTAGAAATGATCATTGAAGGCTAAGAGAACCTTAGACAT
This sequence comes from Sequoia sempervirens, assembly GCA_007258455.2. Lineage (NCBI taxonomy): Eukaryota > Viridiplantae > Streptophyta > Pinopsida > Cupressales > Cupressaceae > Sequoia > Sequoia sempervirens. The sequence goes on from VDFB02281492.1 coordinate 290,226,422, forward strand.
AAACTGGGGTCCCTAATCTATGACAATTGTCCTAGGGGCTCCAAATCTAAGGAAAATTTTATTATATAGGAAATCAACTACCTATTCTTCCCTAGCAACTTTTAAAGTTTGAACTTCTTCTCACTTAGTCAAATAGTTAGTACAAACCAAGATGTACTCTTTTTGTTGTGAAGAAGGGTCAATAAGACTAATAAAATTGAACTACTTGAGGTTGTAGAGGAATTTCATTAGATGTAGTAGGTCTCCCTACCCATTAGCACTCATCACAGTGGTGAACATATTTCTTGACATCTTTGTGCATAGAGGGGCAATAATATCCTGCACCCAAAATATTATGGGATGTCCTCTTGGCAGAATAATGGCCTCCAGAAGGATCATCATGGCAAGATCTAAGGATACTATAGGTCTCATCTGCCCTAACACAACGTCGTAGAACCATATCAAGACCACACTGAAATAGGATTCCATTAGTCCATTGAATGGAATGCTTTCTCGAATGAGGCGTTTCTTTTTTTTTGATGTAAAATCAGATGATAACTTTGAGGTGACCAAATAGTTGGCAATATGAACAAACCAAGGAGTTTTAGTGGAGATGAAAAATAGATTTTCATCTGGGAATTCATCATGCACTAGAGCACAATCTCCATCATCTTGTTTAATCTAAGATAAGAAATCCACAACTACATTGAACTTCCCTAGTTTGTCTCTAATGGTTTCGTTAAATTCCTAGAGAAGCAATAACCACCTAATTATTCTACCATTCACTATGGGTTTGTTCATTAGGTTTTTGATGGTTAAGTGATCTTTATTCACAATGAATTTGTACCCTATAATGTAATATCAAAACTTCTTAATTTCATGTACTACAGCTAGAAATTCCTTCTCTATGGTAGTATAATTCTGCTCAGTAGGAGTCAAGTTTTTGCTTATGAAATAGATGGCATATTTTCCCCCATTCTCATCCTCCTGCCATAAAACTGCTCCAATAGCATCATCATAAGCATCAACATAAATATGGAACAAGAGGTTTCAATTAAGTCCACGAAGGACGGGAGAAGAAATGAGTTTCTCCTTAATGATTTCAAATGATGATTGACACTCAAGTGTTGAGATAAACTCTACATTCTTTTGAAGGAGAGAAAACATAGGGGCTGCAATCTTGCTAAAGTTTTATATGAATCTATGGTAGTATCCAGCATTCCCTAAGAAGCTTCTAATGTTAGTTTGGGTCTTTGGAGTCACAAGTTGTTGTATCACATCAATTTTCTTAGGATTGACCTTTATTCTCTCAGCTAAAATGTGGTGTCCCAACATTATTCACTATTCTACCATTATCAGGCATTTTTCATGGCTTAGGGATAGACAATGGTCCTCACATCACTTCAATACTTTTTCTAGACTTTAAAGGGCTTCATCAAAATTTCACCCATAAACAGTGAAGTCATCCATGTAAACTTCAACACAGTCATTCACTAACTCAACAAATATGGACAAAATAGCTCTCTGAAATGTTGTAGGAGCATTGCATATCCCAAAAGGAAGAAATTAATATGCAAATTTTCCCTAAGGGAAAGTAAAGGCCATTTTATCTTAGTCTTTTGTTGCTACTTGTATCTAGTTATATCCACTGAATCCATCCAAAAATGAGAAATACTTTCTTCCAACCAAATTATCCAAGACCTGGTCTACAAACAACATAGTGAAATGATCTTTATGGGTTGCTTTGTTAAGTTCCCTATAGTCAACACACACTCTCCACTTCCCATTTTTCTTTTGAACCACAACCAAAGGTAAAACCCGTTTGTTGTCAGAAATGGTATAGATAAATCCCACTTGTAGGATTTTCTCAATTTTAGTTTTAACAATGTCTTTCAAGGAAAGATTGAGTCTCCATTGTGGTTGATGAATAGTTCAAACATCCTCAGTATAGATATGATAATTACAAACACTTGGTTCTTTTCCTCTCATATTTTTACAGTCCCAAGCAAAATCTTTAGATCTATTCACCAAGTTATCAAACAATTAATATTCTTCTAGCTCTATCAACCAGCTGTTAATATTCAAATTTTTCCCTAGCAACAACATGATGGTTTTGACACCTGGATGGTTGGAGGTGACAATATACATTGGTCTTGTCAAAGTGTTAAGAGGACAACTATGTGGTATGGTTATGTGCAGTCTGACAATATCTTCAAAGAAATGATCTATTTTTGGAATGATATTAGCTAGAGGACAAGGTAATCCCATGAAGTTGGTTTTATCAAATTTAGTGTGGTCTATGTTGATTGGTTGTCCTTGAATCTCTTCTACATCCAACATCTCTTCATCGCCTAAGTCCATGGTAATAATTTCCATATTATTTTCTAGTTCATCTTATAACTCTTCACCATGTTGTTTGATGACTACCATAGCAAGTGAAGCTATATTTTCTTGTTTGTTGGGACCTTTTGGTTCATCACCCATACTTTATTATATTTAGTTGGCTTGGTAGGTGGATACAAGAATAAATTTTTGCTATTGGAACCATGTGAAATGGTCATTCCTCCCTCTCTATAGTCAATCTTGGCTACAATAGTAGCAAGCCACAGTCTTCCTAGGAATATTGGATAACTGTCTTTTGGTGTGAGGGACTAAATTATTTGAAAGTCCACTAGATATTCCCAACCATCAACCTTAATGAGAACATTTTCTATGACACCCTTGGTAATGGTTATGGATTGGTTTTCCATTTGCAACATTGTATTTGTGGGATGTAAATCAGTGAGTCCCAATTTTTCCATCACATCGACATTCATTACATTAATGGTTGCTCCTAAATTCACAAGTGAGTTAGGTATTGCTACCTCATTGATTGTTACTGTTATAAGTGGATTGCCTAGGTCATCATATTTTGGAGCTATGGTCTTTCCAGCCAAAAATTCAGCTAGGTATCCATTTATGTGAATAGTATTTATCTATTTTGGTTTCCTTCCTGGTGTTTTGATACATAGCTGTTTGATCAGTTGGTTTAATTCAAGAATATCCTTAATCACTTGTAACAAAGGGGCCTCAATTTGCAGTTGTTTAATCTCCTGAATCAGTGTAGTTTTGGTGGATGAGGAAATTTTTAGATGATTTTTCAAAGTTGTTGGTTTTAGACGCTCTGAAAAAGGTGCTTGAGTTTTCTCTTTAGAAGTAGAGTCCTTCTTTAAAGGATCAGTTGGAGATTGACCACCCTCCTCTTGAGGTGTTTTAAAAGTACCAGTTGGGGTTGGCGTAAAGGTCTTGTCCTGGATACTAATGAGGTTTTCCTCTAAAGGTGTGGAAGACAACTTAGCCCTCTCAGCAAGTTCTTTAATGGGCTCATCCAGGATCTCAATTATGGTCAGTTGCAGGAGTGTTTTTCCCAACCTTAATTATAGGTTTCCATAATGAATAACATTCAATCCAGACATATTTTCCTATTCTGTAGAATACACTAGGGTATTTTGATGGTTGTTCTTTGGATTAGGGACAGGTTGTGCTAAAAGTTGTGGTTGGTTAACATGCTCATTTTGTTAGGGATTTTGATGACCTGGTAAAAGACTCTGTTGTTGATTAGGAATCCTTCTTAGGCCAGTGTAATATTGATTTTGAGGTTTATTCCACTAAGGAGTAGGGTTTTCAGGATACCATTTTTGTTGAGTCTGGTTTGTCCATTAAGGACTTCCCCATGGATGATTCGCCCATTTAGGTGGTCCCCAAGGGTAAGCTCCCCAATTCGGTGGTGCTGGTGAAGGAGCTTGAGGCCAAGGTGTTGCCCACTGATTTTTATTTTAGTTGTTTTAGGGCCTTTAGGAAGGATTTGGGTTTTGGCCATAAGAGAAATTTCCTCCAAGTCTTTGATTCACAAGGTTAATCTCTTCTTAAACCTAAGTTGTCTTTTTCTTGGAATTCTTGATTGCACTGAGGAGCTCACATTGATTAGTAGTGTGGATTTTCTCACAAACTTGGAAAACATCAACCTTGTCCAAGGGCCATTCTCTCAACAAATGTTTGTTTCAACACCTGAGACAATAGATGGATAAAGTTTCAAGATTACATGTTTTGTCCTGTATTCCATCTAATGTTGTGTTAAGTTGAATGAGAATGTCAATTTTGAGGTTGGCTATCTCCTTACATAGCTTTCCTATTTCATTAGACCGTCTGAAAAGCGTAGACTTACGGATACCCCCTCGAGTATGAGAGAAATTCAAACATAATTCAGTGATATCATCAAGTCCAAGTTGAGAGACATCCCCTTTTCCCATTAAATCAATACTTCTCCCAGCATCATCATCAAGTCCTTTAAGAAATATGGTTTTTAGAATTTCCAAACTGATGGCCTCTCCTCCACATCATTTAGATAAGATAAACCTATTTAGGTAATCTTCTAGGCTTTCATCTTCATTATTCCTAAGTTTGAACTCCTCTTTCCCATCACTGACTCTACAGTAGCTTTGGTATTTGTCCAAGAAGGTAGACTCCATTTCATCCCAAGAGGTTATTGATCTTGAAGCTAATCCCATAAACCAACACATTGCAACATCCTTCAAGGTGGAGGGAAAAAGCTTCAGTTTATGGTTATCATTCTTGTAATCATATGTATGACACAAAACTTTAAACTCAATTAGGAACTAGTTAGGATCTTCGAAGGATAAACCTCTGAAAGTTGGAAAAAAGGCTGGCGAAATATTTTTCATAGGTGTATCGCCATCTGCATTGATACAAATAGGATAAGTGAATGTCCAAGCTCCCCCTACTGGGTTAGTGTCATTTCTTCGATCACCCATAATGTTGAAAAGAATGTGTTCCTCTTCAAAATTTTGTTCTTCATCAAAGGTTTGTTCAAACTACTAAGGCTCTGGGGTACGTAAAGGGGTATTTTCCTCTACCAATGTTTGTTCTAATTGGTTAGTTTTTGAGGTATACATGAAAGTCTCAAGTTGATCCTTCTTGATCAATTCTTTGGTAAATTCTTCAGTTGAGACTTCCTCATTCCTACTGATGGTTGGAATGTCTCTTGGGGGGTTTTGGTGCATATCTTCTGTGGGGGCCTCGTTTCCTGACCATGCAGAGAAAGAAGCCTGGAAACTATTTTTGTTCCTAAAAGAGGTTTTTAAGCAATCTCCTACTATCACTAGAAAAGGAAGGTCCCCAACAACGGCACCAAAAAGTGGCAGGTTGTCATTAGGTCCTATCTCTTTAGTTGAAAAATGCATCAAATGTATTGACTGGGTAGTGTTCAAAGGCTATAAGCAATAGGAAACATCTTGACTATCTCTCTTACATTTTCTAAGTGTTTTGAAAAGTTGAAAAAATAACTTTAAACTAAGGATGCCAATAAACTAGAAAGCAAGAAATTATTTATCTAGAAAGCATAGAATGACTAAACTAGAAAGCATGAAATGTTTAAACTAGAAAGCATAAATGATTAAGCTAGAAAGCATGTAAATTACTTGAAAATAAGTACTTGCAATAAAAATGTAAGTTGAAATGAAAACAACCTTTACCTAACATCTAGCGTTTAACAGACAAAAAAGCTTAACAACCTACAACTATCAACCAGATTGGGTGCTCCAGAACTTAGAGAAACAAAACTAAAGATTACAACCTTGAACTACACCCTGCGGGACTAACTTAATAGAGATCGACACATAAAAATCACATTCATTCATATTTATCATTTACAAAATTAAAAAAAAACATAATTGAAAATGACATACTTATCTATCTATTCTATAGTCCCTCGAGTGGGCAGCTCTCAGATGCTACTATGCTTAACTTAGATCACATAGACTATGTATCTTTGAAATTAATCCATCCATAGTAATTCCATTGCATAATACTAATAACATAGAATGAGATGGGAAAAGCTCATTTTATTCATATTAGGAGTATAACTTAGAGACATAGTTTAAGAACACATTATGATAGCATAATGATATCCCCTCATTGTTTCTGGTGGTTACATATTTATACAAAAACTGCTAACAAAATCCTATAATTTAGATGGTGAAGATTACCACTAAAAAATTCTTCAACAAAATTCAACTAACAGACTTAGGTCCATAACATAAAACATTAAAAAGACTCGTAGTGAGTCATAAATTATTTAAATAGAAGATATCAAAAAGAATTAAAAAGACTCATTCCACGATGCTCTTTCCTAAAATTCTAGCACCTAGACTTCTGACGCTTGTCTTCAACTATATTGGAGTCTTCTTTAAATCCACTTGGTTGAGCATAATGACTGACCGTGCATAATAAATTGTACAATACTAAAAACTATACCATTATGTTAGTGATGGTCAGCTTATTTCAATTAATTCTAGGAAATAAAGATTATACATTTTTTTCACAAAAAGAAAGCAATTACTAATCCTAAAGATAAATAATTGGTAGGGTAAAAGTGACTGGGAGAAATAAGGAAGGTTATTTGACTTGTTATATTTATGAGGTTATTTTTACCTCATCATATTTTGTCAAGGAGTACCTTGAGAGAATTTGCATTGTTTTTGACAAACATATGGCTAATCTACAAGAGCTTTTTGATATCCTCATTATTTTCCTTGACTTTTCCCTCCAACTCGCAAAGGCGGCTTTCACACTTAGCTTTGAAATTAGAAAAATAAAATTCCAAATCCACCATCCTCTCAATGAGAAAATCCAAGGATGACCCTTTTGGATGATTAGCCAAATTTCCTTCAAGCCTCTAATTTTAATGGTCACCTTATTAAACTCCTTCATCACCCATTTTTCAAGTTTGAAGGTACAAGTGGCGCCAGCTTTAGACATGTCTAGCAGCTCAAACATAGAAGTGTTATCATCATCAAGATAGGAGAAATCCTTAGAAAGAGGATTAACATCTACAATTTTTTGGCTTATCTAGGGTTGAGTTCTTACCCACAGCCTCCCTCACACCCTTCTTTATCAAATCATCCTCAATAACCTTATCACCATTATTGTTGACAACATGAGGAGGAGTTTTCCAAGCAAGAGAATCTTCCATAATTACAACATTGTTAGTTGTGTCCACCAATTCCAGTTCCTCTTGCTCACCAATTCCACATCCTTTAGATTCTGACTTGTGCATATTATCCAGTCTCTTAGAATCCCTCCGATGAAGCCCCAAATCCACATTGTCCTCCAACTGAACTGAATGCTCTTCCTCACCCTTCCTAGAATCTTCAAAATCCATACCATGGAACATAGCCTTCTTTTAAGTAATCCATCATTGAGGCCCAACATTTTTCTGCACAAAATCAACCTCACGAAACAAAGACCCACCGGAATCCATCCCATGAATTATCAGTTTCTTGGCAGGACCCTTCTTTTTCAAAGTCCCCTTCTTCCTCTTTTTAGAGTGAGAGTTAGCAGGGGATGAGGAGACCATAATAGTTTTTTCTTCATCCACCTTCCACTCTTCATCCCTATCATCATCAATATTTGAACCAAAAGAAAAGGAATCATTACTAATGGTCTTCTCTTTTCCCTTGACATATTTATCTAGAGTGTTAGCTCTCACATGCTCCATGATGAGCAAGATGAGCCCTTCATGGAGCACATGGTTCCTATGATTCTTGAGGTGGGAATAGATTGAAACCTCCAATAAGGAAAGAAGAAAAAATGGAAATGAAACATGCAAATCATCTCTGAAATGATTGAGCAATATGAAATGATTCCCTAAGATAGTTGAAAACCAACCATAAAGGGTTACATACCTCATTATTAATTTTGCAACATCAGCCCAAATGTTCTTAAGTGAATGACAATCATAACCCCAAGAGGGAAGTTTCATCAGGTCTTCCTTATCATTTCCCTTAAAGAATTGATCCATTGCATCTTCATTACTTTTCCTTTCTTTGTAGAATTTGTGTCCCTCTATCAACAAGCTAGCAATGAAGGAAATGAAGTCTTCAATGATGTTAAACTTAGATCCATCGACCTTCCAACACCTATTATGCTAGCAGCGAATGAATTTTTCAAAGGCTTCATGGTCAAAACCATGAAGCCTCTTCAAATAAGGTGTGAAATTCCCATGTTTTAAAATCCACTAGACTCTGCATTTGTTCTTCCATTTGTAGTAGCAGATGGGTTCGAGCCTGCTCCTATCCCCTCCCATTACAAAAATAGTAGAAACTAGAGCCCAATAACACTTCCTAAAATGTAAATGATCTCAATATTGGGCCAAACATAACCCATAAAGTGTGCAACATGTGAAGGGGAGATAATTACCTGATCATCCCCTATCAAAAACTCAACATTAGCTATCATCTCATAATAATAGTTTAGCCCTATCAAGAAGGGAATTGTACTCTTCCCATGACTTATAATTAATAATACTAACAACCTCATTAGTAAAGAAAATTTCTAGGGAATTTCCTTTCATATAAGTATGAGATACACGGGTCTCTTCGAATGACCTTAACATCATGATAGAATCATTAATAAGTTCCTCAATCATCCAAATCAGATTTTGAATTTCATTCAAACACTTGACAATGCTGAGGGAGTCACCCTCCACCCACACTTTAGAAACACCTATATCTAGCATAGATTTGATGCTGATGTAAGTAGCTTCGGCCTCAACATGATGATTGGTTTGGTTTCCCAATGGGAGTGCCACTGTGCATAAGAACCTACCTTCTTCATTCCTCAACACCCCCCCACAACTTGTAGGCCTAGGGTTCCCCTTGGCTGCCCCATCAAAATTAACTTTAACCCATCCTGGAGGAGGGTGCTTCCAAGTAGTATTCTCTCTAGCACTATTTGTAGATTTGTTGTAATATGGTATTATTTGAATTTTTATAAGATTACTTCTCTTTTTTTATATTTTTAAAATGGTTTGGCCACTTTCAAAAACCTCTAGCTTACCTAATAAAAAACAAACAAAAAAATAGTCTTATTAAAGGGGATTCAAAATTTATATTGCAATATAATTCATATCAATTGAGGAATGCATGTCCACGATAACAATACATTATCAAATTTCATTGGACTAGTGTTTCACTTTTATAGATACCATATTACAATGCATGATTGAGTTACATATTTATATTTCACTTTTGTCAATATTATTTATATCATTTATCTAGTTGTTTTCAAATATAAAAACAACATTCATTTTATAGTTTTATAAGAAAAAAAAAGTTAGCACCAATAGAAAAAAAATATATTAAAATTAAATTTACAATGCACCCATAGTGATCCTTTACCATATTTTTCATAAAAATTATGTTACCAATGTTAACCATATGTTAGATAAAGATCTTCTAATGTAATTCTAATCAAATTTTGGGCATTAATTTTTTAAGCTTTATAACACTATTTGGCGTTATTTAAATAATTACCCCATATATATATATAAGTCAAATTGGTACATAAAAATTAAAATAATGTGAATAAGGACAATATTACTCTATTTTTATATTGAAATGCCAAAAAAATTGATAGGTGAAAATAAAGGAGTTTTTTTTAAGTAAATGTGATTAGGATGCGAGAAAAGAGTTTAAATAGTTTTTAATTATTATTTCAAGTTCTACTTAAAAAATAAAAATATTTTTTACATAATGTTAATTGTGGTACTTTTCTCTTAAGATGGTGAGATTTTATTATTTAGATTTCTTCTTTTTTGTTTCAAAATAGGGGGAAAAAATCAACACAAATGTTGCCATAAGTCATGTTATATATTTATAATGCAATCCCTAAGACAAATATATTATCACACACATCATCAATCCTTGTTTTAATAAATATATGGTGAATATTCACTTAGAAAGTGCCAAATAAAATCATGAATGAAACCTATAATTTCTTAATTAAATTAGTTAATTTTTCCATTGAATTTGATGGTACTTATAAAATTTATTGAATTCTTATTTAGCATTTAAAATAATTTCACGCTACAATTTTTTATATGATATAAGCCACCATTCTCCACATCAAGCTCTTAAATTTTCTTATGTCTCCATCATGGTAATTGGAAGGTACATTGTCTCTCAAGTCTATAGCTCTATGTTCCTAGAGTTAATACCAATACTCAAATCCAAGGAAATATGTCATCTTGAGGATAGGGATATAAATCATCAACAAAATATGGAAAACTAGGGCTAAATGATTTAGAGAGGATTTTCTCCCCTTCACTTTGGGTGTAACTAAACCAAGGAGACTATTCCTAGAGGGAATTTAAATAGGAAAATTAATGAGAAATAAAAATTGTGATTTAACCAATCAATGGCTCTACCAAATATATGGTGAACCTTAAGATATATCATTAATTTCATGACATAATGTTACTCGCGATACCTCTAACAAAATTCATAAAGTAATATTACACATGCACCATAAGGAAGCATCATATTTTATCCATAATATTGAAACCACTAAATATTTTATACACACATGCAATAGAGAAAAATATTAATATGATCCTCTAACAATTTATTAGTTTTAATATTGCATAAAGTATGAAATAGGACAATTAATGAGAAATTAAAAAAGCACAACTTAACCAATCAATAGTTATACAAAATATATGGTGAAACCTAAGATCTATCATGCTAAGTTCATGAAATAATATTAATCACAAGACCTCTAACAAAGTTGATAATGTACTAGAGGAACAATAAACAAATTATGAATGAGCTTTTATGGTCTACATTAATGGTACCACAATTTCCTCAACTTAAGTTTCATTATTAAACAATACTTTTTAGCATAATAATTTTACACTATCATGGCTTAAGTTAATTAGTTGGTGCTGAGTTTCTGCCACCATGTAATTTAGGTTTAATTTTTTAGGAATTCATGGTCCCATTGATAAGGTAGTTGTGGGTCTTTAAAGAGCTTGTATGAATTTTCAGAAATTTGACATCCAGTTCCTCTTATATCAATAAAATAAAATGTTTATAATGTGAAAGATGTGAGTACACCTTCTAAGGCTCTCAATTTACCTCTGCATGGAGTAACTATTAATCACGATGACATAAGTTTATTCTTCTCAAAAGGAGATATTAGTGGGGAGCTAGTGCTATAATGATTAAATGCATATCAAATCCAAATAAGCTTTAGTGACAAACCAATGTGATTTATAAAGATTTCATATATAACAAACCAACATAAGCTATAAGTCAAACATTAATACTCAACCTAAAGAGTAAAGGTTCCATATTATTTATTAGTAGTTTAAAAATCACATATCTTTAGTGTAAGCTATATTATTTTTAGGTTAAATATAATTGAATGTAATAATATCAAATTATCACTTTCAAGGTTAGTATTCTCATTTATTCTCAACACAAATCATTATCTAAGGATGCATTCTTTCTAGCCACAAAATAGTTTTTCATTTTATTTAAGGATAAGATCATGTTTTTACTTATTAGATTTAGACTTTGTAAATTTGGACTATTCAATAAAGTAATTAAACTTTCCGTAATTTGTACTACATTAACAATTTTACTTATGTTCCTCACCTAATCATTTCCTCTAGTTTACATTGAAATAGAAATTAAGAAAATTCTATGTCTTCTCATTGTCCCCACCCACATCATGTGCCCACTTATGGAAAAAATAATTTTAAAAGATAGAAAAATAAATATAATCACATTTTTTAAGAACTCATTTGTATTTGATAGTTTAGTTTTATTTTTTTATGTTGATATCATTCTAATTTACACTCAATTTATGTTTTCTCTACATGATTTTAGAATTAGGTCTTCTTAATTTATCTCCTATTATTATGATCCACATATGGAAAAAACTAGATTACATCCACAAGCCACCACCACCATTTCATGCACTAGAAGATATAATTTAAATCAATCCACACTTCTCATGACCATGTTGCTAGCAATGCCATTGGTAATAGTTGGCAGGAAAGAGAAATAGTTTAGACACTACTAAGTAAATCCTATCGCATCTTTCCACAAAGAGCTTGCACACCATAAGATTCAAGAGATGCCATCTAGGTTAAGGGAAGGATAGATGGGTCACATCCCATCCCATAGATATATGCATAGGAAAATATATGAATAACAGAGTATGAGATTGTATGAAAAATTATATGCATGAGAGAATAAATGTAAGAAGAAGAGAGGGGATATATAAAGTATAGGGGGAGATATATTATGACCATATATATGATGTAAAAGGAGATATAATGAGATATGAATGTACTCCATTGATATAAATAATATAATGATACAAAAACTCTCTCTATATTATGTTGTCTGACATCGTGCTATATAGTTATTTAGTCAATATTTTGTCTAAATCAAACCATTACTCCCTTTATATGACTATGCTTGGCGTATAAAATACAACACTCAAAAATTACTTGGGGCTCAGAACTCTGGTGTGTGTTTCCCCAGTTTTCTTGCTAATATTGGTTCCATTGTTGGAACCTTGGTTAGGTAGTATAAAGGCTAGTAATACTCATAATTTTTATTTTAAATCAAACATAGAAGAAGAAAGAAAAAGAAAGGAAGACATGAAAATATATGGATCTTTCCTATTGGCATCTACCCTATGAGAGCGGGTTAGCCACCAAGGGGATGGAGAATGGAAAGGGGGAGAGATTATAAAAGGGATCCTCGAAGAGATGTTCCCAATAAGAAAAGATATCAAATAACTACCATGGAATATAATAAAAGGATTAATGTAATCCCAAATCAAACACACCCATAGAAAAAAGGAAATAAGAAAAAAAAACATTAGAGGTAAAATTTAATTATAAAGAAAAGTGAGCATGGAAAACCCAAATGAAGAAGAGAGAAGACAAACCATGTGTTGTTATATGGAGCCTAATCAGACTTGGAGGTTAAGTTTTCCCCACTTTTATCGGTGTGGTTTCCCCCAAAATTATTTAATGGGGGTTTGGGGGAAGTGCCCCCAAGATGAGGTCAAGGGGAAATGCCCCTTGTGGGGTCCAGGGGCCAAGAGATATTTTTCTATTGGTTGACATAAGAAAACCCTATTTTGTAACCGACATAAGTCTTGATAAAATGGCCAAGGGTTAGGGTTTCTGTGGATATTGTATTGTAGCATTTGTAGCAGTATTGCGTTGCAAGGATTGGTGGTTTTAATAGGTTTGATTTCTTGGATAATAATATTGGAATCTATGTTGGTGGATGTAGCCCGAGTTTGGGTGAACAATGTTAAAAATTGTCTCTCGCTATTATTATTTATGTGTATTTTTCATTCCTCTATCTAATATTTATCTGCATTTAATTGATATCTTCTGCATGTAATTCCTAACAAGTGGTATTAGAGTAGGTTGTGTTTGATTATCGTCTGCAGGAAGGTCTCACGATTGAGTGGGAGCAATGGTGGACGAGGGTAAATTGAAGGTAGATACATTCAATGGGCAGAACTATTAGTTGTGGAAGATATAGATGGAGGATTATCTCTATCAAAAGGATTTATGGAGGCCATTAGAAGGAATAACCAAGAAACCAACAAAAATTATTGATGAGGATTGGAATATTCTAAATAGAAAGGCATTGGGAACTAATCAGTTGTGTCTAGAACCATCTGTGGCATTCGATATAATAGAAGCGAAGACAATAGATGAAATGATGAAAGATTTGGCTAAATTGTATGAAAAACCCTCAACCTCAAATAACGTATTTCTCATGAAGCATTTGTTTAATCTAAAAATGATTGAAGGTTGATTTGTGATGGATCATTTAAATGATTTTAATGCAATTACTAGTCAATTGACTTCTATAAATGTAAAATTCAATGAAGAAGTTAGAGATCTCTTGATATTATGTTATTTTCCTAAAAACTGGAATAGTTTGGTAATGGTGGTTAGTAACTTTGTTTCTAGTTCAAATACCCTAAAATTTGATGATGTTTTTGGTGTTATTATAAGTGAGGAAATTTGTAGGAAAAGCTCGGGTGGATCCACATCGAGTAGTGTTTTGAATGTAGAAAGTAGGGGAAACTCAAAGGAGAGAGGAAAAGGTTCTAGAGGTCATGGGAAGTCATGAGGAAAATCAATGGAAAAGACATCCCATTCCAGAGGACAAAAGGATTGTTGGTATTGTGGGAAACTAGGTCATCTGAAGAAAGATTGTTGGTCTCAGAAGAATAAAGAAGGAGACAAACAAGAAGGAAATAAGGAGGAAAATGTGGTAAGTAATAAATCTAAAGATGATTCTTTGATTCTTTCCCTAGATAATGTTGATGATTCATGGGTTTTAGATTCAGGGGCCTCATTTCATTCTATGCCCCATAGAAGTTATTTTCTTGATTATGTCTAAGGGGATTTTGGGTTGGTTTATTTGGGAGATAATGAACCCTATCAGATTGTTGGAAAGGGAATAATTAAGATTAAGTTATAGAATGGGAATCATTGGCTACCACAAGAGGTAAGGTACTTTTCAAGGTTGAGTATGAATTTAATTTCAGCAGGGTAGTTAGCTGATGAAGGCTACATAGTTACTTTCAGTGATAAAAATTGGAAGGTTTCAAGAGGTGCCTTAATGGTAGAAAAAGGTGTGAAAGTAGGCATCTTATATCTTTGTACAGGTCATACTATTCCTTCTACTTTAGTTGTTGCAGAGAAAAAAAAATAGGTTCAAGAACTGTTCCTTCTCTTGTTGTTATTATTTTTGTGTATTCTCCATTCCTATGTTTAATATTTATTTGATTGATATCTTTTGCATGAAATTCCTAACACCATGTTGTTGAGAGAATAAATACACTACTAAAGAATGGAAATTATAGAGAAAATGAGAATTGAGCACGCCAAAGTGGGTGCTACCAAAGGAAAAGAGAAAGAAAACAAAGAAGAGTGGAAGACTCTGGAGAAATCAAATTTATGATGGGAAAATGCAGGACAACTCAGCCAATTTAAACAAGAGCATTGAGAACTATGAAAAGTCTGGAAGGTTGTTGTTGGAACTCTACAATAGAATCAATATTCCACTCCCACCACAACCCTCCAAAAGTCCTACTGTAGACACGTAAAATATACTGATTGATCCTATACACCTGATCCTAATTTACTAACACCAGTTCATCCAGAATCATCTCCTTTACTAATCATTTAATTAAATAATATTTATTTAATTAAATTCATCATATTTCATCTCTTAATCAAATAAATCAATTTTATCTAATTAATTCATTATCTCCTATTAGTTAAATAAATCATTTTGTTTAATTAATCCTATAGTCCCTCTTTTAATTAAATAATTCATTTTATTTAATTAAGCTCTAAAGTCATCTCTGTTAAATTAAATAAATTAATCTTTATTTGATTTAATTCTAACACCATCCTCTTTAATTAAATAAATCAAACTTTATTTAATTAAGTCTAAAATCATTATTCCTCTCATTTTAATTTATTTAAATCCTAAAATCTAAGTAAAATTGTCAAATCAGCTAATTTTCATCTAAATTAATCAAATCATGATTAATGCTAACACTAATCCATCAAATCCTCTAGATTTTGCAACTTACTCATGAAAATCAATTTAATTAATTTATAAATCTCTTATTTTCATTCAAAAAGGCATCAAAGTTGGAATATTTCTCAATTTTGAAAATCTCCCCCCAAAAAGGACTTGTCCATCCAACAAGGCATTAGAGGCCTCTTACATGTCCTTTTCTTGAGTCAAGTGGAATTTAATTCATCTTTCATCTCCCTCCAACATTTCACTTCTCCAATTTTTAAATATCCACCTAATGACATTAATGTGCACATTCATCAAAATGTGCTCCACCTTTGTCCACTCACATGTTGACAAGTGACATTGTGCTATTGTTTGGTCTTTTATCCCACATTCATCCATTTTGCCTATTCTTCCATCATTCTATTATATAAATAGAAGGCTCTTTTACTAATTTTGGATCCACAATCTTAGGCATTTGATCAACAACTTATGCAAAGTCATTATCTTCATGTTTTGAGCAACTTCATCCATTGTCATCCATTTTCATAGTTTCCATCATTTCATAGCTAGGTTATGGAGAAATTTCCTCAAGGAGCATCAAATCTTCATCATTGATCATCACCAAGCTTGCAAGGAATTTGGAAAGGGCTATTTTCCACATCAAAATAGCACCAATTCCCCCATGGGATTAAGAGTTTGTTTGTTTTGAGCAAGATTAGATAGCTTTTGTTTGTGTTCTTCATATTATTTCTTGTTCTTGATATTTCAAATGAATCTTATGGGGAATGATTACTTGATTTGCATAATGGACTACTATTGTGTTTGTTGTTTATGTGTGTGCAGTTCTAGGATGACCATTCACATTTTGGAGCTAGAAGGAGGGTGAATCTGAAGAAATTAAAACATTTTTTGAGAAAATTCTATTATTTTTCAAGTTTTTGTGTTTCTATAGGAAACTGCACCGCTGCCAAAGTCAAACTGCTCTGCTATCAATCCAACAATGCTATTTAGTGATGCTTTCAAACTACAAACTATGACGCTCCTATCATTCTCCTGAGGGCTCGACCAACTCAAACTCCAAAGTACACCATTGGGTAAAATAGCATCACAATTGTGCTCACTATCCCTCCATAGAGCATTGTTGGTCTCACCAGAGCGTTGTTGGCTCACTCCAAACTGCGCCTCCATCACAAACTGCATCATTGGGGTGGGATAAAAGGCAGTTTTCAAATTAATTTCAACATGTCCTTTTTTTCATTTTGACCACCTTTGACTTCTAACTAGTTTTTGGCCTTTATTTATGTACAGTTTTAACTAGTTTTTGTAGGTTGGAGTGATTCAAAGGGAAGGAGGAAATGAAAACAATACTTCTTATGGCATCTTCATTCTATTGTATCAAGTTTTTTTAAACACTTTGGGGAGAAATTATAATCCTACCTCTAAGGACTTTGTCATCTTCAAGATTTTTAGGACTCAATAAATTTCATTTGGGCTTAATAAAGAACAAAACAAAGGGATTAAAAAGAACCTTAGGAACTTACTAGAGTTTATTTTGAGGTTTTAAAATTGAACAAGCAAATTTCACACTTCAATCTTGGTGCTTAAAAAGAATCCATTCTTGCTTTGAAGGTTAAAATGAACATGTTCTTTTTTGTTTTGTAATCTCTTATACAAAGTAATCTCATTTAAAAGATGTATGCACTTCTCTCGTGCCTCATGGAAATCTTGAGAATCAAAATTATTTTGGTGATATTAAGTTGCATAAAAGATTTCCTCCACACTTCAATTTGGATTCTTAAAAGTGAACAAAGCTTGCTAGTGTGAGTGGAGTCTATCATGTGTGTTCTCTCTTTGTTCACGTAAACAAAGATTGATCAAACTACGGATGTGCTTACTCACTTGTGTTTACCCTTAGAGGGGAATTCCTAAGAGATACATCTGAAACGATAACTTGAAGGTGACTCCAATTGGTTTTTCACTTGGGTCGGTATATAAAAGGATAAGACTAAATCATCAAATCCAATGGTATGTAGGCCTTATTCGTACAGTTTCTTTTAGAATGGGATACTACCTTAAAAATTATAAGAGCCCCTAGTAGGATTGATTAAAGCTTTTAGTGGCTTGTTGGATGCTCACAATGTGCCATGTCCCCAATCACCCTGACTAAAAACCAATTTATTTAGAAGCCCAAATCCTTATCTATTTGTTGGTGCAAGAGGTTGGACCTCTGAAGCTGCCCCACATTTTTGCAGTTCTTGGTAGAGATGAGAAGTATACCATGGGAGTTTCATTGGTACTAAAGCTTGGCTGACCCATAGAAGTGAGTGTCATGGAGGGGAGCCAATGTGGTCAAGCTTTAGTCATCCGCTAAGAATAAGCATAGCTAGATTTATCCAAGTGGGGATTCAACAAATATTGTCTCTTAACTATCAATAGGGTCTTGGAATCAAAACACTTTTCTTGGATCTAAAACATTGGAAAAAAAACATTCAACCATGATCATGAAATTTCAAACCCTTTAGAGGAAGCAAATAAAAAAAAAAATCCAAGTGCATTTTTTCCCTAGGGAGATCAGAAGAGGCTTCTAAAATTTGAATTTACACTCAATTTTTCTCTCTCTAAAGTCAATTAGGGAACTATTTCCTTAATTTCCTTGATTCCACATAAGATTTGTGGGATGATGAGAAAAATTGGATTATTTTTTTAAGAAAACTAAAAAGAAAAAGTTTGTGGTAAAAAAGACCGAAAAAAAGATAAGAACAAATTAGACCCCACATGATGATTTTGAAGGATCAAAATCTAAAACCAAAGTCCAAAGGTCTTAGTCAAAAAATTCACAAGAAACATTTGTCTATGCTTTACAATTTAGAGAAAGATTGATCTTCAACTTTTACAAACATGCATCAAGGAACAATCCAAATTTGTATTCATTTTACTATTGTAAAAATCCAAGTCTCTTTCAAAGTTTTGAGTATCTCACATAGGAAGTATTAGCATGTTCTTCAACATGTTGGTTTAGTAAACAAAGTCTCTCTAAGTCTCTTAGGATCAAAATCAAAACCTTCATTCATCCTCAAACATCAAAATAAAAAATCACATCACAAAAACCTCTTGGAAATCTTGAAAAAATCCTTTATGCTAAATTTTTTGCAAATCCTTTCAAATCAACATCAAAATCATCTTGTTTGACTAGGTGTGTGTAGATGAATCCTTCTTTACACACTTAGTCAAATTATCATCTTGTGCACAAGTTTAATCTAGGAAAACATCCAACCTCTTAGAGTCTATGTGTAACATCTAGAAAATGCAGAAGAAAGGTTAAAAGCACACACTCAATGCGATCTAAGCTCTAATGAAATCTAAGCTAAACAACAGAGAACAAAGGAAAGCCAAAACATAAATAAACTAAAAAATCTCACCCAATATTTACATAATTCCATGGATAACCTCGATTTACCTTCTCCATTTTGTCTGTGTAGTGCACTTTCCCTCAGATTTTCAAAGTTCATGCAAGCATGGCCTAAGTGTTGTGATTAAGACAAAACATAGAAGATTCAAAATAATTTCTCTAAAATTCATACGATTTTGAGAGAGATTGGAATGATGAATGACAGATCAATTTATAGAAAAATGATCATTCGAACGACAGGTCAGGATTGCAAGATCGACATATGGTTGAGATCGACAGATTATTCATGCATTATGATAATTGTTAGTAGCGACATGAGTGATATAAATTAGAAATAGAAACAAAGATTAAATAAATGATTTAATCTTTGATTTTGGCATTCGAAAATAGAAGTTTAGTCTTTGCATGACAATGATAAAGATGGATTAAAGCAACTCTCTATTCGAATGCACACACAAGATTTAATTAATTAAATAGGAATATTTAATTAATATCCATGTACACGCAATTGAGTTAGAACTAGATGACTGAATGATACGATGAAGAGATTTCTCAAGAAAGCCACTCAGACATTAAATCCTGAGTTAACTGATCGATTTAAATAGATGTCGAGTCGAGTCAAAGTTAATACTTAGATAACTCACACAATTATCTAAATATAGAGGAATGTGTTAAAATAGAATTTATGAATTAAATAATTCATTTAATTCAAGATTTGATATTTGAAGAATAATTAAATAAAGAAGATTTATTTAATTAAATGACGAATGGATTTAAATGAATTATTAAATAAATAAAGGATTTATTTAATTATAGTTGACATATGATAAAGAGTAAATTAAATAAGAATTTATTCAATTTGACAAGAAGGATAAGGTTAATTAGTAACATAATTATATAAAAAGCATTTATTTAATTAATCAGATAAAATAAAGAAAAGTGTGAATTAATTAAATAATTAAGATTATTTAATTAATAGAAGAAATGAAGAATTTAGAGAATAATTGAATAATTGACATTATTTAATCATGACCATGAAGAATATCGAAGTCACAAGCTTAAACTAGATTTCAATTTCTACATTTTCCCCTCTTTGATACAATGTCATTTTGGTGTTGTGTCAAAGAAAATCGATCAAAAATATGCCCCAGTAATGCCCCAGTGTAGAACATGTAAAGGTATGCCCCCTCGAGAAAATTGACAAATTTTTGAAAAATTTCAAAAAAAATTGGAAATAGTCTCGATTAGCCCATTGGATAGGCAAAAATGCAGTGGAGTTGACGGAATTGAAGTTGGAAGTGCTAAGGACGGGTACGGTTCGATTGAAATTGGAAGTTGAAACGGCCAGTAGAAAGGAATGCCACCAAAACCCTAGGTATAAATAAAAAAAATGGGGTAAAAACCCATTCGTTTTTACCCACACTACTTTGAAACTTGAGAATTTTGCTCTGCACCCTCAGCGAAGATGTCTCCCATTCCGCACACCCACCATCGAGCATACAGGATCCAGACCTTCAGACAGTCGGCCGACGTGGAACCCCTAGTATGTACTCTGTTCTCAACTTTTGAAGTTTAGGTTTTCACACTTTTTTATGCATTTAATTTCAATTTTTATGATGCGTCACTTTTCTGAAAAGTCGCATGTGAATTCGTTAGCAACGCATATGCATGTGATTCAACGCATTTGTAAATTTACGTGTATTGTTTAGCATAATTGATCACAGTTCAACGCATTTGTGTTTTAGTTCTACGCATTTGCTAAATAGCAATGCATTTGCATTTAATTTAGATGCAATTGTTGTATGTTCAACACATGTGCCATAGTTTCAATGCATTTTATATTTAATTTACGCAGTTGCATTTAGCACAATATTGTTATGCATCGATAGATTTGATATGTAGTCACATTTGTTATTTATGCATGCAGTTGTGATGTAAAATGACACATGTGTCATTTTATGACGCATTTGGTTTCTTGCAACGCAATTGCAAAATAATGACGCATGTGAATAGCATTTGATTTTGTCACTGTGCAAGCTGTTTTGGACTCTATATATACACGAGAGTCGATACCATCGACTTTTCGCTTCCAAGATAGTTTGCGGAGCGTGGAGAAATGCTTCTTATGGCATTTGGGTCTTCTTCATGTGATAGACATGCCCACCATTCAGGCAAACTGAGGTCTACTGATAGCATTATGCGAACAGTGGCACTCAAAGACTTCTTCATTTCACCTACCTACTGGAGAGGCGACAATTACCTTGGAGGACGTCTACAAGATTTTGAGACTTCCTATCAGAGGCACGAGGGTGAGATATGATACCCAGATGGGTTTCACTAAGATGTGGCGATATTATCCGCATGTAGATATTAGACAGTTAGGTTTTGATCATTATGAGATTAGATGGTGTGTATTGGCATAGAGGTATAGACAGTTAGACTATCTATTGTGTACATTGATAGGTGGTATAGTCC
This sequence comes from Sequoia sempervirens, assembly GCA_007258455.2. Lineage (NCBI taxonomy): Eukaryota > Viridiplantae > Streptophyta > Pinopsida > Cupressales > Cupressaceae > Sequoia > Sequoia sempervirens. The sequence continues at coordinate 290,247,710 of VDFB02281492.1, forward strand.
TCCGAGACCGTCGAGGTCATGGTTTTCCTTTGGGATGGGGAGAGATGCTAATGGGTATGTTAGAGCAATGAGAGGTGTATGCTTGGGGTCCCTACCTTCTCGGCATGTTATACTTCCATTTACATTATATAGCCTATCGGGTATGTGCAGGATCATGATGGGCCAAAAAGTGGCAATATGAAGGGTATGTGGCTGATGACTTTTTTTTTTACCCAAAATTGATGAAACAAAAAGGGTTTTTAAAGGATATTCTCAACTTTCCAACAATATAAATTATGCTTTACTTTGAATTTAATAAGTAATTATTATTCATTTTCTATTCAAATTATGACTAAAGTATTGATTGATAAACCGATTGAAAAACATCTATAGCTTTCAACGTTATCACATTTTTGAATCAAAACATGTGTTACATTCTATGATTTGCATACTTTAGGATTAAAAAAAAAAAATTGAATTTCATGAACTTTTGACCAATTTAAGGTGGTCAAACATATGAGTTTTTATATTTTTTAAAAGTTGTAATAAAAAATTCATAATTAATTATTTACTTGGAAAAAAATTTAAAAAATATGCATCACATTGGGACATGAGTCTTCTACTTATATCTAAAATCTTAAAAAATATATTATAATTTTATTGTGGTTAGGGTGGTCAGACAGACACCTACTTATTTTTTCCCTAAAATTTAAGTACTACTGCATTGAAATTTCAAATTTTCACCAAATAGATGTTTTTTTAAACAAACCTAGTAGTTTAGAAACTACATTCAATTTTCTACAAATTCTATTCTTACATATTTTTGAAATAATATAGATAACTTATTCAAATTTTTATGTCAAGTTGCCTAACTCTAATTTTTCTATTTTTTTTGCCACTTAAAGGCCTATTTTTTCCATGATGATCCTGCACATACCCTATCGAGAGGCTCAGTCTATGAGTTGTGGTACCATGCTCCTAATGGTATGGGCATGGGAACACATTGCCATTTTTTTTCCACCGGTTACAGTTGATGTGCAACACGGAGCCCCTTATGCCTTCCGTTATGCGGGGGCTAATACTCAGCACCACATGGGAGATACTAGGTATTTCAGACATGCTATTGATACCATGGTTCAGTTTACATGGAGACCGTACTTGGGATTCCTAGAGTGGTCATATGAGGATGATCATTTTCCCTATTAACGCCAGACATAGTACCTAATTGGGCGGATGGTTTCACATGTGCATATTATAGAGCGACATTTTCCAGATCGTGTCTTGCAAAATTTGGAGAGATTCAGGATGACCCCAGAGGACGAGTAGAGTTTACGAGGTCCTCACGAGAGATCCCCCTGTGGGGTCTAGAGATTCTCGTGGCCACTGCCGAGGAAGAGATTGATGCATTGCAGGTAGTTCAGTGGGGTTGGAGAGATGGTGTAGTAGACTTAGGAACCACTGAGGCATATGATTAGTGGTGTGTTGTGCCCAGACCGATACCCCTTACAAATCCAAATCAGGCTGTGCTGATAGAGCGACAAGGGATAGGGCCATGTGACAGGCGTGGTAGAGGAATAGGTCAGAGAGGTGGAGGGGGACATGGTAATGATGGAGATGGTGGGGGAGGTGGTCGGCGAGGTGGTGGAAGAGGGAGGTGTGGATGGATGGGACAAGGGCCACCATTATCACCTATCTGGGAGGAGAGATAGGAGGAGGAGGATGTGCACATGCCCGATATTGGTAGAGGTGGGAAGGAGGTGCATGTTGAGGTTGGATGAGATGAGGAGCATCCCGAGGAGGAGGAGGCAGGTAGAGAGGAGGTAGAGATTGATGCCCTAGGATTACTTGGTGCCTATTAGGATGATGATCAGGAGTGAGAGATTCATGATAGGATTTTGGAGGAGTTGGAGGATGAGGATGATGGGGTGCAGAGGGTGAGACAGGTTGACACAGGGGCACTTGATCCCGACACTGCTACACTTTGTGCCCAAGTTGCATCCTTGGAGGAGCAGATGAGGGTCATGATGTCTGAGAGAGATGTATTATGGATGGAGAGGGACAGAGCCATCATGGATAGAGATCAGGCCATAGCTCGGAGGCAGGAAACCAAGCAGAGATTTACAAAGATTACAGCTCTATGCACTAGGCCGACAGCTACATTTTCTAGAGAGTTAGTTAGAGTTAGGGAGAGGGCCACTTATTAAAGAGATTTATATGAGGAAAAAGTTCCTCCAGAGAGATGGGCCCTGAGCTTTTTAGAGGCATGTAATGAGAGGTCCCAAACTAGGACCCACTCCAGGATAGTTAGCACAGAGGGTGTTGAGCAACCACACAAAGTTGGTCCATATGACAGGCCCCATTTAGGTCACAGGTCATCAGGATCTCAGTATCAATCATTTGCACACTCTAGCCATGATAGCAGTGGTAGTTCAGGATAGGGACATTTCTTGATATGTACTGAGACATTGTATTATGATCCTATAGCCTGCAGGCTTCCATATGTATTGATATATTATGACATTATGATGTGACACTATTAAGCAATATATATATATGATTTTGGAGGTGATTCTCATGATATGTAGTTGTTTATTTATACATGTTATGTTTATATGAAATGCCATGTGATGGATGATCATATCTACTTTATGATGTGTTTATGCGGCCTATGATGTAATGTTGATTCTATACTGATTTTATTTGATGTATGCATTTTATAGTTATGAGATGCAATATGATGTTATATGTACAATGTTTTCTACATGTGGTGCTATACAGATGCAATGTGGTGCATGTATTTACATTTTTTATGTACATGGAATGCTTATGATATGTAATCTATGATGATAAATGTCTATTATTCCATGATGTCCTAGATATGATGAATTCCTAGATGTTTGTATATTTCAAATGCAAGATGTATGCATGATTGATTATATATGATTTGGAAATTATATTTCTAACATGAATGTGAATGTAGGATGATTTATATTTTATGTGTCACAAGACTCCATCATAATGCAATAAAGAATAATTGTTAGTGCGAAAAGAAAGATCAAGAAATAATAAAAGAAATGAGATGGATGTTAGTATTAGCAATATTCGATGTTTCGCCATATCACAAAAGGTGTTGCACTTTATCATCATTGGGTAGGACTAATACAAATGGATAAAAACACCATGATATGATATAGATCAAGGTGTGCAAGGTCATCCACTTGCTAACAACAGATAGTCGTAGACAAGGATTGTCATTAACTCATACTAAGGGAACAAGTTTCCCTAGTATTTTTGTCAAGACAAACCACAGACAACAAAAAAAATAAAAGACGGGTCATGAGATGTCATCGCTCCTCTAAATCCTTCATGGGACATCCTTGAGGAAACTAGTAACATTACTCAAAAATCAAATTTAAAAGACAGTTGACAAAAAAAAAAAGTCAAAGAAAATAGAGCTCTGATACATCGTTGCTTCTCTAAATCCTTCATGGGACATCCTTGAGAAAGCTAGTAACATAATTCCCATCATAAAGTCAAATGAAATGATAAGATAAACAAGTCAGAAAGTCAAAAAACCAATAAAATATTTTCCAAAACTTGATCTGTTTGTTTGATTTGTTTTGATTGATAAAAGGATTAATTGATAAAGCCTGATTTCAGGAGATACACGTACCAGATAATATTTTGAGTCTGGTTTCTATGTTATGACCATCTGTATAAGGCATGACAAAGCCTGGTTTTAGAAAGACATGTATCGTATAAGACATTGAGTCAGATGTCGTTGATGTGATAACCTATGTAAGGCTATGTTTGGTTGTTTGACAATGTCGATATGTAGGAAGGACTCATCCTGTATAAGACATAAATTGTTGTGTTGATATGAATATTTAGGAAGGACTCATCCTGAATAGGATAGAGGTTGATTTTTTTTATTGTTTCTTTTTTTTTATTTGACTTAGAGACATTGCTTACTTGTTCACCAGATTGATGCATGACATGATATGATGGGTCGAAAATTTACTGTGTGTGACGACAAACCCTAAAGGACTAGCCTAGTGCGGCCTTAGGGGCTCATCGGTTAATGGCCTTGCCTACGTTATACACCCATAGATGTCGTAGTTCGACTTGACTACAAAGAAAAGACATGTGTGATAGTGAATGTGACAAACCCTAATGGATTGACCTAGTGCAGCCTCAGGGGCTCATCGATTGATGGCCTTGCCTACGTTATACACACAAAGACCTTGTAGTTTGACATGACTAATGACCTTGCCATATGGACATATGGATTGAGTCATGATTTTATAAAGACAAACCTAAACGAACTGACCTAATGCCTTGGGGGAACATCGGTAGATGGCCTTGCCTACGTCCAGTTGCAGAGGCAACATAGTTCAACAAATGACAAAGACTGACAAGTGCGACTGACTTTGACTCTGTTTTTGGATTTTCTTCATGTTTTGATTTTTTTTGTCTTTTTCAAGTTTTTTAATGTTTTTGTGTTTCCTCAGGTCATTTTGTGATGTTTTTGAATTTTTCTATGGTTTGATGTGCTCAACAAAACCAATGTAAGAACCAATATGATGCATGTCAAATATTTTCCCCGAGTCGAGTATGAGACCAATTGATTATGAATAGGATAAAATGGGGGGTGTGAATTGCACCCAATGTCAAATAGTTCTATGTTATGGGAAAGGCTACCACTTATTATGAATGGTATGTACAAGCGATGGATGGGAAAGATAAGTGATATGTATGGGGATAGGTAGTATGTACAGGCATAAGGGATATGTACAGGGTATTGGACTATGTACAGGGAAGTGGACTATGTACAAGGATATTAGATTTGAATGATAGTAGACAAAGGAGCAGAGTCAACTACACATGGCGCCTATTTTCTAGGTTTTCACCATGGTACCTATCCAAAGCACCACCGAAGTGGTTTTCACTATTGAACTAGTTATTTATCTTTACTATTTTTTGGATTTTCTAATTATTTTGGTGTTACCAAGACACCTATTTGCTAGGTTTTCACCTTAGTAATGATTTTATTTTATTTTTTATTTTTATTTTTTATTTTTTACTAATTAAGACAAGGCCCTTAGAAGCTATGCGTAGAACTTCTTCAAATGAAGACTATTGATTGGTGAGGAAAATGGTTCCCCTTCAGGAGTGGAGAGTTGATACACTCCTGATCCAAAGGCTTCTATAACAATATACAGTCCTAACTAGTTAGGTTCAAACTTTCCTTGTTTCTCTCTATCTGCTTGATTCTTTGGGTTCTCCATTAAGAGCAGGTCACCAATGTCAAAGTTTCTATTCAAGACCTTCCTGTTATAGCTACAACGAAGGTGATTATGATATTCTTGGAGATGCTCTAGTGCCTTATGTCTTCACTCCTCTAGGAATTCTATCTCATGGAGTCTCAATACTCGGTACTCTTCATCATCAATGTGCCCTTTTAAGGATACCCACAGGGAAGGAATCTCGACCTCAATAGGAAGAATGGCTTCAAAACCAAATACTAGTGAATATGGAGTGGCGCCAGTGGGAGTACAGATACTTGTGCGATAAGCCCATAACGCAAGATTAAGCTGTAAATGCCAATCGCGGCCAGCATCATTGACAGTCCTCTTGAGGATTCTAATGATAGTTTTGTTAGATGCCTAGGCTTGGCCGTTACCTTGTGGGTAGTATGGAGTGGAAAAGTGATATTGGATATGAAATTCATCACAAAGATGGCAGACTTCTTGATTCTTAAATGGGTGGCCATTATCCGTGATTATTGACTTAGAGACACCATACCGAAAAATGATATAGTTGAGGATAAACTTAGAGATCTGTGTACCGATAATGTATGTCATAGGAATAGCCTGAATCCACTTCGTAAAGTACTATGTGGCAGTGATAATGAACTTGTGGCCATTGGATGATGTGGGATGGATCTTACCTATGAGGTTGAGTCCCCATTGGGCGAAGGGCCATGGTGACATTATAGGACAGAGCTCCTATGCTGGTGCATGTATCAATTCTCCATGAACTTGGCATTGACAACATTTCTTTACAAAAACATATGAGTCCTTTTCCATAGTGGGCCAATAATAACCCAGTCTCATAATCTTTTTAGCTAAGGTAGGACCACTAGAATGGGAACCACATATACCCTCATGCACCCCTCGCAAGGTTGCTTGTGCTTCATTGGAATCAAGACATCTCAATAAGGTATTATCTAAGGCACGTCTATATGGGGTATCTCCGACGATGGTGTATTTGGTTGACTTACGAAGGAATGTCCTACGTTGGTTGTTTGATAGGCTAGTGGGTATGATTTCGGCATGAAGGTAGTCATAGATTTCATTGTACCATGGGGAATCAGGACCAACAATGTCACATACCATCTCAAAATATAGGATATCATAGGCTAGGACCAAGATTTGTTCTACCAAGATCTCAAACTTAGGCACGTTGCTAGGAATGTCTAGAAGTGATGCAATTGTAGCCATAGCGTTTGCTTCCCTGTTTAAAACATGAGGTATCTAATGAAATTTGACCTTGTCAAAGTAATCTTTAAAGCTATCATCCATGCATTTGTACAGAGAAAGCTTCTCATCCTTAATCTCATAATCATCATTTACCTTTCTGATTACTAGTTAAGAATTGCCATATACTTGTAGGTTCTTAATTTTCCACTTGACTACCATGTGTAACCCTGTCACTAGAGCTTCATACTCTACTATGTTGTTAGTACATGGGAATGAAATCCTGAATGGCTTAGGGATGGAGTCACCCTATGGTGTGATAAACAGTATACCAGCTCCTGAGCCATGATTTGTATGTGAGTCATCAAAGTACAGTTTCCATGTTGTGTTTGTGTCAATTGTGAATATAAATTCATCAGGAAAGTCTGCAACTAATGGGTGATCTACTTGTATTGGTGTGTCGGCTAACTAATCAGCAATGACTTTCCCTTTAATAGCCTTTCTCTCTACATACTAGATATCATACTCACTAAGTATCATAACCCATTTGGCTAGTTGACCTGTTAATGCTATCTTGCTGAGAAGATATTTTAGAGGATCTATTTTGGCAATCAGCATTGTTTGATGGTTTAGCATATAGTTCATTAGTTTTTGAGTAGCAAATACTATTGCAAGACATGCACGTTCAATGGTGCTATAGTTGAGTTCATAACCTACCAAATTCTGACTGATATAATATACTACCCTTTCATGACCTTCATCGTCATTGTGTGCAAGCAATGCTCTGACTGATGAATGGGTTGTTGTAATATAAAGAATTAGTGGTCATCCTTCAACAGGTGGCATTAAGACTGGTGGTGTGAGTAGATATTATTTAATCATTTGAAAAGCCTCTCCGCACCTAACTGTCCATGTAAAGGGTACCCCTTTCTTAAGTAGATGTTGAAAAGGATGTGTCTTATCTGCTAATTGCACTATAAATCTTCTAATGGATTGCAGTCTTCCTTGTAATGTCTTTATTTGACTGAGATTATTTGGTGGAGGCATATCTATGATTGCTTTTACCTTGGCTGGATCCACTTCAATGCCTCGTCTGGAAATGATATAGCCTAAAAGCTTTCCTGACTTTACTCCAAACACACATTTCTTAGGATTGAGTCTCACTTTATACTTCTACAACCTTTGAAATATCTTGTCTAAAACCTGTAAATGTTTTTTCCTTGTCTTGGATTTAAATATAAGGTCATCGACATAATCCTCCATAGGACTATGTACTAGATCATGAAAAATGGTGGTCATTCCACATTTATAGGTTGCTCTAGCATTTTTGTGTCCAAAGGGCATAACATTCTAGCAATGCGTTCCCCAAGGACATGTGAAAGTTTTCTTAGGTTGGTCTTCAGTTGCAATTTTGATCTGATTATATCCTGAAAACCCATCCATAAGGGACATCTCATACCCTATTGTCATGTCTACTATCATGTCTATGTTAGGAAAATGGAAGTCATCCTTAGGACAAGCCTTGTTGATATCTTGAAATCAGTGTAGATGTGGATGCCCCATGTTGGTTTAGTGACTAGTACAAGATTGGAAATCCAATCTACATAGTCGATTGACCTAATGAAACCAAAGTCTAACAATTTCTTGAGTTCTACCTTGACTAGTAGATCAATTTGTGGATGCATTTTCCTCAATTTTTGTTTCACTGGTTTGACACCTGGTTGTAAGGGAAAGTGATGTAGAAGAAGTTCAGGATCCAACCCAGGCATGTCTACATATGACCAGGAAAAATTTATCTATCTCTATGTAAAGAAGTTGTGGAATTCAGGTTGCTCTTTTGTGGTTAATGATGCCGCAAAATAAGCCAGTCGAGGATTCTCTTTTGTGCCTATGCTGACTTCTATTGATTCTTCAACAAGCACATGTGACTTTTCCTGTGCAACGGGGAGAATGTTCAAACCTCCATCCTTAGGTGCCTCAGAGAGGTTTTCGCCTTCGGATGCATCCTTTATTTTTACTTTTTCATTGTTTAGAGGTGCCTTTCAGTTTTCACCTAGAGACTCGTCCTTTTTATCTTGTTTATTATTTTTCTCATTTTTGCAACTGGAGGGTTGAACAAATTCCCCAAAATATGCTTTGTTGTCCAAGTCAATGGTAAAACCAGCCTTGTGATCCCCACTAGGTATGCCTTCTCGTAATCCTAGGAACTCAGCAATTACTTTGTCATTCTCAAAAATATCTAAGATAGCTAGGTCTTGTTGATCCCAATCAATGAGTTGGGGATAAACTAAGGGCATGTCATCATCATAGTTATCAAAGTTTAAAGGAGTCAAGGTAAGGACTGAGTTGTTCATATGCTCACAAAAGTCTTGTACTAAGTCCTGTTTGCTCTTTGGTTTAGCTCTAGGTGGATTGAGAGGTGGGCCTAATGTTAGGGTTTGGTTATCTGAAATAGATGTATCAGGTTGCCAAGAGGTAGGATCAAGTGATTCCCAATAGTAATGTTTAAACCATTCCTCTTTTGTCATATTATTTGGTGGGTAGGAATTCAATGGATTTGGTGAGGATCTCAACATTAAGTCAAGTTCGCCAAATAGCTTGTCAAGGTCCATGGAAGAGGTAGAGGATAAGGAATCCCACTCATATTCATGTGAGTCGGGGGAGTACAGTGATGTTGGTCAGATGGTTCGTGAGATGTCTCAATATCTTCTGAAGAACTTACTTCCTCAATTAAGGGTGATGTGGTACTAGGAACACCAATCTGAATCGGTTGAAAATCAATCCCTAATCCCTTTGGCCATTGAGAAACAAAGATTGGTTCAACCCTCCCATCTTGATTTAAGCCTAAACCATTCTATCCATTATATCCCTTGCTCTGCATGATTGTGAAACCTTTGCCATTTAGATTTGTAGGAATGTGAGAAAGTGAGAGAGGTTCTTCATTATCTTCCCTACACAGCTAGGAGGTGACATCTTCTGTATTCACAGATTATTTGCTTAATTCTCCCCATTTAGTGAAAGTTCTTGTAGGAGGAATGTGTATAGTGACCATATATTGTCTCTTATCTGATGTAGGTAAACCGTATGACTTAGGAGGAACTAGATGGCTAACACAATAAGATGTCTTCATGTAATATTCTCCACAACCCTTATCTTGGATCTCAACCCTAGGAGTGGTAGCAAATGAAGGTGAAATAGATGTTCGAACGAATAAGTGTGGATGGATCAAAATAGTGAGATGAATTGGATGATGAAGCCTCTTGGTTTACTAGCACTTGGTGTTGGGGTATCTCTTTTAGATTGGTGCAATATTGGAATGGATCTAGGTCACCATCTATAGTTATTTTAGTGTCATTGTAAGGGAATTTGAGACATTGATGATATGTGGAAGGGACTGCCTTTATGGCATGAATCCATGGTCTGCCTAGCAAAAGGTTGTATGGAAGGGTGAGATTCAAGACCTGGAATTTTGTCTCCATTATTGCAAGACCAATTCTGATAGGAAGTGTTACCACCCCCTTTCATTTTCATTCCTCATCATCATAAGCTTTAATGGCAATACTTTTGGTTGTGTCTACGCATGCTTCTGAGAAACCTAATGCATTAATTAGTTTTAAAGTGCATAGATTTAACCCTGCTCCTTCATCTACCAAAACTCGTCTAACTTTGGTGTCATCAACAAGGACTTCAAGATGCAAAGGATCATTATGGTTTGTCTTTTTAGTTGCGTAGTCTTGTTCAGAAAATGTGGCATGATGATTATTGGTCTAGTAGCCCACCATTTCCTGGAAATGATTGACATTGATATCATTTGGGATGGTGATGTTTTGTAAAGCTTTATCTAAAATGGATCGATGGTCAGGGGAAATATGCAACAGTTCCAAGATTGAGATTTGGGATGGGGTCTTCCCCAACTAGTCAAGTAGGTTATATTGTGACTTGGAAGGCTGTGGTGTTTTATGTGATGGAGGACCTTGGATAGTGATCTTAGTATGACGAGTGTTGACAGCACACTCAGTATTTGTATTGATAGTAATGGTATTGATATTCTCATCGGTGGCGCGAAGGTGGTTAATGGTTTTACCACTATTATAATCATGCTTGATATTTGCATAGTTGGTGGACATATTGGTCTTGTTACTCAAACTAGGGAAATTTCCTTTCCCATGGTCGTGTAGTGGATCAGAAAAGACTTGATGAACAATGTTTGATGACTTTTGTTTTTTTCCACTAACTTCAATAATTCTCTTTTCGACAAGATCGTGTATGATATTTTTCAGTTGGCGACAATTTTGTAGGTTATGTCCCTTAGTTCTATGATAATCACAAAAGGCATTGTCATTCCACCAAACTAGTTTAAATTGTCCTTGATCGTATTATCTTGGCTCTTGAAGCTATATAATATTATGTTGTAATAGTTGTTTGAATAGGGACTCAATGGGTTCCCCTAAGGGAGTGAACTCACGTTTTTCGAACCTCCTTTGTTACGGATGTTGAGTATTTTGGACTATGTTGGAAGGTTGATTGATAGCATTAAATGTGTTGGCCAAAGAGTTAGGTCCTTGTAATGTGATGATTGGTCCTTCTTGTAAAGTTTTAGCATCAACTACCCCATCATTGGTGACATTTTTGTTCTGAGACCAAAATCTATTTTTGTCATTGGGGGCATTTGGCACTATCGGATTTCTATTGGATGTTGATGTCTTAAGTTCTCCTTTTTCAATAAGATCATTTTCTATTATAACCCCTTTTTCCACTAGTTCCGAAAAGGATGTACAACAATGTACCCTTAAGTTACTCCTTAGTTTTGCATGAAGGTTTTCCTGGAACATAGTGACTTTTTGTTTTTTAGGTATCTTGATAGGACACCGGCTGGCTATAGTCCTCCATCTTTGGAAGAAAGCGATGAAAGTTTCACCTTCATCTTGTGTTGTGCGACACAAGGTTGCTATATTTATCTCGTGGTCTATGTTGAAGGAGAATTGCTCAACAAATTTCTCAGCCAGTTCACCCCAAGACCTGATGCCATAGTCTAGACTTGAATACCACTCTAGTGCAATTCCTACAAGACTTCTTGGAAATAGTCTCATAAGATATGTGGGGTCATAAGTGACATCTATGCACATGGTATAAAATTCCCTTATATGTTCTATCGGATTTTTTTTGACATTGTACTTAGGGAGATTCAGTATGACATACACGTGAGGGAAAGGTGACATGTACAATGATTTATCAAAGGGAAATGGGCATATGTACTTTATTGAAAATAATTTTTTAGTTGACACTGCCATGTTATCCATTTGTGTTTGCAGTGCATGCATTTGTGTTTGCAAGACGCCAACCTAGGTTAATGATGTGTTGGATGGATTATGCGGGTCTATGTAGGTATTCTGAAATCCAAGGTTTCATGATGGGTTTTGATTGAATGTTGGTATTTGATGTGGATTTGGATTTAGAATGTTGGCAAATGTGTTCTGGTTTGGAATCTACATAAATTGGTTTTGACTTGGAATCTGTGTGAACAGATTCTGACTACCACTCTATGAGGATGGATTCTGATTTAGAATCTGTGTGAATTGGTTTTGACTTGGAAAATGTGTGAATGGATGTTGACTACCACTTTGTGAGAATGGATTATGATTCAGAATCTATGTGAATTGGTTTTGACTTGGATTATGTGTGAATGGATTCTGACTGCCACTCTAGGAGAATGGATTCTGATTGTCATATTGGAATGAGGGAATGCCTCTTGTTTGTTTAGTTTGTGATATACTACTAGCGACTTGAACACTAGGTATGGCCATTGACTGTGGTATGGTACCAGTGACATGAACAATAGGTATGGTCATTGACTGTGGTATGGTACTTGTGACACTAAAATTTGGTGTAGAAGCTGACGTTTTAGATCTTTTATCCCCAACAAGAGGACTGAAGGGAGTGGATGATGATGCCCCTATAGTGAATTAAATCCCAATTTCATGCCAGATGTACCAAATGGAGATGTATGGATTGTCGTACTCTATGTAGGTATGCCAGATGGTATGGTTGTATTTCCCTAAGGTATAGTAGTATTGGCAGTCATTGTATTTGTCCCTTATGTAGATTGAGCTTGTAAGGTGCTAATATTGAATCCAGTAGGTAAGATAGCGCCTTCAACTAGCAATTTGGCTAAGTATAATTGCCAATCGTTTTCTAGGTACTCATCTACAAAAGAGGAAAACTTAGGGTCCTGTGCAATAGCCTCTATGTCTTTTGTTGTAATGTGTCCTTGATTGTTTCTAGTGGTGAATTTTTCTAATAAATTCCTATGAGGTCTTGTGGAGAATGGATTGATGAATTCATTTGTGTTCGACATATTTTCTCTCTCTTCTCTTAGACCTAGTTTCAACCATGTAAGATAAGCTCAATATGCAAGAAGTACAACACTACATCTATGGACAATATGACTCTAGTCTATGTTTTTGGGATTTTCCTGAATGCAAACTAAGGAATTTTCTAAGATGATGCTAGTCTAAAATGACAATATCTAAAGATGCAAAGTCTAAGCAAGATTCTAAGGTAATCAATTTTGTAAACCTGAGGCGAGGTTACCAACTATCTAAAGTCTAACCAAGGCGTCAATTTAGTTATGTCAAGGAACCAATGTAGGATTAGGATCAAAGATAAGTTGAGTTTCCTAACTAGACTGATGAGCTAGGAGGACTCTCTGTAGGACAAAGGATATGATGACAAGACTAGGTTCAATGACAGATTTTGTTGATGGTATGATTTTTCTAGAGTGTAGATGGTGGACCTATCCTAAATTTTTCAAAAGTGACCCTCCTAGAAGTTTAATCTCAAGGCAATATCTACTCAAAGATGAAAGTAAAACTCTGAATCAGGATACTATAGTAATGGCTAAATGATACATAAAGGATGCAAAATTGAGAAAATTGTTTTAGGTTTTAGTTCAAGGACTAGTATGACAAGATGAATCAAAGACTAGTATGACTGTGTTGAATGGACAGTGACCGTGAATTTTGGTTTTCTAATAATCAGGAAAATGTGTCACAAAATTTATCAAATGCGGTTATGTTTCACAGTTGTGGTTTTTTGGTAATCACTTGCGTGTTTCTAGTAAAGTTCAGTATCTATGTCAGATAGATGCAATTTAGTTTTTAACAGATGTGACTCATAATGGCAATTGTGACTCAGGATTTAACATATGTGGTTTTCTAAATTATGTGCACCGGTAAAAGTTCTGCGACGGTGGAAAATGCGTTGTTCCAGACTGTAGTTGCAGCTCACCTTGTTAGATGCATCACATAATATCACAAGTATGGTTTCCGAAGATAGATGTGGTTTCCAACAGAGCAAATGTGAGCTAATCTAGCATATGCGACTCTAGGCTAAATAGATGTGACTCGATAGAAAAATTGTGACTCTCTAGTAAACAATTGTGACTTTGTTGTGTTTTCAATGAATAGAGATATAAACTGATGTTGTTTTTTTGTGATCAAGTTCTGGAAAATAAATACAATCATAAGACAAAGTGTTTTCAGTTTCATTCTGGATTCAAAGAACATTTAATTTGACAACAGAAAAGCACATCCTAGGCTATGAAGGATAGTATTTACTAAGTTCTCACTTGGGTTTCACTAGCTACGCTTATTCAAGGCAGATGATTAGTAGCTTGACCCCTCTAGCTCCCCTTCATGGCTCATTAATGTCATTTGGGGCAGCCAAGCTACAGTACCCATGAACATCCCATGGAATACTTTCATCTCTACACATGAACTGTAAGAATATGAGACGGCTTCACAGGTCTGACCTGCTGCACAAGTAAATAGAAGGATTTTGAACACTACAAACAAAGATGTTTAATTAGGGCATTTCATTTGTAGGGCATGATCCATGTGGCGAGAGTCCCCTTTCGAATCCATCTCATTTGAACCATATGTGTGATTCTTGGGCTTTCCCCAAGAATCCACTTTTATATACCGGCTGGAAGTCCCTCGGGTTTAGGGTGCTACCGGTCTGAGTCGTCCTCAGGTGAGTACTTTTTCCCACCAAAACAGGCCCAAGTTCTAGAGTTAGTAATCATTTCTCTTACACCCAGGATCGCATGGATGCACAAGGGGAGAGGATACTTCGATGTACCAAATCATGAGGGTAATTACACAATTGTGCTTTTGTACCAAACACAGTAGACACTTGTTAATTTTAATCCAAATGAAAGATTTGCTACACTACCAAACAATTTGTTTCAAAAATTTAACTAGGGTCTTCGTCATGCGTTCTGCAGAAAGATTCATTAGTAGTTTGATATTGGTCTTTGACAATTGATCTGCAAAAACTTTGTTAACTCCTCAAGAGACATGCACTAAAAACATAAGATTAGAGAAAATAAAAACATGAAAGCAAACTGTAAATTGAAAGTCTAAACCTAAAAATATACCAGTCGGATGTGTCGTTTTCTCTATCAAATGCATCGTGGTATTTTACCAGTCAGTTGTGGCTCAGAAAATGACAAATGCATGATTCTTTTTCAAATGTGTCATTTTTTATCTCAGATGCGATCAAGAAAGTCAATTGTGTCATTTCGTCAAGCTGATGTGTCTCTGAATGTCAATTGCGTTGTTTCTTCAAGAAGATGCCTCGTTCCGTACAAAAGCTTGCAAAATCAATTAAAAGTCTATGGATACACAAAGATGGAGTCTTCACGTCGAGTTCACCAAATATAACATCTAGAAAATGCAGAAGAAAGGTTAAAAGCACACACTCAATGTGATCTAAGCTCTAATGCAATCTAAGCTAAACAACAGAGAACAAAGGAAAGCCAAAATGTAAATAAATTGAACAATCTCACCCAATATGTACATAATTCCATGTATAACCTCAATTTCCCTTCTCCATTTCATCTGTGTAGTGCACTTGCCCTCAGATTTTCAAAGTTTGTGCAAGCATGGCCTAAGTGTTGTGATTAAGACAAAACATCGAAGATTCAAAATAATTTCTCTAAAATTCATACGATTTTGAGAGAGATTGGAATAATGAATGACAGATCAATTTATAGAAAAATGATCATTCGAACGACAGGTCAAGATCGCAAGATCAACAGATGGTTGAGATCGATAGATTAGTCATGCATTATGATAACTGTTAGTAGTGACATGAGTGATATAAATTAGAAATAGAAATAAAGATTAAATAAATGATTTAATCTTCAAGTTTGGTATTTGAAAATAGAAGAATAGTCTTTGCATGACAAAGATAAAGATGCATTAAAGCAACTCTCTATTTGAATGCATGCACAAGATTTCATTAATTAAATAGGAATATTTAATTAATATGCATGTACACGCAATTGAGTTAGAACTAGATGACTGAATGATATGACGAAGAGATTTCTCAAGAAAGCCACTCAGACATTAAATCCTGAGTTAACTGAGCGATTTAAATAGATGGCGAGTCAATTCAAAGTGAATACTTAGATAACTCACACAATTATCTAAATATAGAGGAATGTGTTAAAATAGAATTTATGAATTAAATAATTCATTTAATTCGAGATTTGATATTTGAAGAATAATTAAATAAATAAGATTTATTTAATTAAGTGATGAAGGGATTTAAATGAATAATTAAATAAATAAATGATTTATTTAATTATAGTTGACATATGATAAAGAGTAAATTAAATAAGAATTTATTTAATTTGACAAGAAGGATAAGGTTAATTAGTAACATAATTAATTAAAAAGCGTTTATTTAATTAATCAGATAGAATAAAGAAAAGTGTGAATTAATTAAATAATTAAGATTATTTAATTAATAGAAGAAATGAAGACTTTAGAGAATAATTAAATAATTGACATTATTTAATCATGACCATGAAGAATACGAATTATGAAGAATATTGAAGTCGTAGGCTTAAACCAGATTTCGGTGTCTACACTATGAGTTCATTATCCAAATCAAATCCAACCAAAATCAAAGCAAACCAAATCAAAAATCAAATCAAGCATTAAAACCAAATTCCTAGTTTAGTATCCTCTTCAAGGTTTTCTAAGAGTTCAATCATCCACCAAACATTCATCTTTCTCTATCTCATCACCATCCTTTTGATCCTTAATATCTTAGACTTTCTTTTTTGTATCTAAATTTTAGATCAATCCAAGGAATTAAAGGTTCACCTCCCATTCCTGAAAATTGGTCCTCATTTTATGGTCCAAACTAGATCTCAACACAAGAAGAACATGGAAATGAACAAAGAAACATCCACTTCAAGTGACTTGAGTCAAAATACTCACAAAATGAATCCCATTGGATCTAGCAACCCCACACTCAATCTTCCTCCACTTCCACAAGATCATCAAGAGGAAGGTGGCCAAGTGAAGGACATCACCAACAATGTTTTAGGGATGACCCAAGATGAGATTATTGAGATGGTCCAAAATCCTAAAAACCACAAAATTGTCAATTCCATGATGAAACTTAATCCCTCACAATACATGCTAGAATTGGGCAAAGAAGGGGTTAAACTCCCTTCTGATTTTTATGTAAGAACTATTGTGGAGAAGCCTCTTGGGATTATTCCCCTGATACCATCCACACCTCCATTCCAAAGCATCACTCAAACCATCCCACAAATCACATCATCCATTGCTCCAACTCAACCTATTGTCAACAAGGGGAGCTCATTGCTTCATGCACTACAAACACACCCCCTTGTGAACAACCAAGACTTGGATGCAAACACCATATTGGGTCAATATGTCCCATTGAACCCACTACACCCATAAATTCCACTCACCTTTCATGACCCCAATGACCCATCCTCTTTTCACGCAACACTGACATATCCTCTTAACATACAAACCTCTCTCCCTATGACTTCACAAGGAGAAGGTGGGATATTTGGATCAGGGGGCATCTTTGATCCCTCATCATCATCATTTCCTCAACGGAACACACCTCCTATATTTCCACCACTTCCACCTTTTCCATTAACATCGACACCACTCCTTGGTTTAGGGAAATCCCCTTTACCACCCATCAATCAACAAAATCCAAATAACCCCCCAATCATAAATCAAAACATCATACCAAATCCTCTGATCTTGCCATCGATATTGCAACAACAGGTGGCAACCATCCAAGCAACACAATCAATCACAACACCATCCATAAACGTGGTCTCTCAAGGACCAAGCATATCAATGGCACCATCCACTACAAAAATCCCCATCATCAATACAACGACACCCCTCATCACAACAACGAACACCATTCTAAATCCACTGCCGTCACCACCACCAAGACCAAATGTGTCCAACCAATATAGAATCACGTTACAAGTAGCTCAACAAGCCTATCAAAAGGAACTTCAATAGTTCCAAGATCAACAAGCACAAAACATGTAAGCTGCACAACAAGCTGCTCAACAAGTGCAAGTAGATCAAGCCGCACAACAAGCACAATAAGCATAGCAGACTGCCCAAGCTCAAGCTTTGTTGCAAAAATAGCAAGTCACCCAAGCTTCCCAAGTTGCACAAGCAGCTCAAGCAGCCCAAGCTGCATAAGCTGCACAGGCCACCCAGGCTACACAAGCTGCCCAACAAGCACAAGCTCAAGCTTAGGTGCAATGCTAAGCTCAACAAGCACAAGCACAAGCATAGTATCGAGCTACTCAACAGCAAGCATATCAACAAGCCTTACAATAGTATCAAGCGCAATAGGAAGCAACCCAATTATTAGCCCAACAACAAGCATTGTTGGCGCAATAGAAACAAGACCAACAACAAGCGTTGTTGGCATAACAACAACAAGACCAACAACAAGCGTTGTTAGCAGAACAACAAATGTAGGCATATCAGCAAGCCTTGATTACACAACAGGGCTTGCAACAAACTCCCACCAACATACCCAACAATCCACCCATCACTCAAACATTTCAACAACCTCAAACCATGTTCACTCCACCTCTTGATCCATAAAACAATGTGATGGCACAAATAAAATTTCTCTCATAGTAATTGCTAGATATCCAATTAGGGAAAAAAACAAAAACACCAAGCAACTTGTGCCCCTATCCATTTGACAAGAGCCTCGCAATGGTACCATTCCCAAAGGGGTTTGAAATCCCTAAATTCAATAAATATCGTGGGATAGGAAACCTTGAAGATCACATCAGGGAATTCCAAATACATTGAATGGAGGTTGCATATGATGATACATATCTGATGTGGCTATTCCCTCAAAGTTTGGCTGGCCCCACCATAGAATGGTTCTCTCACCTTCCTCCTGGAATCAAAAAGTTCCAAGAAATTATAGACACATTCATAAAAAACTACACATTCAATATAGGTATGGATGTGAGTCTAGATGAACTATATACTCTTAAACAAGCTAAGGGGAATCATTCTCTTCCTTCTTGCAATTATGGTGATCCAAGGCCAACAACAAATGGGCCATGCCAAAAGAACAAGTTTGCACAATCATTGCCAATCTTGAGAAAACCTTGGAATTTCATCTTAAGATGCAATGTATCACCACATACAACCATTTGATCCCAAAGGCGCTCAACATCGAACGTTCCCTTATTGTACAAGGGGGTCCACCCATGTATCAAGAACATCAAGACAATCACCCATCCACTAGCTACAATGAGAAACCTTGCACATGGGTGAAGAAAAAAAACATCACTAATGATGGTGTGGTTGATGCCAAGGTCATAATTAGTGCTCCAAAACAAAACAACCAAACCTACCAACAACCAAAAGGAAACAATCAAAAAAACACACAAGCTAACACGGTATCATAACAACCACCCAATAATCAAGTCAACAACCCGAATAATCAATGGGGACAACCCTCATGAAACAAATATCCCCCCAAGCGAAAATACACTACCCTTGGGGAATCAATCGAATCGGTCATGACGAAACTGGTAAACGTGAATCTCATCAAAATCCCCACCAATGATAATTATCAAGAACCCCAAGTGAAACCACCATGGTACAATGAAAACCACCTTTGTGATTTTCATAAGATCAAGGTGCACACCACGGCTAGTTGCATGAGGCTAAAAAATTTGATTCAAGACCTCATTGATGACAAGATCATAAATGTTGAGCAACTAGCTGGAAATTAGGACTTACAAATATACACGAATTCGATGTCAGATCATAACAAAGGGAACAATCATGGAAATACCAAGTATGCCAATGTGAACCATGTATATGATCATGTTGTTGCATCCCTAGATGAATGGGTCACTTTTGTTAATATCAAGGGAGCCAAAGCTGATTGTGGAGTCACCACACGCAAATTTTTTTTTACCATTGATGGACCATCACAACCACCTAGAGCACCCACCTCCAATCTGAATTTCAATGGTTACAATGTCCTAGACCAGCTAAAAATAACCCCCGCTTAGATCTCCATCATGGACTTGCTAAAGATTTTTCCCGCACATAGAAAAATCCTAGAGGAAGCATTGGCTTCATCCATCGTCTCTACAGATCTTGATGCTGACCAGTTCCAAGCTATGGTCAGACACATCACTACCTCAATCCTCCTAACATTTTTCAATCAGGACTTCCCCACCCAACCATCTCACATTCACACACTCCATCTTGAAGTCCTGGTTAATAAAAACAAAGTCAAAAGGGTCTTAGTGGATGGGCATGCGGGTCTAAATATCTGTTCACTCAAAATAATAAAGAATCTAGGATTCTCCAAGGATTTCATTGAAAAGGGTAAGGGTATCACACTTAGAGCATATGATGATCAAGAAAGAGTGTTTAAGGCATTATTCAGCTCCCTATTCAAGTAGGGCCAGCCATCATGAAAACCACATGCCAAGTCCTTGACCTTGATTTTCCTTATAACATCCTCCTGGGGCATTTGTGGATCCATAGGATGCAAGTTGTTGCATCAGCATTCCATCAGTGCATCAAATTCCCATATCAAAATCAAGAGGTCACGGTCCATGGTGATCCCGAGCCCTTTTCTTACTACAAGAATTTGGAAAAAAAATACTATAAAATCCCCCAAGTCCCAAATAACAATGAAGGCCCTACAACTCCATATGTAGACCTAGCTACCTTGGCCTCCACTTCTAAGAAAAATACACCCACCATTCCTTCTATATCCAAAATCAAGGTCATTATCCAAGACAATGGGTGCAAGGATTATAGAATGAAGAAAAGTGATTTCATAATAGGAGAGTTACCTCAATCTCCTAGGTCTCATGGGAAACCCCAACCAACTGAAACATCATCCCAAACCTTAAAAGCAGACCTTCTAGATTCAAATGTGGGGAGATCTAAGTCAGGAGATAGTAGATGAAAAATACATATCAAGCTTGTTGTACCAAGATGAAAGGCCCGTGCCTGATCTCCCCATCGATGAGAGAAGCAAAGGATTACAAATGATGCTTGGCATGGTCTATAACAAAAACAAGAAACTTGGAAAAAATGACAATGGCCTTCCAGTACCTCTCATTCCAGAGAAGTGTATGATAAATCTTGGCCTCAGATGTACCCCTCCAAAGGTAACCATACTAGGCAAGGGTACCTTGATTAGAAAGTTCAAAACTCTCCCTCATCTATCAGCATCTACCCTTCAATTACTAGTATCCATAGGTCGAGCCATAGAGAAATTTACCTTTAAAATAACTGATGTGTGCAGTAGTGATGAGGATCCTATAACTGACTTACCTATGCTTTTCGAGGATTCCTCCCTACTCATGATTAGCACTTTGTCTTTTGAGTCATACCATCAAAACAATGAAATAAACTTAGTCTCTCCCCAACTTATCAATTACGACCAATGAGGACCACCAATTTTGGATACATTCAAAAATGATGAGGCGCTCTTGGAGTTCATGGGATTGTGGGATACTATACCATATGGAGATCACAAGGTTGGGTTCAACATCATACTAGACACACATTCCTATTATGGGGAAATGATTGAATCCTTCAACTGAAAAAGTGAAAATACGAGAATAATCTCTAGGTCTTTAAGTGAAAACCACATTGAGGCACTCTCTGACCCGAAAACAATAAAAATAAAGGATGCATCCAATGGTGAAAACCTCTCTAAGGTGTCGAATGATGAATGATTAAATCTTCCCCTTAGTGCAATTCATCAAGAGAAGTCAGTAGTCTTAGCAGAGAAGTGCAATCCAGTCAACTTGGGAATAGAAGAAATGCCACATATCACATTCTATGGAGAATCACTTCTAACAAGAGAACAAGAGCTTCTAGTTGCATTCCTAAAAGAAAGAAAGATAAACTATGCATGGACCTATGCCAACATGTCGGGCCTTGATCCAGAAGTTGTGCTTCACCATCTAGTTGTATATCCCAAAGAAAAGCCAGTGAGACAAAAGCTAAGGAAGATGCATCCCCAAATTGCATTATTGGTCAAAATGGAATTATAGAAGCTCCTAAATGCAAGGTTCATACAATTGATTGATTATCCAAAGTGGGTCTCAAATATTTTACCCATTTCAAAACGCACTGGGGGCATCCGCATTTA
The DNA here is from genome assembly GCA_007258455.2 of Sequoia sempervirens. Lineage (NCBI taxonomy): Eukaryota > Viridiplantae > Streptophyta > Pinopsida > Cupressales > Cupressaceae > Sequoia > Sequoia sempervirens. The sequence continues at coordinate 290,269,699 of VDFB02281492.1, forward strand.
CACAGACTTCAGAGATCTTAACAAAGCATGTCCCAAGGATGACTTCCCTCTACCAAATATCAACATGATTGTGGATATGATAGTAGGACATGAGATGCTATCATTAATGGACAGATTCTTAGGCTACAACCAGATCATGATAGCAAAGGACTTCCAACACAAAATGGCTTTCACTTTCCCATGGGGGCATATTGTTAGAACATGATGTCATTTGGGTTAAATAATGTGGGAGCAATGTATCAAAGGGACATGTCACTAATCTTTCATGATATGATTCATAAAACTATGGAAGATTATGTCAATGATATATTGGCTAAGTCAAAGAAATGATGGGATCACATAACAGCTCTAAGCTCCATCTTTGACAGGTTAGAAAAATACAAGGTCTGACTAAATCCAAAGAAGTGTGTCTTTGGGGTACAATTAGGCAAGATCCTAGGGTACATTGTATCCATGAGAGGAATCGAGGTAGATCCCACCAAATTCAAAGCAATCCTTGAAATGGAGGCACCAAAAACATTGAAACAACTAAGAGGCCTACAAGAAAGACTCTAGTCCATCTGTCGATTCATAGCACGACTAGCAGAAAAAGCTATCCCATACTCTCATCTACTCCACAAGGGGGTAGCATACAAATGGGTTGAGAAGTGTGATTAGGCATTCAACAAGATCCAAGAGTACTTACTCACACTGCTAGTGCTCATGCTGCCAATCCCAGGCAAGCCCTTGATCCTATAAATATCAACAGCAATAGGATCCCTTGGTGCTCTCGTAGCACAACATGATGAAAATGGGAGAGAGAGATCTATGTATTATATCAGCAGAACTATGGTGGGGCATGAACTGAATTACACATTCATTGAGAAAGCTTGCTTAGTAGTTATGTTTTCCTTACAAAAGTTCAAACATTACATGCTAGCACATCAGATAAAGCTCATTGAAAATATAGACCCCCTCAAGTATCTAATTTATAAATCAATGCTCATAGGGCGAATGGCTAAATGGGTTATGATCCTAACAGAGCATGACAAGCAATTGCAGATTAGCTAGCGAAGGCACCGATATACTTAGAGAATCCATGCTTATATTAGAATTCCCCGATGAATCAATCTTCAACCTAAGTGTAGTGGATCATTGGAAAATGTACTTTGATGGATCCTACATAAAACATGGGTCAGGAGTGGGAATCTTCTTTATCACTCCACAAGGAGATTGCATACCTAAATCATACAAGTTGTCATTCCCTTACACAAATAGCATCACAGAATATGAGGCTCTTGTCATAGGCCTGAGAATTACAGTACAGTGGTAGATCATGGCACTCAAGGTCTACAGAGATTGACAACTCATAATCAACCAAGTGAATGATGAGTATCAAACAAAAGATGACAAGTTGAATCCATACAAGAAACTAGTGGAAAGGCTCAAGGAGTTCTTCATTGATATCACATTTGAGCAGCTACCAAAAGAAAATAATAGAGTGGTGGATGCAATGGCAACAATCAGGTCGCTATTAGATATCCTACGCAATGTCGCAAAGCAAGAATTCCTCATTGAGCAGCTTCTCATACTAGCATTCGAGGTACCAGAGTCTGAATTTGTGTGTGAAAATGTTGGTCCCGGTGATCCCTGGTATCATGATATATACACCTACTTAATAATAGGAGTCCTTCCCACTAACATAACCCCGAACCTCAAAAGATCCTTTCTCAAGAAGTCCTATTTTGTCATCCTAGGAGATACCCTATACCGTAGAAGCATTGAAGAAACCCTTTTATGATGCCTAAATGCTAAGGAGGCTTTGACCACTTTAACCGAGGTACATAATGGCATTTGTGGTTCAAATTTGAGTGGTATGACCTTGGCTAAGAAACTTTTGAGGACTGGGTATTTTTGGCCTACAATGGAAAGGGAAGCTCACAATTATGTCAGAAGGTGTTTGCAGTGTCAGTAATATGGAGATCTCATCCATGCACCAGCTCAGGAGGTCCACCCGATTATTACACCTTGGCCCTTTTCACAATGGGGGCTCGATCTCGTTAACCAAATAACCCCCACCTCATCCAGTGGACATAAGTTCATCATCACTACAATTGAATACTTCACAAAGTGGGTGGAAGCCATCCCCATGACCTATATAATAGGAAAGAAAATATACAAGTTCATCCTAAACTACCTAATCTTCCGCTATGGTGTCCCTCAAGCCATTATCTCAGATAACGGGACACCTTTCAAAAACCAAGATGTTCGTGACCTATGCCACAAGTTTAATATCCAACATCACTTTTCCACCCCATACTATCCCCAAGGAAATGACCAAGCTAAGGCTACAAATAAAACCATTTAAAAATCATCGGAAAAAGGACTAAAAATAGTAAAGAAAAAATCCTCCTATAGTGAAAACCACTTCAATGGTGCTTTGGGCAAGTACCTTTGTGAAAACTTGGAAAAAGGTTCCTTGTGTAAATAAGCACTTCCATCCACTAGGATCTCCATGACTTGTTCTGCATCATCATCCATCATCATCCATTCCATATATCCATTCATCACCCATCCACATCTACATCATAGCTTGATCATGTGTTCGTGTCATGATCCCTCCTAGTACTACTTGGCCCATTATTAAGGCCAAGTTGTCCTACAATATTAGAGTAGTCTATTGCATCATCTTTGGGGGCATGTTCTCATTGGATCAAAGTGTATATTCTTGAAGTCTTCCTTAAAATTAAAAAATCCAAAAACATTTAAAACATATCAAAATCCAAAAAATGGGTCAAAAGGTTAGTCAAAAAATTCAAAAATAGAGTCATCTTGTCGAACTATGGGTCTTTGAGCTATGAACGTAGGCAAGGTTGATCTTTCATCATCCTCTAAGATACTTAGGTCAATCCTTTAGGAGTCTTTCATAATTAACTGGCAATCCATTTGTTCATCTCATCAATAATTGAGTCTATGTCAATCAAACTACATCGTCTCTGTGTGTATAACGTAGGCAAGGTTAATCTATTGATCAACCCTTGAGGCCCCTAAGATAGGTCTTTAGGTTAGTCTCTTGGTCAAAATCTTAGAAAACCCTAAAACATTTGGAAATTTTGAAAATCAAAAACATTTGCAAAACATCTTGAAAATACCAAAAACAACCTCAAAACATTTCAAAAACAACAAAAACATCCAAATATTTGAAAAAATCCATCCATCCCATCTCGTAATCACTTGAAATAACATCCACTCATAATAAATCAATTGTCACCCTCAACCTTTGGTGAAACAGTCAGAAATAAGTCTTACAGGTTAAAAGTGAAAACTTAAATGTCAAAATCTCAAGTCTAAGTCAGTAAGTAAACAAGTTTGTCAACTCTTAGTACTAATAGCCCATCATCCAGTCAATCCCCAAATCATTTGATAACATCATATCCTAGGATGTACCCTTCCTACAATGGACATCAACATCAAGCATCACTGTAGTTTAGTCTTGGCTAGTGGTATGAAGAACATTATCCTTTTTGTTTACTTTATCTTTTTCTTTTAACTTATCTTATTGCACTCATTCCAATGACCTCTCGATGATGTCCAAACAAAGGGATTTAGAGAGAAAGGAATGGGGCAACGATCATTATCTTTTTATCTATTGTACTTGTTGGATATTCTTGTAATATAACCTCGGTCATGCCTACTTTGTTTGGTCTGTAGGGAGGGTGTTTTAGGTCTCTTGTTCACCACATAGGAAGGCTTTCATTTCTATGTTATTCTGAGATGTTTAGAATATCTAAACTACATTTCAAATAAGGTGTCGTATTCCAGGTGTGAACAAGAGTACTCCTATTTGATTGTCGAGTCAAAGTCCATCACACTATGTGCAACGCCATCTTGTTTCTTTATACCTTGATGCATCGTGCCTAGGTTTGTTATCAAACATAAGGTAAATAGCCCTTTTAAAAGCCCAATTCTTGATAATAAAATCATCATCATCATCATCATCATCTCTAATAATGTAGGCTTGTTGAATCTTATTTCTTCTATCTTCTTTCTGTGCTAAGATCGTTCCATGACAGTTAATCAAAAACATCACTAATGCATCCATCCTACATCCACAAACCGTCAGCATACTGCATAGCATATCATATCATATGGGAAACATTGATCATCTCACATGCATTGTATTTCATTATTGCGTAATATAGATTGGTTATTCTAAGCATCTCATAAGCCATACATTTGCATTTATTACATAATCATATAAACCTCATCATATGCATCATCACATAGGAATCATCATATGCATCATCATATCATATCATCATCACATCATACCATTTGCATCATCATGTCATCCATATACGCATCACCATATCATACATAATAGAAAAGGCACTAAAAAATAAAAAAGAGCATCTCATACATCTCATGATCATAGCATATAACATCATCATCCATAAGGGGCATAATATAGATCTGTTAGTCTAAGCATTTTAATCGTTTGCATATCATCATCATAAAAAAGTGCATAGAAAAGATATTGAAAAAGAAATGCATCCATCCATAAACATCTACATAATATGGAAGCATACATCGCATCGCATCACATCATATCATGTGTATCATCATGTCATCATATCACAAATAGAAAAGTAAATACATCCATCCATCATGCATAAATAAAATAGGACACATCTCATAATTGAATCGATCATATCATATATATCATATAATGTGACTGTCATGGTACAAATTAGGATCAAATGTGTATGTATTAATCAATGTATAAAAATTCCCACAAGGCTATCAAAACAGAGCTCGTGGATCTCAAAAGGAATAGTGCCAATCAAAAATATGAGCTAGCCTTGATGGTTGCTCCGCTCACCCGGATTTATCTCAGACTGGTCCTACCTCTGCCCTCTCTGTTGTGAAAAATCTGGCACCTGGGTCGCTTGAGGCACTTCTTGATGATAATAAACTTGATAATACTCGACCTCTCTCACTGCATCTTAATACATGTGTGTCAGGGCTGTCCTGCCCTGTGTTATCGCAGCCATACTCTCAAGTTGTTTTCGTCAACCCACCTCTTGTGCTAACTATAGCTTGGTGGCCTATCTTTGTTGCACAACCTGATCTCACTCTTCTCGGGCTTGGTCTCTCTCAGTCATCAATGTCACAACCTATGCCTAGAGCTACTCAATTAGAGCATCCCTCTTATCTGGCTGAGGTGGTGGTGGCGGTGGTGGCAATGGTTGGTCCCTAGGGACATCTCTCTATTGATGCATGTGCCCCTGATCTCTTTGCCCCCACTAGTCTAGAGGTGACCCACCTCCTCCTCCGTCTCCATCTCTTTCTTTGTCTCCTCATCCTCCTCGCCCCTGCCCTCACCCCTACCCTATTGTCTAGCCTCGGGGTCTTTGCCATGGTAAAATTGTCCCAAGCACTGTCAATCTGACAAGTGGCCTAAACCAATCAATGTATGCATGTGTCATCCTAGGGTCTACCTACCCCTGATCATATGGCCATGGCCTAGCAACTAGTTACCTAAAAGAATCCACTGCATCCTCTGGTGGGATTGGTCGACCCCATGTGGTCTCCCTAGTGGTGCAGGAAAAAATGGCTACATACTGATCATTTGGCATGTTTTTAATGTCGTCGAACTTCCTGGCTACTCAATTTGGCAGGTACCGCTCAATCATCATGTGTTCCCTACCTTGCATCAACCTATCCTACCTCGCATAGAAATTTTTTTGTACATCATCATACCATGCAGGCATCCTGAGCCAAGGCCTTCAAGTAAAAGTGGTCATCTCGTCAATCACCCTCCAGTGAGGGATGACAACCTATCCTATGTGGGTGAAAGTAAGACCACCTCTGTATTGCCAGACTACTGGATCATCTGGCTCCACATCAACAACCGTAACCCATGGGCGAAGCACAACAATGTGCTCCCAGGCCCAGATGTGTAGAAGTGTAACCCCAGCTTTGATGGCCCTATTGTCGCAATATATGAACTCATGCAAATCATGATAGACTGAGGCTAGCATCACTGGTCCCCATACAAAGCACTCTCTTTAGAAGAGCATCTACTCCCAAGCTAAACTCAACCCTAGGCTAAAATATCGGTCACGCTAATCTAGTCCTACAATCAATCAAAATGTTGACACCTAGGTCCTATACTGCTCTAGCTTGATCTGACCCTCGATAGAGACAATCTCATCCAATCCCATAATCCCATAATAGGCATCGGTCTCGGCGTCCATATCATAAATGACCCACTCTCCATGGATGGGCAATCGAAGAATCCACCTGACGTCCTCCAGCGTGGCGGTTGACTCGCTTATGGGGAAGTGAAATGATGATGTCTCATTGTGCCATCTCTTTTCCAGCGCGGTCATCATGCCTAGATGAGTCATGATAGTGGACACGTACACGACGTACCATAGCCAAATTTCTCCAAGGTGCTCCTAAAGCAACTCATGCAATCCAATCAATCTGCTTAGTATGGAGGACCAGTGCTCACGTGAATGTACTAGCTCTGTGTCCTCCTACACCAGTAAATCCATAAAATTAAGTTTTGTAATAAATCAAGATCCCATTTGAGTTTTTTGCGACTGAAACAGCAAAGGTGTCATTGTTTACAAATGAGACATTTTTTGAAAACTCCAAACTGCACTGCTAGAGGCTCCAAATCACAAACTCCACCACAGCGGCACTATTTGACCACACATCTGTTTCACCCAAAACCCTAATCTCCAAAATGACCTGCAACGACACCATTTGCATATGTGGTGTGCTTTGGAGTTTGACCCCTAATTTCTAAACTATGACATGGCATTGCAGGACTCAATAGCGGCGCTGTTTAAGATTGCGCGGTGCCAATTCTAAGCTTTCAGTGGTGCCAAACTGCACTGTTGGACTACTTTGACTTTCGAGGCCTATTAATTGTTCATGAAGATTGAAAACACAAGTCAGGTTAGGGTAACATATCGGTGGTCCTACGCTTGGAAGTCATTGGTAGACTCGTACTCTCTCAAAGATGTGTCAGGGAAGCAGTTGTTGCGCCATCTCACACAAAGGTCAGAGCTCAAAAATAGGAATTTCTAAAGGCTGAGTGTGCAAATGAATTGAAAGTGACCCCTCGAGGACTATTTAAGCATGACAATTAGGGTTTTTTGACCTTGTTGAACCGTCCAACTAAGGTTTTGTGCCCCTAATCCTATTGTTCATCCAACCAGGGCTCGTTTTGCATCATTTTTTGTGTTTTCCATGATTTTGGCATCCTAGAGCCTTTATGGACCCGTCCAACAACTTCTCTTTTTTTGCGAGATCACCTAAAAATCCAAATTTTCATCTGATCTCTCGAGGGGGCAGTATACCAGCATAATTCCTTCATTGGGCCAATAGTGGGGCATCTAAAAAATAAAGAATTTTTTGAATTTTGATCTCGGTAAGTTTATTCTTTGAACCAACATAGCAAGTACATTGCTTCAAAGAGGGGAAAAATGTAGACACGTAAAATATATTGATTGATCCTATACACTTGATCATGATTTACTAACACTAGTTCATCCTGAATCATCTCCTTTACTAATCATTTAATTAAATAATATTTATTTAATTAAATTCATCATATTTCATCTCTTAATTAAATAAATCAATTTTATATAATTAATTCATTATCTCCTATTAATTAAATAAATCATTTTTTTAATTAATCCTATAGACCCTCTTTTAATTAAATAATTTATTTTATTTAATTAAACTCTAAAGTCATCTCCATTAAATTAAATAAATTAATCTTTATTTGATTTAAGTCTAACACCATCCTCTTTAATTAAATAAATCAAACTTTATTTAATTAAGTCTAAAATCATTATTCCTCTCATTTTGATTTATTTAAATCCTAAAATCTAAGTCAAATTGTCAAATCAGCTAATTTCCATCTAAATTAATCAAATCATGATTAATGCTAACACTAATCCATCAAATCCTCTAGATTTTGCAATTTGCTCATGAAAATCAATTCAATTAATTTATAAATCTCCTATTTTCATTCAAAAAGGCATGAAAGTTGGAATATTCCTCAAATTTGAAAATGTCCCCCCAAAAAGGACTTGTCCATCCAACAAGGCATTAAAGGCCTCTTACATGTCCTTTTCTTGAGCCAAGTGGCATTTAATTCATCTTTCATCTCCCTCCAACATGTCACTTCTCCAATTTCAAATATCCACCTAATGACATTAATGTGCACATTCATCAAAATGTGCTCCATCTTTGTCCACTCACATGTTGAAAAGTGACATTGTGCTATTGTTTGGTCTTTTATCCCACATTCATCCATTTTGCCTATTCTTCCATCATTCTATTCTATAAATAGAAGGCTCTTTTACTAATTTCAGATCCACAATCTTAGGCATTTGATCAACAACTTATGCAAAGTCATTATCTTCATGTTTTGAGCAACTTCATCCATTGTCATCCATTTCCATAGTTTTCATCATTTCATAGCTAGGTTATGGAGAAATTTTATCAAGGAGCATCAAATCTTCATCATTGATCATCACCAAGCTTTCAAGGCATTGGGAAAGGGCTATTTTCCACATCAAAATAGCACCAATTCCCCCATGGGATTAAGAGTTTGTTTGCTTTAGGCAAGATTAGATAGCTTCTATTTGTGTTCATATTATTTCTTGTTCTTGATATTTCAAATGAATCTTATGGGGAATGATGATTTGTTTTGCATAATGGACTAATATTGTGTCTGTTGTTTATGTTTGTGTAAGTCTAGGATCACCATTCACACCTACAATCAAATTGAATCTATCATACTTGACAATTAATCTAGATGATAGATTAATTGAGTTTCTAAAAACTCTGAAAAGCATTCTATCTATAATTCAAGAGGAATATTTGGAAGAGTTAGTTAATAGAAGCATAAGGAAATTAAAGGAAGATTGAATAGGAAAAAACTAGGAGATTCGATTTAATTTGGGTAAGGAGCTATGTTCACTAACAAATAAACTATCATTAAATAATTGAGAAAGTGAAATGATATCTTGAGGAGTCACAAACCCCATATAAGAGTAGAAGAATTTTGAAAGAAGAGATACCACAAAGTAAAGAGACAAGAGAAAGATAAAGAAAAGGAGTAGATTGGAAAGAGATACTCAAGAAAGATATTGGAAAGAGATACTCAAGAAAATAATAGTTTGCAAATATGGAAACTCAAAACAAAAAGAGACTAGAACAAAATAGAATCATCGATCAAAATACTAGTATTTGGAAGATACACAACAAAAGCTATAGAACATATATTCCTGTTAGAATATTTAAATTCACGATTTAAGTCCATATAAGCATATTCATTTAAATTCATGATTTAAGTCCATATAAGAATATTCATTTAAATTTATGGAAATCAAAATTCAAATTGGATACTTAAATCACACATAGCTCACAAATCCCAATCCAAGAAATTTCACAAAATAAATAAACAATGCTTCACTTCATTTCTACTTTCATTCTATTTTTCCTATTTTCCTGAAACAAATATAATATTTTAATAATAAATTTAAGAATCATTTAAATTCCTAATATTTTATTTGTGGAAAATATAGAATTTGAACCAAATCATGCATTTACTAATCATTCATGACACATACGAAATTTGGAATAACTCCTAAATTAGATCTAGGGTCACATAAGATCAAACATGACATATACCATACTCAACTTGAGTACGATTGAAGGGAATGGATAGGGAGGGGGACCAATGTGACATATTTGAATTAACCACCATTGGGTAATAACTCATACTTGTGTACCTAGGTGGACAAATAACCTTGTACTTGTAACCATTCAACATACGTCAAGGGCACTCTGCATAGGTGTCTGGCGGTGTTTGTGAGTGGGGTTGTTTGGGTGAAAGTGAGGCTTTCTTTTCCTTCTCACTTACTATTTGGTCTTTTTCCTTTGTGATGGTGGTCTCCTCATCGTTCGGGCTTGATTTTTTTCAGGGTTTTTCTTCTTGAAAATTCTCTTGCTCTGTTGTATTTGGGGGTAGTTCACTATGTTTGATTCTCTCAGTGTTGGGGTCTTGGTGTTGGTTTATCTCTATGTGTGATGTTGCAACCCATTTCTCATGTTGATGGGGACTTGGGTTTGGTGGCGGGTTCTTTTTGTAAGTCCCTTTGGTGGTTTTGACAACCCTACACTATTTTGTTGTGGTGGGGTTTGTGCTCAAGGAAGGCTTCCTAGTCAGTGGAAGTGGTTGGTTTAGTGCTTGTGGTTGGTTGGGCGAGGAATTTTTTGCTCGTCTCTATTTTTGGTTCTTTCTTCCGTGGTGTGGCCTATAGTTTCCTTGTTTTGGGCTTGATTATTTCTTTCCTTGGTAGGGTTCCTCCTTGGCTAGCTGTGAATTTTTTGTTTGTGGGGGTTCCACTGGTTTGTTGGTTGCCCCTTGTGGTGGTTGGATCTTTTTCTGAGCAAGGATTTGATGGTTATACAGTGTATTGGGTTGATGATGTTGTGGGTTGGGAGGTTTTTGTTGTGCTTCCTATTGTTTCTTCTATTTGGATGCCTTGGGAGGAGGTGGTTTCCTATTCTACTTGTGTTCTTGCTTGCTACCATGTTTTATAATCATTGTATTCAATAGAGGTGAATATTGATCCTCTTAAGGTGGATCCCTCTACTGTTGAGGTGGTGTTGGAGGTTGTTGATATGGTGGGAATGATTCTCTCCTTTGTTGGTTCCTATTGAGGTGGATTGTGCTTGCTCTGGAGGGAGGGTTCCTTGGTAGTTTTGGTCCCCACTTCTTCATCTCCTATAAAGGAGAGCCCTATCCTTTTGAGATGGAGTTGGACTTGGTGTTTGGTTGTTTGGAGAAATTTAAAGAAAGTATCTCTGCAAAAACTTGTGATTTTTACTCCTATTTTGGTAAGAAACTATTAGGCTCATTTTTTTCTAATTTGAGTGGAAGGTCTATTGCAGTCTAGCTATTGTAGGTGTTTTGCAGCCTAGTTATTTCAGGAAGTCTTTTGGGCCTACAATATTGTGGATTGTTTCTTGGTTCTATAGGACTGGTTTTTTTCTTAAGTGTTTAGTTGCTACTGGTTGTGGTGCCAGGTTTGGGTTGTTAGTCTGTCTTTGACTTAGGAATATTGTTGGTTATGAGTGTTCTATCACTCTTGGTTTCTGCTAAACAGCTATTGTTTTTTTTTTTTTTGTGCTACTATGGTGTCTCCACTGGTATTATTTCATTGACAAAGTTTGATACTTTTCTATTTGGAAGTGTCCTTCTCTTAGCTCTATAAAAGGTTCCTGGTCCTTTCAAAACCTTTCTTCTAAAAAACATACATCAAGGGTACCTTCTCAATGTATATATAGTTGAACCACATCATAATCATCCCAATGGGGTCCAATAGCATAAGCATAAAATAAAATCTATACATTTTTCATATAAATAATTTCTTTTGAACATCAATAATCAGGTTTAGATTTAATCATAGCATATATAATGTACATCACTCAACTAGAGCAAACTGATATATCCAAGCATATAAATATAAAAAATTATAACAACCAACATGTTGAGGAACCTCATTCAAACATGTGGTGGTTCATACACATCATTCAAAGCCATAAATTGATCACCACAACAATCACAAGGAAATGGTGAAGCTAGAACACCAATCTCACACTAACAAGATGCAAATGAGATGGGCACTACATTCAAGATTGTGATAAGTATCACAATAAGAGAGCTTGAGAGGGAGATTTGTACTATGAAAGTACCTTTGGGGATGGGGAGTATGCTTGTCATAAAGGGATTCATTGTCCTACATTCCCAAAGTATGGGATGCCAAGGAATAAAGGAAAAAAAATTCCTTTTGGGCACTTTTGGAAGAAAGGCCTATGTTCCAAAAGGACATGGGGAATTTTCAAAAGGGGAAACATTAATGTGATGGGAGGCTAGGTGGATAGTAAATGAATGGAAATACTAGCCCTTTCCTAATCATAGTATTGGGAATGTGTAAATGATTAATCAGTATATTAAGTTCAAATTAGGATTTAGATTCAGATCAAAGGGAAAGTGGGAAAATATGGAGGATGTGACACCTCTTAATCAATGATTAAGTGTAACTAAAATTAGAATTACTCTTGGAATCCTATACAAGAAAGGATAGGTACACTTAGTATATGATCCTTCAAACACATCATAATCATAGATCAATCCTCTAGACTCTCACCAAGTCTAGGCATCAAACAAAAAATACACTTCTCTAGAGGTGCACAAGCTAAGTGACCACCCACCACTAGGTGCACAACCACCTTATAGATCACCACACTACCTTCACCAATTTTCATTACAATCAATGGCATGAACCAACTACTAGGACCAACAAACACATAAGGCTATAGGTAGTACTACCTCACCACCAAGCTCAACAATATCATGCCTCACCTCCAATTATGGCACTCACCACAAGGTTCTCCCTTGGGTACCACTTATAAAAATCAAGGATTTCCTAAGAACAATAGCTTCTCAACACAGAAATAGGAACAACATGGGGTTTATTAGAGGCAATAATCTAGGAAACTACCTCTAAAAGTTATAAGTACTCCCAAACAATGAGGCTTAGCAACCCTAAACTCACACTGCAACCACCAAGGAATAAATTGAATGCTAAGCATAGGAGAAAAATAGATTTTACACTATTGTGATGCTTTACTATTACCCACCTAAGGGTTAAAGAATCCAAAAAGATCATGAAATCACAATAAAAAAGCAACAAACAACCACTATAGGGCTCAAAAACTAAGTACTCTCCAAGAGAATACACAAGATAAGAAATTTCTCAAACTAGAACTACATATTTTTCTAGCCTTAAGCTAGGAACACCTCTAAATAGCTAAGGAGAAACTTCTAAAACCACTAGGATAGCCTCAAATGGTAACTTAACAAGGGTAGACATATATAATATAATAAAATAACACTATAATATATTAGTGATAATAGATTTCCACAATCCATGTTCGGATTATTGTTGAGTTTTTCTAGATTAGATTGTTTTTGTATTTTTTCCATTAACATTTCGGATCACACTCTGTGATCCATCATCGGGATATTAGAGATCATAACTTGGAGTAAAATCACTTCACACTGTATGATCTATAATATATGTTGAAGCACTTACACACCTTCAAACCCTACACTATGCCAAGCATGAGTGGAGATAAGGAAATCATATCCCAAATGACATGATGTGAATCTTCATGCTATCAAATAACATGGATTTTAGTGCTCAAGACACCTCAACAAAAAACTCATCTAATGCTAAGACAAGCAAGAGCACACAGTTTGTGGACTAAATCATACCCAACCATCTACTAGAAAATAGATTCAAATACGATATAAAAACAATTATCCACACATAAAATCTTACTTAGAGAACATGTAATTACATAAACACTCTCATAAACTCTCATACATATATTTGAATACACTTCACTCAACCAAGAAACCCATATGCATAGAAGCATTTCACAAAATTTCCAAACATTGCACATCCACTTTTGTTTCACCATGAACAAGAATTTTGATGTAATATGATTATAATTAACACAAATACCATCTATCATCTATGTACATTCTATTTGATGTAATATGAATGTATGGATGCATGATGTATGGATGATGTATGGATTCATGATGTAATTATATATATGATCATGGATATGATGTGTTTAAATGATATACGATATGTGTGTAAATGTAAATATATGATGTATTAAATGGATGAAAATGATGAATGATATATGATGTAAATAAATGGATGGATATGTTGTATGATAAATGGCATGTTAAATGATTATAGGTTATGTGATATGTTTTGATGGATGAATGGAAAATGTGATGATAGAGATTTATTTTTAATATTTTCTTTATGCAATATGTGATATGGAATGATATGATGAATGCAAAATTATTTGATTCAAATGTATGAATGATGAAATGATGATTAAATGTTTTTTAATGTATGTAAATGAATTTGATGATGCAACTATATGATTATGATGATGTTTTTGTCAACTATACTTAATCTATTTATGAGAAAAGATAATCGTTTAATGAATGATTCACCAATTTTGTAACAAATACTCTGCAGATGTAACACTATCATGGATGCAATCTACTTTTACCATGCAAATCTACATGTAAATATTTGCATTTTAACAATACTTTTGTGCTTTGTATCATCATTGAGCTTTTAAAAATGTTGAAAGTGAGTACAAGCATCAAAGGTATAATGTAAACTGATGATGGCCTAAGTACTACTTTAATAATTTTTGATATTGCAAGGGAACACAAGCATCGAGGTATAAATAAACCGAGATGACCTGAGAATTTCTTGCATAAGCAAACAAGAATTAACCACTTTCCTATGTGAATTGGAATGTCATCCATGATACCTTGTAGAGCATTTCCTGCGACGATTCACACAGTAATTATGATTAATTCACAGACAGTAGACAAAGAAAATACCATTCTTCTTCCTGGCTTCTCTAGTTCAATACATCATTGATTTGCTCCAAAGAAATGATAACAACGATCAAAGTACAACATATCCAAATATTTCGTAAAGTATTTCAATCATTACTCAGATTAGATCATCCATCCTGATTTTGTGATGTTTTTATGTTTTCGAGATTTTGGATCAAACCTAATCTAAAGACCTATCCTAGGGGCCTCAGGGGTTAATCAAAGATTAGCCTTTCCTACATTATACACACAAAGACCACGTAGTTCAACTAACACAAACTCTATTTTTGGCTTTTCGATATTGATTTTTTTGACTTGTTTTGTATTTTTCGTTGTGATATGGATGTTCGATGTTTTTTCGATGGTGATTGATATTCCATATTGGGTTGTGTTTCGATCGTTGTTTTTGTTGCTTATGTCTAACTATTGTTTGTCCATTTGATTAAGCTCTATGTTTATGTTTCCCCCAAGCTAGGGTGACACGACCACATAATATGATATGATAATGGATGTAAAATGATGGTGGAAGTAACGACCATGACATGTGTCCAAAATAGATGGGAGAGATGATTTGAATCATAAATAGTGCATGTTACTAGGTTTTCACCATATGTTTTTATTGCACTTTTTCATTCTTTTTTATTTTTTTGTATTTTCTTTTTTTTTAATTTTTTTGTATTTTTTTGTCACTAGGATGCCTGTTTGCCAGGTTTTCATCAAGGTAACCATTTTCAAAAACTAATTCATGCACTAAGTGATTCAGGTATAGAACTTCCTAAGATGGATACTGTTGATAGGTTCATCAAATAGATCCCCTTCCGGTGTAGACAATCGATATGCTCTTGATCCATACACTGATATGATTACAAAGGGACCTAACCCATTAGGTTCAGACTTCCCTTTCTTTTCTCTATCCTGTTGATTCCTAGGGTTTTCCTTTAGGACCAAGTCTCCAACTTGAAAGACTCTAGGTTTTACCCCATGATTGTAACTCCTTGACATTCTTTGTTGGTAGGCCTTCAAATGATTGACAACTTGTTGACGGCGTCCATCTAGTAATTCCAGTTCCTGTAGCTTAGAAACTCTATAATCCTCATATGTAAAGATACCTTTTAGTGAGACACGAAGTGATGCTATTTATACCTCAATGGGTAAGATGGCCTCTGATCCATACACTAAGGCATATGGTGTAGCTCTTGTTGGTGTTCTGATGCTGGTTCTATAGGCCCATAGTGTGGGATTCAGCTACACATGCCAATCACATCCAACATCGTTTACCATTTTCTTAGTATTTTTAGAATTGTCTTGTTTGAGGCCTCTACTTGGCCATTTCCCTGAGGATAGTATAGTGTTGAGAAACAATGTTGGATATGGAATTGTTCACATAATTCCTAAACATCCTAATTTTTAAAAGGCCTACCATTGTCTGTGACAATGGACTAAGGTACCCCATATCAACAGATAAGATAGTTGAGTATGAAAGACGAGATCTACTTTCCAGTGATTGTTGTTAAAGGAACTGCTTCTATCCATTTTGTAAAATATTTTGTTGTTGTGATGATGAACTTGTGTCCATTGGATGAAGAAAAATTTATTTTACCTACTAGGTCCAACTGCCACTGACAAAAGGGCCATGTTGATGTGAATCGTTGTAACTCTTGTGCTAGCACATGAATTAGATTACCATGAATCTAGCATTTCTGACACTTTTTAACATATTGATAGGACTCCTTCTCCATGTTCGGCCAGTAATACCCTAAATGGAGGAGTTTCTTAGCTAGGGTTAGCCCACTTGAATGGGTCCCACAAATACCTTCATGGACCTCTCGTAAGGATGTTTCAGATTTGTGATGTTCTAGACACCGAAGAAGAGTACCATCTAGACCTCAATGGTAAAGGATGTCAGCGATCAATGTATGTCTCGCAGATTGATGGATAAAGTTATGCTTTTGGTTTCTAGAGAGATCACAAGGAAGAATATTATCTTTGAGGTAAGTATAGATCTCTCCATATTGTGAGGTTTGAGTGTCAGTTATTTGGCATATGGTATGCGAATCAGGATTATCGTATGTAGGGTTAGATACTTGTTCCACCATAAAATCATAACGACCTTGCTTTTCTAGTAATTACAAAAGGGAAGCAAATTTCGCCATGGCATCCACAGCTTTTTTTTCTTCCCTTGGTATTTGCTCAAACTTGATATCCATGAAGTAATTTTTAAGATCATCTATCATTTACTTATAAGGCATGAGCTTCTCATCCTTTGTTTGATACTCGTCATTTACTCGATAGATGACAAGTTGTGAGTCCCCATACACTTGCATTTCTGTGATTTTTCATTCAATAGCTACTTTGATGTCGATAATCAATGCTTCATACTCAGCTATATTGTTGGTACATGGAAACATTAACCTATAGGATCTTGGTATGGTTTTTCCTTTAGGTGTGACAAATAGAATTCCCACACCAGCTCCTCTTTGTGTGTATGATCCATCAAAATAGAACCTCCATTGTTGTGTTGTTAGATTCAGGATGTCCGCATATGGAAATTCAATGTTCATTGGATGATGATCCTGTAATGGAGCTTCAAATAGTTGATCTGCTATTACCTGTCCTTTTATGGCTCTCCTGTCGACATATTGGATGTCAAACTCACTCAAGATCATGACCTATTTTGTGAGTCTCCCTGTTAGAGCAGCTTTAGCTAGTAGATATTTTAATGGGTCTATTTTCACTATGAGCCTGACTGTATGAGTCAACATTTAGTGTCGCAACTGCTAGGTTGCAAATACCTCTGCTAAACAAGATTTTTCTATGAATGTATAGTTTATTTCATATCCATTGAGAGTCCTACTAATGTAGTAAATTGCTTGTTCTTTTCCTTCAAAATCCTCCTATGCCAATAGAGCTCCTATAGATATGTTAGTTGTTGCGATATACATTAACAATGGTTTCTTTGCTGTGGGTCGCATGAGTATTGGAGGTGACACCAAATACTACTTTATCTGGTCGAAAATTGTTTCACAGTCATGATCCCACTTGAATGAAACATTCTTATGAAGTAGGTGATTAAATGGGTGACTTTTATTTGCCAGTTGGGAGATAAATCTCCTGATGGATTGTAACCTACCTTGTAGGGACCATAATTGACTGATATTTTTAGGTGGTGGCATCTCCATTATTGCTTTAAACCTATTTGGATCCACTTCAATACCTTTTTCTAACACTATGTAACCAAGGATTTTTGTTGATGTTACCCCGAACACACATTTCTTTGGGTTCAATCTGACATTGAATTTTTCTAGTCTAGTGAAGATTTTATCAAGGATTTCCATATGTCCTTCTCTGGTGTGTGATTTTTCTAAGATGTCATCCACATAATCTTTCATGAAATTATGCATCATGTCGTGGAAAATTGTGGTCATCACCCTTTGATATGTCACACCTGCATTTTTCAATCCGAAGGGCATGACATTCCAACATAATGTACCCCAAGGGCAAGTGAATGCTATATTTTTGTGATCTTCAGGTGCTATTTTTATTTGATTATATCCTGAGAAACCATCCATTATAGATAACATGGCATGTCCCACTATTATATCAACAATTATGTCAATGTTGGGTAAAGGAAAATCATCTTTTGGGCATGCTTTGTTTAAATCCCTGAAATCCGTGCATATTCTGATGCTATTATCAATTTTTGATACTGGCACATATTTGAGATCCATTCTGTATAATCTATAGACTTGATAAATCCTGCATCCAACAATTTCTTCAACTCAACTTTAACCATCAGGGCGATGTGAGGATGCATCTTTCTTAGTTTTTGTTTAACTGGTTTGATTCCTTTTGGTAGTGACAGATGATGAGTGAGGAGATCTGGATCCAATCTTGGCATATCAGAATAATACCATGCAAAATTGATGTGTTTCTCTTCAAAGAATTTGGTGAATGTTGGTTTCTCCTATTTTGTCATGGACTCTGCTAGATGTAGGATCTTTTCCTTTTCAGTTGTTCCCAGATTTATAGACTGTGTTGGTTCTACCAGTACTGATGATCTTTCATGGTAATGCTTTGGGAGAGTGTCAAATCTTCCATCCTTCAGTGCCTTAGAAAGGTTGTCACTATTGGATACGTTCTTTATTTTTCTCTTTTCAAAATTTAATGTTGCCTCATAGAGGTTTTCACCATTAGATTTATTTTTCCTGTTGTCATTTTTGCAACTGAAAGATTTGGCACTCTTCATTTGTGAGGTGTCGTTATGAGTGTTATGGATAGAATTTATATCAAGTTCGTCACTACAAAGATAGTTTATGATGGCCTCATCATTTGAGAAGACTGGTACATGAATAGGTTCAGTGGGTTCCCAGTCAATAAGTTCGGGATGTCTCAAGGGTAATAAGTCATCAGGTTGAGTAAGATCAATAGCTATAAGTGTTTTGATAGCTGGGTGGTCGAAGTTGTTGGTAGGAAGGTTGAGGTCTATGATAGTACTTACCTCCAAGTCATCTGTCTCATTCAATGTTTGATCATCCTCACTTGAGTCATCGATATTTGTTGATCCCATTACAAATGGTCTATTTCCTGAACTTTGTCCCTCCTCTTGTGAGGGTGCATATGTTTGAATGACATCAATTTTTTTGTCAATATATGATGTAGCAGATAAATGATCCCATTAATATTCATTTGAATCAGTTTTAGAACCATCTCTCATTTGTAGAATCCCTTCTACCACTTTTTGAGTTACTTCCTTTTTTGTTTCCCCTGTGTAGCCTAATCATGTTTTATCCTTAGACTCTAGTGTTAGAGGTTTAATAGGTTCTATAATACCATCCTTTCTTCTAAAAATTGGTCCTTGGCCTTCATAGCCCATTTTTTCCAAGATAGCCTTCCCTTTTCCATACTATTTTTTTTATGTCGACACTTGCTGATGTCGAGGCTTCTTCATCCTTGTATAGCCAATTGAGAATGGCTTTGTCTTCTGACTCATCTTCAAGGGTGCCTACTTTAACAAATATTTCATTGAGAGGTGTGATTGGTTGTGATGAATGTGATGTATTTGATGTGGGTCGTCCATAAGATTTTGGTGATGGTAGCAATTGTGATAGACACAAATATTGCTCAAGGGAATATTCTCCTAAGCCTTTGTCCTTCAACTAGAATTTGTCTACAAATTGTTGTGATAACTCATTTATAGGACCTTCAGTGTTTGATAAAATTGTGTCTGTAGTAGTTATTTCCTTTGCTTGATCCTTTTCTCAACCCACATAGATATGAAATTAGGTTATCTCTCACTACTAGATGAAGTGGAAGTGTTAACTTCTATGTTGTGGAGTACCAGAGTGTCCTTATTTGCATTTAGCATGTTGCAAGTCTGTGGATTATTGTTGTCAGTTGGTATTGTGACCTCCTATCCATTTACTAGAAATTTCAAACATTAGTGGTATGTTGAGGGTACCACTTGCATTTCATGGATCCATGGATGACCCAAGAGTATGTTATATGTTAGATCCTTGTCCAACACTTGATAAATAATGTTTTTGACAATCGGCCCTACTTGAATTGGAAGTACAATCAACCCTTTGGAATACCTTTCTTCTTCATCATATGCCTTTATTGTTATCTTTCTTCTGGCATCAATGGCATTGTCAAAATAGCCTAATGCATGAATTAGTTTCAAAGTACAAATATTTAATCCAGCTCTACCATTTATTAAGACACGCTTGACACAGTGTTTATGGATTAGAACTTCTATGTGCAAGGTTGCATTGTGTGGGTGATTTAATGACACATCATCTTGTTCAGAGAACAATAGATAATGAGGTTTGGTAAGATGTCCCACCATGGCTTGGAATTGACAAACATCCAAATTATTGGGCACAGTTGTAGCTACTAGAGCGTGTTCCAGAACTTCTTTTTGTGATGGTGAAATTTTGAGAAGTTCCAAAATGGATATTTGTGTAGGTATCTTTTGTAATTGGTCCATGATGTTGTATTGATGTGATGGGGGAGCAGCATTTTTAGATGAGACTCTTTTAGTATCACTTTGGACTGCACCCTTGTTGGTACATGTACTGGTTGATTGTCTCATGTTTCCCTAATCTTTAGGACATTGATTTAATTGTCAGATGTGTTCATGTTTGGTATCATGTTCATGGATTCAATGTCATTGATGTTTGTGTCATCTGATTGATTATCAATGTTGTTTTTTCTCAACCTCTGAGAGGAAATGAATGATGGAGTCATAGACATAGTTTATACTTATTCCTTTACCATTTGAAGAAGACTCCTCTTTTTCGTAGTTGGGTAATGGATTCGTAAATGCACAATGATCATTATTTGTTTGATGCCCTTCAACAAACACCTTTTCCTCAATAAAGCCTTGTATCAAATTTTTTAATTGCATACATTCATTTGTTTTATATCCCTTATTTTTATGAAATTTGCAATAATCGGCATTGTTCCACCAGGATGGTTTAACCTTTGGCTCCCAATTTTGGGCTTCTGGTAAATTGATAAGTTTGTTTGCAATGAGCTATCTCATTGTTGATTTCAAAGTTTGTCCTAATGGGGTAAATATATGTCGATTGGATTGTCTTTGATATGACAGTCGATATTCCCCATTGTTGGTTTTATTGTTTTGAGTATTGCTTTGATTTCTTTTTACATTTGTTGCTGTCAAATTGAATACTGATTTTGTATTTTCAATTGTAGCATCAGTGCTTCCAGTATTTATGTTTTTCTACCAAAATTTTGGCTGCTTGTTGTTTCCACAGTGATTTTTGTTGTTTGGTGTATCATTGTAGTGTTTAATCACTCCTCATTTGACTAGGGCTTCTTCAATTTTAAGCCCATTCTTGATTACTTTTTTGAATGTTGGGGGACATTGCAATTCGATTCTATAACTCATCTAATCATTTAAGTTGTCTATAAATAATTCAATCTTCTCCTCTTCAGGTATAGATCGAGGATATCTAATGAACAACTTTCTCCATCATTGTAAGAATGATAAGAATGTCTCATAATTTTTCTGTTTCAGGTTATACAGATCTTTTATGGTTACATTGTGTTGTATGTTGAAGGAGAATTGGGAGATGAATTTTTCAACCAGTTCTTCGAAGGATCGAATCCCTGGTTGTAACTTGGAGAACCATTACATGCAATGGGCTCCCAAACTCCTAAGAAATAACCTCATGAGGTAAATATCTTCTTGTGCAAACTCAAGGCTCATTGTTCTGAATTCCCTTACATGGTCAATCGGGTCTAATTTACCATTGTATTTATCTTATTTAGGAAATTCACAGTGTCTAGGGAAAGGTATCATATCCACACATGGATGAAAAGGGTAAGCAGAAATGTCCTTTAATAAGTATCTTTTTGTGGTTCTTGTTTGCATGTTTTGAATCTGTTCCTGCAGAGTCTACATTTGTGTTGTTAAAGCAACCACTTGATTTGTATCCTATGTGTTGGGTGGTTTTGTTTCATTTGTTTTTGGTGTTTCCTTCAATCGATTCATGTCAAAATCCTTTGGTATTTTTGCACCTAACTCGGCTAACATCAAGAGATATTTTTCCATGTCTTGTTCTAAGACCTTTTCCATAAATTTATGAAAACTTGGATCCTGTTGAGCGTGTTGTATATCCTCTTGAGTTATTTCGTTGGTATTATTTTGTTGGAATTGGTAAAAGGGGTTTTCTTCAGTCATGTTTGGATTTTTAATTTCCTTCTCTCTAATTTTTTTTTTTGCAACCTTGTCAAGATTGGCATACAAGTTTTGGTTTTTTCCACTACATTTGGACCTTTTGTGTTGGGATTAATGTCAATTTGATGAAGCCAAATAGAATGATGTATTCTATTGATGAGGCTAAGTTAAAAACCTGATTACTGAGTTCTTGTTTCGTGATGGTAAGATGCTAGAATCCTGATGAGGAAACTTGACTCAATAATTTAGATTTGTTTTGATAATTTGACACTTTTTATTTTGCAAGATCTGGGGTTATGTTTGAAAATAATTTGACTTGTAAGAACCTACTTTGTTTCAGGTTTTTAGGACACTATATGATCTGTGAAATGTTTTTGACTGGTAAAATTATGTGTTTCAGATGTCAATATTTCTGACGGTTGTTTCAGAAGGTTCTCTATTTTTATTTTTTTTGTTCTATGTAAGCACTAATACAGAGATTAGAAGCAATAAAATAGAATGCAGAAACGCTAAAATTTTTGGTAAAAGCATTGTTAAATAGAGCAGAAGCACTAAAACAGAGTGCAGATGCGCTAGAGGACTGATGAATTCTCTGATACTGGTAATGTTTTTAACACTGACAGAAGCGCTATAAAGTTGGTCAAAAGTGTTGAAACAGACAGCAAAAGTGTTGTTGTTTTCCGTGGAAGCGCTAAAAGATAGCGTAAAAACACTAGAACAGTCTATAGAAGCACTATGACACTTTTTGATCACTGACAGAGTTTGGTTTGTTGTCGACAAAAGCATTGTAATATGGCTCAAAAGCGCTATATTTTTTGTTTAATGCCAAGTAGGGGGTGGTAATATGGGCCTCTCAGCTGCTATGTCTGCTTTATCTTCTTCTTCGTCTAAGACTATGGATGTTGTGAGAAATTGATGGGGTGTTTCATTTTTCTCAAAAATGAATGTTCTCAAACTACTGATGATGTCAGTTTGGGTACCTTCAATGTGTACATTACCTGGCTGAAATATTGGGGTGGTTAGCCCAGGTTGTTGAATAAGAGCCATTAGTTGCCAAATGGTCTTAAGGTATGGTGTATGATGGTTTCAATACCTTATTGCAATGTCATTCATTTCCTATTGCCATGCAGGAGGTAGTAACATGGGTCTTCCTACTGCTATGTTTTTCTTTTCTTCTTCTTTGTTCAGGATAATGGATGTTGTAAGAAATTTATGGGGTGTTTTGTTTTCATCAAAAATGAATGCTCTCAAACTACTGATGATGTCAGTTTGGCCGCTTTCAATGTGTATAAGGCTAGGTTGTATGATAGGTGCTATAAGGCCTGGTTTTTGAATGGGAGTTGTAGGTCACCAAATGGTCATAAGTTGTGGTGGCAACTCCTTGATTTTGGATGTCAAACCTAATGTTTCCAAAGACTTGTATACTATAAGAACTGATCATATCTGGTGGAGTATTCTATGGCAGGTTGTGGGATGGAGGATTGACGAATACATTAACTATGGTTAGATTCCTATGAAAGAGCTCTTCTCTGAATAGGGGTTTGTGTATACAAGGGCTTTATAGCATAATCATCAGTGTAACCCCTATTGAAATCATGAAACCTATGGATGAATGTCCTATGATGAAGTAAAATCTTCCTATTCTGATATAAGAACTGTCTTCTTTTCAAAAGGTTTTTATAATTAAGTGGT
The DNA here is from genome assembly GCA_007258455.2 of Sequoia sempervirens. Lineage (NCBI taxonomy): Eukaryota > Viridiplantae > Streptophyta > Pinopsida > Cupressales > Cupressaceae > Sequoia > Sequoia sempervirens. Next base: position 290,293,614 of record VDFB02281492.1, read on the forward strand.
TTCTTTTGTTTTGTGATTCTCTTGGCAAGAGATTTCTTGACAAACTTTATGGTTTTCCAATCCCTAATCATGTATTTCTCAATTTGATTTTTTCCAAGTTGTTTGTATTTTTTAGGATGATCTTTTATCTAAATTTTAATGATTTTGAAATACACAACAATCAAATGTAGACAATTGTTTTTAAGAGTTGTAATCTAAACAGATAGTGTATGTTCAAAACAACCACACATGGTCCTATTTTCACTGGTTTGATAACAATAAATCACTTCAAACAGACTCACTCTTAATAGTCAAAAGGTCATTGTTATACTCAACAGCCCACATCTTAAAATTTTGTCAACTCACATAGTCGTGTCACCCCCTAGAGGGTGCCCATGTTTTTGTCTTTTCCAGGTGCATACTCAAGGTTAGATTTCTCGATGCCCTGAGCAAACAGTCCTTGGAAATTATATGGTGAGTGTCTTGGGGGCAGATTCTTCCCTCCCTTTGCACTGCGAGTATTACAATGTTTGGTTATTAACTTAGTTGGATACTACACTAGGTTCTTAGAAAGGGTTTCTGTTCGGAGCGGCAAGTGATAAACTCCCTCAGGAGACCTCCCAACCTTTAGAAAAAAGGCTTTGGGGATGGTTATCATGCACACTTCCAGAAAAGGTGGGTTTCCCCAAATTTTCTTTAAATTTTAGAGTGGGGTGGAAAAACCTGGCTTTGGTTTGAACCCACTTAGGTCATTCCTGTAGGGTGAGTACTTTTTCCCACTACAGCAGGCCTTCTACAGGATTTAATAAAGCTTGAAAATGCATGAAATAAAGGATGAGTCTGGCGTTTTGATCACCCAATTAAGGGGAGAGCATATTCCCATCACCACACAAACACAGAAATCAACTTGTTCAATTTTTAGAGCCCAAACTACAATTTTCTATCTATGTGAAGATGTTGCTTCACAAAAAGACATGGTGTTCATCTTTAATTCCAAATTGAAATGTTTGATGACTACCCTAGATTGATAAATTTTAAACCAATTTGAAAATGTGACTATCCTAGGATTGATTCATTGTTAAACCAACTAAAGAAGTGTCTATCCTAGATTGATTCATTTTAAATCCAACTGAAGAAATGAAGTTTACTGGTTGCGGTCACGTCAGATCTAGATAACGAATTACACAAAAGTGTTATGACAAAGGTCAAAAGTGCTATTGAAATTCTCAAAAGCACTATAGAAAATGTCTGAAACACTATAAGATTTTGCAAAAGCACTATAGAATTTTGCAAAAGTGCTAAAACAGATGTTGAAGGTGAACAACCAGACTGATGGAAGTCTTTTGATCGAAGTGTTAAAACATTCCTTCAAAGCGCTATAGTTTTCTTCAAAACCGCTAAAACAGGCAGAAGCGCTATAGTTTCTAGAAGAAGTGCTATAGAATCTTCCAATCGTGCTAAAAGAATCACGCCAAATTCCTGTACAAAAGATTTTCAGAAAAAATTGTTAAAAACATGGGGTTAGGCCCCACGGTGGGTGCCAAAATGTAAGTGTGAATAAGTAAAAAGTAAAAGAACAACTAAAACACTTCTTAATAAGACATTAGATGAAGATTAACATGAATTAAACTAATTTAAAGCACTGAAAACCTTGAAGACGTCTCATTGTCTCCTATCTCCAAAGATTTATCAAGTTACAGAGGCTCTCAGATTTGTAAGCACCGTAACTATTTAAAATGCCTATCTAGAGAACGGAATGGATGCTAAATGCAATGATGTGATGATTGCTAATGATTTATAAGTGGTATGAAGATACTGTAAACTATCCTGACATGAAACCTACTAAATCAAGCTACAGTAAAAACAAAAATTTTGTCATGATATGAAATCTACTAATGCTATGATACTGTGATGCTTATTCTATTGATATTGCTATTGCTATGGTTGATTGATTTCTTGATTGCTATGAATGCCTATTCTTGCAGAGTAAGTTTGCATAAATTGGGATTTCTCAAATGATTTTCATGCTTCAGAAGGTTGTATTTATAGATTTTCGGTAGCAGATTTGCACAAGGGCAGCACAGCAGAGGCCTAGATTGAATCTTGAGAATTGAATGGTGAGAGATTAAGGAGCTTTAGCTGATCATGGGAATTTTTCCTCCCCATGAAAACATCAGGCAAGATGATAGGAAAGATTAGAGGAAGAAGATTGAGAGGATTGCCTACAAGTTTGTCCCCGAAGCTTTCCCATGAATGCCAGTTTAATTAATTAGACTGAAAAATCTAATTTTATTGGTGAGTGAATAGAGGAATATTTGATTTATGCCTTTATTTGAATATTTTTGATTTATTCAAATTTAGCAAAACAGGAAGATTTAATTAAATAAAACAAATATTTGATATTTGCTTATTTAATAAAAAGGAATATGATAATTAAATTAATCTTTAGGGTATCTTTATTTAATTAAGAGGAAATATGATAAGATAATTAAATTACACAAATTATTAAAGTTGTGTATTTTAATTTAAGATAGAATCAATGGATAAAGTATAGAAGAAATAATAATGATAATAATTAAATAAAACAAAGTATTTAATTTTGTTTATTTAGTTAAGAGGAAAATAATATGATAAAATAGAAAAATTAATAATGAACTTAATATAAATAAATATTTCTATTTATTTACTAAGTAGATGAATTTAGGATTAATTAATCAAATAAATCATATTAATTAATTATATTCTCCAGACCATTTTTAGGTGTATACAAAGAGATTGAGTGAAGAAGTGAGAAGAGAACCCAAGATAAAATGGCATGCACAAGAGTACCAAGAAATTGAGGAGATCGAGTGAGGGCATCAATACGATAATGAGGATGAGGTGGTTAGGTATGTCTTTCCAAACTTTCCCTTATAATTTTTATGTGCATTTATGATAGCTAGGAAAATTGTGCCAAGGGTAGACCCACCCAACCCGATGGGATGGATCTACCCATCGACGAGTGGGAGAGGAAGAATGTGTTGATGTGTCATAGTTTAGGTGGATACACTAAAAGGAGGAGGATGGGATTATCCACAAGAGGATAGGTGGTTCTGTCGTAAAAGGGAAAATCTATGGGAGGAAGGGTGATTCCATCCCAAAGGGGTGGATCTGTAGGAGGATGGAAATTTTTGTCCCAAAGGGGAAAATCCACAAGAGGATGGGTGGTTCCATTCTAAAGGGGAGAATCCATAGGATGATGGATGGTTGTGCCCTATGAAGGGGTGGATACGCCTAGAAGAGAGAAGAAACATAAATAAATGAGATAAAATAGAAATAGAGTGAATATAAAATACTGACATCTTGTGTGCAATGAATGCAAAAATTTATAAGTTTGAAGACTCCATAGAGGAGGTCAATGGTGTTGTAGTTAGTGGTGCAGTTCAATGAGGATGATTGCACCTACCCAGATATGTGTGGGTTCAAGAACATGGCACAAATTCTAGTCATCTAGGACCATCAATCCTTATTGACTATCCTAGTGGAGTAATGGAGGTCAAATAATAGCACCTTCCATCTCCTAATAAGGGAGATAATAGTCATGTTGGAGGATGAATGACGAATCCTTTAACTATCAATCCAAGGATCAAGGATACTGGGATTGAGTCTAGAAGTGCCCACACTCTTAAAGAGGATATTCTAGAAAATGGATGTCCCCACATGGGGAAGGGCACTCAATATCGATAGGTGTATCGAGCTAGTTCCAAGAGTGGAACTATATCTATGGGGATTGATCAATGTGGTGCTAATGTTGGATAGGAGTGGAAGGTACTTTAGTTTGACACTAGGGGAGGTTGTAGCGAAGATGATCAATCATCAGTGATGAAACACATGGTGATTGTGTGTTCTAGTGTAGTTATACAAGTACATGCACCTAATTTTCTACCAAGGTGGGAATATCCTCACCCATATCACCCTACTACACATGTGGACATGGGAGCACAATGCGATGGCTTGAATAATATGGTAGAGGGGGTGCTAAGGAGAAAAGGATCTTATGGTCTTTAGCTAGTGAGTAGGATTGTGGTGCAAGGAGGTACAAAGGATTTTGTACTGGAGGAGACTACTAGGTAAGTTGGATGATGGATATATGGTTTAGAGGCCATGCAGGAAGCATGAGGGGTGAGAAGATGATCAAAAGGTGTCACACTTCATGTTTAGTATGTGCTAAATTATAGAATGTGTTGGAAAGAGACACTGCAAATTATTTTTGGTGTTGTCATTGATGGAAACCCTAGTCAGTGACAAATCCGCATAACATCATTTGCTTATACCGACATTCAGATTGAGGGCAGTTATGAAGAACAGAACATCCAGCAGCTTGGTGATCATCAATTCACTTGTAGATTTCTAGTTGTTATTTTGGGTTGTGGATCTCATGGGAGGTCTATCAGTACATCTAATGTGTTGTAAGGAAATCTCAGTGCCTCGTATTAAGTCTTGTGTGAGTTTGGAGATTTGGTTGATACTTTTTTGTTTATCAGTATTTTGGGGCCGACTTAGTCGATAAAATATGTTGCAGATATTCTAGGAATGTTTATTAGAATATTTTTGAGTTTGGTCATTATGTTTTGGGTCCAAGCTAAGTTACGGATTACTATTGTGGATGCACATTGGATAGCTCTTACGATTTGAGCTGACAAGTTGCTAATATTTTCAAGTCTTATTTGGAGCTGACATGTTGCGATTAAATTGCTAATCGCAGATATATATGTATGATCTTTTATATCATTTTGGTGTGTTTGTGTCATTTTTTGATGTGTATTGCGAATACAAAAAGAGTGTTAGGACGATTTTATGCATAGTTTCACTTGTGCATAAAGATTTTGTGGAGCAAGTCAGAGCAAAATTTAAGTATCAGTTAGAAGGACAAAAGATTGACAATCGAGCTTAACCAGAACTATAATCAAGAATTTGTAGATGTTATTCCTTCAATTCATTCTCTTGGATCTAATCCAAATATTTGTAAGGCAGTGTGCCTTCCTATTTTGAGTAGTGAGCTCTAGGAAGTGTTCCTGAATGCAAGTGCATTCCCATATTGTAAAGTTCCTTTTGAGTATTCTCAGATTATATTGTGGATTGGCCATCCACCGTGTTTTTTCCCCTAATAGGGTTTCCACTTAAAAAATCCTTGTGTTATGGTGTTGTTATTTGCTTTATGTTTCTGCATATTTCTCCTAGTTGAATATTTTAAGTGGGTTACTAATCAGAATAATAAAGTAAATTTTTGTTGAACACTAATTCACCCCCCCTCTTAGTGTTTCTTGTTTCCAACAGAATGATACCCCTACCTAGTAGGGAGGTATTGACCTAACAAGGTGCCACTCCAATTTGGTGTGAAACAAGACATACTAGAGGAACCCCACAAATTTATATGGATATCATGAAAGATAGGGGAGTGGGGGCCATAAATAGCCCCACAAATAGCAACACATTCTTGTAGGAGGGTAGAGGATAATATGGGACATGCAGGGTGGGGTAGATGACCTTGGGATGATAAAGAGATATGTAGTGTGGTGGGCATGGTAGAGGCTTATGCTAATGATATTGGGACTAGTATCAAGTAGGATGTAAGTGGCCATCAACGAATTATCAAGCGGTAGAGGAGGGAAGGAAATGATATCATTTCAAAGGATATTTTGGAGGAGGAGGTCATTATGATAAGTAGTGAGGGGAGGTGACAGGATGGATACGAATATCGAGGCATATATATTTCCTAGTATGTGACCCCTCAAATACATGATTCCATCAAGGAGTGGAGAGGACTTGGAGGCATGACTTTTGACAATTGAGAGATGTGTGATAGAGCTATAAGGGTAGCTGCAATAGGTACATGAGGACTTGGTGATAGTCATGACAGAGCATGACAACCTATAGGAGGAGAGGGATGGCTTGTAGGGATATCTAAGCATAGTGCAGGGGGATCTCCTAACAATAAAAGTGAAGTGAGATATCCTAAGGTTACTGTGGGATGCTTGGGGGTTGGAGCAGGCACATCTATAAGGAGATCGAGACAAGTACCACCAGGACAGAGGAAAATGATTAAAGATGCCTATAATAACAAATCCTATACAACTTAATGCAACTAAATATTTATTAAAATGATGAAAGATGCTTAGAATAACAAATCCTAAACAACCTAATGCAACTAAATGATTATGAAAATGATGAAAGATACTTAGAATAAAACCTCCTAAACAACCTAATGCAACTAAATAATTATGAAAATGATGAAAGATGCTTAGAATAACAACTCTTAGACAACTTAAGGAAACTAAATGATTGTGAAAATGATGAAAGATACTTAGAATAATAACTCCTAAACAGCTTAATGCAATGAAAATGATTATGAAAATGATGAAAGATGCTTAGAATAAAAAATCATAAAAAACCTAATGAAATGAAAATGATGAAAGATTTTTAAAATAGAAACTCCTAAACAACCTAATGTAATGAAAATAATTATAAAAAATGATGAAATATTCTTAGATAGTGGGTGATGCATGGGAAAATTGTAGTACATCAATTGACAAAAAAATAGACCCTTGTAGAGGAAGTGATGAAGTGATACATTTGCTCATTTCAAAATCGAGATTAGGAAGGGATTTATGATAGGGATTTTAATGAGATGGGGTATATAGAGAGGATGGGTGGTGGTATGGGATGTGTTGAGAAATTTAGAACCATATAAAGGACTGACATGTAGTGAGAACTTAATTTGATATAGCATGAGATACAATGCACAATGTATGAAGAAAAAAGGTGATAATGTATCACATGCATAGGACTGACACAACAAATTAAAAGGGTTGTCCAACATCTCACAAGGTCGCCAACCTAATTTCATGGATACGATATTGGAAAAACGTAAGCACAAAAGACACCCCAATGTAACACAAGATCTTAGAGGACCTTGGAGGATCTTGGTAGATACCACATGAGGAAATCCAAAAAACACAAAAAACAAAGAAACCATGACCGTGCTCCTATTTCACTAGGCAAAGAACACCATGCTATGATGAATCATGGTGACCTCAAATAAGTAAAGTACAAATCTCAATGTAAATATTAAAAAATCCAAAACACCAAAGAAATAACAAAATATCTCAAGTACCCTTTACCATAAGGATGATAGATGGGTTGATGTGGTCTGATTTAAGGAATTATATATCCTATGAAGACCAAAGATGGATGGGGTAGGACCTAGGATTCTAATGACAAGAGGCAGTCAAAATATTAGAAACCGATAGGGGCTATTGGATGTTGTTTAAGTTCTAGCTTGATATGGGAAATTATCAACATGAGGATGATACCTAATGACAAGTATGTACAATGAAAAATATAGATGGAGACACAAGAGTGAACTTATGTACAAGACACATGACAACCACAATATGGAAAATATATACAACTGATGACAACAAGCAAAAGTATGCTTGTGAAAAATCTTCAAGTATTGGTATTGCATTAGGATTCACAAGATACATCCTAAAACTAAAAAATGAAGCTCAGGAAGTGGGATAGTTAATCCAACTCATCAAATGCTCAACAACATATACGAAGGGATATGTGGATAGGTGGTAGATACTAAAAGGTGGGATGGCGATAGGTGGATGGAATGGTTATCAAAGTTAGATGAGGATGAGTAGGATAATGTAACTACCACATATGTATGATGCTTATTGCTAGGTATTAACAACACACACTTGTCCAAGGCACCACCAAAGGTGATTTTCACCAAAGGATGACTTATTTCTCTTTACTATTTTTTATTTGATTTTTTAATATTTGAGATTTTTTGTGTTTTTCTAATTTTTGAAAGGTGGGATAACTCAGCTAATTTAGGAATATACCTTTTGAGGTGGATGATATTGATGGGTTCATCTAAAGGTTCCCCTTATAGAGTAGCCAACTAATATGTTCCTAAACTAGATTTTTCAATAATAACATAAGGACCTAGCCAATTTGGTTCAAAATTTCCCTTCTTTTCTCAATCATGTTAGTTCTTTTGGATTTCCTTAAGTACAAGATTGCCAAGTCAAACTTGGTGAGGCTTGATATTCTTTTTGTAACTTCTTCTTAGCCTATTATGGTATGCTTGGAGGTGATTATTGTAAGGAAAATTGCAGCCATTGTATGACAATTTCTACTAACCTAGAAGAGATAACAATGCAAATAAGTGATCAGAATCCACATGCAAGAGAATAGACAACATACCCATCAAAGATGACACAAGATATACCCTGGGAAAACCCTCAAGAGGGAAAAATCCAGCCTTCAAAAGCATCCATACTCAATCATATTAATCAGCCATGAAGCAAATACAAGAGTTACAATGAACACTTATGAAGTATAAATCCCTCCAATGCATTCCCATGTGTCCAAGCACGAATCCACACATCCCATTCCATGCTTCACAAATGCACTCTCAAGAAGACTCAATAATGACATCCAAACCACTCATCCAACCTAAACCACTACACATGTGTTTTCCTTTATAGATAAAAGCTCACATAAAATACAACTAGTGGTAAGGTGAAACCATGTACCACAAAACCATGTGAATACAAAACCACTAACCCCTTATTTAATATTGGGTACTAAGACATCACATTATTTAATATTTCCCCAATAATAAATTATTGTCACATGTCTCCCACACATTAAATAATAATACAATGTTACAATACAACATCAAGTGGGTCCCTAAATAATTACCTAGTGTGATTAACAATACCACCGAGGTGTATCACAACTAAATAATTATTTAATTACAAAAATACAATAAATCATTTTATGCAATGGTGTACAACACCATATCCCAAAATTCTCCCACTTGTTGTATACATTGCATAAGGGATCAACACATAAAATACATCGTCATAGCCATACATGAAACCACATGAATATGTAACATGCTCTTGTGCTCCATCAAGATACCTGCAATAAGAACAAAGTGACCACCATCTCAAACAAAAAATCCTCTCATCCTCCAACATACCACGTATGGAAGAAAAGGAACATGCCAAGGTGAAGATGCACCAATCCACGAGCACAAGCATCAAATCCAAGTGATAACAAAGGCTCTCACCAAGTTGTTGTCAACTGAAAAACCCACATGATTAGAAATAGCATCCACAACACATGCTAATACATCCAACCATCCATACCTCCAAGGTATCACTACATTAGTAAACTCATTCCAAGAACATATGCAACCTATAAACTGAAAACATGCTCCATGTACCAAACCTATCAATGAAGTAAATACATATTGAGGAACTCCCCTACATAGGTAATTTCAAAGCATATCGAGTCTACCAACCAAAACTATACATAAAGTTGTGACAAATAAATCAAAACATGAATTACCAATAACAATAACAATGATCCACACATACAACTGAAAGAGTTGCATAATCTCTCACAACATGTTTCCACTATCCTCCTAAAAGAACATGTACATGAACATCCAAAAGAAACCATGAAGAGAGAAACCTATAAACCATAGTGTTTTCCTACCAATAGCTCAAAAGTGTACTATTGTGTCAAGTATAATCTCCTAACAACCCCAAATGAGAAGCCTCAACAACATCCATAACACCTAATCTCATAGATTAAGTACAACATATGAATCAATGTAACAATGCCAACATCGATGTAAGCCTCTCTAATCAAGAAGATATAACTCAAAGTAACCATCCCCAGAACTAGAAATCAGCCCATAAACCATCTCCTAAAAATCCTCATCAAAGAATGAAATCATAAACTCAAATGCACAAGGAGATAACCATGCAATAACATCTCTCAAAGTGAATCCTAAAAAAAAAAAAAATTGTAGCTCAAGATCCATATCTATGAAAGATAAAGCATATAAACTCATGCTAAACCATCCTCAAATGAGTATCAAAATCAATCACCATGAATCAACTCAATCCCATGAGAAATCAAAGCACTAAACATAACACATCTAAAAGATATAATTGGAAAATACCTCTCAAATCATAAACTATCGAGTAGACCAAGAGTGGGGAATGAGAATGCTCCTCTAGGATAACCAAGTCATCATGACTCACTCCAAGAACAATCTCCTCTATCGGTCCATCATGAACTTACGTCCATATCCAAGTGAAAGCCCCCCGATCTTCCTGTTGAAACCTCCAAAGAGTAATTGTCTCAAGAAAATGTCTCTAATCACAAGAGAACTACAACCATCACATAAGTATCCAAGTATCCATGAGTACCTGTAAAAAAACAATCCATGCCAAACTCCAAATGCAACATAGCACCATCATGAAGTAATCAAGAAAATGATCAATGTACCTAATACAAAGAGAACCACTACCATGATCAATGTCAAAGATCTAATCATGAACCAGGAACATAAACATGACATCCATGATCTAACCATCTCCTCCTAGGAGATCACATGCACCATAACATATATATAAACATCCTGGACTCAAGAGAACAAGTACCATGTCAAGCTCTAAATCGGTATCAAGAGTAAACCATGACATAATATCAAACACTCTAAACCAAGAAAATATATCCTCAATCACATAAAGATAACCATACTAATTATGCATCCACGTCACTTCCAACAACTCCCACTGAACCATGATATGAGCTACACATAGCATCATGACAACCATCCTCTCCATGAAGATCATCTAGGTTTGCACGTGCACTCAACTGCAATGTCAGTAACATACAAGTGAAACCAAGATCTCCAAGCCAAGAAGAAACACACAACTTCCAAACCATCATAAATATATCCATCATCGCCAATCCATCACTATCAAAAGCTCCCACTTAAAGTGTATAACCAATGAATGTAACCAGCTATCATGACATCGTGATAATAATCTCTTAATGAAGATCAACCAAGAGTTCCCTCACACAATCAAAGAACTCAAATGCAACATGAGCTCCTCAATAAGAAATAAAAGTAAACCATGATCCTCATACCAAGAAGATACACCGCCAAAATATGAATAAAGAACCAATGTAACACCACCAATAATGCACTTGCATAAACCATCATGACATGCCAAAGTCTCTAAATCATAAGAAACATCCATGACATTGTGATCACCACCAAATGCATCAACAATTCAACCCAACCATGTCCACATATCTGCATAACATAGGCAATTGTATAGGTCTCACATCATGACTATACTTGGTAATACCATCTCACCTCCTCAGCATGACATCAAAACTAGAAAACCGAGTGACTAAACCAAGCCACCAAAACTAAAAATGCATCAACACTGAACTATCTATGGGCATAAACAACCCATGTCTGAGTCATAGGTGCAACAAGTAAGTATAAATTGCCTACAATGCTACACAACTTGTAGATACAACAATGAAGCATACAAATCCAACCAAAGTGATAACTATGTCAAAAAAGAGAGTAATCTGAGATGTACACATGAGAATACAATGAATCCAACATCAAATCTCCTAGATCCAATAATCCATAAGCTCATAGTATCACCATAGTCAAAACAACCCATAAACAACTCAAGATAGAATATTAGCAAATAAATCATGTCAAAAAAACTACAAACCTTATCCACTGTGTAGTTCTCTGAAGGGTATGTGTAGGATCATCATGGAAAAAATAGGCCCTTAAGTGGCGAAAAAATTCAGAAAAATCAGAGTTAGGAAACTTGACGCAAAAATTTCAATAAGTTATCTATATTATTTCAAAAATATGTAAGAATAGAATATGTAGCAAATTGAGTGTAGTTTCTAAACTACTAGGTTTATTTTTTTTAAAATCTATTTGGTGAAAATTTGAAATTTCAATGTAGTAGTACTTAAATTTCAAGGAAAAAATAAGAAGTAGGCGTTTGTCTGACCACCCTAACCACAATAAAATGATAATATTTTTTTATAAGATTTTAGATATAAGTAGAGGACTCATCTCCCGATGTTATGCATATTTTTTTGTAATTTTTTTCAAGTAAATAATTAATTATTATTATTTTTTACAACTTTTAAAAAATATAAAAACTCTTATGTCTAACCACCTTGGTCAAAACTTCATGAAATTCATTTTTTTTTTAATCCTATAGTATGTGAAGCATAGAATGTGACACATGTTTTGGATTCAAAAAATGTGAACCCATTTGAAAGCTATAGATGTCTTTCAATCAGCCTATCAATCAGGACTTTAGTCATAATTTAAATAGAAAATGAATAATAATTATTTATTAAATTCAAAGTAAAGCATAATTTATATTGGTGGAAAGTTGAGAATCTCCTTTAAAAACCCTTTTTGTTTCATAAATTTTGGGTAAAAAAAAGTCTTCAACTACATACCTTACACATACCCATCATATTGCCACTTTTTGGCCAATCATGATCCTACACATACCCTAAACAAGCTTTCTGTTGACTATTTGAAGTCCAAAATCGGACTCTATATGCACCCGATATCACCTTTTGAAGCTCAAATAGAACACATGACTTCCACCAAGAAAAACACTATCAAAAATTAAAAATATAGAAAAAGCTCTACCACCACAATATAGAGCTCTGAGTCACCTTTCCAACGAGTCTAAGAAGAACAAAAAATGACCACCTGAGTGAAAGTTATGCCCCCCGAAAGCAAAAGCACAATTTTAGTATGTGAGGCAAAACATCACCACCCCTGGTGGCTCTCTGGTGGTGGGGTGGTAGCTCGCCAGTGGTGGCAAAGCCACTCGATGATGCCACCCACTGTTGGCTCTAGACCCAAAATTCCATTCAAATCAAATTAAATTTTTGGATATCAAAAATTTCATTAGGCTCCATTAAAAATATTACCAGCAGATTTAATTTCAAATGGTGCAAATTTTAAAATAATAAAAATTTGCATTTAAATGGTTTTCACTGACGGTATATATGATGTGGAGCCCGCCTGGAAGGTGTTGGCAGTACCCTGCTAGATAGGGACCCATTAGCGGCTAAGTTGTTGGTCGGTACCTACCAACAAGGGACTATCAGCCCCTATATGATGGTCAGTTGGTGGGGGCGATCCGACCCCCCTCAGAAGTAATTTAAAAAAAAAAAAACTTTTCAATTTAAAACTTTTTCGATCGGCCCCCCAATTTTTATTTTAGTTTTTTTAATCACATATTTTTGTAGGATGAAATTTTAGCAATGGGACAATTTATTTTTTGATATTTTTAATTTTCTACATATAATAATGTCGACCTTATAATAGCAAAAGCGAATTTTACAGAAAAAATTTGGATTTTTTCTAGTAACCAAAATAGGGAAAATTATATATCAAAATTCGTCTCTTAGCTAACCTGAATCCAACCATGAGGTCCATTTTGTCCTAGGAGGTCATTTGTAAAATTTCCCCCACAAAACCCCCATTTGAATGCACAATCAAGAAACCCTTTTTTGCCCTAATTTTTCCACACCCCAAATCTGCAAAAGACCCATCATAACAACAAACCCAAAACCCTTAGATCTGTAATAAACAACCTACAAAACCCTCATATATTTCCATGTCTTTCATTCTCTCATGCATTTCATAGATTCAAACTTAACCAACATTTTCTCAACCTAGGGTTATAACATAAAAAATAATATCTCCAACCATGAAAGATCTGATACCTCTTGTAAGGAAACTTGCAGCCATTGTATGATAATTTCCACATAACCCAAAAGAGATAACAATGAAAATAAGTGATCATAATCCACATGCAAGAGAATAGACAACATACCCATCAAAGATGACACAATATATACCCTGGGAAAACCCTCAAGAGGGAAAAACCCAACCTCCAAAAGCATCCATACTCTATCATATTAATCAGCCATGAAGCAAATACAAGAGTTACAATGAACACTTCTAAAGCATCAAGCCCTCCAATGCATTCTCATGTGTCCAAGCATGAATCCACACATCCCATGCCATGCTTCACAAATGCACTCTCAAGAAGACTCAATAAAGATAGCCAAACCACTCATCCAACCTAAACCAGTACACGTGTTTGCTTTTATAGATACTAGCTCACACAAAATACAACTAGTGGTAAGGTGAAACCATGTACCACAAAACCATGTGAATACAAAACCACTAACCCCTTATTTAATATTGGGTACTAAGACATCACATTATTTAATATTTCCCCAATATTAAATTATTATCACATGTCTCCCACACATTAAATAATAATACAATGTTACAATACAACATCAAGTGGGTCCCCAAATAATTACCTAGTGTGATTAACAACACCACCAAGGTGTATCACAACTAAATAATTATTTAATTATAAAAATATAATATAAATCATTTTATGCAATGGTGTACAACACCATATCCCAACAATTGTAGGTGTTGAGTTTTCGCTCATCAAGAATCTCTTGCTGACTTAGACATGCAACTTGATACTCCCTATCATTGATGATAATATTTAATGAAATGCGCAAAGACGGGAGTTCCACTTATATCAGGAATATTTCTTCAACACCATAGACTAGTGAAGATATTTTTTCATTTTTTTTAAGAATACTAACCAAGACCTCTTGTTGCTTCTTGCATGTTGAGCTCTATGAGGACACAAATACCCTATTCTTTTACACCACATCCTTTTCCATTATAGCCAAATTATTTCAAAATTTGATAAACTCTTCCACAAATGGCTTTCGTTTCTTTTGAAGAAGGAGGTTTCTCATAATCAATTTCATCATAAGTGGATGTGTAATTTGTGTTTTCCTCTTTGCTAGAAGTTATGGAATCAAATGCTTTTGATGATTCAGTGATACATTGTGTTGATACCATTCCAGCTTCTTTCTCTCTTTTTTTTTTGACTGTGCAATCTTGTATTCCCCCATGAATGTAAGTGTGATATCTAATGATACCCAATCATCATCCAACAAATTTTTCACCAATGAAATACACTCATATTTATCTTCAATTTGTAAAGGTTCCACTTTTGAAGTTGGTATCAATGTTCTAAAAGGACTCTCTATTCTTATTTCGGTTTGTAAACAATTTTCAGATTTAGGATCAACTTTTATCGTGTAAACCTCATTTTTGTATGTGTATTTCATTAAATGATGAAGCATTGAAGGAAATCCTTTCATCTCATGAATCCATGGTCTACCCAAGAGAATATTATATGAAATATCACGAGGCATGACATGGATAGGAGTGTGTAACATAATAGGACCAAATTTAATAGGTAATGTAATCACACCAAGCAGTTGTCTTCCCACATTATCAAAACCTTTGATAGACAAAGCATCTAGTTGAATCAAATTCTTGTCTACTCTAATCTTATCTAAAAGGTGAACACTAAAAAAATTAATCCTTGAAACATTGTCAATAAGAGTATGCCTAATCCCTGTCTTGTTAATAACAACCATTATCATCAAGGCATCATTTTATTTTTGTGTTTCTAAAGGGGGTAATTCATTTTGATGAAAGACAATGTCCAAATTAGGTTCATTAATAGATTTAAGAAAATATGCTACACCATTTGGTTTCACACTAGGAGGGACAACAACTTTATGTAAATCATCTTGAAGCATGTCATGATAAAGATGTGATGTTTGAATCATACCCCACAAAGAAATCTTGGTTGGGGTATTACAAAGTTTCTCAACAAGATCATATTCTTTATCACTACATTGAGGGATATTAGGTGCAAGTGGAAGGTATGGTTGAGGCAATGGAATGGATGTTGGTTGGTATTTTTTGTTTCTTATTGTTTCTAGTGTTATATGTGTGAGCAACTGCATGATAACTTGGTTGTTGTGACACATGATTACTACTAAATTGTTTTGTAAATTTTAGGATATGGCCATGAGGTTTAGGAGGTTCTATGATAAGAGGTAACTTAGGAGGTCCAATAATTAGAGGACTTTTAGGAGTTCCAATAATCAAAGGATATCTAATAGCCAATTGTGTGTTCATAACCTCAACGAAGTTGACTACTTGTTGATTATTTTCTATCGAGGGGGGATATAATGTCACCGTAGCATATTCATCTATGCAATCCATCTTACTATCTTTTGAAATAAATGTATCAATGATTTCATCCTCTTGTCCAACAGTATCCTCCCAATTAGGAGAGGTAGAGGGAGAGAAACAAACAACATTCTCATGACACTTAATGATTGGATCTTCTAACACCAAGATACCTTCTTCACAAGTAGGTGAGGTATTAAGAAAATAACAAACATGATTGCCATGATTTTCCATGATTGTATTCTCTTGCAACAAGTTAACCTCATCCATAGGAGAGATAGAGGAAGAGGGATCAATAAAAATTAAAAAAGAGGAGAAATGAACCCATTTTCACATGCTTGTAACAAAAATTCTTTGAAATGCTTAACAAGATCTACCAATAGAACATGACTTATGAAAAAACAAGATTTTTGCAATGAGAACATGATGTTATGCCATATGGATCAAGCTAGCAATGTTTATAGAAAAAAAACAATTATAAAAATAATATTCAAAAACTGAAACCAGAAATGGGTAGAGATTAGAGACAAGGTTCTGCATAGTGAATTTGAGCTATTTAGTAGAACTAGGTTACCTAGGGTGATATGTCTTGTATAGGTTCTTTTGAAATTCAAAATTTGAGTGTGTGTGTGTTACACTATTTGAAAATCTCAAGTTTGTGTACAAATATTTTTGATAGTGAATGTTTTTCCAAAATTTTCTCAATTTATGATTATGTAATTCAAAGTGTGTGTGCAACAATTTGCAAAAAATTCAAGAAATAACAATTGTAAATGTAATTTCCAAATTTAAGATGCAACAATTAACTAATTCTAATATGCAAAATCTGAGAATGATGATATTAATGCATTTTTTTCACTTTTTGAACTATATTCAATATACCTAAATGCATGCAATGAACACATTCAAGTTTGATTTCAAATTTAAATGACCTAATGCATATTTGTAAATACAATTGGAAAGTAGATTTGAGCTATAATGACTAAAAAAATCCCTATTGCAACTTATAATGTGATATTGTATACAATTTTTTGAATTTTATGCATTTTATGATACAAAAATGAATGCCTAAATGAAAATTAAAAACAATGCAATGCTAAACCTAGATCTAGGATGAAATACTTCAGATTTTAGAAGGTTTATGTTGTTAACATGTTGGGTGAACACCAAAATCAAATGTAGGAAAATTGAAACCCTAGGGTTTTACTCTAAGGTTTCAAAGGTATGGGCTTTTCCACAACATTTCATTTAAGATTTAGGGTAGCGAGGATTTGATGGATTTGAATAAGGTATAAGACTAACTTACAACCTGAAAGGTGATTCAACCTACCCTTGACTATATCTAAGATGAAATTGGGAATGAAATACAATTATTCAACTAGCTTAATGATGCAAATAAATGTTCTGATGCAAAAACAACAAATCTAAGAAGTCATGAAAATTCAAATTATAGAAATGGACTAAGCAAGAAACTATGCACTTGTGATATGAATTCAAAGTAGAATTTTGAGGACTTAATCGCCCTGGGCGACTATGTCCTAGTAGAGGGAGTCTGGATCTGATTTCGTATTCCTCTAATGTTGGATATGAGCTTTTATTTTTCACTTGTCACACTATCAAATCACTATTGAATATTGTTGTAATTGAGTTTCTATTAGATATTGTTGTAATTGAATTTTTGTTTGTTGTCAAGGTGTAGGGTTTGATTGCAATAATAGATAATCAACCTTCAAAATTCTCTCAATCTTCTTTAGATCTGAAACCTACACATTCAAAGAGAGAAGAAAGGTTGTTCCATTTAGGGGCTTGACTTAGTCAAACCCTGTGTTAGTGTTTCCACTTCCACAATGACAATGTCAATGATAGGGAACCTATCCTTTTGAGGGATAAGGCTAAATGATTAAATGAATGATGAATAAAAAATGGATTGCCACTCAGTACCCAAAAATGGCTTCCTTGAAGGACTGAAGTCATACAAATCTCCTCAAGGCTTGATTGTTGTTTGCTTGAATTGCTTGAAGACCTACAAGGGTTAGATCTCACAAACACAATGATAACATAAACATGAAATAAACTCACATACACTTTGGCATGATGCTTTGATATTGAATTGTTGCAATAAATATTTGAAATACTACTCTTGACTTGCTTGATAATGCTCTTGACAATAATTCTTGCTCAATTTTCTCCTTAGTTCTCAAATGATGCAATGACTAAGTATTTATATCCAATTATTCTAATTTCCCAAAAATTAAATCTCGACAACCGACTTTAGACTTTTGAAATTCAAATAATAAAATTCCAACACTAACATATTTAATTTTGGAGATAGAATAGGGGACTAAGTTGCCCTAGGTGGCTATGTCTCAGCTCTATTTTGGATATTTAAGGTGTCAGGGGAAAAATATTAAATAAATGCTTCAGATTCCATTTGCATTTTTTCAAAAAATGATAAAATGGGCCATGAGATGCATAATTTAGGAAATTAGGTGTACAATTAGGTCATTGCACTTAGCGGGGAGCAAAACATAGTGTGAAATTGCCAAGGGTGACAATTTGTGACACTACAATTTCTTTAAATCATATTCCCTTAAATTCTCCTTGTAGTTTAGAGTATATTAGGTTGTGTCCACATAATTATAACTCAATGTTATCAATTTATGCTAAAAAATGCAAAGCCCATGTTTGATAAACCTGTAAAGGGTTACTCTTGTGTGGATTCTAGGTTGCATATTAAGTATGGAAGGCATGAAGGGATTCATCGTAAGGAATATAAACCAATTTCATATTTTTTGTTGCATGTACAATATATTGTATCTCTTCTTTGTAAGAGGTCTTTTATATATATTTAATAGTGAGCCAACATACTTAGTGACAAATATTTAAGGTGTAGTTCTATACAAAAGGTATGGCTTGTTGAAGGCATATTGTGTTGTTATTGTTCTTGTTTATGTTATATTGGACCTCTAGCAACACCCTCCTTGGCCCTACAAATCCAAAAGTGTAGAGGAGTTGTTTGCTTCTTTCAATTGGCCCCTAACTACCACAATCTAATCATAGGTTTTATCTCATTAGTCTAGTCATGGTAAGCCTTAGATCTAGGTCTTGACTTGCCACTCTAAGATTGTGGGTTACAATTTTGGGAGGTAACATTGGGAAAAGTATTCTCAATAGATACATTTTCCTAATTATAGTTGAATGTGGAATTTATAGTGTTAGATATTTTTTGTACAAAACCACCTACAATTATATTTAATTTAATAATAGAACTACTTTAAATGTGATTGATATTTTACATACAAATAAAATTCTCTATAACCTTTTCTCACTTTCTAATATAATAAGTATTATTATTTTATCAAACTACATATTAAAAATAAAATTCCAAACATTTTATTCAATAAAATTTGAAGTAAATAATATATTTTTTATTTTTATTTATCTATGTATATTTAGCTGATAGGCTACATATAGTATGAGAT
This sequence comes from Sequoia sempervirens, assembly GCA_007258455.2. Taxonomy (NCBI): domain Eukaryota; kingdom Viridiplantae; phylum Streptophyta; class Pinopsida; order Cupressales; family Cupressaceae; genus Sequoia; species Sequoia sempervirens. The sequence continues at coordinate 290,313,102 of VDFB02281492.1, forward strand.
TTGAACCTCAAACAAGTCTCACGCCTGCAAACCACTCTTGAGTCATTGGAAAACAAGTTTTAGTTGTTGTTTAATGGTAAACCAACTACCATTTAATGGTAAAAGCCTTCAAAATATCAGGTGAAAGCCTCCAAAATCTCACTTATCACGTAAAAGCTAGATACATATTGATTTTCCAATGGATGGGAACATTCTATTTGCATTTGCAATATTTTTTGTCAATTTGATGAAAACTTTCTTTTTCATTTGCATTCCTTTATATTTTAAATCTATATGCAAATATTTCAAAATCCGATGATACTTAGGGGAGAGGGGCCCATAGTGGACCACCCTAACTTCACGTTTCTCAAAATCCTATGTGGAAATTTCAAATCACTCTCAATTATGTACAACAGTTTATTTGGCAACTCATGTGCTTCTAAATTTTGTTTTAGGGCCAAATCGTCAAATATGATGCCACATCAACATGATTTTTGTTGAGGTATCCAAAAAGGCCCAAAAAAAATGTGAGACCGATAGTGGTGCACTAAGTCATGTTTTATTGATGCGCTAATGTGGCATCACATGATTTGTCACTTTGCATACTTTATGGATAAAAAGTGTTTTGCAGTTGGCTATTAAAATGCTCCACTATGGGGCCCACTAAGGACTACTTCTATCCCCACTATTGGAACTTGCTCCATTATGGGTTCCTCTCCCCTAATTTCTTTAAAGAAAAAATCTAAATTTGTGTAAGCTTATTTCATTCCATTATTTAACACTTATTATTAATTGTTTAATCCAACCACATACAACTAGAATTTGTAGCACAGGACGTCCATGTGCACCCCTACACAAATATGTACACTCTCTAACATACTAACATATATATAGTTTTCTATCGACATAATCCTTGAACCTCCTTTAGATAAGTGCTAATAAATAATAATAACTGCTAGAAGGTACAAGTAATCAAATAGGTCCCTTGCAAGCACTAATGATGTTAATGAGTGGTTTTGTCTTTTTTCATCTTTTCTCTGCGATGCTAAAGTTATCTGGCTTTTATTTCGTTGCTATGTAGGTAACATAACGTTCAAATTTCATCTCAGCTTTAACAGATTTTGTGATCTATTTGTTAAGTTGTACACGGATAGTGCCAAATTTTCCCACGTGAACTGATGACTTGCAGAGGGCATAGGTCATGTCAATACTAAAATCTGGAGAACAAAAATCTACACTATCATCAGTCATTCTGTTTTATTACCAGATCAACATCCCCAAAGTACAATCTTAGGCAATGACAGACCCATTCGGTGGCAATCATCTTCTGTGATAGAAAGTGCTTCAAAAAAGTTCTCAAGTTAAATTAATTAATTTTTGTTCTAAACTTCAAATATTTTCTGTTACTCCAAAACATAAACAGTTTGTAAACAATAAACATCACCATTACTTTATATTTTTAAATCCTGCCCAATAGTGGCGGTAAGGCCACATAAATGTTTTTAATTAATTTTGCTTTGTTAATTGATACCCAAGAAAAGTCCTTTACAACATTTTGTGGCACGAAAAAGTCTTGTAAGTCAATGAGCATGTAGGTAACTCTTAACATAATATATATATTTTTTAAAGAGAACATTTATTTCAATTTGTCTTTTGGACGGCTCTTTTCTTGAAACACCTCTAAAAAAATTCTTTCTAAATTATTAATGTTTATATTGTCGAGAAAATATTTCAATATTGCAATAAAAAAAAGATGTGAAGTAAAAGACACACTCTCAAAGTTTAAGTAGGGCTAAGTCCAAACAACAAGATGAAACAACAATACAACAAGTTACTTAAGTGGTAAGCATGACACCAGTAGAGGGAGGAGGAGGTTGGTGTCATTGGCCCTATATATTAACAAGGTTAGAGTCATCAATGATAGGGTCCCAACCAATAGTCTTTTTTCATTATTGTCATTTGAAGGCGACTAAATCACATGAATGAGAGAAACAACCAAAGCCAAGAATAAGAGCTTGTCGTATTCTGTCCAACCAAGAGCTTCTTGATGAGGATGGGAGGAGATTGAAGGTGAGAAGGAAGGCCCTAAGACTTCCCATGTTTAAACTAATCTTTGGCTCTTTTTGAAGGAGGCTAAGAAGCATGCAACTAAAAGTCATGACCTCCTCAAGTTATTTGACTATGTCCACATTAATGCCTATAAAGAGGAAGTGACCCCAATAGGAAATTAAAGGTGTTGAGACTATAACAACAATACATGCCTGACATTACCCCAATGATCTAACACTTATAGATGTGACACTTCAACTGTAACTTTATTGGCTTGAACTGAATCTACATAGTCACATTAGAGAAAACAATAGTTTTAGTGTAAAATCAGAAGTGAATATCAACAAAGTAACCAATAAAATAGTAGATTTATGTCTCTTCAGATGCTAAAAATAATCTTTGACCTGAAAGCATGCCAAATATAGGTAAATTTAATAAATAACCTAGGCTAATTTCCCACCCAACAAGACCATATGCATTGAAAAAACCACAAATATGAATGATGAAGGGTACTCCCCCCTTACAATCTAAAACTCACAAAAACAATAGATAATGGCACAAACAAAATGCAAGAAGGAAAGCAAATGTTTTCTATTATCACTAAAATGAAAATGAAATTACAACATTATATTTTCCATCACAAGGCTTTTTGATTACATAAATCTGCAAATCTGCAAATCAGAGCCATCATTTACTCTGCTCTAGCCTCTTCTCTGTAGTCCCCCTTTACATCCTTTATTTGGAAGGTGTAACCGCCTAGAATCTTTTGGAAAGTGTAACCATCCTAGAATCTTCTAGAAAGTGTAACTTCCTCAAGAAGATATTTTGAAATTTTATTAATTTTGGTATTACAACTTCGTGGGGTCATAACTTTTGATCCGACTATCGGATTTTCTATTATAATACCTTTTTGGAAAGCTCTCAAGAAATCTTCCCCCATAGAGTAGGGTCAAAAGGCCAACTACCTTCATTTTCCACCAATTTTCAAGCCCATCCGGAGCCTCTAAGTGCCTCAAAATTGACTCCAAAGATTTTTACTAGGATTTTCAAAAATTAAAATTTTAATATCACTCAAATGACAAATTGTATTGAAGTGATTTCTTCGCCATTGGCTTCAATTCACCATTCCAGAGGCCTGTGTAAGATTTAGTGTCAAACTGTGCATAAATGCAAACTTACTAAAATAGTAACCCTGCCAAATTTAGCCCTTATTGAAAAGAAACAACATTTTTTTTGGGTGATGCAAGATTTCTCTTTCACCCTAGATGCTCCTGCATCAATGAAGGACTTGAAAAAATAAAAAATATAATTCTAGGGTTCCTAAGCTCTAGAATAAAACAAAAAAAAGGTGCTTAAGATTCTTTTGATGTACACAAAACTAGCAACAAGAATTGACAACTCCCAAGTGAGCCAATCTAGTATGAAGAAGATGCCCTTGATAAGGAATACACTAAGCAAAATGAGCAAGCTTCAGTTCAAGAATCATCTAGACCAAACAATCTAAAATTTGTGGCATCAAGTACCTAGAAAAGACTAGAGATGTCATATATGATTCAACTTGAAAACCATGGGTAGGTTAGGCAAAAGTCAAGCATATCCCTTGTGTGGCCTATAATTGTAAATAGTGTGTCTAGATACTATCTCAAATATTCCCACCAAGGATTTAAGGTTTTCACCCTAATTTTGTGAAGCATTGAAGTAGTGATTGTCTAGTTAGTATTAAAGTACCTATTGGAGCCTAAAATTAACTTTATGTTTTGGCCAAGAAAAGAAATTCGTGGTAATCTTGGAAAAAATATTAGGCAAAGTCTTGATTCCCCCATTATATAATTTCAAAGCATGAACCCATGGGACCTTAGAAATTGGGTGTTATTGATAGGAATGAATGAAAATCCACCAAATAGATTATTGATTAATACAAAATCCCTTGTGAAAGTCTTTTCCATCCCTAAAAATCCTTGGTTTAATGGCTTCTCAAGATTTCCAAATACTTTTGATAACAAAATTACCCTAGATCTGAATGGATTCTTTCATGATAAGAAGGATATGGATCCTAAGGAAATTCAAAGATGGGTTCCTAGAGGATGCATCAGAATATATATGCAATGCTAGAAACTAATAGTTTCAAGGATTTCTCCCCTTCAGGGCTTTGATGATCCATTTATCATATTGGACTACACCTTGGTGTCAAATTGAAAGCAACATAAGGCATCCAAAACCATAAGGAATACAATAATCTAAATCCAAATAGTACAATCCTTTATCATAATAAAAAGAGGCCCATAATAAGTCCATATGTAGATTCTTAATATTAAATTAGGGGGCTTTAGACGAAACCTGACAAGAAGAGCAGTAGAGGTGTGGTAGCAAAATTTTTGGAGCACACCTAGAATTTTATTGCAAATGAAAGAGGCTTAGTAATATAATATGCCAATTTTTTCTCAATTATGGAAATGAGATCTTACCAAAAGTGGAATGGGAATCTTGAAAGACAAAAGGAATTCCTAGAAAAATTCTCCATGAAATGCATTCCCATCCATAGGAGTCTAACCAACTAGGCTTAAGAAAAAAATATACCATGTAAGATTGAGTTTTCTTCCTCTAAATAATTGACTCTAAATCTTTATTAAAAATATATAGGAATCACAAGGCATGTTTGACATTCTCTTCTTCCTCCAATAAAGTAACAAAGGATGCATCCACATCATATCCATTGATTAGTTAATTAGTGGAATTAGGAAAATAAATATCTTTAACTAGGTTCTATGAGATAAGATGAGCCAATAGGAGCCAAAGGCTTACATTGCAATCACATAAAGGATAAGAGCCAAGGGGAATCCTTAATGAATGGACAAAAAAATACTAAAATCATTGGATTGACAAAAACATCAATGAAAACAATTTGGAATAAACACACAAATGAGGTTCAAATCCTAGTACTTTCAACATGGAAAGAATAAAAGGCCATTCAATGTGGTCATGGGTTTTGGAAAAAAAATTAAGAAAGAGAAGTAGTTGTTGAGAACATCAAGCCCATTCCATCCCTTCCCAAATAGAAATAATATTATCAATACCTAGATGTAATAAAGCCAATTTTCTTAGGATGAACTAGTAGGGAAAAATATTTAAAAAATCAGATAAGAGATTTGGCAATGATCTAGCTAGAGATATTTAGTAATTTGGTTGGTCCCTAATTGGAAATGTCCTCTACATCACCAACCATAATTATGAATTTAATAGTTCTTTTATTTATTAAACTATGTAATGAATTGGAGTGCAAAAATTCAACGTACACCTTATGAATATCTTTTCCCACTAAATCCTAGAGGATAAGTTATAGAATTCATAAGAAAAGCATCAATACAGGGATCTTTATTATTGTCCATGGTGAAAAGAATGTCAAAAATGTCCTCTTTAGCAAGAAACTAGTCACAAATAATATATTGAGAATTAGATACCTTTAAAGGAACCACATTTAGGAATTATTTTGAAGCATTATTTAATTCAAAGTGTTCTCTTGAGCTATAAAAAAATTTCACAATGTTAGAAAAAGGCTTGGAGAATTCCTAAAACCTTAGTCAAAAAAAATTGGCCTTAATTGTGTAAGGAAAGCTAGATGCGGAAACAACTCTCCTACCGTCAAAACCTCAGGAAAGAATGCAGATATACTTTTAAATTTTTCAATTACAGTTCAATTAAGATGCACTATGAAGTAGATAGCAGAAACAGAGTATTTGACAATCACACATGAACACCAGATATACGTGGAAAAACCCTTATGGGAGAAAAACCCACCACACCAAGAGAAATCACTTTGTATTATAGTAATGGAGATTACATACAAATGTTAGACTTATCTTTCTGGTGTTTATTTACAGCAGCATTCACCATGAACAATCTTGTACAGGAACCTTCAAGTTACAGTCTTCACATAATAGAATTCATTCACTGATACAATTCAAACTAATACAACAACTGTTGATAGAACCAACCATCGAACCCACGAGCATCTGCAACTTCAACCTATATTCATGTTTTTCCATGTCTATCGAACTTCCTCACAGAACTATCACAACAAACCAACTGCTAGCGGTTCACATTCGGCTCCTCCTATTCATCCACGAGATGCCACATCGAAAAGTCTCACTCCGTCAAACAGCTTCAAGCTGTGTTGTCATATCGGTGAGAAACTGAACGTGTCTCCCCAATGCCAACACAGTAAACACTCGATATCACCAAGACTCCATCCTATCGCCAAGATGTTACATCAAATCCAGAGAGCTATCACTCAGCTTTCGCCATGTCGCCAAGACATATCACTTTCGCTGAGACATCATACCGAAGCCTCAAAGTCACACAGCCGTGAGTTCTCCATTCGAAAAGACTATCGCTCTTCGATGAGACCACATACCGATATTCAAAGTCACAATGATCTCAACATTCCTATCGGCAAGACTTACCGCTCACCAAGAGGCTACATCGAGATATCTTATGTTATACTGAATCCATCAGCAATCGCCAAGACTATCGTCCTTCGCTGAGACTTTACTCTGAGATCTTTAAGCTACATCGAGCACCGAACGATCGGCAAGACTTAACACTCTTGCCAAGACCTTTCCCCGATCACCTTGAGTTACTCCGATGAACGTTTGGTTGTATCCCCGTCGGCAAGAACTTTATCGTTCACTGGGACTTCTTCCCGAAGCCCTTTGAGTTTCCCCAAAGACACCCGTCGCTGTGAGTCTCCCTAATTCCCGATAAGAACATACTGTCAGTGAGACATAAACACATCGCTAGGAGTTCATAGCAAACACCCAAGACTCTCCCCGATATCTGATTGAATGGCCTATTGGCCAAAGATCTCTACAAATGGTGAGAGGTCACAGTGAAAAAAATGTCACAGCGACAGACTCCAAGGTAAACGACGTTAGGCAAGACTTCTGCAAGGTCACTGTGACCTGTACAAAACATGATGTTCTGCTAGTCGGCTAGACATAAGAGCTATCACACCAACTTGACTCCAATGGAGTTTTCAGCCTGTGATGATTGAGGCATACTTTTCCAACAATTTGATTTTTTTAATGGCTTGAGAAGTATGTAAAGCGTGCAAAAATTTCTTAGAAACTTTATCACCAAATTTTAGCAAGTGAAAATAGGATTTAATTTGAGCGCCTTTAGCTATATGGTTATCTACAATTTTCTTCTATTAGTTGATTTTATAAATGCACAAGTGTAAGGTAGAACCTAAGGTTTGATATTCCAAAATGGAAATTGTTTAGTAAAGCTTGAAGATGGTGGCCTCATATGAGTGGTATTAGAAGCAAGCCACGTGTTTCCCATAAATGTGAAACAAGTGAGAGGCTTGTTTGATGCCATGTTTCCATCAAGTAATCTAGCCTATTTGATTAATAATTCTAGATTATAGGTTCTAAACATATTGAATGTGGGCTAATGTAATTTGATGAGCAAGCAAAGACATGTTTAAGAAAAAATGAGTCTTCTTAGCCTTGGGTTTGAGAAAATTGTATTCAGTACAATACAATTTTAGGAAGTGGTTTGAATGGATAACATTTGATAAATGGTACACTAATAAGGAATAGAAATTGGAAAAGGAAAAATGGACTAGGTTGACAACATAGCTCTATTAAATACTTGTAAAATCTATAAAATATATCCCTAAGGTTGCTCCATGTTTAATAGATTGTATGATCATGATGTTTCCAAGAGTGGGATTGTAGAGCCCTCATTTATTGTGCATGTAGTACCAAGACTATCTTTCAACTACTTTCCACCTCATATGCTAGGTACCACATTTATTGCAAGCCAATTTCATCATATTAAAATCTCTATATAGAATCCAAATGGTGTAATTAATTCAATTAGAAATATTTCTTTAGAGAAGAGATCACTCAAAAACATTATTAGAAGTATAAACATTAATTACTCTAAAGGAATGATTATCAAGGTTGAAAAGAGCCCAAAATGCTCTGTTGGTGGGGTGACATCCATAGTAAGATAAATTCTAATGCCACTTATGAGAGATAAAGGTAAAAATACCACAACAACTCATTTCATGATTTCCAAAAAAAAATGAATAATAAGCCATATGAAATAGTATACAAGAAAAAGTAAAAAACTAGAAATTTTAACTTCTTGCAAGTAGATAACATCTAAACCTAGAAATCTTTGTCAAGCATCTCTCAAAAAATATTCTCTTAGGAAGTCCATTAGACATTGAAAATTATAGGATATGAAATGAATGGATTAGAATTAATAGTAATGTCCACACTATCCATTTTATTAATAGATGCTCTCTAACAACTCATCCTCTACATCGAAACTATCTATGTGAAAAACTAGTTGGTTGTGTCATTATTTGTATAGAACATACTAACCCTCTTCTAGATTATTATATGGACTATGAGAATTTTATTGAAATGTTGGGAGAGGAGAGGAAGATGAGTGAGTAATAGATTCTAGTTGAGGAGTTAAAGCAAATTAATCTTATGATGTTCTTGTGAACTTTATATTACATCACTAGAAGACTCACCAAGTGAGAGAAAACCCACTTTCCCTATATTCTAAAGTTTTTGAAATTGAACAACCTCAAGACTTGAACAAATATCCACCATTAGAAAATAAGGATTTAGGTGGAGCATTAATCAGTGTTAACATTATTGTTATTATCTTGACTAACCACAATTGACAATCTTGATTTTTTTAAGAGGAGCATTAGTAGTCAAATAAGGAATAAGTTTGTTGTGATAAAAAACCAAGGGGAAATATCTGATCTCATGATTAAAGGATTGACAATAGAAGTGTTTGAAAAGTTCAAATAAAGAACAAACTTAATATGTTGCATTTGGCTAATCTAAATTTCAATGATCTTCTTAAGGTTTTTTAAGTGATCGATTTTTACATAAACATGTTTTTATGGTTGATCCAAGAAAAATTATCTAAGTGTTCATTTTTGTGTTCATGTACTAGACATGAGACCTTATGGTCTTTATGTCTAGAGATCTCTCTATATCCATTTTTAATTGGAGTTTCTTTTGTTTCACTTGCCATGTTGCAATTTCTTATCATTCTTTTGGAAAGTTGTTGAATTGTCAAGTAAAGGATTTTATCATGCTATCAAACAAAGGTATCACATTTTTAGAAATAAATTAGATGTTGAAATCCAAGTGGATATATATATAAATTTAGATATTTAGGAAAAGGATTAATTATTTTTTATAGAAAAGTAGGAATTTTTATATAGTTTTCTTTTTCAAGGAACATACTAAAATAGATATTGTTTACCCCTACTTGATTTCAACCATTTAAAATTAAAGAATTACATAAATAAATTTATGTTAAATAATTATGCAAAGAATCAAATATATTCTATTTATTATGACAACAGTTGGTGAAATCTTAAATGAAAAAGACACATGGATAGAATGGAGTAGAAAAAAATATTTTAAATTATTTATGATGGAGAAACACGACCTACAATACCAAATATTGCTAAAGAAAAGGAATCATGGTAGTATAAGAATTCTATTCTTGGCTTTGACAAGGGCTTCTATTAAAATATATGTGTTTCAACACATACTATTATAATTGTGAAAACACAAACAAGACAAGATCAAATAAGAAACTAGAACACCTTCCACACATAAGAATTGCAAAACAAAATATTGTTTCCTCAAAAAGAAAAAATTACAAGAGATACCAAGAGCTTTCACTAAACTTCTAGAGACCATAATACAATGGAAGAGAGTTCTAATAAGAGAAAACCCTAAATGAGAAAGGGATTAGATCATGACAAGTGTTATCATCACACATGATGAAGTAGAATGATATAATAATAGCTCAATCTAATAAAAGATAAAAACACTCCTAATTTTAGCTCAAGTGCATAAAATGAAATTATCCTAATAATCAGTAAAAGATTAATTAATTATTAGCTAATGAATGATTACTCTAACACCCCCTTGAGTGTAACTTAGGGAGTAGCTAAAAACTCTAAAAATTGAATGCATAAAAAGAAAATAATGCATGCATGGGTCTAAAAAAAAATGGCTTGATGAGGTACCCATGTACAAACAATCTAATCTCTTAGAACTAAAGAAAAGGAGAAAAAATCATGGGAAAAACTCCTCCCCAAAAGAGAGAAATGTAAATGAAGGACTAAGAAACCTATAAACCAGTGTCCCAAAAAGAATAGGAATGTGAGAACATCATTGAAGCATGACGAAGTTGTAGACAACTATTGAATGTCGATTGTTATAGTGTTGTAATGGAGAACCTCCTCTGAAACAAATGATGGTCAAGATCAAGAATACAAGAATATGCATGAGTTCCCCCAAAAATACTAGTAAAAAATGATCAAATGGAAAAAAGGCAAACATCTAGCACTTAAAGATATAAATGGCACATGAATTTGCATGAGTGACCCCAATGAAACTATTCAAATATGCAAGATGCAAGTCAAAAATATAGTTACCAATAGTATGAAGAACACCGATGAAGTGAAAATGGAAGGTCGCCTCCAAAAATAAGAATCCAAGAGTGTACATATGGTAAATGCTCCATCTCACTGAATGTATGGGTAACCAACTATTGCATTTTCCTAGTATATGAACACATATTGAATACATAGATCACTCGAAAATGAAACCAAGGAAGCATTAGCACCAACAATAGAAACCCCCCCATAATTCTAACAAGGAAGGGCCATAATAGGTCCACTAAAACTATGACATCAAGAAGTGCATGAAGGAGAATCAAGAGCATTTGAATGTGAACATGAAAGTATCTATGTAACTAAAAAAGGTCTTACAAACAAGGCACACATGCATGAAGAAAAAATCACTAGGATTCAATATTGTCATGGAAGAAACACTCACTTGAAAAAGGTTTGATAGAAAACCAAAGGCACTACACAACCCCCCATGACACTTTATAACATAGTGTGAGTAAAAAATGCATAACAAGATGTGTGAAATCCCCAAAAATCATGTACAACAATAGCACTTTATCTCAATATGTCTATAAAAGAGAAAATTCTTACAAGACATGTCTACAATGCCCAAATAGAAAAAAATACTAGAGAAAAATATAGAAAAAG
>VDFB02281492.1:290324344-290417673 GCA_007258455.2 Sequoia sempervirens
AAATCATTTGAGAAATCCCAATTTATGCAAACTTACTCTGCAAGAATAGGCATTCATAGCAATCAAGAAATCAATCAACCATAGCAATAGCAATATCAATAGAATAAGCATCACAGTATCATAGCATTAGTAGATTTCATATCATGACAAAATTTTTGTTTTTACTGTAGCTTGATTTAGTAGGTTTCATGTCAGGATAGTTTACAGTATCTTCATACCACTTATAAATCATTAGCAATCATCACATCATTGCATTTAGCATCCATTCCGTTCTCTAGATAGGCATTTTAAATAGTTACGGTGCTTACAAATCTGAGAGCCTCTGTAACTTGATAAATCTTTGGAGATAGGAGACAATGAGACGTCTTCAAGGTTTTCAGTGCTTTAAATTAGTTTAATTCATGTTAATCTTCATCTAATGTCTTATTAAGAAGTGTTTTAGTTGTTCTTTTACTTTTTACTTATTCACACTTACATTTTGGCACCCACCGTGGGGCCTAACCCCATGTTTTTAACAATTTTTTCTGAAAATCTTTTGTACAGGAATTTGGCGTGATTCTTTTAGCACGATTGGAAGATTCTATAGCACTTCTTCTAGAAACTATAGCGCTTCTGCCTGTTTTAGCGGTTTTGAAGAAAACTATAGCGCTTTGAAGGAATGTTTTAACACTTCGATCAAAAGACTTCCATCAGTCTGGTTGTTCACCTTCAACATCTGTTTTAGCACTTTTGCAAAATTCTATAGTGCTTTTGCAAAATCTTATAGTGTTTCAGACATTTTCTATAGTGCTTTTGAGAATTTCAATAGCACTTTTGACCTTTGTCATAACACTTTTGTGTAATTCGTTATCTAGATCTGACGTGACCGCAACCAGTAAACTTCATTTCTTCAGTTGGATTTAAAATGAATCAATCTAGGATAGACACTTCTTTAGTTGGTTTAACAATGAATCAATCCTAGGATAGTCACATTTTCAAATTGGTTTAAAATTTATCAATCTAGGGTAGTCATCAAACATTTCAATTTGGAATTAAAGATGAACACCATGTCTTTTTGTGAAGCAACATCTTCACATAGATAGAAAATTGTAGTTTGGGCTCTAAAAATTGAACAAGTTGATTTCTGTGTTTGTGTGGTGATGGGAATATGCTCTCCCCTTAATTGGGTGATCAAAACGCCAGACTCATCCTTTATTTCATGCATTTTCAAGCTTTATTAAATCCTGTAGAAGGCCTGCTGTAGTGGGAAAAAGTACTCACCCTACAGGAATGACCTAAGTGGGTTCAAACCAAAGCCAGGTTTTTCCACCCCACTCTAAAATTTAAAGAAAATTTGGGGAAACCCACCTTTTCTGGAAGTGTGCATGATAACCATCCCCAAAGCCTTTTTTCTAAAGGTTGGGAGGTCTCCTGAGGGAGTTTATCACTTGCCGCTCCGAACAGAAACCCTTTCTAAGAACCTAGTGTAGTATCCAACTAAGTTAATAACCAAACATTGTAATACTCGCAGTGCAAAGGGAGGGAAGAATCTGCCCCCAAGACACTCACCATATAATTTCCAAGGACTGTTTGCTCAGGGCATCGAGAAATCTAACCTTGAGTATGCACCTGGAAAAGACAAAAACATGGGCACCCTCTAGGGGGTGACACGACTATGTGAGTTGACAAAATTTTAAGATGTGGGCTGTTGAGTATAACAATGACCTTTTGACTATTAAGAGTGAGTCTGTTTGAAGTGATTTATTGTTATCAAACCAGTGAAAATAGGACCATGTGTGGTTGTTTTGAACATACACTATCTGTTTAGATTACAACTCTTAAAAACAATTGTCTACATTTGATTGTTGTGTATTTCAAAATCATTAAAATTTAGATAAAAGATCATCCTAAAAAATACAAACAACTTGGAAAAAATCAAATTGAGAAATACATGATTAGGGATTGGAAAACCATAAAGTTTGTCAAGAAATCTCTTGCCAAGAGAATCACAAAACAAAAGAAACCACTTAATTATAAAAACCTTTTGAAAAGAAGACAGTTCTTATATCAGAATAGGAAGATTTTACTTCATCATAGGACATTCATCCATAGGTTTCATGATTTCAATAGGGGTTACACTGATGATTATGCTATAAAGCCCTTGTATACACAAACCCCTATTCAGAGAAGAGCTCTTTCATAGGAATCTAACCATAGTTAATGTATTCGTCAATCCTCCATCCCACAACCTGCCATAGAATACTCCACCAGATATGATCAGTTCTTATAGTATACAAGTCTTTGGAAACATTAGGTTTGACATCCAAAATCAAGGAGTTGCCACCACAACTTATGACCATTTGGTGACCTACAACTCCCATTCAAAAACCAGGCCTTATAGCACCTATCATACAACCTAGCCTTATACACATTGAAAGCGGCCAAACTGACATCATCAGTAGTTTGAGAGCATTCATTTTTGATGAAAACAAAACACCCCATAAATTTCTTACAACATCCATTATCCTGAACAAAGAAGAAGAAAAGAAAAACATAGCAGTAGGAAGACCCATGTTACTACCTCCTGCATGGCAATAGGAAATGAATGACATTGCAATAAGGTATTGAAACCATCATACACCATACCTTAAGACCATTTGGCAACTAATGGCTCTTATTCAACAACCTGGGCTAACCACCCCAATATTTCAGCCAGGTAATGTACACATTGAAGGTACCCAAACTGACATCATCAGTAGTTTGAGAACATTCATTTTTGAGAAAAATGAAACACCCCATCAATTTCTCACAACATCCATAGTCTTAGACGAAGAAGAAGATAAAGCAGACATAGCAGCTGAGAGGCCCATATTACCACCCCCTACTTGGCATTAAACAAAAAATATAGCGCTTTTGAGCCATATTACAATGCTTTTGTCGACAACAAACCAAACTCTGTCAGTGATCAAAAAGTGTCATAGTGCTTCTATAGACTGTTCTAGTGTTTTTACGCTATCTTTTAGCGCTTCCACGGAAAACAACAACACTTTTGCTGTCTGTTTCAACACTTTTGACCAACTTTATAGCGCTTCTGTCAGTGTTAAAAACATTACCAGTATCAGAGAATTCATCAGTCCTCTAGCGCATCTGCACTCTGTTTTAGTGCTTCTGCTCTATTTAACAATGCTTTTACCAAAAATTTTAGCGTTTCTGCATTCTATTTTATTGCTTCTAATCTCTGTATTAGTGCTTACATAGAACAAAAAAAATAAAAATAGAGAACCTTCTGAAACAACCGTCAGAAATATTGACATCTGAAACACATAATTTTACCAGTCAAAAACATTTCACAGATCATATAGTGTCCTAAAAACCTGAAACAAAGTAGGTTCTTACAAGTCAAATTATTTTCAAACATAACCCCAGATCTTGCAAAATAAAAAGTGTCAAATTATCAAAACAAATCTAAATTATTGAGTCAAGTTTCCTCATCAGGATTCTAGCATCTTACCATCACGAAACAAGAACTCAGTAATCAGGTTTTTAACTTAGCCTCATCAATAGAATACATCATTCTATTTGGCTTCATCAAATTGACATTAATCCCAACACAAAAGGTCCAAATGTAGTGGAAAAAACCAAAACTTGTATGCCAATCTTGACAAGGTTGCAAAAAAAAAAATTAGAGAGAAGGAAATTAAAAATCCAAACATGACTGAAGAAAACCCCTTTTACCAATTCCAACAAAATAATACCAACGAAATAACTCAAGAGGATATACAACACGCTCAACAGGATCCAAGTTTTCATAAATTTATGGAAAAGGTCTTAGAACAAGACATGGAAAAATATCTCTTGATGTTAGCCGAGTTAGGTGCAAAAATACCAAAGGATTTTGACATGAATCGATTGAAGGAAACACCAAAAACAAATGAAACAAAACCACCCAACACATAGGATACAAATCAAGTGGTTGCTTTAACAACACAAATGTAGACTCTGCAGGAACAGATTCAAAACATGCAAACAAGAACCACAAAAAGATACTTATTAAAGGACATTTCTGCTTACCCTTTTCATCCATGTGTGGATATGATACCTTTCCCTAGACACTGTGAATTTCCTAAATAAGATAAATACAATGGTAAATTAGACCCGATTGACCATGTAAGGGAATTCAGAACAATGAGCCTTGAGTTTGCACAAGAAGATATTTACCTCATGAGGTTATTTCTTAGGAGTTTGGGAGCCCATTGCATGTAATGGTTCTCCAAGTTACAACCAGGGATTCGATCCTTCGAAGAACTGGTTGAAAAATTCATCTCCCAATTCTCCTTCAACATACAACACAATGTAACCATAAAAGATCTGTATAACCTGAAACAGAAAAATTATGAGACATTCTTATCATTCTTACAATGATGGAGAAAGTTGTTCATTAGATATCCTCGATCTATACCTGAAGAGGAGAAGATTGAATTATTTATAGACAACTTAAATGATTAGATGAGTTATAGAATCGAATTGCAATGTCCCCCAACATTCAAAAAAGTAATCAAGAATGGGCTTAAAATTGAAGAAGCCCTAGTCAAATGAGGAGTGATTAAACACTACAATGATACACCAAACAACAAAAATCACTGTGGAAACAACAAGCAGCCAAAATTTTGGTAGAAAAACATAAATACTGGAAGCACTGATGCTACAATTGAAAATACAAAATCAGTATTCAATTTGACAGCAACAAATGTAAAAAGAAATCAAAGCAATACTCAAAACAATAAAACCAACAATGGGGAATATCGACTGTCATATCAAAGACAATCCAATCGACATATATTTACCCCATTAGGACAAACTTTGAAATCAACAATGAGATAGCTCATTGCAAACAAACTTATCAATTTACCAGAAGCCCAAAATTGGGAGCCAAAGGTTAAACCATCCTGGTGGAACAATGCCGATTATTGCAAATTTCATAAAAATAAGGGATATAAAACAAATGAATGTATGCAATTAAAAAATTTGATACAAGGCTTTATTGAGGAAAAGGTGTTTGTTGAAGGGCATCAAACAAATAATGATCATTGTGCATTTACGAATCCATTACCCAACTACGAAAAAGAGGAGTCTTCTTCAAATGGTAAAGGAATAAGTATAAACTATGTCTATGACTCCATCATTCATTTCCTCTCAGAGGTTGAGAAAAAACAACATTGATAATCAATCAGATGACACAAACATCAATGACATTGAATCCATGAACATGATACCAAACATGAACACATCTGACAATTAAATCAATGTCCTAAAGATTAGGGAAACATGAGACAATCAACCAGTACATGTACCAACAAGGGTGCAGTCCAAAGTGATACTAAAAGAGTCTCATCTAAAAATGCTGCTCCCCCATCACATCAATACAACATCATGGACCAATTACAAAAGATACCTACACAAATATCCATTTTGGAACTTCTCAAAATTTCACCATCACAAAAAGAAGTTCTGGAACACGCTCTAGTAGCTACAACTGTGCCCAATAATTTGGATGTTTGTCAATTCCAAGCCATGGTGGGACATCTTACCAAACCTCATTATCTATTGTTCTCTGAACAAGATGATGTGTCATTAAATCACCCACACAATGCAACCTTGCACATAGAAGTTCTAATCCATAAACACTGTGTCAAGCGTGTCTTAATAAATGGTAGAGCTGGATTAAATATTTGTACTTTGAAACTAATTCATGCATTAGGCTATTTTGACAATGCCATTGATGCCAGAAGAAAGATAACAATAAAGGCATATGATGAAGAAGAAAGGTATTCCAAAGGGTTGATTGTACTTCCAATTCAAGTAGGGCCGATTGTCAAAAACATTATTTATCAAGTGTTGGACAAGGATCTAACATATAACATACTCTTGGGTCATCCATGGATCCATGAAATGCAAGTGGTACCCTCAACATACCACTAATGTTTGAAATTTCTAGTAAATGGATAGGAGGTCACAATACCAACTGACAACAATAATCCACAGACTTGCAACATGCTAAATGCAAATAAGGACACTCTGGTACTCCACAACATAGAAGTTAACACTTCCACTTCATCTAGTAGTGAGAGATAACCTAATTTCATATCTATGTGGGTTGAGAAAAGGATCAAGCAAAGGAAATAACTACTACAGACACAATTTTATCAAACACTGAAGGTCCTATAAATGAGTTATCACAACAATTTGTAGACAAATTCTAGTTGAAGGACAAAGGCTTAGGAGAATATTCCCTTGAGCAATATTTGTGTCTATCACAATTGCTACCATCACCAAAATCTTATGGACGACCCACATCAAATACATCACATTCATCACAACCAATCACACCTCTCAATGAAATATTTGTTAAAGTAGGCACCCTTGAAGATGAGTCAGAAGACAAAGCCATTCTCAATTGGCTATACAAGGATGAAGAAGCCTCGACATCAGCAAGTGTCGACATAAAAAAAATAGTATGGAAAAGGGAAGGCTATCTTGGAAAAAATGGGCTATGAAGGCCAAGGACCAATTTTTAGAAGAAAGGATGGTATTATAGAACCTATTAAACCTCTAACACTAGAGTCTAAGGATAAAACATGATTAGGCTACACAGGGGAAACAAAAAAGGAAGTAACTCAAAAAGTGGTAGAAGGGATTCTACAAATGAGAGATGGTTCTAAAACTGATTCAAATGAATATTAATGGGATCATTTATCTGCTACATCATATATTGACAAAAAAATTGATGTCATTCAAACATATGCACCCTCACAAGAGGAGGGACAAAGTTCAGGAAATAGACCATTTGTAATGGGATCAACAAATATCGATGACTCAAGTGAGGATGATCAAACATTGAATGAGACAGATGACTTGGAGGTAAGTACTATCATAGACCTCAACCTTCCTACCAACAACTTCGACCACCCAGCTATCAAAACACTTATAGCTATTGATCTTACTCAACCTGATGACTTATTACCCTTGAGACATCCCGAACTTATTGACTGGGAACCCACTGAACCTATTCATGTACCAGTCTTCTCAAATGATGAGGCCATCATAAACTATCTTTGTAGTGACGAACTTGATATAAATTCTATCCATAACACTCATAACGACACCTCACAAATGAAGAGTGCCAAATCTTTCAGTTGCAAAAATGACAACAGGAAAAATAAATCTAATGGTGAAAACCTCTATGAGGCAACATTAAATTTTGAAAAGAGAAAAATAAAGAACGTATCCAATAGTGACAACCTTTCTAAGGCACTGAAGGATGGAAGATTTGACACTCTCCCAAAGCATTACCATGAAAGATCATCAGTACTGGTAGAACCAACACAGTCTATAAATCTGGGAACAACTGAAAAGGAAAAGATCCTACATCTAGCAGAGTCCATGACAAAATAGGAGAAACCAACATTCACCAAATTCTTTGAAGAGAAACACATCAATTTTGCATGGTATTATTCTGATATGCCAAGATTGGATCCAGATCTCCTCACTCATCATCTGTCACTACCAAAAGGAATCAAACCAGTTAAACAAAAACTAAGAAAGATGCATCCTCACATCGCCCTGATGGTTAAAGTTGAGTTGAAGAAATTGTTGGATGCAGGATTTATCAAGTCTATAGATTATACAGAATGGATCTCAAATATGTGCCAGTATCAAAAATTGATAATAGCATCAGAATATGCACGGATTTCAGGGATTTAAACAAAGCATGCCCAAAAGATGATTTTCCTTTACCCAACATTGACATAATTGTTGATATAATAGTGGGACATGCCATGTTATCTATAATGGATGGTTTCTCAGGATATAATCAAATAAAAATAGCACCTGAAGATCACAAAAATATAGCATTCACTTGCCCTTGGGGTACATTATGTTGGAATGTCATGCCCTTCGGATTGAAAAATGCAGGTGTGACATATCAAAGGGTGATGACCACAATTTTCCACGACATGATGCATAATTTCATGAAAGATTATGTGGATGACATCTTAGAAAAATCACACACCAGAGAAGGACATATGGAAATCCTTGATAAAATCTTCACTAGACTAGAAAAATTCAATGTCAGATTGAACCCAAAGAAATGTGTGTTCGGGGTAACATCAACAAAAATCCTTGGTTACATAGTGTTAGAAAAAGGTATTGAAGTGGATCCAAATAGGTTTAAAGCAATAATGGAGATGCCACCACCTAAAAATATCAGTCAATTATGGTCCCTACAAGGTAGGTTACAATCCATCAGGAGATTTATCTCCCAACTGGCAAATAAAAGTCACCCATTTAATCACCTACTTCATAAGAATGTTTCATTCAAGTGGGATCATGACTGTGAAACAATTTTCGACCAGATAAAGTAGTATTTGGTGTCACCTCCAATACTCATGCGACCCACAGCAAAGAAACCATTGTTAATGTATATCGCAACAACTAACATATCTATAGGAGCTCTATTGGCATAGGAGGATTTTGAAGGAAAAGAACAAGCAATTTACTACATTAGTAGGACTCTCAATGGATATGAAATAAACTATACATTCATAGAAAAATCTTGTTTAGCAGAGGTATTTGCAACCTAGCAGTTGCGACACTAAATGTTGACTCATACAGTCAGGCTCATAGTGAAAATAGACCCATTAAAATATCTACTAGCTAAAGCTGCTCTAACAGGGAGACTCACAAAATAGGTCATGATCTTGAGTGAGTTTGACATCCAATATGTCGACAGGAGAGCCATAAAAGGACAGGTAATAGCAGATCAACTATTTGAAGCTCCATTACAGGATCATCATCCAATGAACATTGAATTTCCATATGCGGACATCCTGAATCTAACAACACAACAATGGAGGTTCTATTTTGATGGATCATACACACAAAGAGGAGCTGGTGTGGGAATTCTATTTGTCACACCTAAAGGAAAAACCATACCAAGATCCTATAGGTTAATGTTTCCATGTACCAACAATATAGCTGAGTATGAAGCATTGATTATCGACATCAAAGTAGCTATTGAATGAAAAATCACAGAAATGCAAGTGTATGGGGACTCACAACTTGTCATCTATCGAGTAAATGACGAGTATCAAACAAAGGATGAGAAGCTCATGCCTTATAAGTAAATGATAGATGATCTTAAAAATTACTTCATGGATATCAAGTTTGAGCAAATACCAAGGGAAGAAAAAAAAGCTGTGGATGCCATGGCGAAATTTGCTTCCCTTTTGTAATTACTAGAAAAGCAAGGTCGTTATGATTTTATGGTGGAACAAGTATCTAACCCTACATACGATAATCCTGATTCGCATACCATATGCCAAATAACTGACACTCAAACCTCACAATATGGAGAGATCTATACTTACCTCAAAGATAATATTCTTCCTTGTGATCTCTCTAGAAACCAAAAGCATAACTTTATCCATCAATCTGCGAGACATACATTGATCGCTGACATCCTTTACCATTGAGGTCTAGATGGTACTCTTCTTCGGTGTCTAGAACATCACAAATCTGAAACATCCTTACGAGAGGTCCATGAAGGTATTTGTGGGACCCATTCAAGTGGGCTAACCCTAGCTAAGAAACTCCTCCATTTAGGGTATTACTGGCCGAACATGGAGAAGGAGTCCTATCAATATGTTAAAAAGTGTCAGAAATGCTAGATTCATGGTAATCTAATTCATGTGCTAGCACAAGAGTTACAACGATTCACATCAACATGGCCCTTTTGTCAGTGGCAGTTGGACCTAGTAGGTAAAATAAATTTTTCTTCATCCAATGGACACAAGTTCATCATCACAACAACAAAATATTTTACAAAATGGATAGAAGCAGTTCCTTTAACAACAATCACTGGAAAGTAGATCTCGTCTTTCATACTCAACTATCTTATCTGTTGATATGGGGTACCTTAGTCCATTGTCACAGACAATGGTAGGCCTTTTAAAAATTAGGATGTTTAGGAATTATGTGAACAATTCCATATCCAACATTGTTTCTCAACACTATACTATCCTCAGGGAAATGGCCAAGTAGAGGCCTCAAACAAGACAATTCTAAAAATACTAAGAAAATGGTAAACGATGTTGGATGTGATTGGCATGTGTAGCTGAATCCCACACTATGGGCCTATAGAACCAGCATCAGAACACCAACAAGAGCTACACCATATGCCTTAGTGTATGGATCAGAGGCCATCTTACCCATTGAGGTATAAATAGCATCACTTCGTGTCTCACTAAAAGGTATCTTTACATATGAGGATTATAGAGTTTCTAAGCTACAGGAACTGGAATTACTAGATGGACGCCGTCAACAAGTTGTCAATCATTTGAAGGCCTACCAACAAAGAATGTCAAGGAGTTACAATCATGGGGTAAAACCTAGAGTCTTTCAAGTTGGAGACTTGGTCCTAAAGGAAAACCCTAGGAATCAACAGGATAGAGAAAAGAAAGGGAAGTCTGAACCTAATGGGTTAGGTCCCTTTGTAATCATATCAGTGTATGGATCAAGAGCATATCGATTGTCTACACCGGAAGGGGATCTATTTGATGAACCTATCAACAGTATCCATCTTAGGAAGTTCTATACCTGAATCACTTAGTGCATGAATTAGTTTTTGAAAATGGTTACCTTGATGAAAACCTGGCAAACAGGCATCCTAGTGACAAAAAAATACAAAAAAATTAAAAAAAAAGAAAATACAAAAAAATAAAAAAGAATGAAAAAGTGCAATAAAAACATATGGTGAAAACCTAGTAACATGCACTATTTATGATTCAAATCATCTCTCCCATCTATTTTGGACACATGTCATGGTCGTTACTTCCACCATCATTTTACATCCATTATCATATCATATTATGTGGTCGTGTCACCCTAGCTTGGGGGAAACATAAACATAGAGCTTAATCAAATGGACAAACAATAGTTAGACATAAGCAACAAAAACAACGATCGAAACACAACCCAATATGGAATATCAATCACCATCGAAAAAACATCGAACATCCATATCACAACGAAAAATACAAAACAAGTCAAAAAAATCAATATCGAAAAGCCAAAAATAGAGTTTGTGTTAGTTGAACTACGTGGTCTTTGTGTGTATAATGTAGGAAAGGCTAATCTTTGATTAACCCCTGAGGCCCCTAGGATAGGTCTTTAGATTAGGTTTGATCCAAAATCTCGAAAACATAAAAACATCACAAAATCAGGATGGATGATCTAATCTGAGTAATGATTGAAATACTTTACGAAATATTTGGATATGTTGTACTTTGATCGTTGTTATCATTTCTTTGGAGCAAATCAATGATGTATTGAACTAGAGAAGCCAGGAAGAAGAATGGTATTTTCTTTGTCTACTGTCTGTGAATTAATCATAATTACTGTGTGAATCGTCGCAGGAAATGCTCTACAAGGTATCATGGATGACATTCCAATTCACATAGGAAAGTGGTTAATTCTTGTTTGCTTATGCAAGAAATTCTCAGGTCATCTCGGTTTATTTATACCTCGATGCTTGTGTTCCCTTGCAATATCAAAAATTATTAAAGTAGTACTTAGGCCATCATCAGTTTACATTATACCTTTGATGCTTGTACTCACTTTCAACATTTTTAAAAGCTCAATGATGATACAAAGCACAAAAGTATTGTTAAAATGCAAATATTTACATGTAGATTTGCATGGTAAAAGTAGATTGCATCCATGATAGTGTTACATCTGCAGAGTATTTGTTACAAAATTGGTGAATCATTCATTAAACGATTATCTTTTCTCATAAATAGATTAAGTATAGTTGACAAAAACATCATCATAATCATATAGTTGCATCATCAAATTCATTTACATACATTAAAAAACATTTAATCATCATTTCATCATTCATACATTTGAATCAAATAATTTTGCATTCATCATATCATTCCATATCACATATTGCATAAAGAAAATATTAAAAATAAATCTCTATCATCACATTTTCCATTCATCCATCAAAACATATCACATAACCTATAATCATTTAACATGCCATTTATCATACAACATATCCATCCATTTATTTACATCATATATCATTCATCATTTTCATCCATTTAATACATCATATATTTACATTTACACACATATCGTATATCATTTAAACACATCATATCCATGATCATATATATAATTACATCATGAATCCATACATCATCCATACATCATGCATCCATACATTCATATTACATCAAATAGAATGTACATAGATGATAGATGGTATTTGTGTTAATTATAATCATATTACATCAAAATTCTTGTTCATGGTGAAACAAAAGTGGATGTGCAATGTTTGGAAATTTTGTGAAATGCTTCTATGCATATGGGTTTCTTGGTTGAGTGAAGTGTATTCAAATATATGTATGAGAGTTTATGAGAGTGTTTATGTAATTACATGTTCTCTAAGTAAGATTTTATGTGTGGATAATTGTTTTTATATCGTATTTGAATCTATTTTCTAGTAGATGGTTGGGTATGATTTAGTCCACAAACTGTGTGCTCTTGCTTGTCTTAGCATTAGATGAGTTTTTTGTTGAGGTGTCTTGAGCACTAAAATCCATGTTATTTGATAGCATGAAGATTCACATCATGTCATTTGGGATATGATTTCCTTATCTCCACTCATGCTTGGCATAGTGTAGGGTTTGAAGGTGTGTAAGTGCTTCAACATATATTATAGATCATACAGTGTGAAGTGATTTTACTCCAAGTTATGATCTCTAATATCCCGATGATGGATCACAGAGTGTGATCCGAAATGTTAATGGAAAAAATACAAAAACAATCTAATCTAGAAAAACTCAACAATAATCCGAACATGGATTGTGGAAATCTATTATCACTAATATATTATAGTGTTATTTTATTATATTATATATGTCTACCCTTGTTAAGTTACCATTTGAGGCTATCCTAGTGGTTTTAGAAGTTTCTCCTTAGCTATTTAGAGGTGTTCCTAGCTTAAGGCTAGAAAAATATGTAGTTCTAGTTTGAGAAATTTCTTATCTTGTGTATTCTCTTGGAGAGTACTTAGTTTTTGAGCCCTATAGTGGTTGTTTGTTGCTTTTTTATTGTGATTTCATGATCTTTTTGGATTCTTTAACCCTTAGGTGGGTAATAGTAAAGCATCACAATAGTGTAAAATCTATTTTTCTCCTATGCTTAGCATTCAATTTATTCCTTGGTGGTTGCAGTGTGAGTTTAGGGTTGCTAAGCCTCATTGTTTGGGAGTACTTATAACTTTTAGAGGTAGTTTCCTAGATTATTGCCTCTAATAAACCCCATGTTGTTCCTATTTCTGTGTTGAGAAGCTATTGTTCTTAGGAAATCCTTGATTTTTATAAGTGGTACCCAAGGGAGAACCTTGTGGTGAGTGCCATAATTGGAGGTGAGGCATGATATTGTTGAGCTTGGTGGTGAGGTAGTACTACCTATAGCCTTATGTGTTTGTTGGTCCTAGTAGTTGGTTCATGCCATTGATTGTAATGAAAATTGGTGAAGGTAGTGTGGTGATCTCTAAGGTGGTTGTGCACCTAGTGGTGGGTGGTCATTTAGCTTGTGCACCTCTAGAGAAGTGTATTTTTGTTTGATGCCTAGACTTGGTGAGAGTCTAGAGGATTGATCTATGATTATGATGTGTTTGAAGGATCATATACTAAGTGTACCTATCTTTCTTGTATAGGATTCCAAGAGTAATTCTAATTTTAGTTACACTTAATCATTGATTAAGAGGTGTCACATCCTCCATATTTTCCCACTTTCCCTTTGATCTGAATCTAAATCCTAATTTGAACTTAATATACTGATTAATCATTTACACATTCCCAATACTATGATTAGGAAAGGGCTAGTATTTCCATTCATTTACTATCCACCTAGCCTCCCATCACATTAATGTTTCCCCTTTTGAAAATTCCCCATGTCCTTTTGGAACATAGGCCTTTCTTCCAAAAGTGCCCAAAAGGAATTTTTTTTCCTTTATTCCTTGGCATCCCATACTTTGGGAATGTAGGACAATGAATCCCTTTATGACAAGCATACTCCCCATCCCCAAGGTACTTTCATAGTACAAATCTCCTCTCAAGCTCTCTTATTGTGATACTTATCACAATCTTGAATGTAGTGCCCATCTCATTTGCATCTTGTTAGTGTGAGATTGGTGTTCTAGCTTCACCATTTCCTTGTGATTGTTGTGGTGATCAATTTATGGCTTTGAATGATGTGTATGAACCACCACATGTTTGAATGAGGTTCCTCAACATGTTGGTTGTTATAATTTTTTATATTTATATGCTGGATATATCAATTTTCTCTAGTTGAGTGATGTACATTATATATGCTACAATTAAATGTAAACCTGATTATTGATGTTCAAAAGAAATTATTTATATGAAAAATGTATAGATTTTATTTTATGCTTATGCTATTGGACCCCATTGGGATGATTATGATGTGGTTCAACTATATATACATTGAGAAGGTACCCTTGATGTATGTTTTTTAGAAGAAAGGTTTTGAAAGGACCAAGAACCTTTTATAGAGCTAAGAGAAGGACACTTCCAAATAGAAAAGTATCAAACTTTGTCAATGAAATAATACCAGTGGAGACACCATAGTAGCACAAAAAAAAAAAAAACAATAGCTGTTTAGCAGAAACCAAGAGTGATAGAACACTCATAACCAACAATATTCCTAAGTCAAAGACAGACTAACAACCCAAACCTGGCACCACAACCAGTAGCAACTAAACACTTAAGAAAAAAACCAGTCCTATAGAACCAAGAAACAATCCACAATATTGTAGGCCCAAAAGACTTCCTGAAATAACTAGGCTGCAAAACACCTACAATAGCTAGACTGCAATAGACCTTCCACTCAAATTAGAAAAAAATGAGCCTAATAGTTTCTTACCAAAATAGGAGTAAAAATCACAAGTTTTTGCAGAGATACTTTCTTTAAATTTCTCCAAACAACCAAACACCAAGTCCAACTCCATCTCAAAAGGATAGGGCTCTCCTCTATAGGAGATGAAGAAGTGGGGACCAAAACTACCAAGGAACCCTCCCTCCAGAGCAAGCACACTCCACCTCAATAGGAACCAACAAAGGAGAGAATCATTCCCACCATATCAACAACCTCCAACTCCACCTCAACAGTAGAGGGCTCCACCTTAAGAGGATCAATATTCACCTCTATTGAATACAATGATTATAAAACATGGTAGCAAGCAAGAACACAAGTAGAATAGGAAACCACCTCCTCCCAAGGCATCCAGAATAGAAGAAACAATAGGAAGCACAACAACAACCTCCCAACCCACAACATCATCAGCCCAATACACTGTATAACCATCAAATCCTTGCTCAGAAAAAGATCCAACCACCACAAGGGGCAACCAACAAACCAGTGGAACCCCCACAAACAAAAAATTCACAGCTAGCCAAGGAGGAACCCTACCAAGGAAAGAAATAATCAAGCCCAAAACAAGGAAACTATAGGCCACACCACGGAAGAAAGAACCAAAAATAGAGACGAGCAAAAAATTCCTCGCCCAACCAACCACAAGCACTAAACCAACCACTTCCACTGACTAGGAAGCCTTCCTTGAGCACAAACCCCACCACAACAAAATAGTGTAGGGTTGTCAAAACCACCAAAGGGACTTACAAAAAGAACCCGCCACCAAACCCAAGTCCCCATCAACATGAGAAATGGGTTGCAACATCACACATAGAGATAAACCAACACCAAGACCCCAACACTGAGAGAATCAAACATAGTGAACTACCCCCAAATACAACAGAGCAAGAGAATTTTCAAGAAGAAAAACCCTGAAAAAAATCAAGCCCGAACGATGAGGAGACCACCATCACAAAGGAAAAAGACCAAATAGTAAGTGAGAAGGAAAAGAAAGCCTCACTTTCACCCAAACAACCCCACTCACAAACACCGCCAGACACCTATGCAGAGTGCCCTTGACGTATGTTGAATGGTTACAAGTACAAGGTTATTTGTCCACCTAGGTACACAAGTATGAGTTATTACCCAATGGTGGTTAATTCAAATATGTCACATTGGTCCCCCTCCCTATCCATTCCCTTCAATCGTACTCAAGTTGAGTATGGTATATGTCATGTTTGATCTTATGTGACCCTAGATCTAATTTAGGAGTTATTCCAAATTTCGTATGTGTCATGAATGATTAGTAAATGCATGATTTGGTTCAAATTCTATATTTTCCACAAATAAAATATTAGGAATTTAAATGATTCTTAAATTTATTATTAAAATATTATATTTGTTTCAGGAAAATAGGAAAAATAGAATGAAAGTAGAAATGAAGTGAAGCATTGTTTATTTATTTTGTGAAATTTCTTGGATTGGGATTTGTGAGCTATGTGTGATTTAAGTATCCAATTTGAATTTTGATTTCCATAAATTTAAATGAATATTCTTATATGGACTTAAATCATGAATTTAAATGAATATGCTTATATGGACTTAAATCGTGAATTTAAATATTCTAACAGGAATATATGTTCTATAGCTTTTGTTGTGTATCTTCCAAATACTAGTATTTTGATCGATGATTCTATTTTGTTCTAGTCTCTTTTTGTTTTGAGTTTCCATATTTGCAAACTATTATTTTCTTGAGTATCTCTTTCCAATATCTTTCTTGAGTATCTCTTTCCAATCTACTCCTTTTCTTTATCTTTCTCTTGTCTCTTTACTTTGTGGTATCTCTTCTTTCAAAATTCTTCTACTCTTATATGGGGTTTGTGACTCCTCAAGATATCATTTCACTTTCTCAATTATTTAATGATAGTTTATTTGTTAGTGAACATAGCTCCTTACCCAAATTAAATCGAATCTCCTAGTTTTTTCCTATTCAATCTTCCTTTAATTTCCTTATGCTTCTATTAACTAACTCTTCCAAATATTCCTCTTGAATTATAGATAGAATGCTTTTCAGAGTTTTTAGAAACTCAATTAATCTATCATCTAGATTAATTGTCAAGTATGATAGATTCAGTTTGATTGTAGGTGTGAATGGTGATCCTAGACCTACACAAACATAAACAACAGACACAATATTAGTCCATTATGCAAAACAAATCATCATTCCCCATAAGATTCATTTGAAATATCAAGAACAAGAAATAATATGAACACAAATAAAAGCTATCTAATCTTGCTCAAAATAAACAAACTCTTAATCCCATGGGGGAATTGGTGCTATTTTGATGTGGAAAATAGCCCTTTCCCAATTCCTTGAAAGCTTGGTGATGATCAATGATGAAGATTTGATGCTCCTTGATAAAATTTCTCCATAACCTAGCTATGAAATGATGAAAACTATGAAAATGGATGACAATGGATGAAGTTGCTCAAAACATGAAGATAATGACTTTGCATAAGTTGTTGATCAAATGCCTAAGATTGTGGATCTAAAATTAGTAAAAGAGCCTTCTATTTATAGAATAGAATGATGGAAGAATAGGTAAAATGGATGAATGTGGGATAAAAGACCAAACAATAGCACAATGTCACTTGTCAACATGTGAGTGGACAAAGATGGAGCACATTTTGATGAATGTGCACATTAATGTCATTAGGTGGATATTTGAAATTGGAGAAGTGACATGTTGGAGGGAGATGAAAGATGAATTAAATGCCACTTGGCTCAAGAAAAGGACATGTAAGAGGCCTTTAATGCCTTGTTGGATGGACAAGTCCTTTTTGGGGGGACATTTTCAAATTTGAGGAATATTCCAACTTTCATGCCTTTTTGAATGAAAATAGGAGATTTATAAATTAATTGAATTGATTTTCATGAGCAAATTGCAAAATCTAGAGGATTTGATGGATTAGTGTTAGCATTAATCATGATTTGATTAATTTAGATGGAAATTAGCTAATTCGACAATTTGACTTAGATTTTAGAATTTAAATAAATCAAAATGAGAGGAATAATGATTTAGACTTAATTAAATAAAGTTTGATTTATTTAAAAGAGGATCATGTTAGACTTAAATCAAATAAAGATTAATTTATTTAATTTAATGGAGATGACTTTAGAGCTTAATTAAATAAAATGAATTATTTAATTAAAAGAGGGTCTATAGGATTAATTAAAAAAAATGATTTATTTAATTAATAGGAGATAATGAATTAATCGGATATAATTGATTTATTTAATTAAGAGATGAAATATGATGAATTTAATTAAATAAAGATTATTTAATTAAATGATTAGTAAAAGAGATGATTTAGGATGAACTGGTGTTAGTAAATCATGATCAAGTGTATAGGATCAATCAGTATATTTTACGTGTCAACATTTTTCCCCTCTTTGAAGCAATGTACTTGCTACGTTGGTTCAAAGAATAAACTTACTGAGATCAAAATTAAAAAAATTCTTTATTTTTTAGATGCCCCAATGTTGGCCCAATGAAGGAATTATGCTGGTATACTGCCCCCTCGAGAGATCAGATGAAAATTTGGATTTTTGGGTGATCTCGCAAAAAAAGAGAAGTTGTCAGATAGGTCCATAAAGGCTTCAGGATGCCAAAATCATGGAAAACAAGAAAAAATGATGCAAAACGAGCCCTGGTTGGATGAACAATAGGATTGGGGGCACAAAACCTTAGTTGGACGGTTAAACATGGTCAAAAAACCCTAATTTTCATGCTTAAATAGTCCTCGAGGGGTCACTTTCAATTCATTTGCACACTCAACCTTTAGAAATTCCTATTTTTGAGCTCTGACCTTTGTGCGAGATGGCACAACAATTGCTTCCCTGACACATCTTTGAGAGAGTGTGAGCCTACGAATGACTTCCAAGCGCAGGACCACCGATATGTTACCCTAACCTGACTTGTGTTTTCAATCTTCCTGCACAATTAATAGGCCTAGAAAGTCAAAGTAGTCTAGCAGTGCAGTTTGGCACCACTGAAAGCTTAGAATTGGTGTCGCGCGACCATAAACAGTGCCGCTATTGAGTCCTACGATGCCGCGTCACAGTTTATAAATTAGGGGTCAAACTCCAAAGCACACCGCATATGCAAATAGCGCTGTTGCGGGTCAGTTTGGAGATTAGGGTTTTGGGTCAAATAGATGTGCAGTCAAATAGTGCCGCTGTGGTGGAGTTTGTGATTTGGAGCCTCCAGTGGTGCAGTTTGGAGTTTTCAAACGTTGCATTTGTTAACAACGACGCCTTTGCTGTTTCAGTTGCAAAAAATTCAAATGAGATCTTGATTTCTTAAAAAACTTAACGTTATGGCTTTACTGGTGTAGGACACAAAGCCAGTACATTCACGCGAGCACTAGTCCTCGATACTAAGTAGATTGATTGGATTGCATGAGTTTCTTTAGGAGCACCTTGGAGCAATTGGGCTATGGTACATCGTGTATGCGTTCACTATCATGACTCATCTAGGCATGATGACCGCGCTGGAAAAGAGATGGCACAATGAGACATCATCATTTCACTTCCCCATAGGTGAGGCAATCACCATGCTGGAGGACGTCTGGTGGATTTTTTGATTGCCCATCCATGGAGAGTGGGTCATTTATGATATGGACACCGAGACCGATGCCTATTATGGGATTATGGGATTGGATGAGATTATCTCTGCCGAGGGTCAGATCAAGCTGGAGCGGTATAGGAGCTAGGTGTCGACATTTTGATTGATTGTTGCAGTGATTATTTCAGGTCTTGTAGCACCAGATCGGTGCGACCAATATTTCAGCCTAGGGTCGGGTTTAGCTTGGGAGTAGATGCTCTTCCAAAGAGAGTGCTTTGCATGGGAACCAGTGATGTTGGCCTCACTCTATCATGATTTGCATGAGTTCATATATTGTGACAATAGGGCCATCAAAGCTAGGGTTACACTTCTACACATCTAGGCCTGGGAGTACATTGTTGTGCTTTGCCCATGGGTTATGGTGGTTGATGTGGAGCCAGATGATCCAGTAGTCTAACGATATAGAGGTGGTATTACTTTTACCTACATAGGACAGGTTGGCATCCCTCACTGGAGGGTGATTGACGAGATGACCACTTTTACTTGAAGGCCTTGGCTCAGGATGCCTACATGGTACGATGATGTACACAAAAATTTCTATGCGAGGTAGGATAGGTTGATGCAAGGTAGGGAGCACATGATGATTGAGCGCTACTTGCTAGATCGAGTAGCCAGGCAGTTCTGTGACATTCAGGACATGCCAAATGATCAGTATGTAGCCATTTTTTCCCGCACCACCAGGGAGACCACATGGGGTCGACCAATCCCACCAAAGGATGTAGTGGATTCTTTTAGGTAGCTGGTTGCTAGGCCATGGCCATATGATCAGGGGTAGGTAGACCCTGGGATGACACATGCATACATTGACTGGTTTAGGCCACCTATCGGATTGACAGTGCTCGGGACAGTTTTACCATGGCAGAGACCCCGAGGCCAGACAATAGTGTAGGGGTGAGGGTGGGGGCGAGGAGGATGAGGAGACAAAGACAGAGATGGAGACGGAGGAGGAGGTGGGTCACCTCTAGACTAGCGGGGGCAGAGAGATTAGGGGCACAGGCATCAATAGAGAGATGTCCCTAGGAACCAACCACTGCCACCACCGCCACCACCACCTCAGCTAGATAAGAGGGATGCTCTAATTCAGTAGCTCTAGCCCCAGGTTGTGACATTGACAACTGAGAGAGACCAAGCCCGAGAAGAGTGAGATCAAGTTGTGCAGCAAAGATAGGCCACCAAGCTATAGTTAGCACAAGAGGTGGGTCGACAACAACAGCTTGAGAGTATGGTTGTGATAACACAGGGCAGGACAACCCTGACACACATGTATTGAGATGCAGTGAGAGAGGTTGAGTATTATCAGGTTTATTATCATCAGGCAGTGCCTCGAGTGACCCAAGTGCCAAATTTTTCACAATAGATACGACAGAGGTAGGACCAGTCTGAGAGAAATTCAGGTGAGGGGAGCAGCCATCAAGGCTAGCTCATATTTTTGATTGGTACTATTCCTTTTGAGATCCACGGGCTCCATTTTGATAGCCTTGTGGGAATTTGTATACATTGATTGATACATACATGTTTGATCCTAATTTGTACCATGACAGTCACATTATATGATATATATGATATGATCGATTCAATTATGAGATGTGTCCTATTTTATTTATGCATGATGGATGGATGTATTTACTTTTCTATATGTGATATGATGACATGATGATACACATGATATGATGCGATGCGATGTGATGTATGCTTCCATATTATGTATATGTTTATGGAGGGATGCCTTTCTTTTTCAGTATCTTTTCCATGCACTTTTTTATGATGATGATATGCAAACGATTAAAATGCTTAGACTAACAGATCTATATTATGCCCCTAATGGATGATGATGTTATATGCTATGATCATGAGATGTATGAGATGCTCTTTTTTCTTTTTTAGTACCTTTTCTATTATGTATGATATGGTGATGCATATATGGATGACATGATGATGCAAATGGTATGATGTGATGATGCTTTTATGATGATGCATATGATATGATATGACAATGCATATGATGATTCCTATGTGATGATGCATATGATGAGGTTTATATAATTATGTAATAAATGAAAATGTATGGCTTATGAGATGCTTAGAATAACCAATCTATATTATGCAATAATGAAATACAATGCATGTGAGATGATCAATGTTTCCCATATGATATGATATGCTATGCAGTATGCTGACAGTTTGTGGATGCAGGATGGATGCATTAGTGATGTTTTTGATTAACTGTCATGGAACGATCTTAGCGCAGAAAGAAGATAGAAGAAATAAGATCCAACAAGCCTACATTATTAGAGATGATGATGATGATTTTATTATCAAGAATTGGGATTTTAAAAGGGCTATTTACCTTATGTTTGATAGCAAACCTAGGCACGATGCATCAAGGTATAAAGAAATAGGATGGCGTTGCACATAGTGTGATGGACTTTGACTCGAAAATCAGATAGGAGTACTCTTGTTCACACCTGGCATATGACACCTTATTTGAAATGTAGTTTAGATATTCCAAACATATTAGACCAAAACATAGAAAGGAAATCCTTCCTATGTGGTCAACAAGAGACCTAAAACACCCTCCCTACAAACCAAACAAAGTAGGCATGACCAAGTTTATATTACAAGAACATCCAACAAGTACAATAGATAAAAAGATAATGATTGTTGCCCCATTCCTTTCTCTCTAAATCCATTTGTTTGGACATCATCAAGAGGTCATTGGAATGAGTGCAATAAGATAAGTTAAAAGAAAAAGATAAAGTAAACAAAAGGCTAATGTTCTTCATACCACTAGCCAAGAATAAACTATGGTGATGCTTGATGTTGATGTCCATTGTAGGAAGGGTACATCTTAGGACATGATGTTATCCGATGATTTGGGGATTGACTGGATGATGGGCTATTAGTACTAAGAGTTGACGAATTTGTTTACTTACTGACTATACTTGAGATTTTGACATTTAAGTTTTCACGTTTAACCTATAAGACTTATTTCTGACTGTTTCACCAAAGGTTGAGGGTGACAATTGATTTATTATGAGTGGATGTTATTTCGGGTGATTGCGAGATGGGATGGATTTTTTCAAATATTTGGATGTTTTTGTTGTTTTTGAAATGTTTTGAGGTTGTTTTTGGTATTTTCAAGATGTTTTGCAAATGTTTTTGATTTTCAAATTTTCCAAATGTTTTAGGGTTTTCTAAAATTTTGACCAAGAGACTAACCTAAAGACCTATCTTAGGGGCCTTGAGGGCTGATCAATAGATTAACCTTTCCTATGTTATACACACAGAGACCACGTAGTTTGACTGACATAGACTCAATTATTGATGAGATATGAACAAATGGATTGCCAGTTTATTATGACAGACTCCTAAAGGATTGACCTAAGTATCTCAGAGGATGATGAAAGATCAACCTTGCCTACGTTCATAGCTCAGAGACCCATAGTTCGACAAGATGACTCTGTTTTTGACTTTTTTGACTGACCTTTTGACCCATTTTTAGGATTTTTGATTTTAAGGAAGACTTCAAGAATATACAAGAATTTGATTTGATGAGAACATGCCCCTAGCGTGATGCAATAGACTACTCTAATACATGTAGGACAAGTTGGCCTTAAGAATGGGCCAAGTAGTACTAGGAGGGACCATGACATGAACACATGATCAAGCTATGATGTAGATGTGGATGGGTGATGAATGGAGATAGATGGATGATGGAAGCATGATGGATGGATGATGTAAAACAATTCGTGGAGATCCTGGTGATGGAAGGTGCTTATTTACACAAGGCGCCTATTTGCCAAGTTTTTACCAAGGTACTTGCCCAAAGCACCACTGAAGTGGTTTTCACTATAGGAGGATTTTTCTCTTTCCTATTTTTAGTCCTTTTTCTGATGATTTTTTTTTTTGGATTTTCATGTTTTTTTTATTTTTTTTGTATTTTTGGTTTCATACCTTGAAAGATTAGGCACAATTTTTTTTGAGATGGGAGCTATTCATGGGCTCCTGCAGAGGTTCCCCTTCTAGTGTTGACAACTAATATGCCCCTGACTTATAACTTGCTATGATGATGAAGGGTCCCAACCAATTGGGTTCAGATTTTCCCTTGGTGTTTGGATTTGGAACATTCTTCTGATTCTCCTTCAACACCAGTTCTTTGACTTGGAAATTTTGACTCCTGATCTTCTTGTTATAACTCCACTTGAGATGGTTCTGGTATACTTGCAAATGGTTTAAGGAATCCATGCACCACTCATCTAGTAGTTCCAACTTGTTTAACCTTGACACCTAATATTCTTCGTCCATGATGAGATTTTGCAATGATATTCTCAGGGATGTGAGCTTGATTTCAATAGGGAGAATGACTTTTGATCTGTAGAGTAGGGAGAAAGGGGTGGCACCTATTGGTGTGCAAAAACTTGTTTAATAGGCCCATAAGGAAGGATTCAATTGGAGGTGCCAATCATGACCAACTTCATTGACCATCTTCTTGAGGATTTTTAAAATGGTTTTATTTGTAGCCTTAGCTTGGTCATTTCCTT
Organism: Sequoia sempervirens; assembly: GCA_007258455.2. Lineage (NCBI taxonomy): Eukaryota > Viridiplantae > Streptophyta > Pinopsida > Cupressales > Cupressaceae > Sequoia > Sequoia sempervirens. The sequence goes on from VDFB02281492.1 coordinate 290,348,559, forward strand.
GGGGATAGTATGGGGTGGAAAAGTGATGTTGGATATTAAACTTGTGGCATAGGTCATGAACATCCTGGTTTTTGAAAGGTGTCCCGTTATCTGAGATAATGGCTTGAGGGACACCATAGCGGAAAATTAGGTAGTTCAGGATGAACTTGGATATCTGCTTTCCTATGATATAGGTCATGGGGATGGCTTCCACCCACTTTGTGAAGTATTCAATTGCAGTGATGATGAACTTATGTCCACTAGATGAGGTGGGGGTTATTTGGTCGACGAGATCGAGCCCCCCTTGTGAAAAGGGCCAAGGTGTAATAATCGGGTGGAGCTCCTGAGTTGGTGCATGGATGAGATCTCCATGCTGCTAACACTGCAAACACCTTCTGACATAATTGTGAGCTTCCCTTTCCATTGTAGGCCAATAGTACCCATTCCTTAAAAGTTTCTTAGCCAAGGTCATACCACTCGAATGTGAACCACAAATGCCATTATGTACCTTAGTTAAAGTGGTCAAAGCCTCCTTTGTTAGGGAAATTTAGGGTCATCTCAGATAAATCTCCAAGAATTGTAGTGCCTTCGGTAACTTTAATTTCGATTGGATTACCTCAAAGACACGTACAACTATGTCCTAAAGCAGAAATAGACACAGTTCATTTCCCACATTAATCCTCCTGAGAGAAGCACATATAAATTCAACAACAAGTAACAACATATTCTAGAAGTAGAACCAACAAAGATGAAAGATAAGATAGAAAACCAGAACACAAAGATTTATGTGGGGAAAACCTATTCGGGTAAAAACCCCACACGCCAAAGATCGAGCCATTGTATTATTTAGCAACTGAAGGTTACAATACAATTCAGGCTCATAGCCTTTTCAGAGATTACATCTTGTTCATTCTGGATACAACCTGGTAGCAAAATCTCCCTCTATACATTTCTTGATCAACCTCTCAAACCAAACAATCTTCATACTGTTGCAATACCCTCACATAGTATACAGTATAGATCAACATGAGAGATCATCCATGGCATTCAATCCTTGATCAGGAGAGAATTCAACAGCATAACCCTACCTCTCACTTCCTCAGTTTCAGCCTCATGGCCTCGACCTTTTAGCTAGCCACTCGGCCCTCTCTCTATCGCTCTTTCTCTCTCTTCTCTTGTTCTCTTCTCCTCTTTTCTACAAAATGTCCAATGCATATAAATTCATTCTCAACAGGCTTTGTGAATTAGTTTGTTTCCAACTATCGGATCACAACTATCGAATCATCTAGCTCAACATCGTAGATGTTTCCACTTCCTTGCATAGAAGATAATACGTCCAGGACACACCACGTAGGATAGTCTTCACTCGGTCAACAATGATCAACTTGTGTCGCATGTCGGTGAGACACTAACCATGTCTCCCTGATGCCACAATACCTGACTATCGATATCACCAAGAGTCATCCCTATTGGAAAGACGTTACATCGAGTTCATAGATTGTCGCTCAGACATTGCCAGGTCGCCAAGACCTCATACCGATGATCATCACTTGTATCACTATTCGGCAAGACCATCATTATCGATGAGAGGTCATACCGAAGTTCCAAACTCACATCGACATCAACATTCCCATCTGTAAGACTATCGTCATTTGCCAAGACATCACACCAATGTTCACAAGTCACATCGAAATGTTTAGCAATCGGCAAGACTACCGTCTTTTGCTAAGACTTCTTACCGATACCCTTCATGTTATACCGCAATGCTCCACTATCGGCGAGACATCTCCCTATCACCAAGAGTTCATAGTGAACTCTCATGTGTTACTCCGAAGACTCCAAGTGCAACACTGTTGGCAAGATTTCCGATATTCGATGAGACATCATATCAAATCATTTGAGTTACTCTAATAACTGCAGTCACCATAAGTCTCCCTGACATCCGCTAGGAATCAAACTGTTGGCCAGACATCTCCTAGTTGCCAAGACTTCATACCGATAGGAGCAAGTTATACCGATTACCACATCGGCCAGACAGACCAAAGGTCATGCCGATATCGGCTAGACTTTCTACCGTCGCCGAGACATCATCCCGACTATCCAAGGTTACATCGAAGGTTGTCGATTATGCCGATCACCAAGACATTCTGGAAGTCACAACAATAGTCAGGATCAACTAGTAGGTCAGCCAGACATCTCAACAGTCTCACCAAAATTTCTTCACAAGAGGTTTCAACCTATGGGATTGAGGCACACAATTCCAACATCCTTAGCATTTAGGCATCGTAAAAGGGTTCCTTCAATGCTTCTACAGTATAGGGTATCTCCTAGGATGAAAAAATAGGATGACTTCTTGAGAAAGGCTCTTTTGAGGTTCGAGGTTATGTCAGTGGGAAGGATTCCTATTATCAAGTAGGTCTATATATCATGATACTAGGGATCATCGAGACCAACGATCTCACACACAAATTCAGACTTTGGTACCTCGAATGCTAGTATGAGAAGTTGCTCTATGAGGAATTCCTGCTTTGAGACATTGCGTGGGATATCTAATAGCAACCTGATTGTTGACATTGCATCTGCCACTCTATTATTTTCTCTTGGTAGCTGCTCAAATGTGATATCAATGAAGAACTCCTTGAGCCTTTCCACTAGTTTCTTGTATGGAGTCAACTTGTCATCTTTTGTTTGATACTCATCATTCACTTGGTTGATTATGAGCTGTCAATCTCCGTAGACCTTGAGTGCCATGATCTACCACTGTATTGCAATTCTCAACCCTATGAAAAGAGCCTCATATTCTGCGATGTTATTTGTGTAAGGGAATGACAACTTGTATGATTTAGGTATGCAATCTCCTTGTGGAGTGATAAAGAAGATTCCCACTCCTGACCCATGTTTTGTGTAGGATCCATCAAATTACATTTTCCAATGATCCGTTACACTTAGGTTGAAGATTGATTTGTCAGGGAATTCTAATATAAGCATAGATTCTCTAAGTATATCGGTGCCTCCGCTAGCTGATCTGCAATTGCTTGTCATGCTCTGTCAGGATCATAACCCATTTAGCTGTTCACCCTATGAGCATTGCTTTAGAAATTAGATACTTGAGGGGGTCTATATTTGCAATGAGCTTTATCTGATGTGCTAGCATGTAATGTTTGAACTTTTGTATGGAAAACATGACTACTAAGCAAGCTTTCTCAATGGATGTGTAATTTAGTTCATGCCCCACCATAGTTCTGCTGATATAATAGATAGATCTCTCTCTCCCATTTTCATCATGTTGTGCTAGGAGAGCACCAAGGGATCCTGTTGCTATTGATATTTACAGGATCAAGGGCTTGCCTAGGATTGGCAGCATGAGCACTGGCAATGTGAGTAAGTACTCTTTGATCTTGTTGAAGGCCTGATCACACTTCTCAACCCATTTGTATGCTACCCCCTTGTGGAGTAGATGAGAGTATGGGATAGCTTTTTCTGCTAGTCATGCTATGAATCGACGGATGGACTAGAGTCTTTCTTGTAGGCCTCTTAGTTGTTTCAATGTTTTTGGTGCCTCCATTTCAAGGATTACTTTGACTTTGGTGGGATCTGCCTTGATTCCTCTCATGGATACAATGTACCCTAGGATCTTGCCTAATTGTACCCCAGAGACACACTTCTTTGGATTTAGTCAGACCTTGTATTTTTCTAACCTGTCAAAGATGGAGCTAAGAGCTATTATGTGATCCCATCATTTCTTTGACTTAGCCAATATATCATCGACATAATCTTCCATAGTTTTATGAATCATATCATGAAAGATTAGTGTCATGGCCCTTTGATACATCGCTCCCACATTATTTAACCCAAATGACATCATGTTCCAACAATATTCCCCCATGGGAAAGTGAAATCCATTTTATGTTGGTTGTCCTTTGCTATCATGAACTGGTTGTAGCCTAAGAATCTGTCCATTAATGATAGCATCTCATGTCCTGCTATCATATCCACAATCATGTTGATATTTGGTAGAGGGAAGTCATCCTTGGGACATGCTTTGTTAAGATCTCTGAAGTCTGTGTAAATGCGGATGCCCCCAGTGGGTTTTGAAATGGGTAAAATATTTGAGACCCACTCTAGATAATCAATCAGTCATATGAACCTTGCATTTAGGAGCTTCTATAATTCCATTTTGACCAATAATGCAATTTGGGGATGCATCTTCCTTAGCTTTTGTCTCACTAGCTTTGCTTTGGGATATACAACTAGATGGTGAACCACAATTTTCGGATCAAGGCCCGACATGTCGGCTTAGGTCCATGCATAGTTTTTCTTTATTTCTTTTAGGAACACAACTAGAAGCTCTTGTTCTTCTGTCAGAAGTGATTCTGCATAGAATGTGATATGTGGCATTTCTTCTATTCCCAAGTTGACTGGATTGCACTTCTCTGCTAAGATTACTGACTTTTCCTGATGAATTGCACTAAGGGGAAGATTGAATCCTTCATCATTCGACACCTCAGAGAGGTTTTTTTTGTTGGATGCATCCTTTATTTTTATTGTTTTCAGGTCAGAGAGTGCCTCAATGTGGTTTTCACTTAAAGACCTAGAGATTATTGTCATATTTTCACTTTTGCAACTGAAGGGTTCAATCATTTCCCCATAATAGGCATGTGTGTCTAGTATGATGTCAAACCCAACCTTGTGATCTCCATATGGTATAGTATCCCACAATCCCATGAACTCCAAGAGTGCCTCATCATTTTTGAATGTATCCAAAATTGGTGGTCCTCGTTGGTCATAATCGATGAGTTGGGGATAGACTAAGTTTATTTCATGGTTTTGATGGTCTGACTCAAAAGATAGGGTGCTAATCATGAGTAGGGAGGAATCCTCGAAAAGCATAGGTAAGTTAGTTATAGGATCCTCATCACTACTACACACATCAGTTATGTCAAAGGTAAAGTTCTCTATGACTTGACCTATGGATACTAGTAATTGAAGGGTAGATGCTGATAGATGAGGGGGAGTTTTGAACTTTCTAATCAAGGCATCCCTGCCTAGTATGGTTACCTTTGGAGGGGTACATCTGAGGCCAATATTTCTCATACACTTCTCTGGAATGAGAGGAACTAGAAGGCCATTGTCATTCTGTCCAAGTTTCTTATTTCTATTATAGACCATACCAAGCATCATTTGTAATACTTTACTTCTCTCATCGATGGGGAGATCAGGCATGGGCCTTTCATCTTGGTACAACAAGCTTGATATATTTTTTTCATCTACTATCTCCCGACTTAGATCTCCCCATATTTGAATATAGAAGGGTCTGCTCTTAAGGTTTGGGATGATGTTTCAACTAGTTGAGGTTTCCCATGAGACCTAGGAGATTGAGGTAAATCTCCTATTATGAAAGCACTTTTCTTCATTCTATAATCCCCGCACCCATTGTCTTGGATAATGACCTTGATTTTGGATATAGCAGGAATGGCGGGTGTCTTTGTCTTAGAAGTGGAGGCCAAGGTAGCTGGGTCTACATATGGAGTTGTAGGGCCTTCATCTTTATTTGGGACTTGGGGGATTTTATAGTATTTTTCTTCCAAATTCTTGCAGTAAGCAAAGGGCTCGGGATTACCATGAACTGTGACCTTTTGATTTTGATATGGGAATTTGATGCACTGATGGAAGGTTGATGTGATAGCTTGCATCCTATGGATCCACATACGCCCCAGAAGGATGTTATAAGGAAAATCAAGGTCAAGGACTTGGCATGTGGTTTCCATGATAGCTGGCCCTACTTGAATAGGGAGCTGAATAATGCCTTGAGACACTCTTTCCTGATCATCATATGCTCTAATTGTGATACCTTTACCCTTTTCGATGGCATCCTTGGAGAATCCCAGATTCTTTATTAGTTTGAGTGAACATATATTTAGACCCACATCCCCATCCACTAAGACCCTTTTGACTTTGTTTTTATGAACCAGGACTTCAAGATGGAGTGTGTGATTGTAAGATGGTTGGGTGGGGAAGTCCTGATTAGAAAATGTTAGGAGGATTGAGGTAGTGATGTGTTTGACCATAGCTTGGAACTGGTCAGCATCAAGATCTGCAGAGATGATGGATGAAGCCAATGCTTTCTCTAGGATTTTTCTATGTGTGGGAAAAATTCTTCAGCAACTCCATGATGGAGATCTGAGTGGGGGTTCTTTTCAACTAGTCTAGGAAATTGTAACCATTGAAATTCAGATTGGAGACGGGTGCTCTAGGTGGTTGTGATGGTCCATCAATGGTAATTTTTTTGTCGCGTGTGGTGACTCCACAATCAGCTTTGGCTCCCTTGATATTAACAAAAGTGATCCATTCATCTAGGGATGGAAGAACATGATCATATACATGGTTCACATTGGCATACTTGGTCTTTCCATGGTTGTTCCCTTTGTTATGATTCAACATCGGATTTGTGTATATCTTTAAGTCCTAATTTCCAACTAGTTGCTCAACGTTTATGATCTTGTCATTAATGAGGTCTTGAATCAAATTTTTTAGCCTCATGCAACTAGTCGTGGTGTGCACCTTAATCTTATGAAAATCACAAGGGTGGTTTTCATTGTACCATGGTGGTTTCACTTGGGGTTCTTGATAATTCTCACAGGTGGGGATTTTTATGAGATTCTCGTTTACTAGTTTCTTCATGATCGATTCAATTGATTCCCCAAGGGTAGTGTATTTTTTCTTGGGGGGATATTTGTTTCACGGGGGTGGTCCCCATTGATTATTTGGGTTATTGACTTGATTATTGGGTGGTTGTTATGATACTGTGTTAGCTTGTGTGTTGTTTTGATTGTTTCCTTTTGGTTGTTGGTAGGTTTGGGTGTTTTTTTTTGGAGCACTAATTATGACCTTGGCATCAACCACACCATCATTAGTGATGTTTTTTTCTTCACCCATGTGCGAGGTTTCTCATTGTAGCTAGTGGATGGGTGATTGTCTTGATTTTATTGATACATGGGTGGCCCCCCTTGTACAATAAGGGAATGTTTGATGTTGAGCACCTTGGGGATCAAATGGTTGTACGTGGTGATACATTGCATCTTAAGATGAAATTCCAAGGTTTTCTCAAGATTGGCAATGATTGTGCAAACTTGTTCTTTCAGCATGGCCCATTTGCTGTTGGCCTTAGATCACCATCATTGCAAGAAGGAAGAGAATGATTCCCCCTTAGCTTGTTTAAGAGCAGATAGTTCATGTAGACTCACATCCATACCTATATTGAATGTGTAGTTTTTTATGAATGTGTCTATAATCTCTTGGAACTTTTTGATTTCGGGAGGAAGGAAAGAGAACCATTCCATGGCGGGGCTAGCCAAACTTCGAGGGAATAGCTGCGTAAGATATGTATCATCATATGCAACCTCCATGCAATGTATTTGGAATTCCCTGATGTGATTTTTAGGGTTTCCTATCCCATGATATTTGTTGAATTTAGGGATTTCAAACCCCTTTGGGAATGGTACCATTGCGAGGCTCTTGTGAAATGGATAGGGGCACAAGTTGCTTGGTATTTTTTTGTTTTTTTCCCTAATTGGATATCTAGCAATTACTATGAGAGCAATTTTATTTGTGCCATCACATTGTTTTGTGGATCAGGAGGTGGAGTGAACATAGTTTGAGGTTGCTGAAATGTTTGAGTGATGGGTGGATTGTTGGGTATGTTGGTGGGAGTTTGTTGCAAGCCCTGTTGTGTAATCAAAGCTTGTTGATATGCCTGCATTTTCTATTGAGCTAACAATGCTTGTTGTTGGTCTTGTTGTTATTGTGCCAACAATGTCTATTGTTGGTCTTGCTGCTATTGTGCCAACAATGCTTGTTGTTGGGCTAATAATTAGGTTGCTTCCTATTGCGCTTGATACTATTGTAAGGCTTGTTGATATGCTTGTTGTTGAGTAGCTTGATACTATGCTTGTGCTTGTGCTTGTTGAGCTTGGCATTGTGCCTGAGCTTGAGCTTGTGCTTGTTGGGTAGCTTGTGTATCCTGGGCAGCCTGTGCAACTTGTGCGGCTTGGGCTACTTGAGCTGCTTGTGCAACTTGGGAAGCTTGGGTGGCTTGATATTGTTGCAATAGAGCTTGAGCTTGGGCAACCTGCTATGCTTATTGTGCTTGTTGTGCGGCTTGAGCTACTTGCACTTGTTGAGCAGCTTGCTGTGCAGCTTACGTGTTTTGTGCTTGTTGAGCTTGGAACTACTGAAGTTCCTTTTGATATTCCTTTTGAGCTACTTGTAACGTGATGCTATATTGGTTGGACATGTTTGGTCTTGGTGGCGGTCACAGTAGCGGATTCAGAATGGTGTTCGTTGTTGTGATGAGGGGTGTTGTATTGATGATGGGGATTTGTGTAGTGGATGGTGCCATTGATATGCTTGGTCCTTGAGAAACCACATTTATGGATGGTGTTGTGATTGCTTGTGTTGCTTGGATGGTTGCCACTTGTTGTTGCAATATTGATGGCAAGATTAGAGGATTTGGTATGATGTTTTGATTTATGATTGGTGGGTTATTTGGATTTTGTTGATTAATGGGTGGTAAAGGGGGTTTCCCTAAACCAAGGAGTGGTGTCGATGTTAATGGAAAAGGTGTAAGTGGTGGAAATATAGGAGGTGTGTTCGCTTGAGGAAATGATGATGATGAGGGATCAAAGATTCCCCCTAATCCAAATATCCCACCTTCTCCTTGTGAAGTCATAGGGAGACAGGTTTGTGTGTTAAGAGGATATGCCAGTGTTGCGTGAAAAGAGGATGGGTCATTGGGGTCATGAAAGGTGAGTGGAATGTATGGGTGTAGCGGGTTCAATGGGACAAATTGACCTAATATGGTGTTTGCATCCAAGTCTTGGTTGTTCACAAGGGGGTGTGTTTGTAGTGCATCAAGCAATGAGCTCCCCTTGTTGACAACAGGTTGAGTTAGAGCAATGGATGATGTGATTTGTGGGATGGTTTGAGTGATGCCTTGGAATGGAGGTGTGGATGGTATCGGGGGTATAATCCCAAGAGGCTTCTCCACAATAGTTCTTACATAAAAATCAGAAGGGAATTTAGCCCCTTCTTTGCCCAATTCTAGCATGTATTGTGAGGGATTAAGTTTCATCATGGAATTGACAATTTTGTGGTTTTTAGGATTTTGGACCATTTCAATAATCTCATCTTGGGTCATCCTAAAACATTGTTGGTGATTTCCTTCGCTTGGTCACCTTCCTCTTGATGATCTTGTGGAAGTGGAGGAAGATTAAGCGTGGGGTTGCTAGATCCAATCTGATTCATTTTGGGAGTATTTTGACTCAAGTCACTCGAAGTGGATGTTTCTTTGTTCGTTTCCATGTTCTTCTTGTGTTGAGATCTAGTTTGGACCATAAAATGAGGACCAATTTTCAGGAATGGGAGGTGAACCTTTAATTCCTTGGATTGATCTAAACTTTAGGTACAAAAAAGAAAGTCTAAGATATTAGGGATCAAAAGGATGGTGATGAGATAGAGAAAGATGAATGTTTGGTGGATGATTGAACTCTTAGAAAACCTCGAAGAGGATACTAAACTTTAGGAATTTGGTTTTAATGCTTGATTTGATTTTTGATTTGGTTTGCTTTGATTTTGGTTGGATTTGATTTGGATAATGAACTCACAGTGTAGACACCAAAATCTAGTTTAAGCCTACGACTTCAATATTCTTCATAATTCACATTCTTCATGGTCATGATTAAATAATGTCAATTATTTAATTATTCTCTAAAGTCTTCATTTCTTCTATTAATTAAATAATCTTAATTATTTAATTAATTCACACTTTTCTTTATTCTATTTGATTAATTAAATAAACACTTTTTATTTAATTATGTTACTAATTAACCTTATCCTTCTTGTCAAATTAAATAAATTCTTATTTAATTTACTCTTTATCATATGTCAACTATAATAAAATAAATCATTTATTTATTTAATTACTCATTTAAATCCCTTCGTCACTTAATTAAATAAATCTTATTTATTTAATTATTCTTCAAATATCAAATCTTGAATTAAATGAATTATTTAATTCATAAATTCTATTTTAACACATTCCTCTATATTTAGATAATTGTGTGAGTTATCTAAGTATTCACTTTGAATTGACTCGCCATCTATTTAAATCGCTCAGTTAACTCAAGATTTAATGTCTGAGTGGCTTTCTTGAGAAATCTCTTTGTCATATCATTCAGTCATCTAGTTCTAACTCAATTGCGTGTACATGCATATTAATTAAACATTCCTATTTAATTAATGAAACATTGTGCATGCATTCAAACAGAGAGTTGCTTTAATCCATCTTTATCTTTGTCATGCAAAGACTATTCTTCTATTTTCGAATACCAAACTCAAAGATTAAATCATTTATTTAATCTTTATTTCTATTTCTAATTTATATCACTCATGTTGCTACTAACAGTTATCATAATGCATGACTAATCTTCCGATCTCAACCGTCTGTCAATCTTGCGATCTTGACCTGTCGTTTGAATTATCAATTTTCTATAAATTGATCTGACATTCATTATTCCAATCTCTCTCGAAATCGTATGATATTTAGAGAAATTATCTTGAATCTTCGATGTTTTGTCTTAATCACAATACTTAGGCCATGCTTGCACAAACTTTGAAAATATTAGGGCAAGTGCACTACACAGATGAAATGGAGAAGGGAAATCGAGGTTATACATGTAATTACGTACATATTGGGTGAGATTGTTCAATTTATTTACGTTTTGGCTTTCCTTTGTTCTCTGTTGTTTAGCTTAGATTGCATTAGAGCTTAGATCACATTGAGTGTGTGCTTTTAACCTTTCTTCTACATTTTCTAGATGTTACATTTGGTGAACCCGACGTGAAGACACCATCTTCGCGTATCCATAGACTTTTAATTGATTTTGTAAGTTTTTGTACGGAACGACGCATCTTTTTGATGAAACGGTGCAATTGACATTTAGAAACGCATCAACTTGACAAAACGACACAATTGAATTTCTTGACCACATCTAAGATCGAAAATGACGCATTTGAAAAAGAATCACGCATCTGTCATTTTCTAAGCTGCAACTAACTGGTAAAATACCGTGATGCATTTGACAGAGAAAATGACGCATCCGATTAGTATATTTTTAGGTTTATATTTTGAATTTACAGTTTCCTTTCATGTTTTTATTTTCGCTAATCTTATGTTTTCAGTGCATGTCTCTTGAGGAGTTAACAAAGTTTTTGCAGATCGATAGTCAAAGACCAATATCAAACTACTAATGAATCTTTCTGCAAAACGGATGATGAAGACCCTAGTTAAGTTTTTGAAATAGATTGTTTGGTAGTGTAGCAAATCTTTCATTTGGATTAAAATTAACAAGTTTCTACTGTGTTTGGTGTGAAAGCACAATTGTGTAATTACCCTCATGATTTGGTATATCGAAGTATCCTCTCCCCTTGCGCATCTGTGCAATCCTAGGTGTAAGAGAAATGATTACTAACTCTAGAACTTGGGCCTATTTTGGTGGGAAAAAGTACTCACTTGAGGACAACTCAGACCAGTAGCACCCTAAACCCGAGGGACTTCTAGCCAGTATATAAAAGTGGATTCTTGGGGAAAGCCCAAGAATCACACATATGGTTCTGACGAGATGGATTTGAAAGGGGACTCTCGCCGCATGGATCATGACCTACGAATGGAATGCCCTAATTAAACACCTTTGTTTGTAGTGTTCAAAATCCTTATATTTACTGGTGCAGCAGGTCAGACCTGTGAAGTTGTCTCATATTCTTACGGTTCATGTGTAGAGATGAAAGTATTCCGTGGGATGTTCATGGGTACTGTAGCTTGGATGCGCCAAATGACATTAATGAGCCATGGAGGGGAGCTAGAGGGGTTAAGCTACTAATCATCTTCCTTGAATAAGCGTAGCTGGGGAAACCCAAGTGAGAACTTAGTAAATACTATCCTTCATAGCCTAGGATGTGCTTGTCTGTTGTCAAATTAAATGTTCTTTGAGTCCAGAATGAAACTGAAAACACTTTGTCTTATGATTGTATTTGTTTGCCAGAACTTGATCACAGAAAAATAACATCAGTTTATATCTCTATTCATTGAAAACACAACAGAGTCACAACTATTTACCAGAGATACACAATTTTTCTGTCGAGTCACAACTATTTAGCCTAGAGTCGCATCTTCCAGATTAGCTTGCATTTTCTTTGTTGGAAACCACATCTGTCTTTGAAAACTGAACTTGTGATATTATGTGATGCATCTGACAAGGTGAGCTGCAACTGCAGTCTGGAACAACACATTTTCCACCATCGCAGAACTTTTATCGGTGCATAGAATTTAGAAAACCGCATATGTTAAATCCTGAGTCACAATTGCCATTATGAGTCACATCTGTTAAAAACTAAACCGCATCTGTCTGACATAGATACTAAACTTTAGCAGAAACACGCAACTGATTACCAGAAAACTGCAACTGTGAAACATAACCGCATTTGATAAATTCTGTGACACATTTTCCTGATTATTAGAAAACCAGAATTCATAGTCACTATCCATTCAACACAGTCATACTAGTCTTTGATTCGTCTTGTCATACTAGTCCTTGAACAAAAACCTAAAATAATTTGCTCAATTTTGCATCCTTTATGTATCATTTAGCCATTACTATAGTCATCCCGATTCAGAGCTTTACTTTCATCTTTGAGTAGATATTTCCTTGAGATTAAACTTCTAGGAGGGTCACTTTTGCAAACTTTAGGACAGGTCCACCATCTACACTCTAGAAAAATCATAGCATCAACGAAATCTGTCATTGAACCTAGTCTCATCATCATATCCTTTGTCCTACAGAGAGTCCTCCTAGCTCATTAGTCTAGTTAGGAAACTCAACTTATCTTTGATCCTAATCCTACATTGGTTCCTTTACATAACTAAATTGATGCCTTGGTTAGACTTTAGATAGTTGGTAACCTCGCCTCAGGTTTACAAAATTGATTACCTTAGAATCTTGCTTAGAATTTTCATCTTTAAATATTGTCATTTTAGACTAGCGTCATCTTAGAACATTCCTTATTTTGCATTCAGAAAAATCCCAAAAATATAGACTAGAGTCATATTGTCCATAGATGTAGTGTTGCATACCTTACATATTGAGCTTATCTTACATGGTTGAAACTAGGTCTAAGAGAAGAGAGAGAGAGAAAAGATTTCGAACCCAAATGAATTCATCAATCCATTCTCCACAAGACCTCACATGAATTTATTAGAAAAATTCACCACTAGAAACACTCAAGGACACATTACAACAGAAGACATAGAGGCTATTGCACAGGACCCTGAGTTTGCCTCTTTTGTAGATGAGTACCTAGCAAACAATCGGCAATGATACTTAGCAAAATTGCTAGCTTAAGGCACTACCTTACCTACCAGATTAAATATTAGCACCTTACAAGCTCAGCCTACACAAGGGAAAAATACAATGACTGCCAGTACTACTATACCTTAGGGAAATACAACCATACCATCTGGCATACCTACACATAGTACGGCAATCCATACATCTCCATTTGATACATCTAGCATGACATCAGGATTTAATTTCACTGTAGGGGCATCATCATCCACTCCCTTCGGTCCTCTTGTTGGGAATAAAAGATCTAAAATGTCAGCTTCTACACCAAATTTTAGTGTCACAAGTACCATACCATAGTCAACGACCATACCTAGTGTTCATGTCACCGGTACCATACCACAGTCAATGGCCATACCTAGTGTTCAAGTCGCTAGTACTATATCATAGACTAAACAAACAAGAGGCATTCCCTCATTCCAATATGGAAATCAGAATCCATTCTCCTAGAGTGGTAGTCAGAATCCATTCACACATAATCCAAGTCAAAACTAATTCACACAGATTCTGAATCATAATCTATTCTCACAGAGTGGTAGTCAACATCCATTCACACAATTTCAAAGTCAAAACCAATTCACACAGATTTTGAATTAGAATCCATCCTCATAGAGTGGTAGTCATAATCCATTCACACAGATTCCAAGTCAAAACCAATTTATGCAGATTCCAAACCAGAACACATTCACCAACATTTTGAATCCAAATCTACATCAAATACCAACATTCAATCGAAACCCATCACGAGACCTTGGATTTTAGAATACCTACATAGACCCGCATAATCCATCCAAGACATCATTAACCTAGGTTGACGTCTTGCAAACACAAATGCATGCACTACAAACACAAATGGATAACATGGCAGTGTCAACTAAAAAATCCTTTTCAACAAAGGACATATGCCCATTTCCCTTCGATAAATCATTGTACATGACACCTTTCCCTCATGGGTATGTCATAACGAATCTCCCTAAGTACAATGGCAAACAAAATCTGATAGAACATATAAGGAATTTTCTACCATGTGCATAGATGTCGCTTATGATCCCACATATCTTATGAGACTATTTCCAAGAAGTCTTGTAGGAATTGCACTAGAGTGGTATTCAGGTGTAGACTATGGCATTAGATCTTGGGGTGAACTAGCTGAGAAATTTGTTGAACAATTCTCCTTCAACATAGACCACGAGATAAATATAGCAACCTTGTGTCATACAACACAAGATGAAGGTGAAAATTTCATCGCTTTCTTCTAGAGATGGAGGACTATAGCCAACCGGTGTCCTGTCGAGATACCTGAAAAACAAAAAGTCACTATGTTCTAGGAAAACCTTCATGCAAAACTAAGGAGTAACTTAAGGGTACATTGTTGTACATCCTTTTTGGAACTAGTGGAAAAAGGGGTTATAATAGAAAATGATCTTATTGAAAAAGGAGAACTTAAGACATCAACATCCAATAGAAATCCGATAGTGCCAAATGCCCCCAATGATAGAAACAGATTTTGGTCTCAGAACAAAAATGTCACCAATGATGGGGTAGTTGATGCTAAAACTTTACAAGTAGGACCAATCATCACATTACAAGGACCTAACTCTTTGGCCAACACGTTTAATGCTATCAATCAACCTTCCAACATGGTCCAAAATACTCAATGTCCGTAACAAAGGAGGTTTGAAAAACGTGAGTTCACTCCCTTAGGGGAACCCATTGAGTCCCTATTCAAACAACTACTACAACATAATCTTATATAGCTTCAAGAGCCAAGACATTACAATCAAGGACAATTTAAACTAGTTTGGTGGAATGACAATGCCTTTTGTGATTATCATAGAACTAAGGGACATAACCTACAAAATTGTCGCCAACTGAAAAATATCATACATGATCTTGTCAAAAAGAGAATTATTGAAGTTAGTGGATAGAAACAAAAGTCATCAAACACTGATCATCAAGTCTTTTCTGATCCACTACACGACCATGGGAAAGGAAATTTCCCTAGTTTGAGTAACAAGACCAATATGTCCACCAACTATGCAAATATCAAGCATGATTATAATAGTGGCAAAACCATTAACCACCTTTGTGCCACCGATGAGAATATCAATACCATTACTATCAATACAAATCCTGAGTGTGCCATCAACACTTGTCGTACTAAGATCACTATCCAAGGTCCTCCATCACAGAAAACACCATAGCCTTCCAAGTCACAATATAACCTACTTGACCAGTTGGGGAAGACCCCATCCCAAATCTCAATCTTGGAACTGTTGCGTATTTCCCCTGAGCGTTGATCCATTTTAGATAAAGCTTTACAAAACATGACCATCCCAAATGATATCGATGTCAATCGTTTCTAGGAAATGGTGGGCTACTTGACCAATAGTCATCATGCCACATTTTCTAAACAAGACTACGCAACTGAAAAGACAAACCATAACCATCCTTTGCATCTTGAAGTCCTTGTTGATGACACCGAAGTTAGATGAGTTTTGGTAGACGAAGGAGCAGGGTTAAATATGTGCACTTTAAAACTAATTAAAGCATTAGGTTTCTTAGAAGCATGCGTAGACACAACCAAAAGTATTGCCATTAAAGCTTATGATGATGAGGAACGAAAATGAAAGGGGTGGTAACACTTCCTATCAGAATTGGTCTTGCAGTAATGGAGACAAAATTCCAGGTCTTGGATCTCACCCTTCCATACAACCTTTTGCTAGGCAGACCATGGATTCATGTCATAAAGGTGGTCCCTTCCACATATCATCAATGTCTCAAATTCCCTTACAATGGCACTGAAATAACTATAGATGGTGACCTAGATCCATTCCAATATTGCACCAATCTAAAAGAGATACCCCAACACCAAGTGCCAGTAAACCAAGATGCTTCATCACCCAATTCATCTCACTATGTCGATCCATCCACACTCACTCAAACATCTATTTCACCTTCATTTCCTACCACTCCTAGTGTTGAGATCCAAGATAAGGGTTGTGGAGAATATTACATGAAGACATATTATTGTGTTAGCCATCTAATTCCTCCTAATTCATACAGTTTACCTACATCAGATAGGAGACAATATATGGTCACTATACACATTCCTCCCACAACTTTCACTAAATGGGGAGAATTAAGCAAATAATCCGTGAATATAGAAGATGTCACCTCCTGGTTGTGTAGGGAAGATAATGAAGAACCTCTCTCACTTGCTCATATTCCTGTGGATCTATATGGAAAAGGTTTCACAATCAAGCAGAGCAAGTGATATAATGGACAAAGTGGTTTAGGCTTAAATCAAGATGGGAGGGTTGAACCAATCTTTGTTTCTCAATGGCCAAAGGGCTTAGGGCTTGAGTTTCAACTGATTCAGATTGGTGTTCCTAGTACCACATAACCCTTAATTGAGGAAGTAAGTGCTTTAGAAGATATTGAGACATCTCACGAACCATCTGACCAACATCACTTTACTCCCCCGACTCACATGAATATGAGTGGGATTCCTTATCCTCTACCTCTTCCATGGACCTTGACAAGCTATTTGGTGAACTTGACTTAATGTTGAGATCCTCACCAAATCCATTGAATTCCTACCCACCAAAGAATATGAAAAAAGAGGAATGGTTTAAACATTAATATTGGGAATCACTTGATCCTACCTCTTGGCAACTTGATACATCTATTTTAGATAACCAAACCCTGACATTAGGCCCACCTCTCAATCCACCTAGAGCTAAACCAAAGAGAAAATAGGACTTAGTACAAGACTTTTGTGAGCATATGAAAAAATCAGTCCTTTCCTTGACTCCTTTAAACTTTGATAACTTTGACGATGACATGCCCTTAGTTTATCCCCAACTCATTGATTGGGATCAATAAGACCCACCTGTCTTAGATGTTTTTGAGAACGACGAAGCAATTGCTGAGTTCCTAGGATTATGAGAAGGCATATCTAGCGGGGATCACAATGCTGGTTTTACCATTGACTTGGACATCAAAGCATATTTTGGGGAATCTGTTCAACCCTCCAGTCGCAAAAATGAGAAAAATAATAAACAAGATAAAAAGGACGAGTCTCTAGGTGAAAACCAAAAGGCGCCTCTAGACAATGAAAAAGTAAAAATAGAGGATGCATTCGAAGGAAAAAACCTCTCTGAGGCACCTAAGGATGGAGGTTTGAACATTCTCCCCATTGCATAGGAAAATTCACCCATGCTCATTGAAGAATCAGTAGAAGTCAGGATAGGCACAGAAGAGAATCCTCGACTGGTTTATTTTGCGGCATCATTAACCACAAAAGAGCAACTTGAATTCCACAACTTCTTTACATAGAGATAGATAAATTTTTCCTGGTCATATGTAGACATGCCTGGGTTGGATCCTGAACTTGTTCTACATCATTTCCCTTACAACCAGGTGTCAAACCAGTGAAACAAAAATTGAGGAAAATGCATCCACAAATTGCTCTACTAGTCAAGGTAGAACTCAAGAAATTGTTAGAATTTGGTTTCATTAGGTCAATCGACTATGCAGATTGGATTTCCAATCTTGTACCAGTCACTAAACCAACAGGGGGCATCCACATCTACATTGATTTCAAGATATTAACAAGGCTTTTCCTAAGGATGACTTCCCTTTTCCTAACATAGACATGATAGCAGACATGACAACAGGGTATGAGATGCTGTCCCTTATGGATGGGTTTTTAGGATATAAGCAGATCAAAATTGCA
This sequence comes from Sequoia sempervirens, assembly GCA_007258455.2. NCBI lineage: Eukaryota > Viridiplantae > Streptophyta > Pinopsida > Cupressales > Cupressaceae > Sequoia > Sequoia sempervirens. Next base: position 290,366,733 of record VDFB02281492.1, read on the forward strand.
ACTGAAGACCAACCTAAGAAAACTTTCACATGTCCTTGGGGAACGTATTGCTCGAATGTTATGCCCTTTGGCACAAAAATGCTAGAGCAACCTATAAACATGCCATGACCACCATTTTTCATGATCTAGTACACACTCTTATGGAGGATTATGTCGATGACCTTATAGTTAAATCCAAGACAAGGAAAGAACATTTACAAGTTTTAGACAAGATATTTCAAAGGCTGGAGAAGTATAAAGTGAGACTTAATCCCAAGAAATGTGTGTTTGGAGTAAAGTCGGGAAAGCTTTTAGGCTATATCATTTCCAGACAAGGCATTGAAGTGGATCCAACCAAGGTAAAAGCAATCATAGATATGCCTCCACCAACTAATCTCAGTCAAATAAGGACATTACAAGAAAGAATGCAATCCATCAGAAGATTTATAGTGCAATTAGCAGATAAGACACATCCTTTTCAACATCTACTTAAGAAAGGGGTACCCTTTGCATGGACAGTTAGGTGCAGAGAGGCTTTTCAACTGATTAAAGAATATCTACTCACACCACCAGTCTTAATGCCACTTGTTGAAGGATGACCACTAATTCTTTATATTACAACAACCCATTCATCAGTCGGAGCATTGCTTGCACATAATGATGATGAAGTTCATGAAATGGTAGTATATTATATCAGTTAGAATTTGGTAGGTTATGAGCTCAACTATAGCACCATTGAACGTGCCTGTCTTGCACTAGTATTTGCTACTCAAAAACTAAGGCACTATATGCTAAACCATCAAAAAATGCTGATTGCCAAAATATATCCTCTGAAATATCTTCTTAGAAAGGCAGCATTAATAGGGCAACTAGCCAAATGGGTTATGATACTTAGTGAGTATGATATCCAGTATGTAGAGAGAAAGGCTATTAAAGGACAAGTCATTGCTGATCAGTTAGCCGATGCACCAATACAAGCAGATCACCCATTAGTTGTAGACTTTCCTGATGAATTTATATTCACAATTGACACAAACACAACATGGAAACTGTACTTTGATGGCTCACATACAAATCATGGCTCAGGAGCTAGTATACTGCTTATCACACCATAGGGTGACTCCTTCCCTAAGCCATTCAGGATTTCATTCCCATGTACTAACAACATAGCAGAGTATGAAGCTCTAGTGACGGGGTTACACATGGCAGTCAAGTGGAAAATTAAGAACCTACAGGTATATGGCGATTCTCAAATAGTAATCAAAAATGTAAATGATGATTATGAGACTAAGGATGAGAAGCTTGCTCCATACAAACGCATGGCTGATAGCTTTAAAAATTACTTTGACAAGGTCGAATTTCATTAGATACCTCATGTTTTAAATAGGGTAGTAGACGCTATGGCTACAATTGCATCACTTCTAGACATTCCTAGCAATGTGCCTAAGTTTGAGTTCTTGGTAGAACAACTCTTGGTCCTAGCCTACGATATCCTAGATTTTGAGATGGTATGTGACATTGTTGGTCTTGATTCCCCATGGTACAAATAAATCTATGACTACCTTCATGCCAAAATCATACCCACTGGCCTATCAAACAACCAACGTAGGACATTCCTTCGTAATTCAACCAAATACACCATCATCAGAGACACCCCATATAGATGTGCCTTAGATAATACCTTACTGAGATGTCTTGATTCCAGTGAAGCACAAGCAACCTTGTGAGGGGTGCATGAGGGTATATGTGGTTCCCATTCTAGAGGTCCTACCTTAGCTAAAAAGATTATGAGGCTGGGTTATTATTGGCCCACTATGGAAAAGGACTCATATGTTTTTGTAAAGAAATGTCATCAATGCCAAGTTCATGGAGACTTGATACATGCACCAACACAGGAGCTCCATCCTATAACATCACCATGGCCCTTCACCCAATGGGAACTCGACCTCATAGGTAAGATCCATCCCACTTCATCCAATGGCCATGAGTTCATTATCACTACCACAGAGTACTTTACGAAGTGGATTGAGGCTATTCCTATGACATACATTACTGGTACACAGATCTCTAAGTTTATCCTAAACTATATCATTTGTCAGTATGGTGTCTCTCAGTCGATAATCATGGATAATGGCTGCCCATTTAAGAATCAAGAAGTCTTCCATCTTTGTGATGAATTTCATATCCAATATCACTTTTCCACTCCATACTACCCACAAGGTAACGGCCATGCAGAGGCATCTAACAAAACTATCATTAGAATCCTAAACTAGACTATCAATGATCTTGGCCGTGATTGGCATTTACAGCTTAATCCTACCTTATGGGCTTATTGCACAAGTATCTATACTCCCATTGGTGCCACTCCATATTCACTAGTATTTGGTTATAAAGCCATTCTTCCTATTGAGGTCAAGATTCCTTCCCTGTGGGTATCCTTGAAAGGGCACATTGATGATGAAGAGTACCAAGTATTGAGACTCCATGAGATAGAATTCCTAGAGGAGCGAAGATAGAAGGAACTAGACCATCTCCAAGAATATCAGAATCGCCTTCGTTGTAGCTATAATAGGAAGGTCTTGAATAGAAACTTTGACATTGGTGACCTGGTCTTAATGGAGAACCCAAAGAATCAAGCAGATAGAGAGAAACCAGGAAAGTTTGAACCTAACTGGTTAGGACCGTATATTGTTATAGAAGCCTTTGGATCAGGAGCATATCAACTCTCCACTCCTAAAGGGGAACCATTGTCCTTTCCAATCAATAGTCTTCATTTGAAGAAGTTCTACGCATAGCTTCTAAGGGCCTTGTCTTAATTAGTAAAAAATAAAAAATAGTAAAGAAAAATAATTAGTCCAATAGTGAAAACCACTTTGGTGGCGCTTTGGATAGGTACCATGGTGAAAAATTGGCAAATAGGTGCCATGTGTAGTTGACTCTGCTCCTTTGTCTACTATCATTCTAATCTAATATCCTTGTACATAGTTCACTTCCCTGTACATAGTCCAATACCCTGTACATATCCCTTATGCCTGTACATATCACTTATCTTTCCCATCCATCGCTTGTACATACCATTCGTAATAAGTGGTAGCCTTTCCCATAACCTGGAAATATTTGACATCAAGTGCAATTCACACCCCCCATTTTATCCTATTCATAATCAATTGGTCTTATACTCGACTGGGGGAAAACACTTGACATGCATCATATTGGTTCTTACATTGGCTATGTTGAGGACATCAAACCATAGAAAAATTCGAAACATCACAAAATTACTTAAGAAAACACAAAAATATCAAAAAACTTCAAAAAGACAAAAAAATCAAAACATGAAGAAAATCTAAAAATAGAGTCAAAGTCAGTCGCACTTGTCAGTCTTTGTCATTTGTCAAACTATGTTGCCTCTGCGACTGGACGTAGGCAAGGCCATCTACTGATGTGCCCCTGAGGCATTATGTCAGTTCGTTTAGGTTTGTCTTTATAAAATCATGACTCAATCCGTATGTCCATATGACAAGGTCATTGGTCATGTCAAACTACAAGGTCTCTGTGTGTATAACATAGGCAAGGCCATCAATCGATGAGCCCCCGAGGCCACACTAGGTCAGTCCATTAGGGTTTGTCACATTCACTGTCACACACGTCTTTTCTTTGTAGTCAGTCTTGTCAGTCAAATTCAAGTCGAACTATGATGTCTCTATGTGTATAACATAGGCAAGGCCATTAATCGATGAGCCCATGAGGCCGCACTAGGCTAGTCCTTTAGGGTTTTTCGTCACACAGTCAATTTTCCACACATCATATCATGTCATGCATCAATCTGGTGAACAAGTCAGCAATGTCTCTAAGTCAAATCAAATAAATTGCCAAAGAAACAATATAAAAAATCAACTAATGTCTGTTACAGGATGTGTCCTTCTTGGAGATAGACATCATCAAAACAATCAACCTCTGTCCTATTCAAGATGAGTCCTTCCTAAATATTGATATCAACACAACAATTTAGTCTTATATAGGATGAGTCCTTCCTGCATATCGACATTGTCAAACAACCAAACATAGCCTTACACAGGTTATCACATCAATGACATCTGACTCAATGTCTTATATGATACATGTCTTTCTGAAACTAGGCTTTGTCATGCCTTATATAGATGGTCATAACATCGAAACCAGTCTCAAAATATTATCTGGTACATGTATCTCCTAAAATCAAGCTTTATCAATTAATCCTTTTATCAATCAAAACAAATCAAACAAACAGATCAAGTTTTGGAAAATATTTTATTGGCTTTTTGACTTTCTGACTTGTTTATCTTATCATTTCATTTGACTTTATGATGGAAATTATGTTACTAGCTTTCTCAAGGATGTCCCATGAAGGATTTAGAGAAGCAACAATGTATTGGATTTCTATTTTCTTTGACTGTTGTCTGTCAATTATCTTTTAAATTTGATTTTTGAGTCATGTTACTAGTTTTCTCAAGGATGTCCCATGAAGGATTTAGAGGAGTGATGATGTCTCATGACCCGTCTTTTATTTTGTTTGTTGTCTATGGTTTGTCTTGACAAAATAATTGGGGCAACTTGTGCGCTTAGTATGAGTTAATGACAATCCTTGTCTGCGACTGTTTGTTGTTAGAAAGTGGATGACCTTGCACACCTTGATCTATGTCATATCATGGTGTTTTTCTCCATTTGTATTAGTCCTGCCCAATGATGATAAAGTGCAACACCTTTTGTGATACAGTGAAACATCGAAGATTGCTAATACTAACATCCATCTCATTTCTTTTATTATTTCTCAATCTTTCTTTCTGCACTAATAGTTATTCTTTCTTGCATTATGACGGAGTCTTGTGACACATAAAAATATAAATCATACTGCATTCACATTCATGTTAGAAATATCATTTCCAAATCATATATCATCAATCATGCACACATCTTGCATTTGAAATATACAAACATCTAGGCATTCATCATATCTAGGACATCATGGCATAATAGACATTTATCATCATAGATTACATATCATAAGCATTCCATGTACATAAAAAATGTAAATACATACACCACATTACATCTATATAGCACCACATGTAGAAAGCATTGTACATATAACATCATATTGCATCTCAAAACTATAAAATGCATACATCAAATAAAATTAGTATAGAATCAACATTACATCATAGGCCGCATAAACACATCATAAAGTAGATATGATCATCCATCACAAGGAATTTCATATAAAGATAACATGTATAAATAAACAACTACATAATCAATAAATACAACTGCATATCATGAGAATCGCCGCCAAAATCATATATATATATATATTGCTCAACAGTGTCACATCACAATGTCATAATATATCAATACATATGGAAGCCTACAGGCTATAGGATCATAATACAATGTCTTAGTACATATTAAGAAATGTCCCTATCCTGAACTACCACTGCTATCATGGCTAGAGTGTGCAGATGATTGATGCTAAGATCCTGATGACCTATGACCTGAATGGGGCCTGTCATATTGACCAAATCTGTGTGGTTGCTCAACACCCTATGTGCTAACTATATTGGAGTGGGTCCTAGTCTGGGACCTCTCACTGCATGCCTCTGAAAAGCTTGGGGCCCATCTCTCTGGAGGAACTGCTGCCTCATATAAATATTTGTAATAAGTGGCCCTCTTCCTGACTCTAACTAACTCTCTAGAAAATGCAGCTGCCAGCCCAGTGCATAGAGCTCTAATCTCTGTAAATCTCTGCTTGGTCTCCTGCCTCCAAGCTATGGCTTGATCTCTGTCCCTCTCCATCCGTAACACATCTCTCTCAGACATCATGACCCTCATCTGCTCCTCCAAGGATGCAACTTGGGCACAAAGTGTAGTAGTGTCGGGATCAAGTGCCCCTGTGTCAATCTGTCTCACCCTCTGCACCCCATCATCCTCATCCTCCAACTCCTCCAAAATCCTATCATGAATCTCTCGCTCCTGATCATCATCCTCCTAGTCATCATCCTGATAGGCACCAAGTAAGCCTAGGGCATCAATCTCTGCCTCCTCTCTACCTGCCTCCTCCTCTGCATCAACCTCTGGAATGGCCTCCTCTGCAGGATGCTCCTCCTCTCGGCCAACCTCAACATGCACCTCCTCCCCACCTCTACCAATATCGGGCATGTGCACATCCTCCTCTCCTATCTCTCCTCCCAGATAGGTGATAATGGTGGCCCTTGTCCCCTCCATCCACACCTCCGTCTCCCACCACATCATCGATCACATACCCCACCATCTCCATCATTGCCATGTCCCCCTCCACCTCTCTGACCTCTTCCTCTGCCATGCTTGTCATGCGGCCCTATCCCTCACCGCTCTATCGGTGCAGCCTAATCTGGATCTGTAAGGGGTATCAGTCTGTGCACAACCCACCACTGATCATATGCCTCGGTGGTTCCTGGGTCTGCTACACCATTTCTCCAACCCCATTGAACTGCCTACAATGCATCAATCTCTGCCTCGGCAGTGGCCACAAGAATATCTGGACCCCACAGGGGGATCTCTTGCAAGGACCTCACAAATTTTGCTCGTTCTCTAGGCTCATCCTGAATCTCTCTGAACTGTCGCAAGACATGATCTGGAAAATGTTGCTCTATAATATGCACATGTGAAACCGTCTGCCCAATCAGGTACTATGTCTGGCGGCAATAGGGAAAATGATCGTTCTCATCTGACCACTCTGGGAATCCTAAGTATGGTCTCCATGTAAACTGAACCATGGTGTTGATAACATGTTTGAAATACCTAGTATCTCCCATGTGGTGCTGAGTATTAGCCCCCACATAATGGAAGGCATAAGGGGCTTCGTGTTGCACATCAATTGTAACTGGTGGACAAAAAATGGCAATGTGTTCCCATGCCCATACCATTAGGAGCATGGTACCACAACTCATAGACTGAGCCTCTCGATAGGCTATATCATGCAAGTGAAAGTATAACATGTTGAGAAGGCAGGGACCCCAAACATACACCTCTCATTGCTCTAACATACCCACTAGCATCTCTCCCCATCCCATAGGAAAACCATGACCTCGACGGTCTCAGAGGACTATACCACCTATCAGTGTACACAATAGATAGTTTAACTGTCTATACCTCTATGCCAATACATGCCATCTAATCTCATAATGATCAAAACCTAACTGTCTAATATCTGCATGCAGATAATATCGACACATCTCAGTGAAACCCATCTGGGTATCATATCTCACCCTCGTGCCTTTGATAGGAAGTCTCCAAATCCTGTAGACATCCTCCAAGGTAACTGTCACCTCTCCAGTAGGCAGGTGAAAGGAAGAAGTCTCTGAGTGCTACCGCTCGCATAATGCTGTCAATAGACCTCAGTTTTCCCGAATGGTGTGCATGTTTGTCACATGAAGAAGACCCAAATGCCATAAGAAGCATTTCTCCATGCTCCGCAAACTATCTTGGAAGTGAAAAGTTGATGGTATTGACTCTCGTGTATATACAAAGTCCAAAACAACCTGCACAATGACAAAATCAAATGCTATTCACATGTGTCATTATTTTGCAATTGCATTGCAAGAAACCAAATGTGTCATAAAATGACACATGTGTCATTTTACGTCACAACTGCGTGCATAAATAACAAATGTGACTACATATCAAATCTATCGACGCATAACAATATCGTGCTAAATGCAACTGCGTAAATTAAATATAAAATACGTTGAAACTATGGCACATGTGTTGAACATACAACAATTGCATCTAAATTAAATGCAAATGCGTTGCTATTTGGCAAATGTGTTAAACTGTGATCAATTACGCTAAACAATACATGTAAATTTACAAATGCGTTGAATCACATGCACATGCGTTGATAACGAATTCACATGCAACTTTTCAGAAAAATGACGCATCATAAAAATTGAAATTAAATGCATAAAAAAGCACAAAAACCTAAACTTCAAAAGTTGAGAACGGAGTACATATTGGGGGGTTCGCATTAGCTGATCGCCTAAAGGTCTGAATCCTATATGCTCAATGGTGGGTGTGCAGAATGGGAGACATCTTTGCTGAGGGTGCAGAGCAAAATTCTCAAGTTTCAAAGCAGTGTGGGTAAAAATGAATGGGTTCTTACCCCATTTTTTAAATTTATACCTAGGGTTTTGGTGGCATTCCTTTCTACTGGCCATGTCAACTTCCAATTTCAATTGAACCGTACCTATCCTTAACACTTCCAACTTCAATTCCGTGAACTCCACTGCATTTTTGCCTATCCAATGGGCTAATCGGGACTATTTCCAATTTTTTTTGAAATTTTTCAAAAATTTGTCAATTTTCTCGAGTGGGCATACCTTTACCTGTTCTACACTGGGGCATTACTAGGGCATATGTTTGATCAATTTTCTTTGACACAATGCCAAAATAACATTGTATCAAAGAGGGGCAAATGTAGACATTGAAATTTGGTTTAAGCCTATGACTTCGATATTCTTCATAGTTCGTATTCTTCATGGTCATGATTAAATAATGTCAGTTATTTAATTATTCTCTAAAGTCTTCATTTCTTCTATTAATTAAATAATCTTAATTATTTAATTAATTCACACTTTTCTTTATTCTATTTGATTAATTAAATAAATGCTTTTACTTAATTATGTTACTAATTAACCTTATCCTTCTTGTCAAATTAAATAAATTCTTATTTAATTTACTCTTTATCATATGTCAACTATAATTAAATAAATCCTTTATTTATTTAATTATTCATTTAAATCCATTCGTCATTTAATTAAATAAATCTTATTTATTTAATTATTCTTCAAATATCAAATCTTGAATTAAATGAATTATTTAATTCATAAATTCTATTTTAACACATTCCTCTATATTTAGATAATTGTGTGAGTTATCTAAGTATTAACTTTGACTCGACTTGACATCTATTTAAATCGCTCAGTTAACTTAGGATTTAATGTCTGAGTGGCTTTCTTGAGAAATCTCTTCGTCATATCATTCAGTCATCTAGTTCTAACTCAATTGCGTGAACATGGATATTAATTAAATATTCCTATTTAATTAATTAAATCTTGTGTGTGCATTCGAACAGAGAGTTTCTTTAATCCATCTTTATCATTGTCATGCAAAGACTATTCTTTTGTTTTTGAATACCAAAGTCAAAGATTAAATCATTTATTTAATCTTTATTTCTATTTCTAATTTATATCACTCATGTCACTACTAACAGTTATCATAATGCATGACTAATCTGTCGATCTCAACCGTCTGTCAATCTTTCGATCCTGACCTATCATTCGAATGATCATTTTTCTATAAATTGATCTATCATTCATCATTCCAATCTCTCTCGAAATCGTATGACATTTAGAGCAATTATTTTGAATCTTCGATGTTTTGTCTTAATCACAACACTTAGGCCATGCTTGCATGAGGTTTGAAACTCTAAGGGCAAGTGCACTACACAGACAAAATGGAGAAGGGAAATCGAGGTTATACATGGAATTACATACATATTGGGTGAGATTTTTCAGTTTATTTATGTTTTGGCTTTCCTTTGTTCTTTGTTGTTTAGCTTAGATTGCATTAGAGCTTAGATCGCATTGAGTGTGTGCTTTTAACCTTTCTTCTGCGTTTTCTAGATGTTACACATAGACTCTAAGAGGTTGGATGTTTTCCTAGATTAAACTTGTGCACAAGATGATAATTTGACTAAGTGTGTAAAGAAGGATTCATCTACACACACCTAGTCAAACAAGATGATTTTGATTTTGATTTCAAAGGATTTGGCCAAAGTTTAGCATAAAGGATTTTTTCAAGATTTCCAAGAGGTTTTTGTGATGTGATTTTTTATTTTGATGTTTGAGGATGAATGAAGGTTTTGATTTTGATCCTAAGAGACTTAGAGAGACTTTGTTTACTAGACCAAGGTGTTGAAGAACATGCTAATACTTCCTATGTGAGATATTCAAAACTTTGAAAGAGACTTGGATTTTTACAATAGTAAAATGAATACAAATTTGGATTGTTCCTTGATGCATGTTTATAAAAGTTGAAGATCAATCTTTCTTTAAATTCGTAAAGCATAGACAAACATTTCTTGAGAGATTTTTGACTAAGACCTCTGGACTTTGGTTTTTAGATTTTGATCCTTTGGGAAATCATTTGGAAGAGCACATGTGTGGAGTCTAATTGTTTCTTAACTTTTCTTAATGAGTCTTTTTTATGACAAACACTTTCTTGATTAGGTTTTCAAACTAAATGTCTAATGTTCCAATTTCTTCTCTTCCCACAAAGTCCATTATGTGGAAATCAAGGAAATTAAGGAAATAGTTCCCTAATGTTGACTTTAGTGAGAGAAAATTGAGATGTAAATTCAAATTCTTAGAAGCCTCTAAGGATAGAATCCCTAGGGAAAGAAATATCTCTTGGATTTTTTCAAAGGTATTTGCTTCCTCTAAAGGGTTTGAAATTTGATGATCATGGTTGAATGTTTGTTTTGTAATGTTTTAGATCCAAGAAAAGTGTTTTGATTCCAAGACCCTATTGAAAGTCAAGAGACAATATTTGTTGAATCCCCACTTGTATAAATCTAGCTACACTTATTCTTAGCGGATGATTAAAAGCTTGAACACACTAGCTCCCCTCCATGACACTCACTTCTATGGGTCAACCAAGCTTTAGTACCCATGAAACTCCCATGGCATACTTCTCATCTCTACCAAGAACTGCAAAAATGTGGGGCAGCTTCAGAGGTTTGACCTCTTGCACCAACAAATAGATAAGGATTTGGGCTTCTAAATAAATTGGTTCTTAGTCAGAGTGATCGAGGACATGGCACATTGTGAGCGTCCAACAAGCCACTAAAGGCTTTAATCAATCCTACTAGGGGCTCTTATACTTTTTAAGGTAGTACCTTGTTCTGAAAGACACTGTATGACTAAGGCCTACATACCATTGGACTTGACGATTTAGTCTTCTCCTTTTATATACCGACCCAAGTTAAAAACCAATTGGAGTCACCTTCAAGTTCTCCTTTCAGATGTATCTCTTAGGAATTCCTATCTAAGGGTAAACACAAGTGAGCAAGCACATTCGTAGTTTGATTAATATTTGTTTACATGAACAAAGAGAGAACACACGTGATATACTCCACTCACACTAGCAAGCTTTGTTCACTTTTAATAATCCAAATTGAAGTGTGGAGGAAATCCTTTATGCAACTTAATATCACCAAAATACTTTTTATTCTCAAGATTTCCGTGAGGCACAAGAGAAGTGCATACACCTTTTAAATGATATTACTTTGTATAAGAGATTACAAAACACAAAAAGAACATGTTCATTTTAACATTCAAAGCAAGAATGGATTCTTTTTAAGCACCAAGATTGAAGTGTGAAATTTGCTTGTTCAATTTTAAAACCTAAAAATAAACTTTAGTAAGTTCCTAAGGTTCTTTTTAATCCCTTTGTTTTGTTCCTTTTTAAGCCCAAATGAAATTATTGAGTCCTAAAAATCTTGAAGATGACAAAGTCCTTAGAGGTAGGATTATAATTTCTCCCAAAAGTGTTTAAAAAAACTTGATACAATAGAATGAAGATGCCATAAGAAGTATTGTTTTCATTTCCTCCTTCCCTTTGAATCACTCCAACCTACAAAAACTAGTTAAAACTATAGAAATAGAGGCCAAAAACCAGTTCTCAAAGGTGGTCAAAATGAAAAAAAGGACATGTTGAAATTAATTTGAAAACTACCTTTTACCCCACCCCAATGACACAGTTTGTGATGGAGGTGCAGTTTGGAGTGAGCCAACAACGCTCTGGTGAGACCAGCGACGCTCTATGGAGGGACAGTGAGTACAATTGTGATGCTATTTTACCCAGCGGTGTACTTTGGAGTTTGAGTTGGCCGAGCCCTTAGGAGAATGACAGGAGCGTCATAGTTTTTAGTTTGAAAGCATCACTAAATATCGTTGTTGGATTGATAGCAGAGCAGTTTGACTTTGGCAGCAGTGCAGTTTCCTATAGAAACACAAAAACTTGAAAAATAACAGAATTTTCTCAAAAAATGTGTTAATTTCTTCAGATTCACCCTCCTTCTAGCTCCAAAATGTGAATGGTCATCCTAGACTTGAACACACATAAACAAAAAACACAATAGTAGTCCATTATGCAAATCAAATAATCATTCCCCATAAGATTCATTTGAAATATCAAGAACAAGAAATAATATGAAGAACACAAACAAAAGCTATCTAATCTTACTCAAAACAAACTCTTAATCCCATGGGGGAATTGGTGCTATTTTGATGTGGAAAATAGCCCTTTCCAAATTCCTTGCAAGCTTGGTGATGATCAATGATAAAGATTTGATGCTCCTTGAGGAAATTTCTCCATAACCTAGCTATGAAATGATGGAAACTATGAAAATGGATGACAATGGATGAAGTTGCTCAAAACATGAAGATAATGACTTTGCATAAGTTGTTGATCAAATGCCTAAGATTGTGGATCCAAAATTAGTAAAAGAGCCTTCTATTTATAGAATAGAATGATGGAAGAATAAGAAAAATGGATGAATGTGGGATAAAAGACCAAACAATAGCACAATTCCACTTGTCAACATGTGAGTGGACAAAGGTGGAGCACATTTTGATGAATGTGCACATTAATGTCATTAGGTGGATATTTGAAATTGGAGAAGTGACATGTTGGAGGGAGATGAAAGATGAATTAAATGCCACTTGACTCAAGAAAATGACATGTAAGAGGCCTTTAATGCCTTGTTGGATGGACAAGTCCTTTTTGGGGGGAGATTTTCAAATTTGAGAAATATTCAAACTTTGATGCCTTTTTGAATGAAAATAGGAGATTTATAAATTAATTAAATTGATTTTCATGAGCAAGTTGCAAAATCTAGAGGATTTGATGGATTAGTGTTAGCATTAATCATGATTTGATTAATTTAGATGGAAATTAGCTGATTTGACAATTTGACTTAGATTTTAGGATTTAAATAAATTAAAATGAGAGGAATAATGATTTTAGACTTAATTAAATAAAGTTTGATTTATTTAATTAAAGAGGATGGTGTTAGACTTAAATCAAATAAAGATTAATTTATTTAATTTAACGAAGATGACTCTAGAGCTTAATTAAATAAAATGAATTATTTAATTAAAAGAGGGACTTAGGATTAATTAAACAAAATGATTTATTTAATTAATAGGAGATAATGAATTAATTAGATAAAATTGATTTATAGGATTAAGAGATGAAATCTAATGAATTTAATTAAATAAATATTATTTAATTAAATGATTAGTAAAGGAGATGATTCTGGACAAACTGCTATTAGTAAATTAGGATCAGGTGTATAGGATCAATAAGTATATTTTACGTGTCTACAGTATGATTTTTGGAGGGTTGTGGTGGGAGTGGAATATTGATTCTATTATAGAGTTCCAACAACAACCTTCCAGACTTTTCATAGTTCTCAATGTTCTTGTTTAAATTGGTTGAGTTGTCCTACATTTTCCCATCATAAATTTGATTTCTCCAGAGTCTTCCACTCTTCTTTGTTTTTTTTCTCTTTTCCTTTGGTAGCACCCACTTTGGCATGCTCAATTCTCATTTTCTCTATAATTTCCATTCTTTAGTAGTGTATTTATTCTCTCAACAACATGGTGTTAGGAATTGCATGCAAAAGATATCAATCAAATAAATATTAAACAAAGGAATGAAGAATACACAGAAATAATAACAACAAGAGAAGGAACAGTTCTTGAACCTATTTTTTTTTCTCTGCAACAACTAAAGTAGAAGGAATAGTATGACCTGTACAAAGACATAAGGTGCCTACTTTCACACCTTTTGCTACTATTAAGGCACCTCTTGAAACCTTCCAATTTTTATCACTGAAAGTAACTATGCAGCCTTCATCAGCTAACTGCCCTGCTGAAATTAAATTCCTACTCAACCTTGAAACATGCCTTACCTCTTGTAGTAGCCAATGATTCCCATTCTGTAACTTAATCTTAATTATTCCCTTTCCAAAAATCTGACAGGGTTCGTTATCTCCCAAATAAACCAACCCAAAATCCCCTTAGACATAATCAAGAAAATAACTTCTATGGGGCGTAGAATGAAATGCGGCCCCTGAATCTAAAACCCATGAATCATCAAAATTATCTAGGGAAAGAATCAAAGCATCATATTTAGATTTATTACTTACACATTTTCCTCCTTATTTCCTTCTTGTTTGTCTCCTTCTTTATTCTTCTAAGACCAACAATCTTTCTTCAGATGACCTGGTTTCCCACAATACCAACAATCCTTTTGTCCTATGGATTGGGATGTCTTTTCCATTGATTTTTCTCATGACTTCCCATGACCTCTAGAACCTTTTCCTCTCTCCTTTGAGTTTCCCCTACTTTCTGCATTCAAAACACTACTCGATGTGGATCCACTTGAGCTTTTCCTATAAATTTCCTCACTTATAATAACACCAAAAACATCATCAAATTTTAGGGTATTTGAACTAGAAACAAAGTTACTAACCACCATTACAAAACTATTCTAGTTTTGAGGAAAATAACATAATATCAAGACATCTCTAACTTCTTCATTTAATTCTACATTTACAAAATTCAATTGACTAGTAATTGCATTAAACTCATTTAAATGATCTGTCATAGATCCACCTTCAATCATTTTTAGATTAAACAAACACTTCATGAGAAATACCTTATTTGAGGCTGAGGGTTTTTCATACAATTTAGCCAAATATTTCATCATTTCATCTGTTGTCTTTGCTTCTATTATATCGAATGCCATAGATGGTACCAGTCACAACTGAATGGTTCCCAATGCCTTTCTATCTATAAGATTCCAATCCTCATCAATAATTGTTGTTGGTTTCTTGGTTATTCCTTCTAATGGCCTCCATAAATCCTTTTGATAGAGATAATCCTCCATCTACATCTTCCATAAATAATAGTTCTGCCCATTGAATGTATCTACCTTCAATTTACCCTCGTCCACCATTGCTCCCACTCAATTGTGAGACCTTCCTGCAGACAATAATCGAACACAACCTACTCTAATACCACTTGTTAGGAATTGCATGTAGAAGATATCAATTAAATGCAGATAAATATTAAATAAAGGAATGAAAAATACACAGAAATAATAATAGCGAGAGACAATTTTTAACATTGTTCACCCAAACTCAGGCTACATCCACCAACAGAGAGTCCAATATTATTATCCAAGAAATCAAACCTATTACAACCACCAATCCTTGCAACTCAATACTGCTACAAATTCTACAATACAATATCCATAAAAACCCTAACCCTTAGCCATTTTATCAAGACTTATGTTGGTTACAAAATAGGGTTTTCTTATGTCAACCAATAGAAAAATATCTCCTGACCCTTGGACCCCACAAGGGGCATTTCCCCTTGACCTCATCTTGGGGGAACTTCCCCCAAACTCCGGTTAAATAATTTGGGGGGAAACCACACCGATAAAAGTGGGGAAAATTTAACTCCAAGTCTGATTAGGCTCCATATAACAACACATGGTTTGTCTTCTCTCTTCTCCATTTGGGTTTTCCATGCTCACTTTTCTTTATAATTCAATTTTATCTCTAATGTTTCTTGTTTTTTTCTTATTTCCTTTTTTCTATGGGTGTGTTTGATTTGGGATTACATTAATCCTTTTATTATATTCCATGGTAGTTATTTGATATCTTTTCTTATTGGGCACATCTCTTCAAGGATCCCTTTTAGAATCTCTCCCCCTTTCCATTCTCAATCCCCTTGGTGGCTAACCCCCTCTCATAGGGTAGATGCCAATAGGAAAGATCCATATATTTTCATGTCTTCCTTTCTTTTTCTTTCTTCTTCTATGTTTAATTTAAGATCAAAATTATGAGTATTACTAGCCTTTATACTACCTAACCAAGGTTCCAACAATGGAACCAATATTAGCAAGAAAACTGGGGAAACACACACCAGAGTTCTAAGCCCCAAGTAATTTTTGAGTGTTGTATTTTATACGCCAAGCATAGTCATATAAAATGAGTAATGGTTTGATTCAAACAAAATATTGACTAAATAACTATATAACACGATGTGAGACAACATAATATAGAGAGAGTTTTTGTATCATTATATTATTTATATCAATGGAGTACATTCATATCTCATTATATCTCCTTTTACATCATATATATGGTCATAATATATCTTCCCCTATACTTTGTATATCCCCTCTCTTCTTCTTACATTTATTCTCTCATGCATATACTTTTTCATACAATCTCATACTATGTTATTCATATTTTTTCCTATGCATATATCTATGGGATGGGATGTGACCCATCTATCCTTCTCTTAACCTAGATGGTATCTCTTGAATCTTATGGTGTGCAAGCTCTTTGTGGAAAGATGCGATAGGATTTACTTAGTAGTGTCTAAACTATTTCTCTTTCCTTCCAATGATTACCAATGGCATTGCTAGCAACATGGTAATGAGAAGTGTGGATTGATTTAAATTATATCTTCTGGTGCATGAAATGGTGGTGGTGGCTTGTGGATGTAATCTAGTTTTTTCCATATGTGGATCATAATAATAGGAGATAAATTAAGAAGACATAATTCTAAAATCATGTAGAGAAAACATAAATTGAGTGTAAATTAGAATGGTATCAACATAAAAAAATAAAACTAAACTATCAAATACAAATGAGTTCTTAAAAAATGCGATTGTATTTATTTTTCTATCTTTTAAAATTATTTTTTCAATAAGTGGGCACATGATGTGGGTGGGGACAATGAGAAGACATAGAATTTTCTTAATTTCTATTTCAATGTAAACTAGAGGAAATGATTAGGTGAGTAACATGAGTAAAATTGTTAATGTAGTACAAATTACAAAAAGTTTAATTACTTTATTGAATAGTCCAAATTTACAAAGTCCAAATCTAATAAGTAAAAACATGATCTTATCCTTAAATAAAATAAAAAACTATTTTGTGGCTAGAAAGAATGCATCCTTAGATAATGATTTGTGTCGAGAATAAATGAGAATACTAACCTTGAAAGTGATAATTTGATATTATTACATTCAATTATATTAAACCTAAAAATAATATAGCTTACACTAAAGATATGTGATTTTTAAACTATTAATAAATAATATGGAACCTTTACTCTTTAGCTTGAGTATTAATGTTTGACTTATAGCTTATGTTGGTTTGTTATATATCAAATCATTATAAATCACATTGGTTTGTCACTAAAGCTTTTTTGGATTTGATATGCATTTAATCATTATAGCACTAGCTCCCCACTAATATCTCCTTTTGAGAAGAATAAACTTATGTCATCATGATTAATGGTTACTCCATGCAGAGGTAAATTGAGAGCCTTAGAAGGCATACTCACATCTTTCACATTATGAACTTTTTATTTTATTGATATAAGAGGAACTGGATGTCAGATTTCTGAAAATTCATACACTCTTTAAAGACCCACAACTACCTTGTCAATGGGACCATGAATTCCTAAAAAATTAAACCTCAATTACATGGTGGAAAAAACTCAGCACCAACTAATCAACTTAAGCCATGATAGTGTAAAATTATTATGCTAAAAAGTATTGTTTAATAATGAAACTTAAGTTGAGGAAATTGTGGTACCATTAATGTAGACCATAAAAGCTCATTCATAATTTGTTTATTGTTCCTCTAGTACATTATCAACTTTGTTAGAGGTCTTGTGATTAATATTATTTCATGAACTTAGCATGATAGATCTTAGGTTTCACCATATATTTGGTATAACTATTGATTGGTTAAGTTGTGCTTTTTTAATTTCTCATTAATTGTCCTATTTCATACTTTCTGCAATATTAAAACTAATAAATAGTTAGAGGATCATATTAATATTTTTAGAGGTATTGCAAGTAACATTATGTCATGAAATTAGTGATATATCTTAAGGTTCACAATATATTTAGTATAGCCATTGATTGGTTAAATCACAATTTTTATTTCTCATTAATTTTCCTATTTAAATTCCCTCTAGGAATAGTCCCCTTGGTTTAGTTACACCCAAAGTGAAGGGGAGAATATCCTCTCTAAATCATTTATATAAATTTAGTCATAAATTGTATACAAAAAAACAAATAAAGATACAGTTAAAAAATTATATGTATGATAAGAATAAATGGATAAAAGGTACAACCTTTAAAATGAATTGACAGTAGAATAAATGGACAGAGAAAAATAGACCTGAGTATAAATACTAAAGAAGAAATGAATTAAGTTACAATTTTATTATATTCAAATATAATCCCAAAGATATTAGTATATAAAAAAAACTGATAGTATGCAGGCTGTAAAGATATTTTCTATGGCAAGAATGAGAATATGATTATACTCTATATAGATAGTTATAAAGAAGATGTGGTTTTGAAAATAAATCGAAAATAAATCATATAAATCTTATACAGAGATATGGAAAACTTAATACCAAAATAAATTAGATGTCAGCACCAATTATACCCATCAAACTAACAATCAGCTCCTCGCTCCAATGCAATGCATACATGCTTAATGCCTTAAACTTCCTTCTTTGGAATGAAATTCCATCGATTTTTTAAAAGAGAAAAAAAATCTCAAAATATAATCAACATAAAAAGTTTACTATTTTATCAACTTAATTTGTCCAAACTACATTAGCATGCCAGCACAATTTGTATGCATTAGGCTTGCAAATTACCAATCAAATGACCTCTTGTTGCAATGCAATGTGTTAGGTTTAAGGATTAAACTCCTCCCCATTAAAATAAAATAAAATAAAATAAAATCACTATCTGAAAAATGTAATCAGCCGAAACAATTAGGCTGCTATTTCATCTATTTTGTTTTGTTGAAATTGAATTAGAATGCCAAAGAAAAGTCTATGAATATGACATATTTCCTTGGCCTTGAGTATTGGTATTAACTCTAGGAACATAGAGCTATAGACTTGAGAGACAATGTACCTTCCAATTACCATGATGGAGACATAAGAAAATTTAAGAGCTTGATGTGGAGAATGGTGGCTTATATCATATAAAAAATTGTAGCATGAAATTATTTTAAATGCTAAATAAGCATTCAATAAATTTTACAAGTACCATCAAATTCAATGGAAAAAATAACTAATTTAATTAAGAAATTATAGGTTTGATTCATGATTTTATTTGGCACTTGCTAAGTGAAGATTCACCATATATTTATTAAAACAAGGATTGATGATGTGTGTGATAATATATTTGTCTAATATTTAGGGATTGCATTATAAATATATAACATGACTTATGACAACATTTGTGTTGATTTTTTCCCCCTATTTTGAAACAAAAAAGAAGAAATCTAAATAAAAAAATCTCACCATCTTAAGAGAAAAGTACCACAATTAACATTATGTAAAAAATATTTTTATTTTTTAAGTAGAACTTGAAATAATAATTAAAAACTATTTAAACTCTTTTCTCACATCCTAATCACATTTACTTAAAAAAAACTCCTTTATTTTCACCTATCAATTTTTTTTGGCATTTCAATATAAAAATTGAGTAATATTGTCCTTATTCACATTATTTTAATTTTTATGTACCAATTGGACATATATATATATATATATATATATATATATATATATATATAATAACGCCAAATAGTGTTATAAAGCTTAAAAAATTAATGCCAAAAATTTGATTAGAATTACATTAGAAGATCTTTATCTAACATATGGTTAACATTGGTAACATAATTTTTATGAAAAATATGGTAAAGGATCACTATGGGTGCATTGTAAATTTAATTTTAATAATTTTTTTTCTATTGGTGCTAACTTTTTTTTTCTTATATGAAACTATAAAATGAATGTTGTTTTTATATTTGAAAACAACTAGATAAATGATATAAATAATATTGAAAAAAGCAAAATCTAAATATGTAACTCAATCATGCATTGTAATATGGTATCTATAAAAGTGAAACACTAGTCCAATGAAATTTGATAATGTATTGTTATCATGGACATGCATTCCTCAATTGATATGAATTATATTGCAATATAAATTTTGAATCCCCTTTAATAAGACTAGATTTTTTTTGTTTTTGATTAGGTAAGCTAGAGGTTTTTGAAAGGGGCCAAGCCATTTTAAAAATCTAAAAAAAGAGAAGTAATCTTATAAAAATTCAAATAATACCATATTACAACAAATCTACAAATAGTGCTAGAGAGAATACTACTTGGAAGCGCCCTCCTCCAGGATGGGTCAAAGTTAATTTTGATGGGGCAGCCAAGGGAAACCTTGGGCCTACAAGTTGTGGGGGGGTGTTGAGGAATGAAGAAGGTAGGTTCTTATGCACGGTGGCACTCCCATTGGGAAACCAGACCAATCATCATGTTGAGGCCGAAGCTACTTACATCAGTATCAAAGCTATGCTAGATATGGGTGTTTCTAAAGTGTGGGTGGAGGGTGACTCCCTCAACATTGTCAAGTGTTTGAATGGCATTCAAAATATGAGTTTGATGATTGAGGCACTTATTAATGATTCTATCATGATGTTAAGGTCATTCGAAGAGACCCATGTATCTCATACTTATAGGAAAGGAAATTCCCTAGAAAATTTCTTTACTAATGAGGTTGTTAGTATTATTAATTATAAGTCATGAGAAGAGTACAATTCCCTTCTTGATAGGGCTAAACTATTATTACGAGATGATAGCTAATGTTAAGTTTTTGATAGGGGGTGATCAGGTAATTATCTCCCCTTCACATGTTGCACACTTTATGGGTTATGTTTGGCCCAATATTGAGATCATTTACATTTTCTGAAGCGTTATTGGGTTCTAGTTTCTACTATTGTTGTAATGGGAGGGGATAGGAGCAGGCTCGAACCCATCTGCTACTACAAATGGAAGAAAAAATGCAGAGTCTAGTGGATTCTAAAACATGGGAATTTCACACCTTATTTGAAGAGGCTTCATGGTTTTGACCATGAAGCCTTTGAAAAATTCATTTGCTGCTAGCATAATAGGTGCTTGAAGGTCGATGGATCTGTGTTTAACATCATTGAAGACTTCATTGCCTTCATTGCTAGCTTGTCGATAGAGGGACACAAATTCTACAAAGAAAGGAAAAGTAATGAAGATGCAATGGATCAATTCTTTAAGGGAAATGATAAGGAAGACCTGATGAAACTTCCCTCTTGGGGTTATGATTGTCATTCACTTAAGAACATTTGGGTTGATGTTGTAGAAGTAATAATGAGGTATGTAACCCTTTATGGTTGGTTTTCAACTATCTTAGGGAATCATTTTGTATTGCTCAATCATTTCAGGGATGATTTGCATGTTTCATTTCCATTTTTTCTTCTTTCCTCATTGGAGGTTTCAGTCTATTCCCACCTCAAGAATCATAGGACCCATGTGCTCCATGAAGGGCTCATCTTGCTCATCATGGAGCATGTGAGAGCTAACACTCTGGATAAATATGTCAAGGGAAAAGAGAAGACCATTAGTAATGATTCCTTTTCTTTTGGTTCAAATATTGATGATGATAGGGATGAAGAGTGGAAGGTGGACGAAGAAAAAACTATTATGGTCTCCTCATCCCCTGCTAACTCTCACTCTAAAAAGAGGAAGAAGGGGACTTTGAAAAAGAAGGGTTCTACCAAGAAACTAATCATTCATGGGATGGATTCCGGTGGGTCTTTATTTGGTGAGGTTGATTTTGTGTAGAAAAATGTTGGGCCTCAATGGTGGATTACTAAAAAGAAGGCTATGTTCCATGGTCTAGATTTTGAAGATTCTAGGAAGGGTGAGGAAGAGCATTTAGTTCAGTTGGAGGACAATGTGGATTTGGGGCTTCACCGGAGGGCTTCTAAGAGATTGGATAATATGCACAGGTCAGAATCTAAAGGATGTGGAATTGGTGAGCAAGAGGAACCAGAATTGGTGAAGCACATGACTGACAATGTTGTAATTATGGAAGATTATCTTGCTTGGAAAACTCCTCATGTTGTCAACAATAATGGTGATAAGGTTATTGAGGATTATTTGACAAAGAAGGGTGTGAGGGAGGCTGTGGGTAAGAACTCGACCCTAGATAAGCCAAAAAATTGCAGATGTTAATCCTCTTTCTAAGGATTTCTCCTATCTTGATGATGATAACACTTCTATGTTTGAGCTGCTAGACATGGCCAGAGCTGGCACCACTTGTACCTTCAAACTTGAAAAATGGGTGATGAAGGAGTTTAATAAGGTGACCATTAAAATTAGAGGCTTGAAGGAGAATTTGGCTAATCATCCAAAAGGGTCATCCTTGGATTTTCTCATTGAGAGGATGGTGGATTTGGAATGTTCTTTTTCTAATTTCAAAGCTAAGTGTGAAAGCCGCCTTTACGAATGGAGGGAAAATTCAAGGAAAATAATAAGGATATCAAAAAGCTCTTGTAGATTAGCCATATGTTTGTCAAAAATAATGCATATTCTCTCAAGGTACTCCTTGACAAAATATGATGAGGTAAAAATAACCTCATAAATATAACAAGTCAAATAACCTTCCTTATTTCTCCCAGTCACTTTTACCCTGCCAATTATTTATCTTTAGGATTAGTAATTGCTTTCTTTTTGTGAAAAAAATATATAATCTTTATTTCCTGGAATTAATTGAAATAAGTTGACCATCACTAACATAATGGTATAGTTTTTAGTATTGTACAAGTTATTATGCACGGTCAGTCATTATGCTCAACCCAGTGGATTTAAAGAAGACTCCAATATAGTTGAAGACAAGTGTCAAAAGTCTAGGCGCTAGAATTTTAGGAAAGAGCATGGTGGACTGAGTCTTTTTAATGCTTTTTGATATCTTCTATTTAAATAATTTATGACTCACTTCGATTCTTTTTAATGTTTTATGTTATGGACCTAAGTCTGTTAGTTGAATTTTGTTGAAGACTTTTTCAATGGTAATCTTCACCATCTAAATTATAGGATTTTGTTAGCAGTTTTTGTATAAATATGTAACCACTAGAAACAATGAGGGGATATCATTCTGCTATCATAATGTGTTCTTAAACTATGTCTCTAAGTTATACTTCTAATATGAATAAAATGAGCTTTTCCCATCTCATTCTGAGTTATTAGTATTATGCAATGGAATTACTGTGGATGGATTAATTTCAAAGATACATAGTCTATGTGATCTGAGTTAAGCATAGTAGCACCTGAGAGTTGGCCACTTGAGGGACTATAGAATAGATAGATAAGTATTTCATTTTCAATTATGTTGTTTTTATTTTGTAAATGATAAATGTGAATGAATGTGATTTTTATGTGTCGAGCTCTATTAAGTTAGTCCTGCAGGTTGTAGTTCAAGGTTGTAATCTTTAGTTTTGTTTATCTAAGTTCTGGAGCACCCAATTTGGTTGATAGTTGTAGGTTGTTAAGCTTTTTTTTCTGTTAAACGCTAGATGTTAGTTAAAGGTTGTTTTCATTTCAACTTACATTTTTATTGCAAGTACTTATTTTCAAGTAATTTACATGCTTTCTAGCTTAATCATTTATGCTTTCTAGTTTAAACATTTCATGCTTTCTAGTTTAGTCATTCTATGCTTTCTAGATAAATAATTTCTTGCTTTCTAGTTTATTGGCATCCTTAGTTTAAAGTTATTTTTTCAACTTTTCAAAACACTTAGAAAATGTAAGAGAGATAGTCAAGATGTTTCCTATTGCGTATAGCCTTTGAACACTACCCAGTCAATACATTTGATGCATTTTTCAACTAAAGAGATAGGACCTAATGACAACCTACCACTTTTTGGTGCCATTGTTGGGGACCTTCCTTTTCTAGTGATAGTAGGAGATTGCTTGAACACCTCTTTTAGGAACAAAAATAGTTTCTAGGCTTCTTTCTCCGCATGGTCAGGAAACGAGGCCCCCACAGAAGATACGTACCAAAACCCCCCCAAGAGACATTCCAACCATAAGTAGGAATGAGGAAGTCTCAGTTGAAGAATTTACCGAAGAATTGATCAAGAAGGATCAACTTGAGACTTTCTATTATACCTCAAAAACTAACCAATTAGAACAAACATTGGTAGAGGAAAATACCCCTTTACGTACCCCAGAGCCTTAGCAGTTTGAACAAACCTTTGATAAAGAACAAAATTTTGAAGAGGAACACATTCCTTTCAACGTTATGGGTGATCGAAGAAATGGAACTAACCTAGTAGGGGGAGCATGGAAATTCACTTATCCTATTCGTATCGATGCAGATAACAATACACCTATGAAAAATATTTCACCAGCCTTTTTTCCAACTTTCAGAGGTTTATCCTTCGAAGATCCTGACTAATTCCTAATTGAGTTTAAAGTTTTGTGTCACACATATGATTACAAGAATGATAACCATAAACTGAAGCTTTTTCCCTCCACCTTGAAGGATGTTGCAATGTGTTGGTTTATGGGATTAGCTTCAAGATCAATAACCTCTTGGGATGAAATGGAGTCTACCTTCTTGGACAAATACCAGAGCTACTGTAGAGTCAGTGATGGGAAAGAGGAGTTCAAACTTAGGAATAATGAAGATGAAAGCCTAGAAGATTACCTAGATAGGTTTATCTTATCTAAATGATGTGGAAGAGAGACCATCAGTTTGGAAATTCTAAAAACCATATTTCTTAAAGGACTTGATGATGATGCTAGGAGAAGCATTGATTTAATGGGAAAAGGGGATGTCTCTCAACTTGGACTTGATGATATAACTGAATTATGCTTGAATTTCTCTCATACTCGAGAGGGTATCTGTAAGTCTACTCTTTTCAGAGGGTCCAATGAAATAGGAAAACTATGTAAGGAGATAGACAACCTAAAAATTAACATTCTCATTCAACTCAACACAACATTAGATGGAATACAGGCCAAAACACGTAATCCTAAGACTTTATCCATCTATTGTCCCAGGTGTCGAAACAAACATTTGTTGAGAGAATGCCCCTTGGACAAGGTTGATGTTTGCCAAGTCTTTGAGAAAATCCACACTACTAATCAATGTGAGCTCCTTAGTGCAATCAAGAATTCCAAGAAAAAGACAACTTAGGTTTAAGAAGAGATTAATCTTGTGAATCAAAGACCTGGAGGAAATTTCTCTTATGGCCAAAATTCAAATCCTTCCTCAAGGCCCTAAAAAAACTAAAATAAAAATCAATGGGCAACACCTTGGCCTCAAGCTCCTTCACCAACACCACCAAATTGGGGAGCTTACCCTTGGGGACCACCCAAATGGGAAAATCAGCCATGGGGAAGTCCTTAATGGGCAAACCAGACTCAACAACAATGGTATCCTCAAAACCATTCTCCTTAGTGGAATAAACCTCAAAATCAATATTACACTGGCCTAAGAAGGATGCCTAATCAACAACAGAGTCTTTTACCAGGCCATCAAAATCCCTAACAAAATGAGCATGTTAAGCAACCACAACTTTCAACACAACCTATCCCTAATCCAAAGAACAACCATCAAAATACCCTAGTGTATTCTACAGAATAGGAAAATATGTCTGGATTGAATGTTATTCATTGTGGAAACCTATAGTTAAGGTTGGGAAAAACACTCCCGCAACTGACCATAATTGAGATCCTGGATGAGCCCATTAAAGAATTTGCTGAGAGGGCTAAGTTGTCTTCCACACCTTTAGAGAAAAACCTCATTAGTATCTAGGAAAAGACCTTTATGCCAACCCCAACTAAAACTTTTAAAACACCTCAAGAGGAGGGTGGTCAATCTCCAGCTGATCCTTTAAAGAAGGACTCTACTCCTAAAGAGAAAACTCAATCACCTTTTTCAGAGCGTCTAAAACCAACAAATTTGAAAAATCATCTAAAAATTTCCTCATCCACCAAAACTACACTAATTCAAGAGATTAAACAACTGCAAATTGAGGCCCCTTTGTTACAAGTGATTAAGGAGATTCTTGAATTAAACCAACTGATCAAATAGTTGTGTATCAAAACACCAGTAGGGAAACCAAAATAGATAAATACTATTCACATAAATGGATACCTAGCCGAATTTTTGGCTGGAAAGACCATAGCTCCAAAATATGATAACCTAGGTAGTCCACTTATAACAGTAACAATCAATGAGGTAGCAATACCTAACTCACTTGTGAATTTAGGAGCAACCATTAATGTAATGACTGTCGATGTGATGGAAAAATTGGGACTCGTTGATTTACATCCCACAACTACAATGTTACAAATGGAAAACCAATCCATATCCATTCCCAAGGGTGTCATAGAAAATGTTCTTGTTAAGGTTGATGGTTGGGAATATCTAGTGGACTTTCAAATAATTTAGTCCCTCACACCAAAAGACAGTTATCCAATATTCCTAGGAAGACTATGGCTTGCTACTATTGTAGACAAGATTGACTATAGAGAGGGAGGAATGACCATTTCACATGGTTCCAATAGCAAAAAATTATTCTTCTATCCTCCTACCAAGCCAACTAAATATAATAAAGTATGGGTTGATGAACCAAAAGGTCCCAACAAATAGGAAAATCTAGCTTCACTTGCTATGGTAGTCATCAAACAACATGGTGAAGAGTTAGAAGATGAACTAGAAAATAATATGGAAATTATTACCATGGACTCAAGCAATAAAGAGATGTTGGATGTAGAAGAGATTCTAGGACAACCAATCAATGTAGACCATACTGAATTTGATAACACCAACTTCATGGGATTACCTTGTCCTCTGGCTAATATCATTCCAAAAACATATCATTTCTTTGAAGATATTATCAGGCAGCACAAAAAAATACCACATAGTTGTCCTCTTAACACTTTGACAAGACCAATGTATATTGTCACCTCCGACCATCCAGGTGTCAAAACCATCATGTTGCTACTAGGGAAAAATTTGAATATTAACAGCTGGTTGACAGAGCCAGATGAGTATTAATTGTTTGATATCTTAGTGAATAGAACTCTTGGGACTATACAGATATGAGAGGAAAAGAACCAAGTGTTTGTAATTATCATATCTATACTGAGGATGTTTGAATTGTTCATCAACCACAATGGAGACTCAATCTTGCCTTGAAAGACATTGTTAAAACTAAAATTGAGAAACTCCTGCAAGTGGGATTTATCTATACCATTTTTGACAACAAATGGGTTTCACCTTTGGTTGTGGTTCCAAAGAAAAATGGGAAGTGGAGAGTGTGTGTTGACTATAGGGAACTTAACAAAGCAACCCGTAAAGATTATTTCCCTATGTCGTTTGTAGACCAGGTCTTGGATAATCTGGCTGGAAAAAAGTATTTCTCATTTTTGGATGGATTCAGTGGATATAACTAGATACAAGTAGCAACAAAAGACTAAGATAAAATGGCCTTTACTTTCCTTTAGGGAAAATTTGCATATCAATTTCTTCCTTTTGGGCTATGCAATGCTCCTACAACATTTCAGAGAGCTATTTTGTCCATATTTGTTGAGTTAGTGAATGACTGTGTTGAAGTTTACATGGACGACTTCACTGTTTATGGGTGAAATTTTTATGAAGCCCTTCAGAGTCTAGAAAAAGTATTGAAGTGATGTGAGGACCATTGTCTATCCCTAAGCCATGAAAAATGCCTAATAATTGTAGAACAATGAATAGTGTTGGGACACCACATTTTAGTTGAGAGAATAAAGGTCAATCCTAAGAAAATTGATGTGATACAACAACTTGTGACTCCAAAGACCCAAACTAACATTAGAAGCTTCTTAGGGAATGCTGGATACTACCATAGATTCATAGAAAACTTTAGCAAGATTGTAGCCCCTATGTTTTCTCTCCTTCAAAAGAATGTAGAGTTTATCTCAACACCTGAGTGTCAATCATCATTTGAAATCATTAAGGAGAAACTCATTTCTTCTCCCATCCTTCGTGGACCTAATTGGAACCTCATCTTGTTCCATATTTATGTTGATGCTTCTGATGATGCTATTGGAGCAGTTTTATGGCAGGAGGATGAGAATGGGGGAAAATATGCCATCTATTTCATAAGCAAAAACTTGACTTCTACTGAGCGGAATTATACTACCATAGAGAAGGAATTTATAGCTATAGTACATGAAATTAAGAAGTTTTGATATTACATTATAGGGTACAAAGTCATTGTGAATACATATCACTCAACCATCAAATACCTAATGAACAAACCCGTAGTGAATGGTAGAATAATTAGGTGGTTATTGCTTCTCTAGGAATTTAATGAAACCATTAGAGACAAACTAGGGAAGTTCAATGTAGTTGTGGATTTCTTATCTTAGATTAAACAAGATGATGGAGATTGTGCTCCGGTGTAGGATGAATTCCCGGATGAAAATCTATTTTTCATCTCCACTAAAACTCCTTGGTTTGCTGATATTGCCAACTATTTGGTCACCTCAAAGTTATCATCTAATTTTACATCAAAAAAAAAGAAACGTGTCATTCGAGAAAGCATTCCATTCAATGGAATAATGGAATCCTATTTCAGTGTGGTCTTGATATGGTTCTACAACGTTGTGTTAGGGAAGATGAGACCTATACTATCCTTAGATCTTGCCATGATGATCCTTCTGGAGGCCATTATTCTGCCAAGAGGACATCCCATAATATTTTGGGTGCAGGATATTATTGCCCCTCTATGCACAAAGATGTCAAGAAATATGTTTACCACTGTGATGAGTGCCAACGGGTAGGGAGACCTACTGCATCTAATGAAATGCCTCTACAACCTCAAGTAGTTCAATTTTATTAGTCTTATTGACCCTTCTTCACAACAAAAAGAGTACATCTTGGTTTGTACCGACTATTTGACTAAGTGAGAAAAAGTTCAAGCTTTAAAAGTTGCTAGGGAAGAATAGGTAGTTGGTTTCCTGTATAATAAAATTTTCCTCAGATTTGGAGCCCCTAGGACAATTGTCATAAATTAGGGACCCTAGTTTATGTCTAAGGTTCTCTTAGCCTTTAATGATCATTTCCAGGTAAGCCATAAGAAGTCATCACCCTATCACCCACAAGCAAATGGTCAAGTAGAAGTTACTAATAGGGAGCTAGAAAACATTTTAACAAAAATAGTTTCATCAAGAAGGAAATACTGGGCTAGGAAACTACTTGAAGCCGTTTGGGCTTATAACACAACTTGGAAATCAACCATCAGTTTTAGTCCATACGAGTTAGTTTGTGGGAAGAAATCTCTCTTTCCCATTGAATTTGAACTCCAAACTTTGAGAACAACAATGGAGTTAGGTTTAGATCTTAAACGAGCCTAGGTTGAAAGAGTCTTATAACTTAGTGAGTTGGATGAGCTCTATTTGGATCATGTTCACCAAAATAAGTTAATGCAACAACAATGAAAGGTTTGGAATGACAATCATATAAAGGAAAGAGGGTTCCATAACGGGGATTGGGCACTTCTATTCAATTTCTGATACAAAGATCACCAAGGGAAATTGAGGAATCATTGGTTGGGTCCTTATGAAATTTCCAAGGTCTTTTAAAATGGAGCAGTGCAACTCAAACCCATTGATGGTGACACTCAAACACTTTTGGTCAATGGTCATTGATTACGCATATACCATAAACCTGTTAATAAAGAAGAATTCACAAAAATGGTAGAAATGCAAGGAGAAATCCAATGCATTGACTTTGCAATGATAGATTCAATATAATTTTTATTTTTGCTGTCATAAATCTTAAAAAGAAATACATGTGTATAACTTTACTTTTCTTCAAAGCATTTCTTTTCAATTTTTCATCTTTGGACTTGGCTAAATTTCATTTCCATCTTGCAAGACTTCATTTTAATCAAACACAAATTTTGATGCATCTAGTTGTGATGCTCCAGAACTTGCACGCTTGACTTGTACTATTCCTTGTTTTATTTCTGTAGGTTGGAACATCTTTTAACGACACTCTAGAAAGTCTAAGTCCAAATTCCTTCATTCTTCTTCCTTCTTTTGGTGACATCATTCAATGATGCTCCAAAATTTTTCTTGTTGCATTTTGGATGTATCTTTCAACGATGCTTCAAAATTTTGTTGTCTCTTCCCTCTGGTGGCATCTTTCATTGATGCTTCAAAAAATTTTGGTTGTTGCTCCAGCTGCATGTGAACTAGTGATGCTCTAGAAATTTCATTGCTGCATTCTGACGACATCTCTCAACGATGCTTTGAAATTTTACCACTTCACTTTTTCACTCTGGGTGCATCTCTCAATATGCTCCGAAACTTTGCATCCTTCACATTGGTCACATCTTCCATCAATGCTCCAGACTTTTGTATTAAATTCTTTTCCTTTCTGAATGCCTTGATTTTCTAGTACATCATATACATGCCCATTATTAAATTTTGTCATCACCTTGGAATCCACGCCCTACATTACCATATCCTTTCATAATAAATTATAATTATTATGACTACTTTTTCATCATAGTAATTCCACCATTAATTAGCTATCCCATTCATATCATAATAAATTCATCGCCACCCTTGCCAAATCATGCAATTATACCGTTACGTCAACAAAGGTAAGTGATGTTCAAATTGATGACAGGATGTAAGGTACGTACAATTTTTGCTTTAAGTATGTAATTATTTTGAATAAAGATAATTAATTGGCACGATCCATCCCCTTTCCAAATTTAGTAAACTATGGCATTGTGCGATTGCTTGAAGTACGACAATATTTGTGCTTTTTCCCATACAAAATCATTGTGAGAATACAACAAAGCTAATCATGAGAATACAACGAAGTTGATCGTGAGAATACAATGAAGCTCAAATGAGATAATTAATTCCTCTCCCATCAATTGAATCAAAGTTATATTTTCTTCATTCTGCAAATTAGTTTGTTTAAACAAGTTTCTTTGAGAACCACAACTTTTCAGTAGAATTGAGTAGAATAAAAGTATAAAATGGGAGGAGCTAAAAAGAAATCTGAACCGCCTTTAGTGGAAAAATTATTGGCATTGAGCAGTATTGGAGGATTGTTCCAGAGAGTTGGGTGGTTAGAATTTATAAAGAAATTTGAGGTGAATAATGAGCAATTGGTGAAGGAATTTGTGAAGAATTGCACAGATGTTCAATCTATAGTGCATGGCAAGTGATTCCAGGTAAGTCCTAAAATCATTTCCCATATTTTTGGTCTTGAAAATAGATGCATTAATCTCTTATAAACTACCAATATCACCTATCAGAGAATGGTAGAGCTATTTCATAGAGAAGGATAACCTCAACCTTTCATAACTGTAAGTACTAGAGGGCAGAATAAAGGATTCTAGAGAATGTCTATTCTAGAGCCCTAGAGAACAATCGTAGCCTGAATTATTGAGTATTTTACTTCTGAAGGACAAGTAGCAGTAATTGTAGGTCCACCTTTTCACCTACTTACGCATTTGTGCCATGGTGTTGAAGACCTTGTCCTTAGGGTTAATTTTCCAACATTCCTTTGTGATTATGTTACTAGAATGATAGAGGAATACAAAATTGGTATAGGACCACTTAAACACCATGACCTCATTCAATTGATATGTAAATATAATTTATGAAAGAAACCAAAAAATAAATGGGAAATGTTTTTGCAAAAATTTGAAAATCCTGAGCCTAAAAGACACCTTGACGAAGGTGAATCATCTAGGCAGGTGGCTCTGCATGCAGAAGAGCATTCTCCTAAGCCTCTAGAGACTTATGAACCTCAGCATCCCCCAATAACTCCTAATGACAAAGCACCAAAATTTTTTCCTCATACTTCAAAAACCCCAGGTCATTCAGAAAATGTAGAAATTATAAATCCAGGAGATGAGGAAGAACCTCCTCGTAAAAGGAAAAAGAGAACCCAAGCAACATTTCAAACAACTCCTCCTTTAAGAAGTAAAAGGTTATCTATTGAAACTAGTGATACTATAGTGTGTGATACATCAAGGGCCTCTAAGAAGAAAATGTATAGAACTAAAGCACAATCACTAGGAACTGAGAATTAGCCTTGTGAGGAGGCAATAAAAGAAAGTGAAAAACAAGCTCGTCAATCCCTTGGGGCTGAAAAGGAGAATATTCCATCTCAATTAGGGCAAGAAGAAGAAGGGGGGAAATCACCATATTATGTGGATGTTGAAGATGATCCTATGGGACGATTATCTCCCTTGATTGATAAAATTACTGAACAAGGTTCACTTGAGGTCCCTGATGAGGGAAATGTAACTAGTGATGAGGTAGAAATCCCCAATTTTGATTTTTCTATTAATACGATGGTTGAGGAATTTGATCAGGGGGAAATGGAACTAGAGAAGTTAAAAGCAAAAATTGCTGAATTGAAATGTCAATTGTAGGGAAATAAAGAGAAAATAAGCCAACAACAAGAAGAGATAGAAGTACACACTACAATTTTAAAGAAGAGAGATCAAGAAATTATTAATTTTAAAATGCAAATGGAACAAAAAGATAAGATCGTTGAACAATTGCAATTTCAGATACAACATTGGAATGAAGAAAGAAAAAAATATGTGAATGATTTGTCTAAAAAAGATAGAAAAATCAAAAGTTTAACAAATAATTTTATGCAATTTTTTACTGCTTTTGAAGAAGAAAAAGATAAACATAAATCTGAGCTCCATGCTTCCATAAGCAAAATTGTTGAATTAGAACAGGATTTACAAGAAATTAATGTCAAGCCCACAATGGAGTCCAAAGAGGTATAAAATGAACCAACCACAATGGAATGATTCCAAGTTCATATACCTCCATTTCTATTGACATGGATGGAGATATGTTATTTTATGAAGCAGGAAGGTATAGAAAATGCTCGGTTGAAAAAGGAGCTAGTTTTGATAAAAGAGTCATTTGATAGAGTTTATTGAGCTAAACAAGATGCCTATCAAATTGGTGAGTTACTATTATCTTGTAGAAGGCCATCCAAACTATAGTCCATGTTTCTAAATGAGTAACTCTTGAGATGGAAACTCTTAAGGATTTACAACAATCAACCACATGATCTTGATGACAAAGAGTTTGTAAAAATATTTATAGAATCAACTCCTAATCAACAAGATTTTTTGGGTGAATTCTTTGTTCATGATATGTTTTTGGAGAGATATACACATTTTTATATTAATTTCTTTGTTGGTGAAGTTCAATTAAGGGAATCTCTATCTACCATTCAGAACCAAATTCAATGGTAGGAGTGGACAAGAGAATATGCACAGGTAGAGAGGACTATTGGACTCCAAAAGAGGTATCCTCATAGGAAACCCTCTATTTTCAAAGCAAAATTCTGAAGCCTTAAGATTAAAGAAACTGTGAAGAGGAAATATAATGACAACCTTCAGCTGTGTTTTGAGAATTTCCAAGACCAAGGCCCAAAATTGATAGGAAGAGCTTGGCATGCATGTGAACAAAGGTACACTCCTCTTCCCATGCATCTTAAGAGAAGAAAGGCTATTTCACCTACTAACATTTAGTGGTCCTATAGAAGAGTAGAAGCCTTGGATGAAATTCTACAATAACTTAAAATTGACTGGATTGGAATGAGATACAAATCTCCATTACTTCTTGCACCACCCCTTGCAGCGCATATTCCATAGATAAGAATTCAAATTTTTTTCAGAAATGGATGGAAAGGTTTAGGCTCAATGAGGGTTTCCTGAGAAATCTTGAGGATCTAGATAGAGAAGTAGATGAATTTTAAGACCTCAGTGCTAGGTATGAAGAATTGAGTAGAAATAGGGGAAATTAAAGATAGTGGATATAGCAAAGAGTGGGAGGACTTGCTCAAGATTAAGAAGGGGATAAGTGATGAGGTAAAAATAACCTCATAAATATAACAAGTTGAATACCCTTCCTTATTTATCCTAGTCACTTTCACCCTACCAATTATTTATCTTTAGGATTAGTAATTGCTTGCTTTTTGTGAAAAAAATGTATAATCTTTATTGCCTAGAATTAATTGAAATAAGCTGACCAATGCTAACATAATGATATATTTTTTAGTATTGTATAGGTTATTATGCACGATGAGTCATTATGCTTAGCCAAGTGGATTTAAAGCATACTCCAATACAGTTGAAGACAAGCATCAGAAGTCTAGGTGCCATAATTTTAGGAAAGAGCATGGTGGACCAAGTCTTTTTAATGCTTTCTATTATTTTTTGTTTAAAGAATTTATGACTCACTCTAAGCCTTTTTTAATGTTTTATGTTATGGACCTAAGTCCATTAGTTAGTTGAATTCTATTGAATACTTTTTCAGTGGTAATCTTCACCATCTGAATTATAGGATTTTGTTAGCAGTTTTGTATAAATATGTAACCACTAGAAACAAAGAGGGGATATCGTTGTGCTGTCATAATGTGTTCTTAAACTATGTCTCTAAGTTATACTTCTGATATGAATAAAACACGATTTTGCCATCTCATTCTGAGTTATTAGTATTTTGCAATGGAGTTACTATGGATGGATTAATTTTGAAGATATAGATTTTATGTGATCTGAGTTAATCATAGTAGCACTTGAGAGCTAGCCACTTGAGGGACTATAGAACAAATAGATAAGTATTTCATTTTCAATTCTATTGTTTTTATTTTGTAAGTGATAAATGTGAATGAATGTGATTTGTATGTGTTGAGCTCTGTTAAGTTAGTTTTGTAGGATGTAGCTCGAGGTTGTAATCTTTAGTTTTGTTTATCTAAGTTCTAGAGCACCCACTCTGGTTGATAGTTGTAGGTTGTTAAGTTTGTTTTATGTTAAATGCTATATGTTAGTTAAATGTTGTTTTCATTTCAACTTATAGTTTTATTGCAAGTACTTATTTTCAAGTAATTTACATGCTTTCTATCTTAATCATTTATGCTTTCTAGTTTAAACATTTCATGCTTTCTAGTTTAGTCATTCTATGCTTTCTAGATAAATAATTTCTTGCTTTCTAGTTTAGACAACTTTATGCTTTCTAGTTTAGTGGCCTCCTTAGTTTAAAGTTCTATTTTCAAAATTTCCAAACACTTAGAAAATCTAAGAGAGATATTCAAGATGTTTCCTATTGCATATAGCCTTTGAACACTACCTGGTCGATACATTTGATGCATTTTTCAACTAAAGAGATAGGACCTAATGACAACCTATCAAAATTATCCAATTGTAAAAGAGGATCAAATGCATTTTGCTGAGATGTATGAGAAGGATCAGAATTCCAAGGGGAAGGGTAAGAAGAGTGCCAAAGAGGAGGCTAAAGACCCATGCACAAGAATGAGGGGTAGTATGAGGAAGTATTTTGAAGAATAAAATAGGAATTGGTGGATATGGTTAACTTGCACTACAATCAAGAGATTGAGGTGGCCAATACTCTAAAAAATTTGAAGTAAGTTCTCTTGTGTTTTGGTATATTTTTAACTCTTCTATTTTGTATTTTACTACTATTTTTTTGGCTATTGGTGGTGCTAGTGCTTTAATTGATCTTTTCTTTGCTTAGAAGCATTTTTGATGTAACTTGATGTAAATGCTTTCAAGTCCCTTCAAAACCTATTTTTCCCATATAATAAAAAAAAATCTATAAAAAATAAGTAGAAAAAGGATAAATCCTACCATATCTAGACCTAGAAATTTTCTCACTCTTGATCTAAGTATGTGATAAGGATGCATGATTTGGAAGACCCATCTTCCTTCTATAAACCTATAAACAATGATTTTGGTTACCCAAGGGTTTCTCTAACTCTTCTAGGTTTTTCACCTAAAAGGAGAGAAATGGGCCCAAAATGCTAATGTCCACACTCAAGATTAATGTAATGCTGGATGCAATGTATCTAAATATGATTTCTAAATGCAAAAAACTAAAAAAGAAATGATTTATTGATGCTAAACCTAAGAAATGCAAAGAATCTTGGAAAACACATTGTGATATGCAAAACACCTAAGAATGCAAGTAAATGATAAAAAGAATTAAATAGAGCTGGAGATTGAACTTGAATCTGGAATTTGATCTGAGGAGGCTTTGTAGAGTTCTTTGGAAATATTGGCTGGGACACTTGCATGCAGTGACAGTCTGATTTTAGAGAAAATCTTGCTAGAACAAAAAGAATCTTCAAATGGTATAAAATGTAGAAACCACTTTTTAGGCTTGGAAATTATGGGACTAATTGGCCATGACCCAGTCCGCCTAGAGATTTCTAAATTTACGAGATAGGATTTTTGTAGCTTCCAATGCACTACTTTCTTTTCATATAGATTAATGCGATCCAGATTCTGAGAAAATGGGTTGAAATAGGTCTCCAAGCTTCAATTACATCTTGACTTTTGATGGATTGTGACCACTTTTGACATAAAACTCTTTGAAAAATATGTATACAAAGACTACCAAACACACATGCAAAGAGGGAAAAAGGGTTAAGGAGTTAGAGTATAGGGGGTTTTCCTTGGTCAAGCTGGCAGTAGTAAACCCTATGAAATGAAATGAAACATGAAAGTAATAAATAGATAACATGTAATGTCATAAACTTACCAAACCCTTGATGTTGAAATTTGAAGATATGCAATGAAGTGCTCCAATGGATGACTTGATTATGCTTAGAGTGCTTGAATGCTTGAAAATTATTAAGTGAATGGATGAATTGCTTGAGTGAATGAATGACTGAATGAATGGGGGGGTTAAAATGAGAGGAAAAGCCCTTATTTATACTTGATTTTCTATTCATTCCCAATAATAACACATCACAAGCTGACCTCGGGGGTAAGAGAATAAAATCTCATGAAGAAATTAAAATTATTTTGATTTTTTTGTGCTATGGGACTAAGTAAGCCTAAGGTGTGACTTGGTCTAGAAATTTTATTGGGTTTCAAAAATTAAAGTGCATTAAATGATGTCTAACATGAATATCCTAAAACAAAACTTAAGTATGGCCAGAAAGTGCATTCAGGGGTCGTTTAAACATGAAAAAAGGTTGAATTATTGATGATAGGTCTAGAAAAGCATGAGAGTTTGTTACAACTCTTTACAACACTTTGAAATAAGACTTGATAAGTGATAAAAATAGGTTATTTAAGTGAATTGTCATGAAAGGGTCCTAGAAAAGTGTGAAAGTAGGTTACAAAAATTCACAACACTTTTACAAGACCTAGAAGTCTTAATGAATCACAAGGGTCCAAGACCTAATGTGAATGTGTTGGCCACATTACAACATTAAATCTAGGAAAAATCTATCCAAAATCCACTAGGAGAGCCTAAACATGAGAAAAAGTTGAAGGGTTACTTTTTCCTTGTCCACAGTTAGCCCCCACTTTAGTGAGAGGATGAACCTGCTTCAAACTCACACTAAAGTAGTCAATCATGCAACCAAGAGGGGTCCAAATACACTAATGCTTGGTAAGATTAGACATCAATAATCAAGAGGGATGATGAAGCCCCCAGGTTCACGATCCCATGGAAAACCAAAAATAAATGCAAAGGAGCACACATAGAGATGATGAGAAAAGATGAAAGAAGGCTTCAATCATTTTTCTAGCCCGTTGTGGATTAGATATAGGCTATTTGTTTGAAACAAGAAATGTATACTCAATTTGGGGTGATGAAACTCATGGTTGTCTATCGAGTGAGAAGGCCCAAGTATACTCACTATGGGGCCACAAAACTTCTAGTTGTACGGAAGGTGAGAAACTTACGCTCACAGTTGGTATGCACTCACACAAGCAGGTGGCTATGGGGAAAAGTCATGGCTCAGAATGGGCTTTCTCACTCAACCATATCAAATTTATGCATCTTGATAACTTTAATAAGGTGCCACAAAGGACAATGTTGTTTCGTGCTTCATGAGATGAGTAAAGCTTCGTATGCTTAGAACTCATGAACAAATGAAATGGTACCATAGGCATGCAAGCTATGTTATCTAAGGTGGCCATGTAAATGCAAAATTCAACATGCAAAATATGTTCAAATGAGTCTTGCTAAGTTCATGCGAGGTCTATAACTTAGGGAACATTATGTATAATGTCTACAAGAGAGGACCGATCAAAGAATAGAATATTCACAACTTAGGGGATGTAGTGTGTCGCATAAAGCCACCAAGAGGAATGCAATATGCTAAGATAGATCACACTTATGAAGGACATCACACCCAATGTCATCCACAAAGTGACAAATGCATTATATGAAGTAACAAGGTTGCACTAAGAACCAAGAAAAAGAAAAATGCAAAATGAATCATGCCAATGTATGGCCCCACTTTAAAGGAATTGCTACACACCATTCTATGAGCAATTACTTTAAAGTAGCAAAGGAAAAATGAAAAAAGAAACAAGACATGAGAGCCAACTTGGAAAGCCCCTATGCCAAGTCATATGTTTCTGAGTAAGGCTGCATCATGTGAAGGAAAAGGAGCAAAAGAAAGAGGGTTTCCCCAAAAGGAACACACAAACACATAAGGGATCTATGGATTTGGGGTCATTATGTTCTTTGCTGCAACGTTTTTATTAAAGAGCTTAGAACTATCATCATTCCCCAAATGCACATAGAACTAGAAGAATGACACAAAGAGAGCAAAAAAAGAAAAAAATCCATTTTGGGTCAACATGGAAGAGAAATTGCAGTCTCAACACTTTGCATCATCCCCAAAAGGAAAGCACAAGCAAAAAAAAAGAAAAGGCGAAACAAAAGGAAAAGCTTTTGGGTGAACATGAAAGAGGCATTGCAGTCTCAATGCCTTGCGTCATCCCCAAAAAGGAAAACATAAGCAAAAGTGAAAAGAAAGTAAAGGGATCATTTGGTTCAACATGGAAGAGACATAGGGCATCTCTATGCTTTGTTTCATCCCCAAAAGGAAAACAAAAGAAAAAGGAAAAAGGGGTCCTTTTGGGTCAACATGAAAGAGACATTGCAGTCTCAATGCCTTGCATCATCCCCAAAAGGAAAAACGAAAAATAAAAGCGAAAAAGAAAGTAAAAGGACTGTTTGGGTCAACATGGAAGAGATATAGGTCATCTCTATGCTTTGCGTCATCCCCAAAAGGAAAAAAAACACAAGTGAAAAAGACAGTAAAAGGACTATTTAGGTTAACATGGAGGAGACATAGGGTGTCTCTATGCTTTGTGTCATCCCCAAAAGGAAAACATAAGAAAAAAGTGATATACAACATATAGAAGAATGGAGGTACAAATAGAAGAATGTTACAAAGAGAGGAAAACATCAAATGAAACATCACGGGGGAACATGATATGCACATACAAGCTCAAAAGAAAAAATAAAAGA
Source organism: Sequoia sempervirens (assembly GCA_007258455.2). Taxonomy (NCBI): domain Eukaryota; kingdom Viridiplantae; phylum Streptophyta; class Pinopsida; order Cupressales; family Cupressaceae; genus Sequoia; species Sequoia sempervirens. Next base: position 290,406,095 of record VDFB02281492.1, read on the forward strand.
AAAATGCAAAAGGCTAGCAAGGCGAATGCAAGTCAACCATCTAACAAGTCATCCGCCACCCAATCATGTTTAGTATATTGGGAGGGCGGTTGATTGTCCAAAGGGACAATTGCAAGGGAAAAACTAGGGGAAGTACCAAGTTCTACACTTGTTGTAGGAGATTTGTCATTTAAGCTCATGGAAGAGGAAAATAATGTATTCAGATCATTATGCACCTCTTCGTCTATTTTAGAGATCTCATCATCATCATCATCTAGATTAATCATGACGAGAGGATGGATGGTAATTTCCAATGAAGGGTGTATCAGGAGCTGTGGTTGTTGTATTGGAAAATTTTGTTGTGATTGGGGAGGATGGTCATTACTTATTGCTTCTGTCAAAAGAAGAGGCTGATTTTCTTTGTTTTCTTCAGTTTGTAATTGATGAGCAAGGAGACAACATCGACACCTATGCTCCCTAGCACCGCAGTTTCTTTTGATTCTATTTTGAAGTTGTGTAGGTGTAAGAGCAGGTTGATCCAGCATAGGCTTCTTTTCTTCCCCAAGGGGAGGAACAAAAGGAACCATAGGAGGTGGTTCAATCACTTTCTCTTTTGCTTTATAAACTTTTTTGATGAGAGGGGGCATGATGGGGCTGATTTCATTATGTCTTGGAAGTTTGGATGAAGATGGTGAAGTGTTGATTGTTGGTTGATCTTGATTTGCTAGTTAAGGTTCAATTTGAAGCATTATCTCATCAAGGATGGGAGTGACAGAAGCAGATGGGGATTGGTTATGAAGGGATAATTCAACAATTTTCTTTGCTTTAAACTTTTGATAAGAAATGAAAAAGAAATATTTGTGCGGTGTTATGGGTTCCATGGGCTCTGGCCAAAAGGCTTCTAAGGAGAAATTTCCTAAAGAAGATAAAGGGTTAAAGCCACTATGGTTAACAGTGAATATGTCATTGTGATACAGAAACTTTAAACATTTGTGTATGACTGAAGGGACAACTTTCATTGAGCAAAGCCAAGGATAGCCTAACCACAGACGAAAATGATCTGATTGTGGAATGATAGAGAATGTAACATCCAGTGTCTTAGGTCCTATTTTTAATGGAAGAATGATCAATCCTATTGTAGGGCATGTGAAACCATTGTGTGTTTTGATCCATGCTCTGTTTTTATCATAGTTATCTTGATAAAGATCATGTAATACCAAAAATTCCTTAGTGATCACATTCTCACCATAGGAGGGATCTATGAGTATCCCATTAGTGGGCTTATCATAAATACACCTGGATATGTAGAGAGGACCATCAGGAAGATTTGGAAGAATATCCTTAGAAGAGAAAGTAATATCAATATTTTTCTTAGGTTGGACCTTATGAGGGATAACACCTATCACTCCTACCAGATCATCCATAGGATTAATAGAAGTGGTATGTGGAATAGGATTAGGATGTTCAATCTCTTTATGAACAATCATCACATTGATTTTTTGAGTTTCATTGGATTTGATGAATGACACATTATGTTTAGGCATCAGATTGGTAAAAATTGCAAATTTTGATGGGGTGAGGCAATGGACGTATTTCCTTTAACATTAACATTTGAAATGGATAGGTCCGGCCAAAATTAATGAGGTCTTGCACTATGTGTTTAAGATGCTTACACTGTTCCATGTCATGTCCATTTTGTTTATGATAATGGCAATAAGCGTTACATTGAAAGGTTGGAGGCAAAGGTCTAGTTGGATCCAATGGTTTAACAGTAGGTAAAGAAATCATTTGTTGCTATATAATTTGGGTCATTGTGTTATGAAGAGTGTCTGGTAATGGTGTAAACTATCATTTTGGATCTCCATAACTATAAGGTATTGCAATTTTAACGACTGCTACTTGGTTGTTGATGGGTTGAGGTGGTTGTTGAGGAGAGGGATTAAATTGTAAGAACCCTTTGTTTGGTTTTCGAAATGGTTGTGAATTGTTTGAAGTATTAGGTTCAATTTTTTTAGTTTGATAAGAAGTGGAATTTATATCACGATTGCTAATCGAATTGTGGTAATCACAAAGGGTTGTGCACAAGTGCATGAAAGAGGGAAATTTCATCATGGTTAATCTATCCTGAATGTGATTTTGTAAATTTTCAATGAGCATATTTTGGAGATGCGGATCAAGAATTTTAACATCAAGTTGGGCATAAAGTGACTGATAGTGTGAGATGAAATCAATTACTTTTTCATCCACATTTTGTTTACATCTCATTAAATTAGCCAATGTCTTCTTTGGAGTCATATGTGCTTGAAAATGACTTATGAACGCATCAACTAATTCATTGAATGAACTAATTGAATTATTGGGTAAGGATGAAAACCACTCTAAGGAGGTGTCTTTAAAGTCCTAGGAAATAATTTGGCTAGCAGTTTATTGTTAAGGACAAAATCACTGCACAAGGCTATATACCTACATTAACATGATTAGTAGGATCACCCTTTCCTCTGTAATTCTCAAATCTAGGCATTTCTATTCCTTTTGGCATCAGTGTTTGTAGGATTTATAAAGAGAGTGGGCTGCTCCAGACATAATAGGTGGGTGGTCCTCCATTCTGGTTTTGGTTGATGGTGGATATTTGTTTTTGCATAGAGGAGACAGTTTGGAAAAGTTGTGTGATGAGAGGGTATGTGTAAGTGGTATGAGGTGGAAGGGAAAGTGGTGATGGAGTGTATGTAGTGGTAGGGTAAGTGAACAGAAAGCTAATAGATTGTATAGTGGAAGAGGAAAGAGCATTCGATGCCACATAAGAATTAGGAATGCTAGTAGGAATAGTTGAGGAAGGAATCACATTACTAACCTATTGCATCATGGTTGTGACTTACAAAATGGTGTAGGTAGGTATGGATGCTACTGTGGAAGGAGGACTGTTAAGTCCTCTTTGACTAACCACAGTGTTTGCTAATTAGGATGTGCTAGAGGTGGAAGGAGCATGTTTGTTGTATATCTTAGTAATTATTTTCATAACATTTAAGCCTTCATCATTTTCAATCAGGTGATGGATATTTTCTATAGCAGGAATTGCAGTGGTTGAAATGTTTTCATGACACAAATCTTGTTGCAAATGTGCTAAATCCTCATGAATGTTAACAAATTTGTCTTGTGGAATGTGATCATTTTGTGTGTTAATTTTCATATTATTGGAAGGCACAATATTGACAAAGGTAAGTTCCATGCCTAATGCACTATTTTCAATACCAGGAGTAGTAGCTCGAGACAACCCAAGGTCTACAACGAGTGTGTTATCGTGAGATGCCATGAGTCATGAACTTCTTCTCACTATAGTATTATCAATAGGGCACCAAACACTCATACAAAGGCTACTAAAGGTAGGGTGGGTGCAAATGAAAGGAAAACTAGGAGCAATAAAATGCTAATAATTGAAATTCTAGAAACTGTAATAGAGATGCAATAACAAAAAACAAAAATATAGAAAATTCCTAGAAAATACCAGAAATTACAGTGCAAAATGTGCAGAAGGACTAAGTCACCCAGTGTGGTGAATTAGTCCTAGTGAGGATTTTTTTTTTGATTTTGCAGAAATTTTGAATGCAATTTTATGTTTTTCAGATGCACAAGTATAACTACAGTATGAAAATACAATTTTTTTGTTGTTTTATATGAAATAAAAGGAAAAAATGCAAGCTATATGAGCTTTTCACCAATGCAATTTTTAAAACCCTAGGATGCAAATTAAACAATGCAACACTTAATGCAATGTTAATGCAAATTAAGCCTAGGATGCACTTGAAATAAAAAAACAAAATGTTCAAAAGTCGGGTTCACCAAAATGTAAACAATGATTTTGGTTACCTAAGGGAACTTCTCTAACTCTTCTAGGTTTTTCACCTAAAAGAAGAGAAATGGGCCCAAAATGCTAATGTATACACTCAAGATTAATGTAATGATGGATGAAATGTACCTAAATATGATGTCTAAATGTATAAAACTTGAAAAAAATTTCTTTATTGATGCTTAACCTAAAAAATGCAAAGTGCTGGAAAACACATTGTGATATGCAAAAACACCTAAGAATGCAAGTAAATGATAAAAGAATTAAACAGAACTGGAGAGGTGCACTTGGGATCTGGAATCCTATAGATTTGACTATAAATGTTGACTGAGACACTTATGCCAAGCTGGGCAACTTAGACCAGTTTCAAATAAAATCTACCAGAATAGGAATCTGCCAAATGGGTATCCAAAAATATAGAAACCACTTTTCAGGCCCGATAGTGGGACTAATTTTCTAGAAATGGCGACTTAGTCCACTTGGAGATTTCTAGAATTTTGGGATAGGATTCTGTAGCTTCTGATCTGCACTTGCTTTTCTGACAGGTATCTAATCTTGATTATGCAAAAAATGGGATGAAATAGGTCTCCAAGCTTCAATTAGGGTTATGTTGACTTTGATGGATTTTTGACCACTTTTTGACACCAAACTCTTTGAAAAACTTGTATACAAAGTCTGCAAACACACATGCAAAGAGGGGAAAAAGGGTTAAGGGTTAGAGTATAGGGATTTTCCTTTGTCAAACCTCACTTTGGTAATCAAACCCTATGAAATGAAATGAAACATGAAGAGAATGATAAATAAAAAACATGCAATGTCATAAACTTACCAAACCCTTGATGTTGAAATCTGAATATATGCAATGAAGTGCTCCAATGGATGACTTGATTATGTTTAGAGTGCTTGAATGTTTGAAAATTATTAAGTGAATGGATGAATTGCTTGAATGGATGAATTAGGTGTTAAAATGAGAGGAAAAATCCTTATTTATACCTGATTTTCCTAAATTTCCCAAAAATAACACATCACAGGCCGACCTCAAGGGTAAGAAAATAAAATCCTGCCAAGAAATTAAAATTATTTTGATTTTTGTGCCCAGTGGGACTAGAAGTCACCCTAGGTGGTGACTTGGTCCCACTAGGGCAATTTTATTGGGTTTCAGAAATTAAAGTGCATTAAATGATGTCTAACAGGAATATCCTAAAAAAAACACTTAAGTATGGCCAGAAAGTGTTAGAATCCAAGATTAGACATGCAAACCAGAAAATACCTTCCACAAGGGAAAAACAGAAAAAGCCAGAGCTTTGCATTAAGATGTGCAAATGAATTATATTTAGAAATTGAGTAAATACAAGAGATGAATTTCTTTATAAAAGCAATGTATGCATAACCCTAAAAGAAACCCTAGTGTGTGCAAACTTAATAATTAATTATTAATGTGCCTAAGTTTAGCTTAAGTAACTAAAGTGATAAGTGACTTAATTAATTAACCGATATGATTAGATTAATTAAGTGAAATAACTTATTACTCTAACACCCCCCTTAAGATGAACTTAGGAAGTAGCTAAAACACTAAAGAAAAGATGCATGAAAGCAAAGATGGGTCTCGACAACAAGGCCTGATCAGGTACCCATGTACAAATGAAATGAATGAGAAAGAGGAGAAAACCCAGTGGAACAAAACCCCCCCTCAATGAGATGACTTGCTGCAAAGAAGCACTAGAAGAACACTGGTGGAGTAACTCTAAAATCCTGAATCTAGCAAGCAAGGAAAGATACCTTTGTTTACAAGAAACCATATGAGATTCACTGAAGGACTCAGGTGGAATCATGATAATGCAACAACAGACCTGATGCCAATGAACACTAGAAAACTCACAAATTGGAACAACCTTGGAATCTATGAAGCAACAATAGATGAATAAATGATGCCCCTATAAGAGGGAATGATATGATGAAAGAATCTAGAAGCTATGTGTATCTCGATGTCGATGCCAAACTGTGACTAAAACTTATCCATAGGAGAAAGTACCATGAAGATTCTAGAACATTAACCATAAAATGAATGGCCCTCAAATTGAGATGTGACCCGATGTGAATCTGATGTGATTCAGGATCATTAACCATACACTCTTAATCTGAGATGTGAACTGATGTGAATCTGATGCGATTTAAGATCATTAACCATAGGATCTCAATTTGAGATGTGTACCGAAGTGAACCAAAATGTGTCAAGCTATGAGCAAAATGTGGCCAAAAGAAACTACATAATCTAGATACAACTCATACGAGTTGTCATTAATATGAAGATGAGATCAAAGTGCATGCAATACAATTACACTCTAATAAAATTATTATGCAATAATCTCCCCTGATGTAACTTTATATAAGTTCATTTATTAAAACACCCCATGATTGTAAAAGGAGAACATGCATAAAATAAAGAGAAAATGCAAACCTAGTGCATGAAAACAAAAAAGAGTGCATGCACAAACCAATGTTCACATCTACCTCCCTGATTAAAATTGACCTTAGATCTGTGTAGAGGACTGAATCAGCTTTCCGGTGTCGCTTAAATCGTGAAAAATAGATAACTGAGGAAAAAGATATGCCCTCTGAAGGGAAAAATACTTCATTTGACTTCAGAGGCCTGCAAAATAAAATTATATAAAAATATAGAAAATATTCCCACACCACTAGATCAGCATTAGAATCAGCTTTCTAATGGTATCTCGTTTGCGAAAAAATGACACCATATGCAAAAGTTATACCTGATTTAGTGAAGTGCTCCAATTTGGCCAATAAGGCCTACATTTAGCCCTGGGGGCTAAAAAAATTCAGCCCTTGGTCCTATGCGCGACTAGGGGGTTGGCAAGCATGGGGTTAGGATGGAGCCCCTGGTCACCCATGTGACCAGTGGGTGTGAGTTGGAGGCGGCTGGTCATCAATGTGACCGGTGGCCTTTGCAAAAATGCCCGTGGGGGCTGGGCGGAGGAGGGTAGTGGTGGTGGCAGGTTGGAGGCCTCCTGATTGCCGCTAGGTGGCACAATGCTCCTAAACTGTAAGCACTTTTTTTAAAGCATTTTTTGATTTTTTTTGCCTCAAAGTGTGTGCTAGGTACGACCTCCTTGGCAATTTTTTTTTTCCCTAGAATCAAATTTCTCTTAATATAGGAAAATTTATATCAAAAAACTTGGAAACATCCACTCGAACGCACCTCTGTTTGTGCCCAAAGTGCCTAAAAAATTGGTTACCCCCAGATCTTGCAAAAAAATCAGTGAGCTTGAAACCCTCACAAATTTCTTCAACAATGGCCAAAATCAATGAAACAAAAGCCAATCCTGAATTTTTCCAGCACTCTGAATCCAATGGAGATGCCCAATCTGATCCAAAACACTTCATAAATAAGGTTAAGGCATGAAACCCTCGAGGAACCCCGAATGTGCTCTGCAATGAATTATTCCAACAAACTAAGAAGGGGCTGCAAATCAAGGCTCTGATACCATGTTAGAATCCAAGATCAGGCATGCAAACCAGAAAATACCTTCCACAAGAGGAAAAAAGAAAAAGCCAGAGTAATTTGCATTAAAATGTGCAAATGAATTGTATTCAAAAATTGAGTAAATACAAGAGATGAATTGCTTTATAAAATCAATGTATGTATAAACCTAAAAGGAAACCCTAATGTGCACACTTAATAATTAATAAATAATTAATTATTAATGTGCCTAAGTTTAGCTTAAGTAACTAAAGTGATAAGTGACTTAATTCATTAACTGATATGATTAGATTAATTAAGTGAAATAACTTATTACGTGCATTAAGGGGTCATGTTTAAACATGAGAAAGGGTTGAATTATTGATGACAAGTTTATAAAAGCATGAGAGTTTGTTATAACTCTTTTTACAAGACTTTGAAATAATACTTGGTAAGTGATAAAAAGAGGTTATTTAAGTGAATTATGATGAAAGGGTCCTAGAAAAGTGTGAAAGTGGGTTACAACACTTTTACAAGACATCCTAGAAGTCTTAATGATTCACAAGGGTCCAAGACCTAATGTGAATGTGTTGGCCACATTACAACATTAAATCGAGGGAAAAATCAAGCCAAAATCCACTAGGAGAGCGTGAACATGAGAAAAAGTAGAAGGGTTACTTTTTCTATGTCCACAAAACCATAGTCTAGGAAACCTTATTATCCAAATTCATCAAAATATGAGGCATTGGTGGGGAAACCTTAATTGAAAGCATAATTGTGGGTGAAACATGAGGAGAAGAGTTCCTAATCAGGGAAGCCAATTTCCAAGTGGGTGCCATAACATAAACTAAAAGAGGCATGTTGAAACCACCTATAAATAGAGGGGCGGGGACCAAAGGAGGAGTAACAAGAGCATTAAACATTATTGGAGGGAAAAGGACCTCTACCAGATCAATAACTAGAGGCACAAAATATATCTAAAGTTGAATCATCATCAGTCACATCCATATTAAGATTCTTATGTAGAGTGTTCTTACAGAGCATTAAACATTATTGGAGGAGAAAGGACCTCTACCACATTAATAACTAGATGAAAAAAATATATCTAGAGTTGAATCATCATCAATCACATCCATATTAAGATTCTTATGTAGAGTGTTCTTACACCATGAGGAAGGTCACGATACATTAAGGAAAAGACAATAAAATTTTAAATGTCCCATGATAAAAAATATTAGAAATAGAATGGGATATCTTTTAAATCCAAAATATAACTCCAAGAATAATCCTCCACCTACAAGACAACTTTCATTGAGAGAGGCTTGGATAATTCTAATTCCATCAAATTTTGAGTGTAGGTGATATTAGAAAAAAACTTAGTTGCTTGATGCACCTTAACAAAATGATTCATAGAGTTCCCAATACTAAAAAAAATATTGATGCTAGAAGTGAAGAGGAAGATTTACGAGGAAAATCCAAATTGACAAAATGTTCAAGGATTTAGTGAGAGGATTAAAAGATGAAACCGAGGTTATAGAAAGAGAGTTCATTGGCCAAAAAATATGATCATCCCTCAAGAACAATATTTTTATTAGAGACCAAGTCAAATGAAACAACAAATAAACCCTTGGAAGAAGGGTACATTTCTATTTTTCTTTCGCAATAGGTTGCTACTACTAAAAAATCCACTTCTTTAGATCATACACAACTAAGGCCAAAATATTTCAAATATAAAGATCAATCCCTCTTTTGAAAAAAAAATCTCTATTTTTATAACATCCGCCCCTAAAACTACAAGAAGAGGAGATGAGACACAAAGAGACACCAACCTCCAAAACTTGGGGATATTAGGAGAAACAAAAGCAACATGAGCATTTAGTGGAAGAGATTGGTTTTTTTTAGAGTGGTAGTAGTGATAATTATGGTTACCCATGACATTGCTAGCAATATGGTAATGATAAGTGTAGATTGACTTAAATTTTATCGTTTGGTGCATGAAATGGTGGAGGTGGAAAGTGAATGTAATTAATTTTTTTCTTTTATGTGGATTTTAATAATAGGAGATAAAAGTAATAAGACCTAATTTTAAAAAAACATATAGAGAAAACATAACTTGAGTGTAAATTAGAGTGATCTCAACATAGAAAAATGAAGCTAAACTATCAAATACAAATGGATTTTTAAAAAAATGTGTTTATATTTATTTATTTTTTAGTTTTTAAAATAATTGTTTGCATAAGTGGGTGCAAGATGTAGGTGGGGACCATGAAAGGACACAAAATTTTCCTAATTTTTATTTCAATGTCAACTAGAGGAAATGATTAGGTAAGGAACATGAATAAGATTATTAATTTAGTGCAATATTATAGAAAGTTCAATAACTTTATTGAATAGTTTGAATTTACAAATTCCAAATCTAATAGTTTAAAAAATGATTATCCTTAAGAAAAATGAAGAAAACTATTTTGTGGCTAGAGAGAATGCATCTTTTGATAATGATTTGTGTTGAAAATAAAGGAGAATACTAACCTTGAAAGTGATAATTTGATATTATTACATTCAATGATGTTAAACCTAAAAATAATATAGCATATAATATTATTTATAATTAGAAAATTGTTAGTCTAGTCTAAATCTATTAAATAAGATTGCTTTGATCTAGGGCCATGTAATGTTACATGTAGCTTAGATTGAAGAAATGTGAATTTTTAATTACTAATAAACAATATGAAGCTTTTATTCTTTAGGTTGAGTATTTATGTTTGACTTATAGCTTATGTTGGTTTGTTATACATCTAATCATTATAAATCACATTCATTTGTCACTAATATCTTATTTGGGTTTGATATGCATTTAATCATTATAACAGTAGTTCCCCACTAATATCCCTTTTGTGGAGAATAAACTTATGTCATTGTGAGTAATAATTACTCCATGTAGAGGTAAATTGAGAGTCTTAGAAGGTGTACTTACATCTTTCACACTATGAACTTTTTATTTTATTGATATAAGAGGAATTTGATGTTGGATGTCTAAAAATTCACACAAACTCTTTAATGACCCACAATTACCATGTCAACGGGACCATGAATTCCTAAAAATTTGAACCTAAATTACATGCTGGCAAACACTCAACACCAACTAATTAACTTAATCCATGATAATATAAATTTTTTATGCTAAAAGTATTGTTTAATAATGAAACTTAAGTTGAGGAAATTGTGGTACCATTAATATGGACCATCAAAGCTCATTAATTATTTATTTATTGTACCATTGGATGTAGATCACCGAGCCTGTCGATTTTTGGCGATTAATCATCATTAGTTTGCTATGCCCACTCAAAAGCTTCCAGTAATATCTCTTCCCAACCATCCGCACAAAGTGAAAAGGAATCCCCATGCATTTGGGCTTGTACATACATAATGCTGTAATGACCTTTTAATCCACACAGGGATTTAACAACCAGGTAACAGTAAAACAATGAAAAGCCCGATTTGAAAGCTGGAAAAGAAATTGGAGGAATCCCATGATTAACAAAGAGTTGGCAGCTGAAATGAAGGTTATTATGGTCTAATGAAAGAATGAAGCCGTATATAATATAATATCAATTGGCCATGATCTATGTGAACTGAATAGCACGCCTGGAAAAGGAAAGCGATTTTTCAACCACCCATTATAACAGAGCTTTTTAACTTACCAAAGCTGGATTATTATCGGATACCCTCAGTGCTAATATGATCCATGTTCTGCTTTGAAAAAAGCTGGCTAATTTGTTTTGTTGCCCATTGTGGCAGGAGAATCAACTCCATGTCGGCATAATACCTTGCAGATGGTTGTAATCCATTGATTTATTGCAGGCGTGCCAACAAAGTGGAATTGATAAGCTCGTTGACTTTAAGCTAGGATAAGAAAAGAATATACGTGCATGCAGTGCGCCGCATTTGTGTCGTGAGGAGAATAATGGAGGGAATTAGCAACTGGCAGGTCTGCCTTGGATTTTGTTCATGGTTTGCCGGCTGGTACATCTTATACTCTTCCTCTGTAGCGAACTCTACCACTTGTACTTTCTATAGGTTAGTTCATGGAGGTTCTGAGTGGACCTCGAGTTGATGTGCACCCTTGCCCGAGAAATGTCTGATCGTTGAACAGTATTTCAATCTAAGTTTGAAGAAAAGTATACTTTATCAATATTGTTAAAAATATTGTGAAAAGTTTGTATCGATGCCTTTTTATTTCATGTTTTGGGTGTCTTTGGAAAAGTTTGTATCTATGCC
>VDFB02281492.1:290420769-290508460 GCA_007258455.2 Sequoia sempervirens
TATGAATGTAGCCTCTGCCTCCACACAGTGATTTGTCTGATTTCCCAACATGAGTGCCACCGTGCCTAGGAGTTTGACATCATCGTTCCTTAACATCCCCCCACATCCTCCAGGCCCAGGGTTACCCTTCGTTGCCCCTTTTTATCATTTGTGTTATATCTAAGATAGTTTAGAATTTACAATGAATGAAACTTTTTTTTCATACTAAATAACGATTAAAGTTAAATGTTAAATCAATATTTGGAATAAAATATATTTTAGATTATTTCATGTAAATTATAGTAAAGTGGTAGATACAATTTTTTTGTGCTACAAATGATTATGTTCACTTATTACAAAAATGATTAATTGCACATGACCATGCTCACTTACTTATAGTGGTAACATAAAAAAAATGTAAACTATTTTAAGCATGTTTATTAAGACAATATAATAGTGTGACTTAGGGAGAATGTAATTATCTCCAAGAGAGATTAAAACACCTTTATTACATTTGTGAGCAATTTTATGGGATATAAGGAAACAAGTTCAATTCTAATGTTTCATCATATGAATCATGAGCTAAATCCTTTAACATATTAGAGATAATTATATTTATGAATATTTATTTATAAAATGGTTGTTAGAATTTTTTGTGGAAATTATTCTATTCAACATGATATATTTATGAATTTGTATCCTAGATGAGCAAGATATACAAATTGGATATATTTTATATAATAAATCGATATACAATTAAAATTGGTGCATAAATGATCAATTTTATTAGATTAATGATTATCAACATTAATAATTGATAGTTATGAGTTATCTAGCAACTACTAGTAGTAGTAGTCACTAGAATGTATTAATTATTATGAAATAAATTACTTCTCCAAAAAATATTGATAAAATTTTGGATTAAGAGATTAAAAATAACAAACGTGTAATTTTAGACTTTTTAGGTTTAGTTTAGAACAACTTAGATGATTATGTATAATAGATATATATTCTTCAACTATTTCTACAATATAATTTATGGATAGGGTAACTATGAATATGATGATCGTGCATGTTCTCAAATTCTATAATTCCAAGCACCAATACACTTTAGATGAAATTATACCTTCCAATTATTATAACTTAAACAAAAAAAAATTGTACATCATCAAATATAATCCCATTAATTGTAAAAATGAATATTCAAAATCATTTAAAAATGCTAATAAATATATCAAATTCATTCACCATATTGAATAGATCAAACATCAAGATAAAATCATTATAGAAGAGATAAATACTAAATAAATAAAATTACATAATCTATAGTGAGCCACACATGTTTAAGGTTGGTTATATAGTATAGTTTCATTTGTGGAAGGAAAGAATTATAGGACCTTACTATAAGATCTATCTTCTTTTATATGGCCTATACACTATTACTAAGAAGGTTGAATATAATTCTTTCAATCCCTATATTCTAGTTTATCTTGATCTTCCTTGAATTTTAATTTACTAACCTGTGCACCATTCCTTTCCATCTCTATCATACCCACTACATGGTGCTATATAAATTCATCTAATGGAAGATCAATTGTAGTTTTCATATACCAACATAATATTGGAAATCAATTTGCTAACACCAAGGACAAATTAAAAATTTACCTAGAGGTTCATGTCCATTAATTTTTCAAATTTGGTAAAAATTTTCCCAAGAGAAATGATTCATATGATTTGAAGTTGTGTGAAAATTTATATATCTTCTTTTGTAACTTGGTATTATGGTACTCATTTCATCTCAAGGAGGGACAACTTATCTAGGAGGATTTCACACTTTTACCTCATGGTACAATGATTATCACCAATGCTACATCTTTACTTCACAACTAAATTCCAAATATTGAAACTACACACATGTCATGCCTTGAATTCCAAAATCCATTTACTCTATGTCATACAAATTCAATAAATTCAACAATATATTTTATATTTGATATAGTCTCTTGAGTGATAAATAAAAAGAATTCAACTAAATCAAAAGGACATTAATTGTGTTCCTTATAACAGTTCCAATGTATCTTTGTCTTCTTAACTTATATACTAATATTATATATCTATTCTTAGAATATCAAAGGGTAGATGAGTGTAAATATTAAAATATTATAGAATATGTCTAACCTTTCAAATCTTATGTAAAACTTGAATTACATAAATTTGCACACAATTCTAGTATGGTTGTCTTTTTTTTCCTCCTTTCTCACATGATGATCTATGTTTTTTCACTCTTTTTGTTATAGCACATTAGATAGTATATGTATTCTTTATCATTATTTCATTCACTTCCATTCATAACACATTTAAATCTATTTAAATGTGTAGTCTTCTAAATAACTCTTAACTATGAGCTAAATATAATGATAAAACATCACATTAATGAGAGATACGAAATATAACACCTAATTTCTCAATAAAAAAAATTATTATATAATATTCAAACTATAATAAAAACCCTTTTTAATTTTAAACTGTGAATTGTCCATTCATCTTTAACTTCCCAACTACTTTCCTAAAATTCTAATTTATGCTCCCTGCATAGACTATAATGGGAGGTTTTAATTTTTAGTTTAGCTTTATGATAAGTATTTGGTGCTCTTGATTAGGAGCATATTTAGCAAAAAAGTAAAAAAAAAATTGTGAGTTTACATGGTATATACATAGTCTACCCCAAGAGAACAAGTGACTATTATTTATGTAAAAGCATATTTGCATCTTTAGATAAGAAGCATCAAGTAATTTAGTTATTACATATTAAACAAGTAAATTAGTTAGACTATGCATAACTAAATTACTTGATGCTTCTTATCTAAAGATGCAAATATGCTTTTACATAAATAATAGTCACTTGTTCTCTTGGAGTAGACTATGCATATACCATGTAAACTCACAAAAAACTATTTTACTTCTTTGCTAAATATGCTTCTAATCAAGAACATCAAATACTTTATCATAAAGCTAAACTAAAACTTAAAACCTCCCATTACAGTCTATGCAGGGAGCATAAATTATTCTTTCAATACTATTAACCGACCTGGCATGATATTCTCAAATGCCAGTGTGTTTAAACATGAAATGTTTTCCTTTTCACATTACATATGGTTTTCTGCATATGGTTTTCTCATAACACTATTTGTGACACCTGAACTTAAATGGTGAGTAAATAAAAACTTGTATGAAAGATAGTTTTTCTGAATGTTTTTTCATTCAGTATTTTAGATTGCATTCATTATTAGGATCATATTTCTCTTCTTTTCTTATTTTATTTTGCTAATAGATCATAAATATGATCCAAACATTGATGAAGAAAACATACAAAATCACATCTAAAAATACTCAAATTAAAGAAGGCAGTTTCCCTACAAGTACAACACTGCCAAATTTGTTACAGCCATGATGCTTATTAAATAAAAAACCACTTACAACGGTATAAATGAATTTAGATGAAACAAGAAGTATAACTACGATTAAGAAAAAGTCGACAGACAGTGAAAATAAAAATGAAAATGTTATTTGTCACTTATGGGGGACTTGTCCTTTCGATCATTCTTCTCAGACGAATACAATAAGAAAAACCTGTTATACTGCACTCTGAATTGCAACAGATTGAGTCAAATGGAACATCTAGACACGTAGATGGAGCTGAAAGGAGATTAACCTAATAGCAACAAATTATAATAGTTAAGCTCGCCAAAGTGCCAACTTTAAATCTAAAAGAAGCACACAAATCTTCTGAATTCTCCAAGCCAAGTTAAATCCTTAAAAAATATTCTATTTTTGAAAACCAATCAAGTAAATTACATCGTTTCTAAACTCAAGCAAAGTTACCTTGGTAAGAAGATTTATCATCAGAAAAGGTATCAAATAAATCTAGGTTTCTATTTCTGACCTTATTTTGTATGGCTGTGAATGCGTTGTTCTTTAAAGTAAACTTCGACTATTATTTCATTCATATTGAAAACTTTAAATGTTTTCTACAATCCACCTGAGCACAACATAATACACAACATCAATCTCAAGGAAGCCATGAAAACCAGTAAATGGGTAAATTAAGTATGCTTGCAACAGCAGAGTATGATATCATTCAGAAAAGGAGCACTTAGACATATTTTGATCAACAAAAGCCTTGCCAAACTGAAACAACTTAAGAAATTATAGCCCAGAAAACCTCTTCTATTTAACTAATACAGACGAACTAAGGGCAGACCTGTTTTGATCAAACTCTCAGTTCATGTACTGAAAATGAGAAAACCTACCTGGGTTTAAAGCAAAAGATAAGAACAACTTAAATTAAGCAATGGCGATCAAGATCAATTCCAATCTGATCGACCCTAATGCTTTTTCACAGTTCTTACAATATTAATCTATAACAATAATAGCAATACTCCTAAGTTTAAATCGGACCATCTGCGCTCGATTCCCCGAAGCTCAATCTGGTTCTCTCGAGTCTGCAACTAAATCGACAGAGCGATATTGCAAACCTAATTAAGTTGGGAAGAAGTCCTCAGCCAGAACACAAGAATCCATTGTGATGAAGATCGCCTCCTTACTATAAACCCCGCTGATCATTATGCTCTGCACGCCTGTAATGAAAGTCCTCCAAAAAATGAGTAGCGCTACAGTATTGGGACACGTGATGACCGCCGTCACATGGAAACTTATGATGGCCCCGCTGAAAACCTCTCTTTCTATGCACAGTCCGGCTAAAAGCCCATGCTCGGGCTTCTGCTTCATCACTTTCTTCTCCTTCATGACGATGGCCGTCAGTAAACCCGTCCAGATGATTCTAAAAGAGAGTATCTGTATTGATTAGATCTGAAACATACATCGTCAGATCCAAGTGGGCATTAACTTAGCTGGATCTGGAAATGTGTGCAAACCCTGGTGATGCGCCTCGGGATGAGATGATTATGCAGGCTGCATGAGGTGGGGTTTTATATGTCATTTACTGAACTTTGACGGTCATTTATTCCGCCCAAGCAAATTTTGAATGACGACTGTTCTCCATTATTGTTCCTTTATACAGCTGTGCACATTCCTGTGCACTTCGTAGAAACAGAGAAGCGGCTACCATTTGAACAGTTATTTTCGTTCTTGTTTCCATTACTTTAAGAGCTATATTCTGAAGCAAGTTACAAAATGGGGCAACAGAAAGGGACGTCAATTTTAAAGTAGAATAATCCCAGTGCTATGTGAATGTAAAGAAGACTCTGTTGGCAGCACGTGGCGGGGGTCCCCGACTGTTGCGCAGGTGGACAATTGACCGTCGTTTTTTATTTGTTTGCAATTTTGACGCCGCCAAGGGAACCAATGGGTCAGGTTAAATTAACTCATGCAGATTTTAGAATATCCATTTCAGCGTGCAATAAAAGTTGTCCAGAATTTTGTTTTTTCCAATAAGTTGCACATTGTGGGTGTAGTAAATGTCAAATGTATGAGAATATGTATTAATAAATAAAATAAAGTCAAAGTTATATGAATGAATAATGAAAGTAGAGAAGATAAGTGACAACATATGTAGAATTGAATAGGAAGGTTGGATTATGCTAAGTTCTATACAATATTTTTTGAACATATGTGATGAATTTATTTTCCTCCTTTTCTAACTACCAAGAATGGCTATGTACATTAATGAGGGATGATGATACACTATTTGAACCAAATCATTTCTTTTTTGTTTCATAATCATTCACAACCACTAGAGAACCATAGAATTTTATTTAAGATAGGTGGTTTGAGACATGGGTGTTGAGTATGATGAGGAAGATGGTAAAGATATTACAAGTGTTGTCAACACTTGATATTTGTGGAAAAATCTAGTAAAGTGTTGTCAAATAACACTTGATATTTGTGGCAAAATCTAGTGACCCCAACCCTCCTAAATTATTTACCCTTCCTTGACAATCTACACTTCCATAAAGGTTTAAAGAACAATAATGTGTTCCCCTTTTAACTTTTTGGGGCCACAAAAATCAACACTTTTATATTCAACACATTTTGCCAATTATATTGAAAAAATTGTTAAGAATTTAAAGACTATAAAATATTAATTTATGTCATTTTCTCTATGGAAATTCAATTTATAATTTTTTAAAATAAAATAAAAAAATTCTAGAGTTTATTTTTGGTTAGTTTTCATCAATTTTTTTTATCATTTTCCAATTATTTTATAGTGAGTGACATTTTAATCTAAGACATACTTTTACTACAAAGAAAATCTTACCAGGATTTCTTCGAATTAAATTATTACCTCCAATATCTAGTGCATAAATATTTTTGGTAATTTTTTATTGAATATTTTATATATCATAAATTCTTAATTGGCATAAATTGGATTTTCATCTAGTGGTTTATCATAAAAAAATAAATTGTGCTTATTAATTGAAATTGATTTTTTTTTTTCTAAAAAGAAGAGCATTGATATGGAATATAGTACATTGTTTTTTAAAAATTGACCTAGTTAGATATTTTCCTAGTGTCTCAAATAGAGGAATTTTATTTAATAGGCCTATCTTGCTTATAAAATAAATGAAAATATAATATTAACAATATATGTTATACATTATGTTTTTCAAAAAGCTAATTTTGAATGCTACATACATGTAAAATCTTATCTCTAGGTGATTTTATTTGAAACACACACACAAGAATTGAATTTAATTAATTTTAACAAATAAAATTATGATAAGTGTATAGGGGGAGAAAATGCTGCCACATAAGTAGGTTTAATCAAAATAGCTTCGCTCAAACCTATTTTAATCAAATCCCCACATATTAAAAGGGGTTCGATAAAATATAATTCATATAAAAGACGCATAGATCAAATTAAAAAAATTCCTCGTTGATTGAAAAATTAAGGTTTTTTGTTGACAAGATGGTGGTAGCTTGTACATATTTTTGGATTAAACTGTGTGAGCATTTTTCTTCATCATGGTGGTGTCAAATAGTGGACAAAAATAACTTGATTAAGACTACTTTTTCCTTCAAGGAAATAACGTAGAGATAGTGTCTAACACACTAAATTCTATCAACACAAAAGGATATTTTTTATTTGTAAGTAGAAGTTCCAATGCCAAAATAATGGGTGGGACTTTTATTCTATGGAAAAACACACAAGAGTATTTAGTTAAATTTTTCATTTGAGAGGTATTCAATCAAAACTTATCCTACCAAAACAATCAATAAAGTGTCATGGGTGTGATCACTAGGTTTAATTAAATGTATTTTGATATCTTTGATTGAATATTTATGGATTTAGACATGATTTTTTTTTCCTCAAAGAGGGAATTATGTTCTCTTACTCTAAACAATTTTCCTTGGGAAGTAACTTGACTTAGTTTGATGATTTGGAAGAGAGGGATCTTTCATTAATGCATTATTTTAACCCTAGTTACAACAACTTGACCTAATTATGTGGGAACACTACAATTTGAAGTGATCTCCATTTGTTGAATAATCTTAGCAATATCTAATGCAATGATAGTTTTCTATTGATTTTCATCTAACCTAATCTAACCCCTTTCTTCTAGCCCTAAATTCATTTTTCTTCCCATTCTTATAATTAAATCATTTTAATTATTTCATTATTCTAACTTTCCTCTAGGGATTAATTAAAAATAATAATTAATCCTTTTTTTCCTCATTGTTCATTAATTAAACAATTTTAATTATTTAATTCCTAAATTTTTATTATTAAATAAATATTTTTATATATTTAATTACTCATCTAATTTCTTCTATAATTGAATAAATATGTTTATTTTTTTGATTATTCACATGTGGTTGTTCAAATAAATAAATTGTATTTATTTATTTTAAACGTGCCTTATTTTCCTCTCTACATGGCTCTTGCTTGCCATATTTTCTCTCTTTAATTAACTCTTTCTTTCTTCTGCTTAACTCTTTATCTTTTCTATTTTCCTCTCCACTTCTTTCATTTCCTTTTCCACTTAATTCCTCCATTCTACCATTTTGAAATGGGAAACTTTCCCATGCACATTCCCTCATCTAAATGTGTCCATCAATTTTCTATCACATCCCAATTATTGATTGAGATTGCATCCTCTATAAATGTAGACATTCATCCTCTTTCAATCTAACCACAAACTCCAAAACTTTGCAATCATTATCTTCCTAAGATTTTGAAGTGCACACATAATTCTAAGAGCAACAACAATTTTCAAATAGCAAAGATTGAGAAGGACAATGGAGGAAAATCAACAAGGATGTTAGAAGGAATACTGTTTTGTTTGCTTTTTCATATTTCTTGTATTATTTCTCAATCTTCATTAATAGATTAGAATTTTTAACATGGATCTAATGGGTTTTTGTGGTTGCCTTTGGTTGATTTATGTGTTGCTTTCAATTTTCTAGTCTTACATATTGGTGAACCTAATGTGAAGCATGTCCTACTAACAAAATTTTGTATAATTTTTTGAGTTCTTACTATTGCAGGATCTCACAATACATTTGCAAGGTTTTGTGATGCATATGTCAAATGTAGTAACACAATTTTTTGATTCCTAAGAACTTGAATATTCACATAACAATTATTGTTCTTGTTCATTGTAGGTTGTTAAATCTTGGTTGTTCAAACCCCTAACATTGGATTTCTCCTATCTGGGTTACTTTTCTATTTCTATTTTTTTATTTCTAATTTTAGGATCTCACGATGCATTTGATTATTTTACAATGCATCTAATTTATTTTTTCATGTTTCCTAGGATTCTACACCACAATTGGAGGTTTCTACACACAATTGATTATGTTTTGTAATTGAAGGATCCTACATCACACTTGCTTTTACACCACAATTGAAGGATTTTGGACAATAATTGATTCCACATTGCAATTGAAGGATTCCACACCGCAATTGGTTGTCGAAGGATTCCACATCATAATTGATTTAGCATTGAAATTAAAATATTCCACATTGCAATTGAAGGATTTTATACCACATCTCACTAATAAATTATTGAAAAGGCATAAATGTTCTAGATTTTAGTCGTTGCATGCATTTCAATTTAGCAAAATAAGAGTTTATGTGTTATTGATCCATGAGTGCAATTTCTTGGAAAATGATTAGAGAAGAATTCAATCATATAAATTTAAAATACTATCATTTTTGTTGCAAGATGCTGGGAAAGAATTTAATTATAAAAAACTAGTGATACACTTATTGCAGGATGCTAGGAAAGAATTAAATCATAAAACCTTATGTTTCTTTGATTTCTTAGATATCCCACATTTAATTTTCTAAGGTTAACAAACCCCTATTTTTTGTTTTTTATGCACATACATGTATTTGTGTTATCCTAGGTTGTTGTGTGTGAATCCTCTCCCCTCACGCACTTGTGCAGTCTTGGGTGTAAGAGAAACACACAATAACCTCTTTTTATTTTTAGCAGGAGGCCTTCCTAAGGATTTCATCACTCTAAGTTTTGGACTTAACCACATTTATCAACGGGGTAAACAAAGGAGGGAGAGTGAAAGTTTTACCTCAAAGAGTGGCCAACATCATTCAAAGCCAAGCTGCAAGATCCTTAGTTTTCCAAGACTTGTTTAGTGATGAGTGTTGGAGAAAGCTTCCATGAGAATTTGCAAACCAAGACAACACCATCATCAAAAGAGAAGCAACATACAAAGAGGCTATTTCACCATAAATGAAAAAGAATCAAATTGAGATATGAAAAATAATGTACATAGCATGTCTTAAAAAGGCACAAGAAGGTCGGTAGGAAAAGGTAACTGACATACAAAAACAAATTAAAATACAGTTACAATTATTCAATGCATAACCACCCCTAAGTTAGCTTAAGAGAATGTGAACAATAAAAACCATTCACTCTAACACCCCCCTTAAGTGCAACTTAGGGAAACTAAAAAAAGGATAAATAGATGCAAGATGGTTCTTGGAAACAAGGCCATGTTAGGTACCCATGCACAACTTCAATGCAAAAAATAAATCTCTCACAACTGGGGAAAAGGATAAAAACCTCGTGGGAAAAAACCCCTCTCTAAAAGAGACGTTGAAACAAAAAAAATGAAAAGAAGTCCTGAAGGAGGACTCATCAAGACCCCCAAGGACAACTTCCTTCACCCAAAGCATCGATCTCAACAAAAGATACCAAGGAGATGCCAAAGGTTTAGTGAAGATGTCTACAACTTGCTACTCCATAGGAAAATACTCCAAACTCAGAACACCCTCCTAAATGAGTTGCTGAATGAAATGCATGTGGATCTCAATATTCTTAGTACGCTGATGTTCCACTAGGTTGCAAGAAATATTTATGGAACTTTGATTATCACAACAAAGAGTAGTGGGATGATCAACAGGAAAGCCAAACTCAGTCATCAACTATTGAACCCATGAAACCTTCTAACTAGCCAAAACAACTCCTTAGTACTTAGCCTCAATCGATGATAATGCAATAGCAGTTTGCTTCTTGCAAGAATATGCAATTGGACTAGAACCAAGAAAAAATACAAATCCAAAAGTAGACCTCTATTCATCAACATCACCAACTGAATTTGAGTCAATGGAGCCCACAATCTGAGTAGAACCTGATGTGTAATGAGTGTCAAACTGAGTAGTTCCCTAAATGTATTGCAAGATGCATTTGGCTTCCTTTCAATGAATCTTATGAGGATCTTGAGAGAAATAAGAGACAAGACCAACTGTAAAGGAAATGTGAAGATGACTATGTGTCAAGTACAAAAGACTGCCAACCAATTTCTGATACAATGTAGCATCCACTAATGGAGTACTACAACTAGAATACAACACAACACCTGACTGAAAAGTAGGGGTTGGCTTGCAATCATCCATCCCAAATATTTGAAGCAAATCAAGAGCATTCATCTAGTAGAAAATAGAAATAGCTATACAAGATTGATGAATCTGAAGACCAAGGAAGACATGCAAAGGGCCAAGGTCAATCATATCAAATCGCTCCATCAAAGCTCTCTAAGTATCCTTAATCATGGTAGGAGAAATCCCAGTGAGAATCAAGTCATCGACATAAAGAAAAAGAATGAGAGGATCCCCCCATGCCTCTAAATGTAAACTTTAGGGTTAGAGTGACATCTAGAAAATCCAAAAGAAAGAGAAAAACTATCCATCTTCTCATTCCAAGCTTGAGGGGCTTGTTTGAGACCATACAATGAATGTAGAAGCTTGCAAACAAGTGAAGGGTCTTGCACAAATCTCGGTGGTTGTTCCATATAGATCTCCTCCTGAAGATCACCATGTAGGAAAGAACTCTTCACATCCATTTGATACACTGACCAACCATGAAATGTAGCAATAGAAAATACAAGATGAATGGAATCCATCTTAGCGATAGGAGCAAAGGTCTTGGAATAGTTGATGCCCTCGACTTGAGAAAACCCCTTAGCCACAAGATCAGCCTTATACTTGTCAATAGAACCATCAGTTGCAAACTTGGTACGATACACCCACTTGCACCAAACCAACTCTCTTCCCTTAGGAAGAGGAACAAGAACCCAAGTATGATTCTTCATCAAAGAATAATATTCCTCAGCCATAGCACTATCCTACAAGCTAGACCATGTAAAGCATTTGAAAACTTCTAAGGATTGGTAGGAACTGCATGAATCAAAAGACTGATACCTAAATTCTGAGAACAAGTGTTGCGATAAGTTGTGAGATCAACTACATGAGAACTAGCCTCCTTAAGAAGAATGTGAGCCCAAAAAGGCTATGTGGGTGTAGGCTCAAGAGAAGATGGAGTTATGTCAACAACAATATTAATACCAGATCATTAGGAGCATCGATAACATCATCATCATCAATAGGATAAAAAATCCTTTGAAGAAGAACTACGAAGAATGGAGTTAGAGGCCTATGATGGAGAATCCTTTGAAATGAAAGACTCATCAAAATGAACATCACAATGAAAATGTACCTCTTGAGTGATGGGATCAAACAAATGATAACCCTTCACAACCTCATAGTAGCCAACGAAGATGAACCACTGACTCTTCTTATCCATTGCTTTTTTCCTACCTACTAGAATGAATGTCCATGCATCACTACCAAATATTGTAAAGTAGGAGACATTAGGCTTGACATGAGGCCAAGCCTCCTCGAGAGTCATATTCTACACTGCCTTGTGAGGCATATGATTCTTAATGTAGTTGGCATAATTGAAAACCTCTACCCAAAAGGCTAGAGCCATAGACCTAGATTGAATCATACAATTGGCCATCTCATGTAAGGTTCTCTTCTTTCACTTGGCCACACCATTCTACTGAGGATTGTATGGCACTATGTATTGATGAAGAATACCTCAAGCATTGTAGAAGTATTGAAACACCTGATTGATGTACTCCCACCAATTATCTATGTGAATCTTTTGAAGGAAATGTCTTGACTAATTCTCCACAAATGCACGGAGGGTCATGAAGAAATGGAGAACCTCATCCTTTTACTTCAAAAAGTACACCCAAGTACAATGGGAGAAGTCATCAATGAAGGTGAGCACATACTTGGCCCTAAAAATGGAGTGGGAAATGACATAAGAGCACTATGTCCCAACTCAAGGGGTGTTGAAGCACATGTAGCCATACCTTTTGGAAATGAATCTCATTGATGTTTCACTAGTACACAACTTGGGAAAACCCCATCAAAACAAGAGATCTAAGGTAGACCAATCACCAAGTTGTGTGTGCTCATCTATTGGAGATATCTATAATTCAAGTGCCCAAACTGTTCATGCCAAAACTTACTCACTGAACTTGCATGAGCAATAAAATATGGTCTTGATGAAGGCTCAAATCCATCAAACTTATACAAACAGGCTCTATGATCAACTACACCATTAGCAACAATCTTCTCAAGATTCTCTAACTCTTGAATAGTCACATCATTGGGAGAGCACTCAACAAGCCTTCCATCACCATCCTAACAAATCTGATAAATAGAGAGTAGATTCTCTAAAATATAAGGAATAAGAAGAACATCATCAATGCAACCATCCTACATCTGAATTGAGCCTATCTCTAAAACTAGAATCTGTGAAGAGTCCCCAACTATGATGTGAGTAGTATGACTATTAGGGAGACAATCAAGAAGATTTACATTATGAGTCATGTGATGTGAAGCACTAAAACAAACAATCCAACCGTCATGGGTAGAGGACAAAATTCTTGTTCCAAGAGCTCAACCTTTTCACAAGGAAGAAGACTTAGGCATGGAAATGTTGTGCTTCCTCATAGCTTCCTCCAATGTTGTGAGCCTCAAAAAACAATGTGCATCATTATGCCCTAACTTTCCACATAAGGAACAATTATCCTTCTTTTTAGACTTGGAAAATTACTCTCCTGAGTTAGAAGAAGGATGAGGTGTAGTATTGAAATCATTATTCTCCTTAGGCTTGGAGGGACGCTCACCACCTGGAGGAGAATTTTCCTTAGGCTTCTTCTTATTCTTACCCTTAATTACCCTCAGAAGATTGAGCCATCAAAGCATTACTCTTAGGAAGAGCATCCATCTAGCTTGACTTGGCTTGCTCCCTAGTAGGTCCATCACAAAACACCTTAAAAGACGGCATATGATAAGCATCTCCCATAGCATCCATGGTAGAATAAAAGGTGGAAGAAAATACTTGAAATGCACCACACAACTTAGACAAAATCAAGAAGATACACTCTTTATCTATTTTTTCACGACCACATCCTTTCAACTGCAACAAAATCAACTTGAATTCTGCAAGGAAGTCTTGAATAGTGGAAAAGGAATCTAGAGAGAGAGAAATGAGATCGACTTGAAGCTACAAGATCCTACACTGATTGACCTTTCCATACAACTCAATAAGCTTATCCCACACCTCTTTAGTTGTTGTACACTACGCAATATGAAACAAAAAATTATCAAAAACATGTAGGCCTATGAGTCCTTTCACCTCATCCATTTTATTGTGATGGAAAAACTTCTCAAATTTCTTAGTGAACTCAGATTTTTTGGCATCCAACATTTTCCAAAGACCCCGAGATTGCAACAATTATGTCATCTTAAGCTTCCACATGTGATAGTTGTGTGGAATGAGTAGTTTAATCTTCAATTTTGAAATGATGTACAAATGAACATGAAGAGACCAATATGCTACGTATACCCCCCCAAGAATGGATAAAACCAACAATATGTAATCCCCAAAAACAAACTTCACTAGAGAATACTAGATTGAAGAAAAAAACTAGCAATAGATGGAAACAAATTTAAAAGAAAAGAGAACTTGGACCAAGCTCCTAGTCACACCATGTAATAACTGCTCACAAGTTTCTATGTGTACATGTGTATATAAACAATAGAGGAAGCCTATGCTAGGAAAATGTGGGATAATTTTCCTTTTGAGGAAGAATATTGTTCAAAAATTTGTAGCAAATCTCTCCACACACATGCCAACTCTACAAATCTATCCACGCACATGGGTAGAATGAATAGAACTTACGCTAGTGAAAAACAACTTACACCTGCACAAAATACAACTTATACCCACACATGAGCCTTAGCTCATGCAAAGGTGAGGGTGTCAAGGTATAAAAGGATTATTAATCCAAATTTCTTACCAATGTGGGATAATCCTCTATTGATAGGTAAAAGAAATAGTGAACTTTTGTTTACATGCCTATGAGAAAGAAGGAAAACCTATTACACTTTGTGTGCAATGTGAAATTCCTACTCTAAGATGCAAAAAACTACCTAATGCAACGAAGGAAGAACACACAACAATCACCTCAAAATTGGCCTAGTTGAATATAAACAAAAATAAAAGAAATTAGAACCTTTTACCTTGTTTAGATTGATGGTCTTGGTTGGACCTTTGATTGTTTGATATGTGTGCTCCTTGGTGGAAAAGTGGCATAAAACCTAGCTCTAAATGATGATGAGAAGATGGGGAATGCAATGGAGATTGTGGGGAGTTGGATACATGCAAGATGAAGGCTCAAATGCTACAACAATGGTGGATGGAAGGCTTGGAAGCTTGAAAATTGGCTAAGTGTTTTAATGCTTGATTTCTAGAATGGATTATGCAAATGGAAGAAAATCCACCATTTTTAGGGGAAGTTCCTCTAAAGGAATGAATGGTCAAGATTAAGCCAAGATGGACAAGATCAAGGGCTAGGGTGAGTTGAGAACTTATAAGCCCTTACATCTTGACATGTGGTGGGTGATATGGAAGGAGAGGGATGATGTGGAGGTACCAGGTTGTACCTTTGGAAGGGACAAGATCTCCTTATAAAGGAGGTCCTTGTCCATATGTGGTGAGAGGACATGTAAGGAATTAAAAATTCCTCAAAAAATCCTCATGGGGATGAGAGAAGGAATTTTAAATTCCTTAAAATGCAATGGAAAAATAAATGTGAATTAAAAATTCACATGGGGAAGGGGGTGCCTTCTCCAAAAGGAGAAAGTATTTAATGTCGTTGACTTAGGACACATGCCATAAATTGCATGGATATTAGGTTGGGTTGAGCATGTGATTAAGGTTGTGCAAATACTTAATTAGATGAATTAATGTCAGATTAGAGGCAACTGGGAGATTATGGAGGATGTGACATGAGGAGAGAGAAGAATTTGAATTAAAAATTGATTTAATTCATTTAGTCTAAAATGACCAAATTAAATAAATTGGGGTATTTATTTAATTTGGAGATGAAAGGGGGATGAGGTATTTAATTGATTTATTAAATTCCTTAGGGACATTAGGCTGCAAATCAATATTAATTAAATAATAAATTATTTAATTAATGTGGATGAGGGATGCAAGATAGAGGAATACAAAGAGTGAATTTGACCATATGGGAGTGGTCAAATTCAGGTGTCTATATTTCTCTCCTCTTGAAAATACAATTAAAATAACAGTGTTTTGAAGAAAATTAAAACATAGACAAGTTGATAGAGGAAAATAATGTTAGATGATGCCCTAGTGTCGCAGGGAAGTGGATAGGATGGAAGAATGGAAGAAAATGGTAGGGTATGCCCCCTCGAGAAGGCAGATGGGGAAGGAAAAGGGGCCCCAAGCGACTTCTCAATATGGAAAAATGGAGGGTACCATGTGATAGAGCACAAAAAACCATGAAGAATGAATTTTAAATGGAGCAAAATGGGAAAACGGGGTACGAATGGCAACCCTCAGAAGAAAAGGGGTGAATGAATTAATAAAAGGTTAATTTGAAAGGGTAAAAATAACCCAAAAATTAAAAGGCTGATTAGGTGCAAAAATTGAAAATTATAAATAGTAATTTTGAAATAGTACTATTCACCTAATGCTCATTTGCACACTTGGAAGCTAACTAGACAAAAGACAGAGAGAAAGGAAATGAAAAGGATCGCTGACAAAATTAGTGATGAGGTGTTCATGGATGATGAACTGATCCACTGAGGCGAGGAGGTGTGGTAGTTCTACTACTATTGAGTGGTACCACCCCAAGTAGGCCCCAAATCCAGCGTTGTGATTTGAATTTGTAAGCACATGTTTAATTTTGGGTTAGGTAGATTAGGGCATGGATTCACCATGAAAGGGAAAATTCAACCTTCTAACTAGAAAATTCACCTGTCCAAAAGGATTGGCAAAGAAATGGGTGAACTCGCTCTCCACAAGGCCATATGCACTTGGGGAGGGATGATTACAAAATTGCCTCTTTGAGGAAAAGGAAAACCTGCACAATGCAAGGGTGAAAATTAAAATGGACAGGTGAATGCGAAATCACAAGAACTATGGAAGGGAGAATACGAAATCGCCCAAAAGGGAAAAGGCAGATATGAATTTTCCCTTTGGGGAGAAGGGAAAATGCAAATTCACCACTCAGGGGAAAGAAGACATAGGGGCGAATGTGAAATCTCCCCTTGGATAAAAGGGTGAATATAGATTCGCCTCTGAGGAAAAGAAGGGTGAATTCATTCCTAGACAAGAAAGAGGAGGATTCGCTTAGACAAATAGGCGAATTCACGAAAGGATGAAAAAGGGATGAGAGCGCTTAATGGAAAAGTGAACATGTTGGGAAGGAAAAAGGGAAAAGTCACCTTGCACAAAAGAAAATTTTCCAAATTGGGTTAGGGATGAAAAATGATAGAAGAGAGATGAAACTTTGGAAAACTGATAGAGTGTTCTATGTGGATGCAAAAATTTGAGATGCTAAGGACTCACGAGAGGCACTCAACTATTATGGAGGTGACACGGAGTGTGATGAACTCCCAAGACCATGGATTGTTAGCACAAGTGGGATTGCAACACATGTTGGGGTATCCCAACATCAGAGTGCATCAGGGACTATTGACAGCGTTGATTGAGCGATGGAGCTTGGAGACATCGACCTTCCATCTCCCAAAAAGGGAGATTATAGTAACTCTAGAGGATGTGTGGAGGATTTTGTGATTGCCCATCTAAGGGCACTTGATCAGTTCAGCACACAACCAGGTGGTGGACAGGAGCCTATGGGCTATATTTGGACCAGTGGACCTACCTATCTAGCAGATAGAGTTAGATCTTGATGCTTGTTTGGGACTACATGTACCAACCCTACCATTGTACCTTTGTGGCCTGATCAACAGGATTTTGTTACCAAATAGGAGTGGATGCTTCAGTAATCTCAAGGTGATTGAGGTTATCAAATACATTGTGGAGAGGTGAGAGGGGGAGTTTACATGGGGAGTGTGCATGTTAGCCCAACTATACTGGGACATGCACATCATTTGTTACAGATGAGCTTGGAGCATCACCCATGTGACACTACTCCAAGTATGGGTCTGGAAGCACATTAGTGTTTCCCAACCAAATATTCTTATTGGTAGTGTGAGAGATGATGCATTGTTTGTGGCTTACTAGTGGGGGACAAAGTATGGTTGAAGACTTCACTATCAAGCAGTGGGTGAGTTCAATACATGGTGGAGGAGACTAGATGGGTTGAGTGATGGGGACATCACCTGGAGACCCTACATGGCACAACGCTTTTAGGGATGGAGGGACAATGACAAGACATGCAGGGGCTACTTCTTTTCAATTTTCCATTTGATTGGTTGGGACCCCTATATTGTTGAGTTGTATATACTATACAGGGTCACTAGGTAGCTTGACATGTAGTAGGATATTCCTGCAGGACCATAGAAGTTCCAACAGATCACTAGGGAACCAACAATGATATGGGGAGAGTTGATCACTGTGGAGTATGCATGATAGATGTGGGATATAGTCCCACTGAAACAGTATCCATAGAGGGGAGGGCCAGCATATGTAGGGACCATAGTACGATACTCTACATGTTGGGAAGAGGGAAGACTAGGGCAGATCATGACAATGCAGCCAATTGTGGGAGCCCTGGGATTTGGATCTAATGACGAGAGAGAGAGCTGGCCTTACCATAGAGGAGGAGGAGGAGGAGAGGTGGCTGACAGAGGAAAGGGGGAGGTGGGGATGTCAATATGGAGGAGGCACGAGGAGAAGAGAAGGCAATGGAGGTGAATGCTCTGGAGTTACACCCATTGGATATGGTGCCATAAGTACCACCACCACCTGAGGATCCTGATATACTATTGACAGGAGCCCTAGCTAGGATAGGAATAATCGAGCATCGAGTCAAGGAGTCTAAGGTAGATAGGGATAGGCTATAGAGGGAGGTAGATAGATTATAGGCTCTACAGAGGGATGGAGACAAGGATTACGGGGCCCTGGTAGATGAGGCATTGTTGAGGGTACAAGAGGCCCATACAAAGAGGGATGACCTAAGAAGAAAAGTGTTAGAGCTGTAGAGGGGATTAGAGGAGATGAGGAGGGAGAGAGATGAGCTTTGAGATAGAGCATAGTGTATTGAGGTGATGATGGGGGATGTAGGGGGAATGCTAGAGAGGGAAAAGACAGAAGAGATCCAGGTACAAGCACTATAGGGGTAGCGGGATGCAACACAACAAATATCTCAGCTACAGGCACAGGTGGATCAGATGCAGATGGCTCAGGAGGCTTGGGAAATTGAGAGGAGGCACATCACTAGGCTACGAGATAGATATCGGATAGAGTAGGACCTGGCAAGAGGATAGGTGGGGGAGGTGGCCAATGCTAAGTCAAAGGTTTCCTACTAATGCTTGCTTATCATCATGATGTCCCATATCCAACATAGAGGGTCTCGCCATATGTTAGAGCAGTCCCACAGATGCTCGTGTCATCACACTTAGGGGCCACACATACATGGGGATACTGCAACTTCTGTGAGACTCCCCCAGAGGCAGAGGCTCAGTCCCAAACTCCCCCAGAGGTCAGACGGAGGTAGCTCAAGGTAGACAGGTGCAGAGTGTATATGCAAGATACAGAGACATAGGCTACAAAATCCTTAGCACAGATTAGAGATTATTTTATTCGTTGATTTGTTTATTCTTTATTCTTTGGGGAGATGTAGTCTTTGTACTTGATCAGAGCTCTATACATGTATCTTATTTGATGGGTTTCAATGGAGTTTATGAACTTGTTATGGACTATTATGATCATTTATTATGGATTATTATGGAGACTATATTTTTTTGATATATATGATATGCGATGGACATTGCTGACACTATGGGATTATTATGCGATGGATGTTTGTTATGTGTATGTGATTATGATGGTGATTATGAGATATGCATATGTTTGTGATGATGATTATGATTTACGCTTATGTTGATATTATATGCATTATGTCTAATGCTTTGTGATGTAGGATGTGATAGATGATTTATGATTTTATGATGTATTTCATGGATGTGGTACTAATGGTTTGTGATGCAGGTGATGATGAATATGTGTAGACAAAAAACTTATGCCTGCAATGGATATGGTTAGAAATCCTTGTGATTGATTCAACAAATGTGATCCTGAAATATGGATATCTGTGTTGTACACTATACAATCAATTTGCTATTAATTTTAGTGGGAAAACTTTCCAAGCATATTATTATGATCTAATTGTGGAATGAAAATGTAATGGGATTCAATGAATGAAAAATGTGATGTATGCATATGTGATAATATTATGGATGAATGTGATGAATGTAATGTAATGCAATATATGTAGTCAGATGAACTAATATGTTTAGAATAATAACTCTAAACAACCTAAAATGATAATGTAATGAAATGATAGTGGAATGGAATGAACTTAAGATGCTTAGAATAAACAATCTAGATTAATGTAAACAACTTAAAATGAACATGAAAATGATAATGCAATGAGATGAAATGATATGAAATGAATTTGACATGTTTAGAATAACCAATCTAGATTAATCTAAACAACTTAAAATGAACATGAAAATGATAATGCAATGAGATGAAATGATATGAAATAAACTTAAGATGCTTAGAATAACCAATCTAGATTAATCTAAACTTAAAATGAACATGATAATGATAATGCAATGAGATGGAATGATATGACGTGAACTTAAGATGTTTAGAATAACCAATCTAGATTAATCTAAACAACTTAAAATGAATATCATAATGATAATGCAATGAGATGGAATGATATGACGTGAACTTAAGATGCTTAGAATAACCAATATATAGATTAATCTAAACAACTTAAAATGAATATGAAGATGATAATGCAATGGTAAATGAACCTAAGTGTACAATGATAGGTGTAACAATGTATCACATATCAAGATGAATGATGATGGGTGTGGTACTGCATCTGTCAAAAACCATAGGAATCCTGATAAGAAGAAAAGATGAGAGATGGGAATTTGCACAACTGAAAACACTAACCATAGGTTAGGGAAGGAATGGATGGGGATAAATGCAATGCAACGTGATGATAAATGAAATGAAATCCTAATGCCATTTTTCCATTTCAGGAGCACTAATTTTTTCTATAGCATAAAATACGATACACCAGGGTATGAAGAACCAAGGAAAATTAGTGTCCCATGCATAAAAAAACACAACAAACAAGAAGGCTATCCCAACATCCCAAAGAAACAAGGGCTTTGGTTGGGCTAGGTATTGAGATAACCACAAGTACAAAGGATGCCCCAGCGTAACACATGACCATAGGGATCTTAGTGGGTACAACCAGGAAGACAAGAGAAAATGAAAGATCAAGATATTCCCCTATGTTTACCAGTTAGAGCACACCATGATATGATGGATCGTGGCAACCCTAACAAGGTACAATAGGAAGCTCAAATGATAAAAAAAGCCAAAGGCATCAAAAGATCACAATAAATTTCAAATTTTATTTTCCATAGGATCAAAAGGGTGGATGGGATTGATGCGGTCTGATAAGGAAGGATACATTTTGTTAAGACAAAAGATGGAGGATAGATTAGGTGATCAACATGACTCATGATATTCGAAACTAATTGGACCTCAAGATACTAAGGGATTTTGTTTGTTAGGAACTAGCTAGGTAGGGACATACTTGATGACACAACACAACAACATGGCACACCCTAAAGACCTAGGGGATCAGGGGCTGATCAAAGATTAACCTTGCCTATGTGAAAGTGCAGAGCCCTCATAGTTTAATAAAAGACCAACGACCGACCATGGATAAAAGCAAAAAGGGGAAAATGGAGACCTCAATGAATGACAAAGATAGGATAGACAAATGCCCCAAGGCCTGATCAAATGATTAGCCTTGCCTACATGAAAGCACAGGGGCAACGTAGTTCGACAAAAGGACAAAATATGAGATGAGACCTAATGATGACCGACACGATGCAGGATCCTAGATGAGGACACAGGACCGAAAAATGACACAGACTGACAAGTGACAAGAAGCTCATATTTGGGACAAAATCTCAAGATTGTGGATAGATGATTTGAATCATCTAGATGATAACCAAAATATACCAAGTGATGGATAAGCAGATGTAGATGAAAGGATTGGATTTATAGGATATGAGGATAGGATGTGAGGATAGGATGGATGGAAGTATACAGTAACTAGGACGCAAGGTAGATAATGATTAAGCCCTCTACGAATGGTTCCTATTGATAGGTTTTCACCAAACATACTTATCCAAGGTGCCACCAAGGGTGGTTTTCACCAAAGGATGGATTATTTTTCTTTACTATTTTTTTGGATTTTTTTAATTTTTTGATTTTTTTGTATTTTTGATGATTTTTTACATTTTTTGGGTATTTTTTAGGATACGATAACCCAATTGATTTAGGTGTAAAACCTCTTCAGGTGCATGATGCTAATAGGCTCCTCTAAGGGTTCCCCCTCAGGTGTAGCTATTCTATATGCCCCAAAACCATATTTAGTTGTGACAACAAAAGGACCCAGTCAATTTGCCTCAAACTTTCCTTTCTTGTCCCGATCTTGCTAGGTGCACTAATTCTCCTTAAGGACTAGATCACCAACATTGAATTGACGTGGATAGACCTTCTTGTTGTAGCTTCTCCTAAGATTATTCTGATATGCTTGTAGATGATTGTAGGCCCTGATGCACTTTTCATCCAAGAGTTCCAGTTGACTTAACTGTGCAACTTGAGCATCTTCATCACTGATAAGATTCTTTAGAGAGATTTGAAGTGATGAGATCTTGACCTTAATTGACAAGATAGCATTGGTACCATAAATGAGGGAGTATGGAGTAGTGCCAGTGGGTGTATGGATGGATGTGTGGTATGCCCAAAGGGCGAGATGAAGATGGAGGTGCCAATCCTGACCAGTATTGTTAACCACCTTTTTAAGGATTTTGATAAGTTTTTTGTTGGTCTCTTTAGCTTGACCATTACCTTGAGGGTAATAGGGGGTGGACAAACAATGCTAGATATGATACATCTCATAAAGGTCTTTCATGTATTGGTTTTTAAATGGCTTACCATTGTCAGTGATGATGGTGGAGGGGATTCCATATCTATAGAAAATATGGAAAAGGATGAACTTGGATATTTGAATACCTAAGATTTGGGAGAGGGAATTTTTTCCACCCACTTGGTAAAGTATTCAATAGCATTGATGATGAAAGTATGGTTGTTAGAGGATGGAGGGTAAATCTTATTGGTTAGGTTGAAACCCCATTGTGAAAAAGGTCATGGAGCTATGATAGGTTGTAAGTCTTGTGCAGGAGCATGGATCAAATCTACATGTTGTTGGTAGGGTAGCCATTTCTTTATGAACTCATAGGCATCATGTTCCATGGTGGGCTAATAATATCATACTATTAGAATCTTCTTGGCTAAGGCCGTTCCATTAGAATGAGACCCACATACACCACTATGCACCATTTATTGCAACGTGGGATTTTGATTCATTGAGACATCGAAGGAGTGTGCCATCATACCCTCAATGATAAAGTGTATCTTCTACAATGGTATAGCGGGAAGTACATTGGATAAATGGTTTGCATTGATTTTGAGTAAGGTCAGGTGGTAGGATATTATCATGGAGGTAGGTGTAAAATTCATGGTACCAAGGTGATTTAGCATCTACGATATCGCAACCCATCTCACTATTAGGGACATCATACACTAGGATTAGAAGTTGTTCAATGAGGAACTCACAGACTGTTCGATCTTTGGGCATGTCGATGAGGGAACCAATTGTAGCCATTGCATCTGCTGCATTGATCTTAACTATAGGGATTTTTTCAAATTGGATGGAGGTGAAGTACTTCTTGAAGTCGTCCACCATGCATTTATAGGATAACAGCTTGCCATCCTTTGTTTGAAACTCATCATTGAATTGCTTGATAATCAACTGAGAATCATCGAAGACACGTAGATGGGT
The DNA here is from genome assembly GCA_007258455.2 of Sequoia sempervirens. NCBI lineage: Eukaryota > Viridiplantae > Streptophyta > Pinopsida > Cupressales > Cupressaceae > Sequoia > Sequoia sempervirens. Next base: position 290,444,539 of record VDFB02281492.1, read on the forward strand.
GATATTCCATTGGATGGCGATTCTAACACCAATGATAAGAGCTTCATACTCTTTGATATTGTCAATGTATGGAAACGCTAATCTGAATGACTTTGGGATACAATCATCTTGAGGGGTGACGAATAAGACACCTACACCAACTCCATTATCCGTATATGACTCATCAAAGTAAAGCGTCCATGTATCTATTTCTATAACTATAAAGACCTATTCATCAAGAAAATTGACTACTAACGAATATGCATCCACCAAAGGAGCATCAACCAACTGATCTGCTATGACTTCTCTTGGTCACCTTATGATCCATGTACCCTATGTCAAATTTTCTCAGTAACATGACCCACTTGGCCATGTGGTTAGTCAAAGAAGTCCTAGACAATAGATACTTAAGTGGATCAACTTTTGATATTAGCTTGATGGGGTGACTAAGCATGTAATGACGAAGCTTTTATGAATTGAAGACCACTACTAGAAAATATTTTTCCATTAGGGAGTAATTGAGTTCATAACCCACCAATGTTTAGCTAATGTAATAGATTGCATGCTCTTTAGAGGACTCATCTAGTTGTGCTAATAATGCCCCTAGTGCAACTGATGTAGCTGAGATATACAATAGGAGTGGTTTTCTAGGAATTGGAGGCATTAAGATGGGTGGATGAGCCAAGTACTCCTTAATCTTGTTGAAGCATTGCTGACATTCTAGATCCCACTTGAAGGAGGTGTCTTTACGTAGAAGATGTGTGAATGATTGGCACTTGTCAACAAGCTGGGCTATGAAGCGTCTGATGGACTATAGCTTCCCTTGAAGGCTCCTTAATTGCTTGAGATTACATGGTGGGGGCATTTCCTTTATGGATTTGACCTTGGATGGATCTAATTCAATACCCCTTCTAGAGACTATGAAACCCAATAGCTTTCTAGATGTGACACCGAACACACACTTTTTTGGGTTTAGACGCAACTTGTATTGCTCTAGCCATTCAAATATTTTCTTTAGGATCATGGGGTGTTCTTCTTTGGTCTTGGACTTCCCAAATAATTCATCATTGTAATCCTCCATTGTGATATGAATGAGGTCATGGAAGATAACACTCACGACATGTTGATAGGTTTCCCCTTCATTTTTAAGACCAAAGGGCATGACATTATAGTAGAAGGTTCTCGAAGGAGTGGTGAAGGTAGTTTCATACTGATCTTCTAGTGCAATTTTGATTTGATTGTAGCCCAAAAAACCATCCATAAAAGATAGCATGGCATGTCTAGCTAGGTTGACCAACATGCCAATGTTTGGAAGCGGGAAATCATCCTTAGGGAAAGCTTTATTAAGATCCCAAAAAATTGTGCAAATTCTGATATTCCCATTTGGTTTGGCGATAGGCACTATATTGGATATCTAGTCAGAATAATCAATAGGTCTTATGAACCCAGCTACTAACAGTTTCTCCAGTTCTTTCTTGATGAGCAAGGCCACTTGGGGATGCATTTTTCTTAGCTTATGTTTAATAGGTTTGGCATCTGGATGAACATCCAAATGGTGCATGACCAAGGTAGGATCTAATCCTAGCATGTTTGAATAGGTCCATGTGAAGTTGATGATTCCTTCTTTTAATAGGTTGACAATGATGGAATGCTCTTCCTTTGACAATGATTTGGCTACATAAGTGATTTTAGGGTCTTCTTATGTTCCCAAGTTGACCTCTTGTGTCTCTTTGATCAAGATAGAGGACTATTCGGACAACTGATTTCCAACAAGGGGAAGATGAACATCCCCATCCTCTAGTTCCTCATTGAGGTTTTCACTATCGGATACACCATTTATTTTGACTTTTGATGAGTCAGGAAGTGCCCTGAAGAGGTTTTCACTAGATGATCCTTTTTTGTTTTGCTTCTTTTTACTTTTGTGGCTAGGGTGGTCATCTCCCCCCAATCCCACGAGATGCACATAAGTGTTCATTGAAGGAAAGGTATTGATAGGAGCACTACTCTGTAATTCCCAATCAATAAGGTCAGGATGACGAAGGGAAAAGCTAATGGTGAAGATGGATGTAGATTCAAATAGAGCAAGGAGATCTACATCATCATAGGAGAGTATGATGGCCTCTTCTTCTGGTATGTCGCCAAGGAAATCATTATGCACATTGATATTATTAGAAGTACTAATGGATGTTGCAAGCTCCTTTTTCTTTTTATCATAGCCTTTAAGGGTAAAAGCATAAATTTATGTCACACTTTCAACCAACTTATCAACACAACTGAATTTAAATATTTCTAACTAAAAATCAATTTTGGTCAAACATATGATCTAGTAAGATTCATTCTAGCTCAGTTAGATACTTTCACAACTTTTTCAACTAAAATTGTTGGCTAAAAATATATGGAGCACTACTTTGAGTCCAATTTACTAGAAAATTAAAATTATTTGAAAAACTTGAAGTTTCAATAACTCCTACTAATGTAAATAACATTTTTAGAAAAATATAAAAATAGCTTTTGTAGATCCATAAGTGTAGTTTTCAAAAATATATTTATTTTAATAGTTTAATTATTATTTATATTTTATATTTTATTTTTAGTAAAAGTAGGTTATCAGCATAAAATATTAGGTTGATTACCATGCCAAGGAAAAATATTTAAACTTATTAAAATATATATATATAAATATGATGCACTAGATAAAAGAATCTATTTCAAGATGGTATAATTTTTTTCATTTTAGATAAATATTTCATATGAAAGTTGACGTCCGATGGAAACAATTGTTACTTGATTCATGCAAATTTTAATATTTATTTAAAAATATATATTTATCAAATTTGGAAAAAAAAATATCCATGCACTAAAGTTTCAAGTTCTAAATACACAAAAAATTGAAAAAAAAATTACTATAAAAAGTTTGATGTGTCATGCAACTTCATTTTTCAGCATTTTATCAACAACTAAATTGTAGTGTTAATTTATTAAAAGTTAGTTTAAATAATTTTTTAATTTTTTTTTCAAATACAAACATAAAATATACTTAAAAACCATATTTTACTATTTTACATCATTTCAAAATTCAAAACATCTATGCCACTTTTTAGTGATTCAAGTTTAAAAGTTGGATCAATGTTGGCCATTTCCTTTATAAAATGTGACACAACTTTGTGCTTTTACCCCTGAGCCCAAAATTCTAGGTCTTACAGGTGTGTCAACAGGCTGTAATCTTCCTTGTTCTTCTACACCAATACCTCCATCTTGATAATTGTATTTTTCAACTAACTTGGAGGTACGAGGATAAGTCTCTTGGAAATACTCAATAAGAGTGTATGAAGGCTTAGGTTCTTCCCTATATATCCATTGACTAATGTCATCATTTGGCTGATTGTGACATGTTCCTAGGGATCAAAAAGTGTTAGACCCCATGTTCTTAGAGTTGAGTGTTATTGTCTTCTCTTATTCTTTTGGTGCAGACTGAGAGGGTTGGCCATAGGTATGAGGAGATGGAGGCATGGTTGCCACATTTAGAGCCGTACGCATCTCGTACTCCCCACAACCCTTATCTATGATTTGGACCTTGGTGATTGTGGATTCAAATGCAGTGGAAGGGATGGATGATATGGTGGATGATGAATTGGAAGATGGGTTGGAAGATGATGCTTGAGGTTCCCCCACTTCAACTCCTAGACAGTAGTGGGAGTGGGGGAAGGAAGCTTCTAAAGCACGACAATACTTAAAAGGTTGCGGATTTACATGTATGGTCACTTCCATCCCATTGAATAGGAATTTCAGGCACTAATGGTAGGTGGACGAAATGGCCTACATGGTGTGGATCCATGGGCGGCCTATGAGAAGGTTGTATGGAAGGTCCAGATCAAGGACATGGCATGTGGTGTATTGCACAACAGGGCCAACCTAAATAGGAAGACAAATGATCCCTTCAGAGTCTCTTTCTGTGTTGTCATAAGCTTTGATGGTGATAGTCTGGTTATTCAAGTCAATGTGGGTGTACCCTACCTATTTTATGAACTTTAGCATATAGAGGTTGAGGGAGAACCATTATCTACTAGGACCATTTTCACTTTATGGCAGGCCACAAGGACTTCAATGTGTAGGGGATGGTTATGGTTCAAATCAATGGAAGGAATATCAATTTGACTAAATCCCAAATAATATGTGGATGACAGATGTCCTACTAAGGCTTGAAATTGAGTAGGACCTATATCATTAGGCACGTGGTTATCCTGAAGAGCTTTGGTGAGGATTTCTTGATGGACAGGGGAAGACTTAAGCAAATCCAAGATGGATATTTGAGCGAGAGTCTTTCCAAGATTATCAAGAATATTATATTGAGAGATCACAGGAGCTGGTTGGGATGACGTGGAAGGTCCAAGAATGGATATGTGGGTGCAGGGAGTTGTAGCACTACATTATGAGTCTTTTCCTTTAATGCAAGTCATGCAAATGCGGGGCTCTACCTGGCTAATGCACATAACTATGCTATCATAGTTATAGGGTACATTCTTATAGTTGATATTTTTTGTGTTGTTATTTTGGTTATTGCTATTGCTAGGCTAGGGATTAGCATTAGACGTATTGAGACTTTGATTACGCTTGGGGAAATCATTGTGATATATTTGTAGTTGGATATTGGACAACGTCACCTAATTGGAATCCACTACTATATCTCCTTGACCTATAAGATATTGGATATACATTTTAAGTCCTTGACACTTGTTAGTGGAATGACCCTTGATTTTTTGGAAGTCACAGTACTCATTCTCCCTATACTAGGTAGGCTTTGGTTTGGACTTGTTAGAAGGCTCAGTCATAGGATAAGTGACTAGATAACTCACTTGGAGGAGCCTCTTGAAAATATCATCCAAGGATTCTCCTAAAGGAGTGAATGTACACTTGTTATTTCCTTCGTTAAACTAGTTGGACTATAGAGGAGGACTGGGTGCACCCTATGGCACGAATATGATGTTAGAGACTAATGGTTGATTGGAGACATATTGTGATCTTTGTGAGGTGTTGGCTACTTGGACATGTTTGGTATCAGTGACACAATAATTGATGGTATTCTTTTTTTTATTCCAGTAATGAGACTTGTCTCCAGATTACTTATCCTTGTTTGGGTTATAGATTTGATTTGTCCCTTGGAAATGAGAGCCCTCTTATTGATAGTGCCTTTTTCTATGACCTATGAGAAGGTTGTGACACAATGAAGGTTGAGATTATGCGCCATATTAGGATGGGCACTTGTAAGAAAAATGGTCACCATGTCTTTCTCAATGCGAGGGGATTTTAGATGACTAGCCAGGGCATGCCACCTTTGTAAGTAGCTTGCAAAGGTTTCTCCCTCATGTTGTTTTTCTTTCAGAAGATCTAGAGTGTCAATATCCTTCTCCAAGTTAAAGGAGAAGTGTGTAAGGAATTTTTTTGATAGATCTACAAAAGAAGAAATGGACCCCTTTGAAAGACCCATATACCAGTTTAGAGCTATCCCCATTAGACTCCTAGGGAATAACCGCAAGAGATAATTGTCATTGTGCAAGACTTCTTGGAAATGTGTGTAGAATTCTTGCAGGTGGTTTCTTAGGTCACTCTTTCCTTTGTATTTATCAAACTTTGGCATTTCAAAATGCTTAGGAAAGGGGACAAGTGAGATGGAGGGATCAAAAGGATAGGGGCAAATTTCTTCAAATTTGTAAGATTTTTTGGATGTCTGCACTTCTAAATCCTTTAGAGCGGCTTTTATTTCATCCCACTCCTTATTGACTAGTGTTGATGAAGGAAGATTGGTCGGATTGGATTAATTATAAGGAGCATATGGTTGATATGATGTGGATGGAGTCAAGATGGTTTGATTGTATGATGGTAGAGGTGGATATGAAGGTGTTTGCTGATATGGATTAGGTTGCATGGATTGGGGATTGGCATAAGAATGTTGATAAGATGATGGGGCTTGATAATATGAGGTGGAGGCACCCTACTGATAGGATAGTTGGGCTTGGTAATATGAGGTGGCATCCCCTTGCTAATATGACAATTTTTTTGGGACTAATACGGATGGGATTGGTGTTGTGCACTTTTTGCACACACGCCCTGCCAGAGGTAGGGACCCCCTTTTTTATTTTGCATCTTGGTTTTGTAAATTTTTAGTTTTGATTTTATTGGGGGGTTATTTTGAGATTAGGTCTAGATCTGATTTGATGAAGGCAATAATTTAAGGCATCTTGGGAGTTTTGGAGAAATCCACCTATCACAAATTTTGGAAATGGGGATTTTGAAGTGAATTTTCAATGTCATATGTAAATATTTATTGCACCCATGGATAAAGGATGAAAAATTAGGTTGGATTTCTTTTTGAAATTTTCAAAAGTTCATTCTAGAAAAAAAGTTATGGGGTTTAGGGGATTTTGACCTGTTATGGATTTCGGGAAAATCCTCCCCAGGTGAATTTTCCTTAAGTATAATCCTTCTCAAGAAACCTTCATGGGTAGATTTTCCCAAAAAACCCAACTTCAAAAAATCCTTGTCCTTGTCCTAGAGGATTCCCTGAAAGAACCAAACTTCAAAAAATCCTTGACTTAGAGGATTCCCCCTAAAAACCAAATTTTGGAAAATCCTTGACCTCAAGGATTCCCCTAAAACCAATTTTGAGGTGAATTTTGGATATCATATGTAAATATTTCTTGTACCTATGGATAGAGAATGAAAAATTAGGTTGGGTTGCTTTTTAAACTTTTTGAAAATTCCTTCTAGAAAAAAAGTTATGTGCTTTAGGGGATTTTGAATTGTCATGGATTTTGGGATAATCCTCCCCAGGCGGATTTTCCCTAAGTCTAGTTTTTCTCAAAAATCCTCCCCAAGTGGATTTTCCCTAAGTCTAGATCTTCTAAAAAATCCTCCCTAGGTGGATTTCCCTAAGTCTAGTTCTTCTCAAAAATCCTTCCCAAACGAATTTTCCCTTAAAAATCCATGACCTTGAGAAATCCACGACATATCAAAATTCCCAAAATTGTCATTTTTGGAAAAATCCAAGACCAATAAAAAATTCAGAAATTTTTCAAAAATGGAATTTTTTTCCAAAAATGGATTTTTGGAAAAATTTAAAATGGAAAATTTTCAAAATGAATTTTTCTTGAAATTTCAAAATGTTCCCAAAATGAAAATTATTGAAATGGATTTTTTTTCGAAAAATAAAAATTCCAGAAATGGAAAATTTTCTAAAAAGGCTAAAATTTTCAAAATTTTATTCATGTTTAATTTGGAGATTTTATGGATTTGGTTTCAACATATGAGCTACTAATGATGATATTTATTTTTCAAGATTAAATAAATCAAAAGGGGACTTGCATATGGATTCGTGCCAAGAGGAAAATCTGGAAGAGTTCCAATCAAATATTTAATATGCACCCACATGAGAATCCATGCCACAACCTGTCTCCAGCTGGAGGATATGTTTCAAACATGAGGAGACATGTGATGCCACTTTTGTTCTCTAATGGGAAGATTTATCAATTTTTAGGTGGTAGATTGCCTTATTCTCATTGCTCCTGGGTGTAATAGAATTATGTTGATTGGATGATGATGTACCAAGAATTGTAAAACTTTATATAACTTCTTGATGCTTCTAGAGGAGTGATCTATGCCATTGGATTGATTTAATCCTAGCCATTGAAATTGTAATGAAAATTTTATAAAAGGCCAGTGCCTACTCATTTGTAAAGGGATTAGATAGTTAGAAAGCCAAAATTGGCTAAGTTAGGAAAAGTCAATAGTTGTAGGAGAGGAGAGATCAGGAAGATTGTTATGTAAATTATGGAGAAGCTAATGCAATTGAGTTGTTGATTTGGGAAACTTTGCTTTCATCTTTAACAGTCTTATGGTTTCTTGTTCTTGATTCTCAATAGTAGATGTTAGGTATTAAATTTCAATTCTTTTACAATGATGATGAAATGTGAATGATGTTTGATCAATCTCCTGCTCATACTTTTGGTAATTTTTTTATTGTAAGTTGTTGTGTAAAGTTAGTCTGAGCCATATATTGCACTTAGTTCAACTATGAATGCTTGTTCATGTTGCACCAGTAATTGAGTATATGGATGAATGTTCATAGTCTGAAAATATTTTGATTTCCTTAGAAGATTGCACCATTTTTGTGTAGTTGTAGGCTTGTCCTTGAGCAAGCAGAGACTGGTTTATTGGGGATTTGTCCATTTGTAGAATTCATCATTGTTGTGATTGATCTTAGGAGTTAGTTTAGATATCTCTTTCAACCCTTCTCTTTTGATATTTCTTTGAATCTAGGTTAGTTTTAGGACTAAAAAGCATCAATACATTTCCATATTTGATGAACATTGAAACTTACAGAATTTGTTTGTAAGGCCCCTTGTGATTACCAACATTTTCATATATTATCACTGAGTTGTTTTATTGCATTGTCAAGACCTAAAATTAGAGACCTTGGGGTTATCTCTGGAGGATTTCTAAGAGATATTTACCTTTCAAGAGAGATAGGATATTATATTAGTGTCTGAATCCAACTACTTTTTGATTTCCTTAGAAGATTGCACCATTTTTGTGTAGTTGTAAGTGCTTGTCCTTGAGCAAGCAGAGACTGGTTTATTGGGGATTTGGTCCATTTGTAGAATTCATCATTGTTGTGATTGATCTTAGGAGGGTTAGTTTGAGATATCTCTTTCAACCCTTCTCTTTTGATATTTCTTTGAATCTAGGTTATTGTTTTAGGACTAAAAAGCATCAATACATTTCCATATTTGATGAACATTGAAACTTACAGAATTTGTTTGTAAGGCCCCTTGTGATTACCAACATTTTCATATATTATTTCACAATGAGTTTGCAACCTAACAATGTTGCCATGCAATTGCATTCTTGCAACTCTTTCCATCATCCTACATTTTAGGACCTAAAATTAGAGACATCTTGGGTGTTATAACATCTGGCTAAAAACAACATTTAACAACAAAATAACTAAGACATTAATCCTAATGATTAACTCACCACACTAAGACCTTCTAAGGATATATTACCTTTCAAGAGAGATAGGAGCCTATTATATTATGTCTAAGTTGTTGTTATGTAGAAAACACCATCAACAATTGGTAATTATAAGCAGCAGTTGGTTGCTGGGGAGCCTACTAAGGTTGTTGCAGGTTAGGTTGTTGATAGTAGGGATTTGGTTGCGATTTTTTAGGGGTTTGTATAAGACGACTACTATTGGGATTGTTGAGGATTCTAGTAAGGATAAATGGGATTAGGATCAGATGTGGGGGGTTGCACATAGTAAGTGCTCTATGGGTGATAAAGATATTGGGTAGCAGGGTTTCCTAGCGTTTGCTGGAAGGATTGTTGTGGTTGTGTCAGGATTTGTGCATGTTGAGGGAGTTTTTGGTAGGACAATGGTTGTTGGTAAAGAGATCTAGATGGGATTTGAGGTTGTTGATGGATTTGCAGTTGGTGTGGAGGTAACTAATGGGTTGATGTTGGCTAGTGAGAAGGGATCTACGATTGGTGAGGGGGTTGTGACACAATACTTTGCGGCTAGTGAGGAGGTGGTTTTTGATGCTATGGCATAACTTGTGCTTGGTGTGGGGTTTTTGAAGGAATCAGGCTATGCTATGAAGGCTGGGATGGGGGTTGTTGTGATAACTACTAAGGAGATGGTTGCAATGGCGGTGTTTGTTGTGGGTTACCTTGAGGCTGATGCAAGGATGGGATATTACCTTTAGGTGGTGGTTGAGACGTGAACGGAGGTGGTGTAAGTTTGATCTGGGTGTATCTCTAGGAGGTGGAGGTGGCACAGTGAAATAATTTCCCCTAGTATTCATTGGTGGTTGACCTGGTTGGTTAGGTGGAAGAGGTGGTGTAGACGGTATGGGGATTGAAGCTTGCGGGATGTTTGCGTTTGGTGGATTGGGAGGACATTGTGGCATACCCAAACCAAGAGGATTGTTAGGATTAGGTCCTTGAGGGATGTTTGGATCAAGTGAACCCATAACTAAAATTGGAACCCAAGGAGGTGGTACAAGGGGTATTACTTGGTAAAGCATAACATTGCCAAACCCTAGTTGGTACCAACCCTCTTGTGGTGGACCCTCGAGAACATATGGGGCTGATGAGCTAGCATTTGGATCTTAGGATGGAACTAGGGGTTCCAGAGGTGTGATGTTGACATATTTGGAAGAGCCAAACCTCGATGGTGGTTTGATACCTTTCAAAAGTAACGTAGTGAGGATTTTATCCCCACGCTTATCAAGGAGATGATCTATCATTTGGACATTTCTAGGATTACTGAGGTATTCATCGACCATGATCTTAGGTTGGTTGACCATGCTTTTTTCAAGAAGGGGTGAAGTGTGGACCTCATTATTATATTGTGATGAGCTACCATTGGTTGGTTAATCATGGGGAATGTGAGGTTGAGTAACTTGGGCCTATTGTTCTACCATGAGTTTCTTTGCTTCCAATTGGATAATGGGCATGGAAATGAAAAACTATTAGGTGACTAAGATGGCACTATGCTTTTGGATGCACCTAAATGAATGACCTAGGTGATGACTAAAGGATTGAGCAGATTAGATGATGGATTGATTAATGGATTAGATAGCCGATGGGATTGGATTCGACTAGTTCGATGGACAAGATTAAATGATTGATAGGATTGGATGATAGATTGGATTGGATTGATGTGATTGACTCTAAAATTGGACTCAAAAAATAACATGCTTGCAGTGCCCCAAAGGATTAACTCTCGAGAGTTTTGTATTGGTAGTACATACGCCTCTATGTTTGAAAAATTCGCCCCTCTAGGTGACAAAATCGCCTATCTAAGGACTAACATATTTTCCTCTGTGTCTTGCAACTTCACCTATCTAGGTCATAGGATCACCCTTCTAAGATGCAGGATTACCTAAGTCTTGGGGTGTTCAAAAGAAACATGTGGAAATGAGACACAAATTTCCTATTTAGGGTTCAAGACTTCCTTTCTAAGTCACAAAATTGCCTAAATCTTAAGGGGCTCAAAAAAAATGGGTGGACAGGATGGAAAAAATAACCTATCTAGAAAGCATAATCACCTCTATCTTGGGATGTACAGACATGAGCAAAATTTCCTATCAAGGGTGACAAATTTTCCTATTTCCTCAACTGTACGGATGAGGAACAGAGACACCTATGACAAGATTTCCAATCGAAAAAATAGATTCGCCTATGAACTAAACTATATGGACAAGGATGGTATGGACAGACATGGATTCACCCCTACAAACAATAGGTTCACCTATTCTAAGGGATGTACAAACAAGGGAGATGCAGATGAGACACAGGATCACCCCAATAGACAACAGGTTCACCCAAAAAGTTGACAAGATCACCTATTCTAAAGGAATAGGAAAACTTGGGAGGTATGGAATGCATAAAGACTCACCTATGGGCTGGGTAGACTTTCCTATTCGGGGAATAAGTGGACACAAGGTCACCTAACTAAGGGACCTATAGGAAAATTCACCCCTAACAAGGAAAAACTCACCTAATGGTTGACCTAGACCAGACCAAGACACAGAATCACCCCTTTACAAGGTAGGATCACTTGTCCACAATGCAAGTTCACCTTTGTGAGAATAAAAATCACCATTGAGGGCAGGGGTAGACTACAGTAAAGGAAAAAAAGAGAGAAAATAATAGACAGAAATGTTGGACTAACTCAGACTAACGATAAGCACTGATATCACACAAAGAAGACACGTCAGGCAACATAATCCTAGAATTAGTATTTAGGGTTTATAAACTTAATGTAGGCCCACCACCTTGGGTGGAAAACCCAAGGTTAATACTCTATGATACTAGTCTAGTTCTTTGGATCACCCTTTCTTGTGAAGGCAGAGAGCTAGCGATTCAGTGACACAAGGTCATCAATAGATCTACAAGCTCACCTTCATGCACTCTCTCAGAGACTATTGTAGTCCAACGCAAGGATTTCTATCTCAACCCAAGGGAGAACATGGTGAGTAACTTCAGGGTATGGTGTGCATCCCTTGCACTACACCAAGCTATTACTAAAACATGGGTCTCTATCTAGGCTATATAAGTTATCTTATGCATCCTTGATATACGCTAGGTATGTGAGGTACAACTATGAACACCATCCTTTCACAAGCATGGATCGATAGACCCAACGAGGTATTGGAGACTCAAACCAACCTTTCACATCTTATCTAGGTATCATCCTAGCTTTGATTCTTTGCTAGACATGACAGGACTAGATTGGGGTACACCTTTAGTTCTCCCCCTTTATATACCCCACTAGTAACACGTGGTTGGGATCATCCCTTGGTTGATGAAATCTCAGGAAGGTCCTGCTAAGGCAAGGAAATAGTAGATGCTTTGGCTGGTCCTTAGTCTCACACATAGTGCAAGGGGAGAGCTTAGACACACTAGCACTTCTTGGGTAGACTGGATTGGACTGGAATGAATTGTGATTTCTCATAACCCAAGATCACTGAAAGGTGCAAGGGGAGTGGATACATCAACAATTGACCCCTAAACAAAACAAACAAGGTTTATTTTCCCTTTAATTAAGCTACGTGTGCCTAGATTAGTGTGAAAGAAAGACAATAGATAGAGCTAGTCTAGGGGTCTTTGACCAATTGTCTTGTAATAGATATGTTAGTAGTTTTGACCTTCAATCTTGGAAAAATGTAGGGGAACAAGCTACACAAATTTTTATATAAAATACCACAAGTCACCAACAAACAAGTTATCTAGTTAGCACCCGAAACCAAAGTCAAATGATAGCTAAAATGGAAAAATTAAAGGTTCTAGATCATTACCAACTTGCATGTGTGATACAATTTTTCCCTTGTTTGTGGAGCATGATCGCCTATCTTCTGGAAAAGGCAGATTCATTTTTTCCTATTGTAAGGAGAGGTGTATATGACTTCTCCCTTGTAACTCGATCAAGTTATCCTCTATATCAGTCAAGTTTGGCTCTTCCTAAACTCCCGAGCATATTCACCTCTAAACTTGACAGTTGTGGTCAAAGGTTGCAAGTTCACCCCTGTCTCGAAAGGGTGAATACGACTTTTCCTGTTATTAGTGTATATTCACCCCTATGTCAATCAAGTTCATCCCTTGAGGGGTGGATTTTCCCCTAGATGTAAAACTAGAACCTGTAAAATTACAACAAGCAAAAGTAAAGTACACCCATGATGTGGGTCTGACTGTGCATGCCAAAAATGTGTGCAATGTGAAATTCCTACTCTAAGATACAAAAAACTACTTAATGCAATGAAGGAAAACACAAAATAATCACCTCAAGATTTTCCTAGTTGAATCTAAATAAAAACACAAGAAATTAGAACCTTTTACCTTGTTTAGATTGATGGTCTTGGTTGGCCCTTTGATCGTTTGATATGTGTGCTCCTTGGTGGAAAGTGGAATAAAACCTAGCTCTAAATGATGGTGAGAAGATTGGGAATGCAATGGAGATTGTGGTAGTTGAATGGATGCAAGATGAAGGCTCAAACATTGCAACAATGGTGGATGGAAGGCTTGGAAGCTTGAAAATTGGCTAAGTGTTTGAATGCTTGATTTCTAGAATGGATTATGCAAATGGGGGAAATTCCACCATTTTTAGGGGAAGTGCCTCTAAAGGAATGAATGGTCAAGATTAAGCCAAGATGGACAAGATCAAGGGATAGGGTGAGTTGAGAACTTATAATCCCTCACATCTTGACATGTGGCAGATGATATGGAAGGAGATGGATGATGTGGAGATGATGTGGAGGTACTAGGTTGTACCTTGGGAAGGGACAAGATCTCCTGATAAAGGAGGTCCTTGTCCACATGTGGGTGAAAGGACATGTTAGGAATTAAAAATTCCTCAAAATATCCTCATGGGGATGGGAGAAGGAATTTTAAATTCCTTAAAATACATTGGACAAATAAATGTGAACTAAAAATTCACATGGGGAAGAGGGTTCCTTCTCCAAAAGGAGAAAGCATTTAATGTAGTTGACTTAGGACACATGCCATAAATGACATGTAGATTAGGTTGGGTTGAGCATGTGATTAAGCTTGTGCAAATACCTAGTTAGATGAATTAATGACAGATTAGAGGCAAGTGGGAGATTATGGAGGATGTGACATGAGGGGAGAGAACAATTTGAATTAAATTGATTTAATTCATTTAGGATAAAGTGACCAAATTAAATAAATTGGGGTATTTATTTAATTTGGAGATGAAAGGGGGATAAGGTGTTTAATTGACTTATTAAATACCTTAGGGACATTAGGTTGTAGAATAATATTAATTAAATAATAAATTATTTAATTAATGTAGATGAGGGATGTGAGACAAAGGAATTCAAGGTGTGAATTTTACCATATAGGAGTGGTCAAATTCAGGTGTCTACACACCCATCAAGGAAACTATGCCAAGCAATTCCTAGCAAGGAAGAAATCATGTGGCCAATATTTCTCTAGCCAATCTTCATGCATTCACATGACTCCCAGTCTTTAATTGTAGCCTTGGAAATGTTGAATCAAGCCTTCACTTGTAGCCTCTAGAGAGAAAAAATGTGCCTCTATGAGCAAAATCTTAGCCTTTCAATAGAAAAATCAAATCCAACATGTGAATTACACCCTATAGATCACACCTCCAATGAGGAAAAAGCTAAAATTCCTCCTTTGGACTAATAATTCCACCTCCAAACAATGATTTCAGGCTTTAAAAATGTGCCTTTCTTCCTGGTTTCCAAATGCCAAATCCAATCTACAAATCGCACCCTCTATAAAATGCCAAGATAGAAAACATAGATTTTCAAGTTGTTGGGTGATGCATAAATTGCTAAGGATATGCAAAAGAATGGATTGCTTCTTGATGACACACACAAATAGCAACTCGTACCTCCAATGGAGAGAAACACACCTCCAAGGGTATGTGCAGGATCATGGTGGGCCAAAAAGTGGCAATATGATGGGTATGTGTAGGGTATGTGGCTGATAACTTTTTTTTAACCAAAAATTATGAAATGAAAAGGGTTTTTAAAGGATATTATCAGCTTTCCACCAATATAAAATATCCTTTACTTGAATTTAATAAATAATTATTATTCATTTTCTATTTGAATTATGACTAAAGCCTTGATTGATAGGTTGATTGAAAAACATCTATAGCTTTCAAACAATATCACATTTTTTTGAATTTGAAACATGCATCACATTCTTTGTTTCACATACTATAGGATTAAAAAAAATTGAAATTCATTGAGTTTTGACCAAGTTAAGGTGGTTAGACATACGAGTTTTAATATTTTTTAAAAGTTCTAATTAAAAATTTCATAATTAATTATTTACTTGGAAAATAATTACAAAAAAATATGCATCACATCAGGACATGAGTCCTCTACTTATAACTAAAATCTTATAAAAAATATTATCATTTTATTGTGGTTAGGGTGGTCAAACAAACACCTACTTATTTTTTCCCTAAAATTTAAGTACTACTACATTGAAATTTCAAATTTTCACCACATAGATTTTTTTAAATAAACCTAGTAGTTTAGAAACTACATTCAATTTGCTACAGATTCTATTGTTACATATTTTTGAAATAATATAGATAACTTATTCAAATTTTTATGTCAAGTTGCCTAACTGTGATTTTTTAAAAAAATTTGCCACTTAAGGGCTTGTTTTTTCCATGATGATCCTACACATACCCCCAACAAGAAAAAAAACATGATCTCAATTGGCCCCAAAATAGAGTTGTCTGCCCCATAGAAGATCAAAATCACACATTCACAAATAGAGAATGTTGAATGCCTCCTAACAGGGATCTGGAAACTCACACTTGGTGAAGACTCTCGACGAAAGGGGGTTGCAGATGAACGCTCTGATACCATGTTGGAGTAGGCTTCTACGAGCATTTGTAAACCAAGATAGCACCTTCACAAAAAGAAAAGCAACACACAAAGAGGCTATTTCACTAGAAGTGAAAAAGAATCAAATGGAGATATGAAAAATAATGTACAAAGCATGCCTTAAAAAGGCACAAGAAGGTCAGTACAAGAAGGTAACTGAGATTCAAAAACAAATTAAGATATAATTATAATTATAAAATTTATAATCACCCCTAAGTTAGTTTAATAGAATGCAAGAGAAACACACAATAACCTCTTTTTATTTTTAGTAGGAGGCCTGCCTAAGGATTTAATCACAATCCAAGCTACAAGATCCTCAATTTTCCAAGACTTGTTTGGTGATGAGAGCAGGAGAGTGCCTCCCAATCTCAAGATACTATAGATGGGCGCTTAGTTCACAACTATCCCCCACTAAGAACCTTTTTTTATTCAAATCCTAGGAGCCTTCAATCATTTCTTAGTGTGGTGTAGGATACAATAACATTCCTAAAGCTACTAACCACATATTCTCTTGATTTGAGATAGAGATTCTTGGGTTTGGATTCTTTAGGCTCCCAGAGAGAGGAAAGGTGAGCCTATTATCGAATTGGGCCTATGCCACTAGACCTCTATCGACCTGCTCTCAAAAGAGAGGTGTCTCACATCAATCTTGGGGTATTAGTGCTTTCACAGTGAGCCTATAATAATTATGCACACCTATTTGAATAATTAGGTTGTGCATGTTTTCAAGTGTTTGTAATCTATGCTATATTATTGACGACATTAGCCTTTTTCACCTTAAGCCTTTATTCCCTAAAATCAAAAGGAGAAATCCATTCTATTTTATGAGTGTATTTGGGCTTAAAACCAAAATCCCCAACACAAAAAACTATTTCAAACACCTGATTTGTAGAAGAAAACTAGAATGGAAAGGGATCCTAGGTCTAATAATTAGAAATCTAACATTGATCCCTTTTCAAGAGAACATTAGGATACAAATCAACAAGGAGATTAAATTAAAGTTCAACCATGAAGGTGATTCAATTATCCCTTGATTTGATCCTTTTGTGTATTAGAAATTGATTGGATTTGGGTTGATTTAATTAACCTAATGATACTATATGTACTAATATGAAAATACAATATTTTAACAATATACAAATTGTAATAGAAAATTATAACAAAAGATCTAAGAAAGGAAAAATTTTATGCACCTATCCTGCAAGTTTGGAGCTAATTTAGTAGGATTGAGTTTCCCTCGGTGACTATGTCCTTGTAGGCTTTCTTCGATCTGAAAGCTTGGTCTTTGGTGAACCCACAATAGAGGTTTAAATTATTTTGCATGAAAAAATATTAAAGGCACCTATCAAAAAGTTTTGGAATGGCTTCAAATGAAGGTGCCCCTTTGAATGAAGGGGCTACATTTGAACATACATTTTTTCAAACATCTTCAAATGAACTAACCCTTCCATTGAACACCTAACCTTTATTCGAAGGTACTCAAGAAAATGTGACTTAAAGCAAACACTATGAAAACATTAGCTGAAACATATTAAATAGTATTAGATCAGTGGCATTTAGGGGGTCTTCATTCGAAGACCCCTTTGAATGATGGGGGCCTCAAATGAAGGTGACCCCTTCATTCAAAGGGGTATTTGAATGAAGACCCTCTTTTTTCACTTTTCCCTCTCAATTACAAAATTATTGTATTTTTTGACTTTTGAATCCCAATTTGGAGGTGCAAATGGAGTCTAGTGGCACCTTTTTATGCTTGTGCCACCCCCTACAATAAATACCTCATTTTGGTTGAAATCCCAAATTTTGGCTAAGTATGAAATTTTTGAGCTTTCATTCGTCTGCTTCTTGGCATCCCTCCTCTATCACCCCCAATCCCATTTTTCTTCTCCCCTTCTTTCCATTTCTACCTTGAAATTTCAGGTTTCACCCATCAGGCTTAACCCTTATCCTTTTCCCCAATCCATTCCTTCTAAAAATCAACTGTGTTGATGTTTTAGACATCAAGCTTTGGCCTTTCCCTTTACCTCTTACCTTTGTTATGGTAAGAGGTAAGCCTATCCTCTAACCCATGATTCACAATATTCTCTCAAAAAAGTGACTAAGTGTTTTCTTTTTTCATATTAGGCTTCCTCTTTACCCCATTCCTCCTTTCTTCCTTTCTTCACAATCATTAAACCATCCTCTCGATCCTCGATGACTTACTTTCAGGTGTTAGGGTTTTCTCATCCCCTTTACTATTTATCGCTTCATGGTAAATGGTAAGTCATAAAGCATCCTCCCGATGTTTGACTCCCAAAATCCTTTCTTCTTCCCTTCTTTATTCTTCAAACCATTTCTTCTTCAAGAATCTAAGCCTTCTTTCTTGAGATCTATTTTTGAAAATTCACTAAGTGTTTGTTTTTCAGGGATTGGACATCAGGATTCTCCTTTACCTCTTACCTTTCAAAAGGTAAGAGGTAAGACCTTCCTCCAACCACCTACCCCGTAATGAGTTTTTAGAAAAGTGATTGAGTGTTCTCTTTTTAGGCTTTGAGGATAAAGCATCTCCTTTACCCCTTTCCTCTTACATTCTAAGTTAAGTGGTAATCGTCTTCCCTAATTTCTGACCTCTAATGTTGTGTTGTTGATGGAGTATGAAGTATGGTGAAACTCTAAGGTCCGACAGCTCGATAATACTCACGATTGGTATGTTTTTTAATGATGGTGTCATTAGTGCTATGTCTACTTCCTCATCTAGTAGAGTTGATTTTTGGAAGGTGAGAGTGGTCTTAAATGCTACTTCAACCTATTCCCATTAATGGGGATGTTGTCCATGCTTTCTTTTGTGTCACCGACCTTCCTTCTATCAAAGCTTCATATTTTGCTATGATTTGCTACAAATTTTATGAAGGTTTTCTTCAAGGTTTTGGGATCATTAATGTGGTGGCTCAACATGGATACCTATAGCACTTATTGCATATCTTCTTAGATCTGTATGCCATGTTTCTATAGGGATTTGATTGGGGTATTTTCTTGAGTTCTTGCCTAGATGTGCATTTTTGGCAACATGTTGAGGGACAAAGGATGTTTTGGCCACGTGATTCAAGGAATTTCCCATCCCTTCTAGCTACAATGGAGTAATTATTCCTACATGATGGATTTGGCCTAGGGTATAGTTAGATTTTGTGGCCTTGGTCAATTTTTTTATTATTTTTGCAAAACCTAGTGGGGTTATGGTTTATGCCTGATTAATTTTTAAGTTATGCCTAAACTATAAAGGAAAATTGTATGGTCTTTCAAAGGGTTCTACTTCTCATTTCTTGAATGTATTTGTATAGGTCTTAGGTTGAAAATATAATACCTCTAAAATATAGAGATGAAATTTTGTAAGTATGTCTCCATGATAACAAAAGGTGACCTAGATACTCATAGTATTACTTCAAATTTTAATATCAATATATCACTCTCCAATATTGTATGCACACTCTTTTGAATCAATATAATCAAGGGTTATATCTTTTTTTCCTATCCTGCTTTGTGCTATGGATGTATGAGTTATTTATTTCTATTTAAGGAATATATTAAATTTGATTTTAGTTCATTCATCAAAGATTATGGAGTTATAATAGGGATTTGTAAGGATTTTGGTGGTATTATTCATTTGTTGGCTTCTTTCTGCAAGGAAACAAGCTTATTAGAAGCCAAGGGTTGGTCTACTATGGGAGTTTGCTTCATTTCTAGACTCTGTGTGGATAAGGAACTGGTCAATCTAATTCTCAAAGCTCAAGTCTGAGGTAGAATCAAATTTAAAAACAAAATTAAAAACCTTTACTTTTTGTGTTTTACTTTTTCATATTCATTACCACACTACAAAGAACCACAAAAAATATAGAGGGTCTCAATGATGATTTATCCCATCATATTACCATCTACCATATTAGTGTGATGAATATGTTACCAAATACATCATTGCAAAAACATGCTATATTTTGAATGATATTATAGGGGAACCCACCTTTGTTTTATAGAGCCTAAAGTGTGGAGGAGAAAACTATAAAACCTATCTCCTGTTCAATGACCATTGAACTAGGATTTCTAAGCATAAGGATTAGCCAACCTTTAGGAAAACCTAGAAAAACAATTGGAAACACCAATAGATTGGAAAATCTACTAGGGATAGAAGGTTTTTCTACCTAGTTGTCTACATCTAGAAGGATTGAGTCAGAAGCTTTATCCAAAGCCATCTATTAAGGAATATTTTGAGAAGTTGTTAAGTCTGGTGTTTCTATCAAAGTACATTTAAAAAGAATATTATTCCCATTAATTTGGGTGGTGGCTCTAATAATTTGCTACATACCAAGAAGAACAATTGAAAATAAGAAAGTCTTAGAAAGTTATCATCATGCATGGAAGATCTATTCACAATGAAGACCTTACAAGGAGACTTGAAAAGGGACTCACAAGAGGCAAGAAAACATGGGAAAAAAGGATGCAAGACACCAAGATGAAAGGAAGTCTAATCCTACCTTTGATAAAAATACTGGTTGTTTCTTGCATAGTGAAGATAGCTCTGATTATTCACAAGAAATATATGCTATTTTAAATGAGGAAGATGCATTGGATACACCATTTTTGGGTTCTACAAGCTCATAGAAAAGAGAGAGGTAAACAAGGAACATAGAACTAAGACAAAGTAGGGTTGACCCTACATAGGATTTTTTTTATCAAAATCCTCCTCTTGGAGGTTATGTTATACAAAAACTTTATGGAAATCCTACTACTTCAAAAGGCCATCCCTTTTCCTTTAAAAACCATGTTAATCCCTTGTTTACTACTGGTATTCCTTCTAAAGTACCTTCTCAAGCCCTCCATCCATTTCACAAGCCTGTATTCCTAATAATGCAATTTAAATTGAAGAAGAACTATTAAAATAAACTCATGATATGCAATTAGAAATTGATAGATTGAAACAAGAGAGAATTAAAGAGGTAAAAAATACAGATGATATGAAGAGAATGCTTGATAGTATGAGAGTTGCACAAAAAATTTCTAGCACCTTCATATCTACACCTCAAAATCAAGCTGGGACTAGCCATCAAATAAGTCTACCTTTGAATACCTCCCATGTGAGTAAATGGAGTAATCCTCAACCAAATACTACCTCACAACATGTGAATTGTGGAACCTATGTGGGAAGTGCCCCATTAGGAGGTGTAGGCCCTTCCAATCCACAAAGTAATCAAGGTATGAGTTATACTCCTATGAGTTCTATTATTTCAGCAAGCCTTCAAAGTAACCCTACTCAAAGTCAGCATACACAACAAAACACTGGTATGGGAAGTACGTGTCAACCACAATATGTGTGACAAAATCTAGGAGCTAGAAACTATGTACCAAATACCCAAGGAAATTTTTAGAATGGCCCTCAAGTGTAAAGTAGTATTCCACCATATGTGGGAGGTCAAAATATCCCCACACCACAACAACCACATGTGCAAAAAAATCCCCCCTCAAAACTAGGGTGATCATCAAAATTTTAGAGCTAGAAATGCTCTCAGAAGGAGACCTCTTCAGATGGACATGTATATACAACTTGACTTTGGGGAAGTCCTTGGATACCCTAACCAAGTATCTAATGGTGTGAGGTAGTACCTTTATATATTTTTAGGAAGTGGTGTAGTGATTGGTGAAGAGCACTTAAATAGATTTTTGAATTTGTTAGATGACTTTGAGGTAGAACATGTGTTGGAAACAAGCAACACTGAGAGGGGGGGTGAATCAGTGTTGTGCAAAAATTCGATTTTATTATACTATCATTAACTTACTTAACCATTCAACAAAAGAAACATGCATCAATAGAAAGAGAACAAACACAACCCCATAACACCAGAATTTTTATGTGGAAACCCTGTTAAGGGAAAAACCACGGTGGATGGCCAATCCAAAATAGAATATGAGTATACCCAAAATGAAAAGTACAAAATGGGAATGCACTTGCATTTAGGCTCACTATTTAGAGCTCACTGCTCAAAATGGATGGGCTCACTGCCCTACAATGATTTGGAATGGATCCAAAAAGTGAACTGATGAAATAGCATCTACAATGCTTGATTACAGTTTTGGTTAAGCTCTATAGATAATATTCTTGTCCTTCTAACTGATTCAACAATTCTGCTCTGCTATGCACAACTCGCTCTGCAAAAATCTTAATGCACAAGTGAAATTGTGCATAATTTCCTAATAACTCTTCCTGATGATTGCAACATACCACCACACTTCTTTTTTTCACATTGCAAATGATATATCAAATCCCTTATATATATCCACATCTAGAAATCAAGTCAGTATAGGTTGGCCTTAATGAAACTTTGGGAATATTATCAACTATCAGCCCAAATCATGAACAATTATGATGCACACCCATACAAGTCGGCTAGACTATAGTTGGGACCCATAATTAAATATTTGAACCTAATTTTTTTAAATAATTTCACTTTACACATCCACAATGCACCACATTCATTGAGTTGGCTACAATGAGCAAATAGATAGAAAACGTCCTATCGAACCTCCAAGCTCGTACAACAACTAATGCAACACCACAAAATTAAGTATTAAGATAATATATGTGCTCAACAAGCAATTCTAGGGATCCACAACTCAAAATTATGATCCGGTGAAGTAGATAGATTAACTGACTGACCGGATACCCTGTTCTTCAAGTGTTCTACCGGTAACACACGATATTTCACTTTATCTTCCAGTATGACTAGATATTGATCTGGGGACCATAGAAATGATTTTAATTGCCATCAATGACAACACTAGAAGCCATATGCCAACAATATCCTCCTTTGGAATTGATGGCAACACTTAGTGAAAAATGACTAAGTGTCGAAGCTGGTAAGTATACTGCCACAATTCAAAATAATGCTCCCGCTAAGGATGTCAAGGCATTTTTCACTACACTCTCTCCCCCTTTGACATCAATGGAAAAATTGGGAAATCCAAAATTGGAAAACTTTATAAATATAGCCTGAGACTTACAAAAATTTGAAGCAATTTGCAAATTCATTCTTCAGTCCACTTAAGTTTGAGTCCCAAACACTTCTCAAAGTTTCCAAAATGGTTATATGACTGCAAAGAAGATATGAAAATGTTTTTTGCTGCTTTGAGACTTACTAGATTAGGAGCGGCCATAACATCTTTAGCCTCTTTGAAAGCATTCACAATTATTTCAATCTTTGTACTTATTAGTCCCATGAGTTCAAATACTCTCCCAATAATCCTTTCATTTTCAAATTTTAGATTCTTTATTTTGTTGAACAAGGACATTACCTGACTTTCTTGTCTACAAACACTACCGGCTAACAAGTCAAAAGTATTGGAAATAGTCACCAACTATTGTTCAATGTCTTTCACTTTCTTCTCATTTACTTTAGTAAATTTTGAAAAAACCAAGCAAGACTTGTACACTTTTCCTCCTTCAGACATAGTACCTTGAATATTTTTTATGCAAGTTCCTAACAGATCTTTGTCTTTGGTTTTCAATTCATTTAGGCTACCAGCTCTCTTTTCCTTGAACTCCTTTTTCACTTTAACTAAAGCTAATTTCTCAAAAGATTCAAAATGAGAATTTACAGAATTATTAGCTTCTTTAACTCACCAGAGGAGGAACCTGATGGGTCCATAACATAAGTAGGCATTATTTTTTCTAAAACTCCAAATGCAAGATTTAGTAGTTCATTGTCCTCTATGTGAGATTTCAATATCCTCTCACTGGCTTTGGCTTGAGCAATTTTAGCGACCATCATTTAAATTGGAGACAAAGTTGATAGGTTAATTGGGCTTTCATCTAACTTAGGATATGATTCTACTTGTTGCTCCAATAGAGATCTCTTCACTTCTTCACTTCTCCTATCCTGATTTCTTGATCCTTTTCTTTTTCAACCTTGGATTCTGATTTAGGATTGACTTTAGGCATTTCAGCTTCTTCAATATGCACCTCTTTTTCCTTAGCAAACACCTCAACAAGGACCTTAGTTACCATAGGTATCTCTATATTTTCCACATTAGGAGAAGTCAGAATATCCTCAAATTCTAGAGGATTAGACACATTCATGTTCTCCTCATTCACATTCTCTTTTTTATTTTCATTTACCTCCACATTCACTTCATTTCTTTGAACATTTTTAGTATTGATTTCCTCAATTTTAATCTTATTCCTTGACAAAAATCCTTCCAAAATTTCCTTAGTTTCATTGACAACAGTGCTAGTTTCACCAATCATGAGTTTATTTACTCTTGTATTGCTCTTAAATTCCTTTTTATCTTTTTCAAGGAGAAAATCCATCTCTTCAATTATCATTTCCGAGAACAGATCGACAAGAACTCTCTTCCTCAGATTTTCTTCTTCTATTCTAACACTCACCCTCCTAGATTCCAAAGCATTATACAAACTTGTAGGCAAACCAAACATGATTTCAACAAGAGCTTTATTAAAAAAATTCATATGCTTTATTGTAGCTTCTTCAAGAGTTCTCTTACCGGATTCATCAAAGGTATCATACCAATCACAGAGTGGCTTAAGATTTCCATCTTTCACCACTGCATTCTCAACTTCCTCAACAGACATACTAGGCTTGTCAACTTTGGCCTTTTTCTTTGCTTCTTCTTCTTTTTCAGAAGGTTTTCTCTTGTTCAATTTGATAGCCTGAGTACCAGTAGCATTTATCTCTCTTACTAAATCTTCTTAGTCAGTTTATTCCTCTTCATCTACAAACACAACTTTGTAAGATCTTATGCTTTTATTCTTCTTCCTTTTTCTGGAAGCCTCGACTTGATTTGACTAAGCTACAGGGGAACTCTTGGTAGATCTAGTGTGAGTAGGAGATGTTCCCAGACCAACTAATTATTCCTTTTCTTTCTTTTGAGTTGCTTCAGCTTCATCTCTTTGCTTTCTCACTTCTTTTAGTTTCTCCAAAGGAATGCCCATACTCTCTACAAGAGCTTCTGTCTCTTTTCTTACCCTTCTGACTATCATGGGATTTTTCAATTCTAAATGAACCTGCAAGATTTTATCTACATAAGTACCAAACCTTTCTTCTCCTTGATTGAGTGGAGAATTCAGTAGGTGTTCTACATACATCTTCAGAATGTTCTCATCTACTTCATAACCCATGGGCATGATCCAAACTGTTCTAGGATCAACAACTTCCATATGGCACTGGTCAATGTCTGGCATGAAGCAAATAGTGTCTTTGTATTATTCCACTATTGTGGCAAGAATTATCTCTCTGGCATGCATTGAATTCTGAAAGCTTTTAAAGTAACCCCACAGGATTGTATTGCGGGTCTGTCGATCACCTAGTCCAAATAATATATTCCTTATCTAAATAGCTATCGAATCATCATTATGCCATTGAATTTTACCAACTCCCGAAACCTCACCCAAGAAGTAGAAAAACAAACATATCAGCAGGTTATCGCATTTGAATATGTTCTTCTTATCCTTCTTGATTTTTCCCAAATTTTCCAATAACTGGATTTTGAGTAGTTCACACAAATCATAGTTTGCATTCTATTTGACCATCTCATATGCTACATAGATAGCTATGTCAGATACTGAATTCTCCAAAATTGAGTGATAAATCTTATAGCCGATAACATTTATGCAAATTTTACATCCACTTCAACAATATTGTCTATCATCATTGCTCTTATGTTCCATTGCGAGCTTGACGCATCAGTAACCTTGTCATTCTTCACAGACTTCAAAACTAGAAGTCTAACAATGGAGTTTAGTCTTGTAACTACACATATAAATTTTGTGATTTTGAACGACACATCTAACCACATGAATTCATCATGGACACGGCTCAACACATGTCGAACCCATTCATCTTCTTCAAATATGGGAAATTTCACAAATTGTGCAAATTTCTTATCCTCTAGGGTTTTGAATTCTGGTTTCACAGTAAGATCTTCTTGAATTATATGATGAGAGTACAAATCCATCATATGAGAGGTTCCCAAACCTTCAATGTTTGCATGCACATAAGCCCTAATATCCTCAATACGCAAGACTCCATACAACATTGATGAAAATGCACGAAAGGGCTATGTATCTATGAACTTATATGAATGCCATTTAAATTTTGGATGTGACCTATCCTTAACTTTGACTATCAGAGGAGTAGACATGATTGTAGTCACACAGATTTACAAGTTTTTCAATAAATACCTTTTGGGACAAAATGGAATTTGATTGCAAATTCTCCTTTATGCTTGAATCTTTCCACAAATTTGCAATGATCGCTTCAGAGATCTCAAACACTTTTCTCCATATGCGATATGACAAATGAGGGTTGAAGCCATTCTTTTATTGCCCACATACCTAACTCCTTAAGTTTGCAATAAATTCCCTTGCCCTAACTCATCCAATTTCCTTCCTTTTAGGCACCGAGATAGATGATTGTTATGTGGATCTCCAATATTCTTCACTAATGCTTCTAACTAGTCGAACAACATCTAAAAAACATTAACTCTCCTACTGGAAACATCTAGATTCTAGTATCATTCACCTACAAGAGGGGGTTTATGAGTTTTTCTTGATAGCTCCCCCTATTCTAGAGACCTAAAATTAATTCCCTAAGGAATTACTAGAAGTTGCTTCTAGTGTTGGCACATTTCTTTCTATAGAGGGACTCTTCTTCACCCATTTCTTCTACATTTTCTTTTTGATCACATCATTAGTGACTTTTCCTTTTCCTTTGACATCCTGTTGCATGTTCTATTTTACCAGACCTCTTCTGTTCCAACAGAATCTGGTAATGTGGCCAAATTTGTTGTAGTTGTAGCACACAACATTTCTTTGTCCAGGCCAACTGTTCCAGTGACTTTGTCTTGATCTGCATTGGTTAGAAATATGTCCAAATCTATTGCATGAATAGCATCTAACATCTCTATGAAATTTTTTCATCACAATTCTGCATTCACTTGACTTATGACCATACTTATAGCAATTAAAACACTAACCTGAAAATGATGGTCTACATGTATTCATTCTACTCCTACACTGAGAAGCCATATGACCAAATTTGTTGCAAACATAACAATAGCCATTGAATCTTTGAGAATTTGGTTGCCTTACCGGATTTTTTCTTGCTCCTTTCAACTGATTTCCTTGTTTGGAATTCCTTTGTCCAAAGTTCCTTTGTCTAGATCCAAAACTTTCTCCTTCTTCATATCCAAGACCTCGTCTGTCACCATTAGTCCTCTGTCCTTTGATTAGTTCATCAAGTTTGATTGAGCTTGCTTTGAATTTTTCCTTACACTCATTTGTAGTAGCAAGTTCATCTCTGAGATCATCAAGCTGCTTTTCAAGCACTTCGTCATTGTTCTTGGATTGCTCCAATTCATTATCTAGTTGTCTACATTGTTCAAATTTTTCTTTCAAAGACTGTGCAAGTTTTTCTTCATTCTTCTTTCTATCCTCAATCTCCATGGTAATTTTCATCATGATAGATTCCATCTCTCGCTTCAAGGCAACATTCTCTTTGGAAAAATTTTCACATTCTTCTATTTTCTCTTTCAGAGCCAGACTGAGTTGTTCATCTTCCATGCTTTTGTTCTTTTGTTTGAGTTGACCACATAATTCCTTTCTTTTCTCCCTTGATTCATTGTTTTTGTCTTTTAGTGACTTAATGAACTTTTCTGCATTCTCAAGATTTTCTTGCAGTTCCCGATTCTTAGATTTTATCTATTCAAGATCATCTAGGGCCACCATAAGTTATCATTGAATACTACTTTAATCCATTGAGAAACACTTTCCAAGATCTCCTCAAGCTATAAGACTTCTTCTGAGGAACTAGCTCTGATACCAATTGTTGGAAACAAGCAACACTGAGAAGGGGGGGTGAATCAGTGTTGTGCAAAAATTCAATTTTATTATATTGCCATTAACTTACTTAACCATTCAACAAAAGAAACATGCATCAATAGAAAGAGAAAAATCACAACCCCATAACACCAGAATTTTTACATGGAAACCCTGTTAAGGGAAAAACCATGGTGGATGGCCAATCCATAGTAGAATATGAGTATACCCAAAATGAAAAGTACAAAATGGGAATGTACTTGCATTCAGGCTCACTACTCAAAATGGATGGGCTCACTGCCCTACAATGATTTGGAATGGATCCAAAAAGTGAACTAATGAAATAGCATCTACAATTCCTGATTACAGTTCTGGTTAAGCTCTGTAAATAATCTTCTTGTCCTTTTGTCTGATTCAACAATTCTACTCTGCTATTCATAACTCACTCTGCAAAAATCTTAATGTGCAAGTGAAACTGTGCATAATCACCTAATCACTCTTCCTGATGATCACAACATACCACCACATTTATTTTTTTCACATTGCAAATGATATATCAAATCTCTTATATATATTCGCATCTAGAAAACAAGTTACTATAGGTTAGCCTTAATAAAACTTTAGAAATATTATCAACTATCAGCCCAGATCATGAACAATTTTGATGTGCACCCATACAAGTTAGATAGACTATAGCTAGGACCCATAATTAAATATTTGAACATAAAAACATTTCAAATAATTTCACTTTACACATCCACAATGTGCCACATTCACTGAGTCGGCTACAATGAGCAAGTAGACATAAAACATCCTACCAGAACTCCAAGCTCATACAACAACTAATGCAACACCACAAAATTCAGTAATAAGATAATATATGTGCTTAACAAGAAATTATGGGGATCCACAACTCAAAACAATGATCCGATGAAGTAGACACATTAACTGAATGGTTGGATACCCTGTTCTTCAAGTGTTTTGTCGGTAACACATAATATTTCACTTTATCTACTGGTATGACTAGATACTGATCTGCGGACCATGGAAATGACTTCAGTTTCCATCAATGACAACACTAGAAGCCATATGCAAAAAACATGAAGATGTTTTCATGAAGTCTTTTATGTAGTCTTTGAGTGATGAGGCTAGAGATTGGTACAAATTTTTTCCTGATAGTAGTATTGTATCATAGGAAGACTTCAAGAGGGCATTCAGAGAATAGTATGGTAATAATATTGACCCTAGATTTTCAATTAATGAGTTCACAAGTATTAGAAAGAGGTTTAATGATCCTATTGTAGAGTTCAAAGTAAGGTTCGATAGGATTTACAACAAGGTCCCTAATGAAATGAAGCCTCCCAAGTCTGTGTTTTTGGTTTTATATTCTAATGCTTATGATCCTAAAATGGAAAATGGGTTGAGAGATAAAAACCCTCATTACTTGAGGGATTCATTAAGGATTTTAGTCCATATTGAAATCAACAAGAAAGCTTCTAGAAAGATCAACAAAAAATATGATGTCAAAATCTTACAAAATTCTAGAGGTCACCAAAACAAAATAACAATACCTTCTGAGCATAAGCTTGACAAAGTAATAAGAACCCTAAAGGATCTAAGTTATAAGGTTATAAGAAATGACAAAGGATTATCTTATGATAAACCAAATCATCAAAGGAAAGAGAGAATGCCAAAGCTTTTAGTTCATCCATACAATACAAATTGGCACAATGGTAAGCCTATCCAGAATAATTAGGGGAATGTGCAAAACAAAGAAACCCCTGATCCTCTAAAAAGAAATAATGCAATTTTTTTGGAGGATACACCTTGGTGTGATCCCTACCAGTTACCACATTTTTCTCAACAATGTATGGTTTCTCAATCCTTGGGGGATGGTCATGAATCATATGATGCTTGTGATGATTCACACATGGAGGACCAAGGAATAAATGTGTTTTTTGGAATGGGCCCAACTACTGGTGATTGTTATTCAAAGGAGGGATGTTCAGAGGTTGATGTTCAAGATAGTAGACATCAAGATCATTCACATCATCAACAAGTTTTCTTTGATGATGAGAATTAATTTCATGACATGGTGAATAATTTGGAATCATAAATAGAGGTTAGACTGAGAAGTCCATATGAAGAGATCCAGTCAAACTATTGTTGCTATTGCATAGGCTAGGAGTACCTATAATATGAGAAATAGGATAGTCAACAATGATCAAGGGAACCTTGGCAACCATTTTATAAAAAAAGGAAATAGTGATACAAAAGGACATGCCCTTATAAATAATAAGGAGATCAAGGAAAAGGATGCTAAGGAACCCAAAAACCAAGTTTTGTCTCCTCTCATCAAGGAAAAAATTAGAAAATGAGAGGTGATCAAGAAAAAAAGGAAGCTAGGTCTATCCAAGAGGGTAAAATTGTAAATAAGCAAGGAAAGGTGAATGAGAAAATTTCTCCAAGCTATAACATTCCAAAGTACACCCCGATGGATATGACTCAAATCTTGTCATAGATCAAGGTATCAGTTCCTATATTGGAAATGATGAGGATAGAAGAGAACAAGGAAAAATCACTCACCCTTATCACTGGTATAACTATTGCTTGTAATGGAGGGAAAGTAATTACCCCTTTTGATAAAGATAAAGAAAAGTTGAATGAAGTTGAACCTAAAGGAACTCACATTGAGTTGCTTGAATTGTTTTTAAGCATCACCCTAACTACTAGTCCTAATCAAGTAGATCCCTTTTATGTGACCTTGCAAGTAAGTGATAAACTAATTAGAAATTGTATGATAGATTCAAGAGCTTCCACTAACATCATGCCTTTAGCAATCATGAGAGAGCTAGGGTAACAAGTGAGTCCGACATATGGAAAAAAAATTTCTATGGACTCAAGGGAATTCCTTGTAATTGGAATAGTAAAATAGGTTCTTTTCAAGTTGGCATCTTTCCTTAAAAAGGATTTTACCATGAGTGTGACTGTTGTGGACATTCTAGCTTAGTATGGAATGCTCCTATCAAGAGGGTGGTTACCAACAGTTGGGGGAAGCATGAAGTTACATATCTCTTATGCTACTTGTAGTGTAGGAAAAAGTATCCATTTTTCAAACTAAATTTGGGAATAAATATTAATAAAAGGACTAATTTATGCCTTAATTTAGTGTTCTAATATGTTTTACACATTCACATTAAGATTAGGGCCTTATTAATAAAATGGACTTAATTGTGCCTCATTTTTGGTGTTGTAAGGTGTACCATTACACTTCACACTAATCTAGGGATTCATTAATTAATTGAGGTTAATTATGCCTTAATTAACCCCTTTAGTTCAAATCCAAGCCTAATTAATTGCAATTTTCAAAGGGTAAGACCTGACATTCATAAATGCCATAACATAACACTTAACATTGTAGAATGTGTGTCCTAGGCAAGTGACCTAGGACCCATTCACACAAGGGAGGATGGGTCCTCACTTAGGCCTAGGACCTAAATTTCAAATATGTTTTTGGAAACTTTTCAATGATTTCAAATATCTATTCACATGCTGGTTTGTGTTGTTTGAATTTCAAGAATTAATGCTAACATATGTATAAATAAGAGGTCATTTCACTATGATTCATCCTATAAAATTCAAGTTATCATAATAGCACTTTCACAAAATAATTTAAAGAGCATTTCAAGGCATTCAAGGGAAGATTCTTTGAAGAATTATTGCAACATTCAAGATCCTATTATCATGTAAAAGTCTTCTTGCATCATGCATGTTATTTGAGCTAATATTTTCATGTTGTGTTCAAGATCCATTCAAGCATTCAAATGAATTGTTTCAAGTCAAGTATCATGATCAATATACACATCCATTGAAGCCATTTCATGCAAGTTACAGATCCATTATCAAGGTTCAAACAAGGGTTTGGTGAGTTGTGACATTTCTTGTCCATTCATCATTTCCCTTCATTCTATTTCATTTCATTACAAGGTTTAATTACCAAAATAGGTTTTGACCAAGGAAAACCCCCATTCACCTAACAAACAACAATTTCTTTCTTTATGCATGTACTTGCAGATTTTAGATGGAAGATCTATTGAGGATTGCATCTTTGCATTCTTTAAATCTGAAAAATATAAAAAAAAATTAGTCATTTTTCATATCATTTACATAACATTGCATCATCATTCACTTGCATCTGAAAATTGAAACAAAATTGCATATCAAATTAGGTCTCCTAGTTTGTCATTTTATCATATTTTTCACTTGCATTCAACATCAAAATCATAGAAAAATCAAACTGTAACTTGTTGTTTCTGATCAAAATTTGGAAACCAATGAAATCATCTCATAAATCTATAAAAGACTTTCTAATAAACCTAACCTAGAGCACATTCACCCTAGGGTTAATGAGTCCCTGATCAAGGTCATTTCCTAATTTTTTGTGCATTTAAACATTTGTTTCTACATTTTATTTTGTTGTTTTCAGTTTTCTATTTTAGTTTACAGTTCTTTTGTTGAGTTAAATTGATCATATTTAGCTTAATTTGATACCATTAGTGTATTGTGTGATTTCAAAATTACATTTACAAGACACCATTTTTTAGGTTTTTTGTATTGTGTAATAAGAAAATTACCTTATTTAGAATCTAAAAATTGCATATTACATTCTAGGTCATTGCATTGCATTTCACCCTCTTTCCATTTTAGTTTTACATTGAGTTTGTGAATCTTGTATTAGCTTTACAACGGTGTCCTATTAGCAATACTATTGTACGATGTAGTACAAGACTCATGCCATCCCATGATACACCATTCATCATGGATATTGGGTTTTCCAACTCTTTTACTAATAGTGTTGATAATCAACCCTCTATGGATCATAGCTATCATACCTCATTTCCAGTGACTTCCTTACCTACAAACAATGTGAATGATGTTGCTAGCATCCCGTAAGAGAACAGAAGAAGGCTAGATGAAGAATTAAAATATTTACAAAACTTTGTGAGAACTAAACCTATTGTTGGTAATTCCATTCCTCTCAGAGGGAACATATGAACGTTGCTTAACTATAAAGAAGGAATAGAGTCCATATGTGCCTTAGTCCATATCACTCAATGAAATTTTCCTCCCCCTAACCACATTCCAGCACATCTCCCATGCATAAGAGAAAAGAAACCAAATTTTTTTATCACTTTACTACACCTAACACATCCTTTTCTACAAAAAGGAAAGGGTTTGTAGTTAGAAGAAGAAAGTGATGACAACACAGTAATCAAACCAAAGAAAAATAAATTGAAACTACATGCACATCAAAGACTTCAACTACAAAATTTGTATGTCATTCCTACAAATTCTTATGATCTATTACAAATGTCTAAGATTGAGAATACTTTTTACATCCTTCTACATTGGAAACTAATTGAATTGCCACCTAAACATGAAAATCTAACTAAATTTAAAACTCATCAAAATAGACCATATTGTGCTTATCATAGATTCTTTGGACATCACACTGATAATTGTCATATTTTAAAGGGAATATTGGATAAATTTAGATCCCCTAAGGATCCATCTTGATTTAAAGCATGCACTTTGCTCATTTCCATTTAATAGTTGTAGGATACTAGTATGATCACTATTACATGTTTAACATTCATTGCAAATCATTCTCTTTATTCCAAGGAGCTCATTCTCATCACTTATCTCAGCTCATCCTTGTCTTGCACTTAGTGTGGGCAAGGGGTTAGATAGCCTTGTCCTAGTTCAACACTTGATGTTGTCCCTTTGGCTAGTTGTCATCCTTCCACATATACTGGACAATATTTGGATGTGAACAACCTGCTAAAGGTTGACTCGCATGTGCCTTACTAGTATCTTGCTTTGTTTTCTCTTGCATGTTTCTTTGTGTGATTGCATGTGCCTAATGTGATCCCCTATACTATTTTTTTTGATGTATCTCTCTCTCTTTATGTGCATTCTTCTATATGTATCTACATTCCTCTATATGTCGTAAACCCTTATCTTTTCACTTGTATTGTGTTTTCCTTTTGAGGATGATTCAAGGTGTCGAGACATTTAGGTCTCTTCCATGTTGACCCAAAATATTTTCTTTGTTTTCACTCTCTATGTGCCATTCTTCTAGTTCTACAAGTATTTGGGGAATTATGACATCTCCAAGCTCTAAATCAATATTTTAGCAGAGATATATTGACCCTGAATCCATAGATCCCTGACATGTTTTTGGGGGAAACCCCTTCACATTTCATGATGTAGCTTCATTTGGAAACATAGGACTTGGCATAGGGATTCTTGAGTAATCTTTCATGTCCTCCTTATGGTTGGCATTAAATATTAGCTACTTTAAATTTATTGCTCACAATAGTGGTGTTAATAATTCCTTTAAAGTGGGGGCATACATTGGTGTCATCATGTTCATAGTGTGATTTTCTTACTTCTTGTGCTGCATCATTTTCTTGGTGGTGTCATTGGGTTTGATGTCCTCTGAGAGTGTGATATTTCTTAGCATACAACTTTCCTCTTAGTGGTGATACTATGCATTGTATTACCTAATTTTTGAATCTTTTATCTTGTACTTGTCCTCTCTTTGATACATTAGGCACAATGATCCCCAAGAAGAAGACCTTATGTATGAAGTAAGCAAGATCCCTTTGAAAAAACAATATATATATGAATAATGTTCATAAGTGTTGGAATAATACAAATTGTTAACCTTGTGAAGCCTGAACCCATCCCTAAATTCAAGGCCACCAAGCATAAAACACCTTGCTTTCTAGTGGAGCCTTGCCCATGTTCATGAGTGATTAGCATAACACAGCTTGTTAGGTGCTCAAAGTGTCATATTGTCATTCCTTATTTAAGTTGTCAGGAGGATAGCCTTGATATGGTATGGGAGCCAAATAAGATTCTTTCATTTTCCACCCATTGGAGGCTCACCTAGTGGATGGTGTGAGGTTCCATTAGCCTATGTGAGGGTGCATGCCATTTGCATAGTGGACATGGAGTTCTGCTTGTGAATGAATGGGAAAAATAGTCATTTTCCACATCACGTTGGGATAGTCAAAGCTTGATCCACCCCTTCCCTAGAAAAACATCCATGTTCCACATCATGTTGGGATAGTCTTAGCTTGATCCTTCTATTTCCTAGACAAACATCTATGTTCCACATCACATCAGGATAGTCGTAGGTTGATCCACCTTTCTCTTATCCTAGGCTTTGATAGTGTATGATTGAGTATCTTTGTCATTGTTGCATACATAAGTGTCTTGAATGTCTACTTAGTGTGAGTTTGACATGGGGTCATACTCTCACTAAAGTTGGGGCTAAATGTAGTGTAGAAAAAAGAATCCCTTTTTCACACTTAATTTGGGAATAAATATTAATAAAAGGACTAAATAATGCCTTAATTTAGTGTTGTAATATGTTTTACATATTCACACTAAGTTTAGGGCCTTATTAATAAAATGTACTTAATTGTGCCTTATTTTTAGTGTTGTAAGGTGTACCTTTATAGTTTCACACTAATCTAGGGCTTCATTAATTAATTGGGATTAATTATGCCTTAATTTTCCCTTTTAGTTCAAATCCAAGCCTAATTAATTGTAATTTCTGAAGTGTAAGACTTGACATTCATAAATTCCATAACATAAAATTTAACATTGGATAATGTGTGTCCTAGGTAAGTGACCTAGGACCAATTCACCCAAGGGAAAATGGGTCCTCACTTAGGGCTAGGACATAAATTTCAAATATATTTTTGGTGGTTTTTCAATAATTTCAAATGTGTATTCACATGTTGGCTTGTGTTATTTGAATTTCAGGAATTAATGCTAACATATGTATAAATAAGAGGTCATTTTACAATGATTCATCCTAGAAAATTCAATTTATCATAAGAGTACTTTGACAAGAGCATTTCAGGAGCATTTTAGGAGCATTTCAAGGCATTCAAGGGTAGATTTGTTGAAGAATTATTGTAGCATTCAAGATCTTATTATCATGTCAAATTCTTCTTGCATCATGCATGTTATTTGAGCTAATATGTTTATGTAGTGTTCAAGATCCATTCAACCATTCAAAGGAATTATTTCAAGTCAAGTTTCATGATTAAGATCTAGATCCATTGAAGCCATTTCATGAAAGTTGCAGAACCATTATCAAGGTTCAAACAAGGGTTTGGTGAGTTGTGACATTGCTTGTTCATTCATCATTTCCCTTCATGTTATTTCATTTCATTACAAGGTTTAATTACCAAAATGGGGTTTGACCAAGGAAAACCCCCATTCACTTAAAAAACAACATTTTTCTATCTTTATGTGTGCTTGCAGATTCTAGGTGGAAGATCTATTAAAGAGAAAAGATTGCAAATTTTTTTAAGTTGTCATCATTCTTGGAAATTCATAGAAAATGACGTATAAGATTTATTTTCGGCTTTCCAATCAATCTAGGAGTGAAAACACAAGAGAACAAAACCTAAAAAACCATTTTTCAGGAGCCCTAGCAAAGTCCCATTCACCATGGGGTGAATGAGTCCACATTTTGCTTTGAAAAAGCACTTTTGGTGACTAGTACACATCATTTTCCCATTCTCAAATCTGCAATATGATTGTTGGTTTCATCAGATTTGAGCTTACTCTTCTAGATGCACTATATAGCTTGCATTTTGGAGTTTTTTCCCTATTTTTAATCTCTCCCCAAAGTGTTGTTTGACTCATACCCTCGTCCTAGCATAAAAGAGAAATTTGTAGATTCATACCCTGATTTGACTTACCTTTTGGTTGTTAGGAATTTCATTGTTTGGATCTCATTTATTGAATGAAATAGTGAAAAATAGAGTTATTTGTTATCATTTTGGTGAACCCCCTTTCATAACCTCTTTTTTCTTTGTTTCACTACCATACCTGTGAATAGTAGGGAAGTTCAATTAATTAGAGAGAAAAGAGATCTTAACATCATTGATGATTCTTATCTAGTTGAGATTGTGAACTTCATATATATAGAGATTGACAACTTTAAGGTTGTAGATGTAGAACCAACAAAGGATGAGAGTGTACAAGAGATTGAAAAGGTGAAGAAAAATACTCAAGAAGATGTCTGGTGGGATATGTATTTTGATGGGGCCTATTCAAAAGAAGGATCTAGTGCAAGAGTGATCTTCTCATATCACCAAAAGATAAATCTTACAAGTACTCCTCATTAAATTTCGAATGCAAAAATAGCATTGTTGAGTATGAAGCTATGCTATTAGGACTGAATATGGAAATTAAACATAAGATCAAAGAGCTTAGAGTTTGTGGTGATTCTAAATTAGTAGTGTCTCAAATTAGAGATAAGTATGTTTCAAAAAACAAAAGATTGAAGCAATATAGAAATGTTGTTTGGGACACAATTGAGATGTTTGATGCCTTTTTTATTGATTGGATAGAGAGGTCAAAGAATATCATGGCAGATCTCCTTGCTAATATTGTTGTGAGATTTGATGATATAAATTTTGCTAGTATATTGAAGGTTGAGGTTCAAGTGAGGCCCTTTGTTCCTAAGAACATTCAAAATTGGAAAATATTTAACAATGATACTAATTTATTAAAATTTCTACATTGTATAGATGAGTATAGCATCCAAGAAATTGATTTCAAGAATTTTGTGGAAAAAAATGATGGAAAGGATACCACTTTTTGGAAATGAGGTAATCCAACTCAAGACCAATAAAATCCCTAAGGGATTAGTAGCCCTAGAGATAGATTTTGATAACTCTGATAAGTGTAATGTGAAGCATAATTCTACACATGAACAAGACTTGGAGGAAATGAATTTGGGAACTGATTATGCACCCAAGAAAGCATATATTGGCAACAATCTCAACCCCAAAATTAGGAAAATGTTGATTGCTCTACTTAATAAATACAAGCATGTGTTTGCATGGTCATATGTTGACTTGAAAGCTTCTGGAAAGGATTTTTTTCAACATGAAATCCCTTTTAATCCAAATGCTAAACCTTTTAGAGAAAAATAGAGGCCAATAAATCCCACATTGGCACCCAAAATATAGCAAAAACTCATGAAGCTTAGAGAGGGTGGAATTATAAAGCCTATTAGACATTCCACCCAAGTTTCAAAATCTGGACCTAGTAAGAAAGAAGAATGGGGATATTATATTATGTATAGACTTCAAAAATTTGAACATATCCTCATTAAAATATAATTTCCCGTTGCTAAATATGGAGAAAAGGTTGCATAGGGTTACTAGATACGAGCTTTTGTATATGATGGATGGGTTTTTTGGATATAATCAGGTGAAAGTGAAAGAATTAGAGCAATATAAGACTACCTTCACCACACCATGGGGGACATATGTTTATATCAAAATTCAATTTGGTTTGACTAATGTAGAGGGTACATTTCAAAGAGCCATGGATGTTTCCTTTTCAGATTTTAAAGATACATTAATGGTAGTATATCAAGATTGTAAGAAAGCTAAGGTAGTAGAACAACTTCCTACACTAATCTTGAGAGGAGAATAAAGTAAAACTTTTACATATATTTAATAGTTATAGAAACTTTAACAAAAATAGACATAAATATTGATGCATACCACACCACAATGATTTACATGGGGAAAACCATTTCACGAGAAAAACCTCACACTCCAAAAGTTTCCCAATATATTATTCAAAAATCACAAATTACAATATACTTGCAAAAAGATATTCTCATAGGAGTATCACTAACCAGAGATCCAGAGGCAACACGACCACTATATGACTCTCATAATACATCACAATACATATCCGTAATACAATTCCCTCATAAAATAGGGTTTCCTTCTAGGGAAATTCAAGCTAATAAAATATCAGTCATCAGATATAAGACATAATGATGAATAGTCTAGATTTACAATAATAAAATATTGTGAACCCCCCACAACCCTTGTCATCGTCATATGAACAATACCTTATGTATCAGTAGTAACTTATGTAATTGCAAGGTTGGGACACTTTTTCCCAACAAATCTCCCACTTGTTGAACACCTTGAAAAACCAACAGGAGGGTGAATAAAAATCATCTCTTAATTGCTAGGGGTTGAAAGGTCCATAGTCTCTAAACACCATCTGAACTTCTCTATGCTCATAGGTTTAGTTAAAGAATCAACAACATTTACAAAGTCTCTACCTTAACTAGCTTTAACATGCCATCTTTGACCATATCCCTAACAAAATGATATTGTACATCAATGTGCTTGGTCCTGGCATGAAATGTCATGTTCTTGGCTAGACATATCATACTTTGACTATCACAATAAATTGTCACTACACCTTGTTTTATCCTAATATCTGAACATAGTCTCTTAATCCAAATGGCTTCCTTACAAGCATGAGTAGTTTCCAGATACTCAGCTTCAGTAGTGGACAAAGCAACCATAACTTGTCTCTTACTCATTCAACTAATTACACCACCAAATAAAGTAAACACATAAGCATTGGTGGAACATCTACTATCATCACCTACCCATTTTGAATCCAAATAACCATGAATATCAAGGTAAATCTCATCTTTAGTGATATTACTATGATAAAACAAGGAATAATATGAGGTATTGCACAAATATCTAAAGACTCTTTTAACTACATCCTAATGAACTCTACTAGGATTAGACATATATCTAGAAAGAACTCCAACTGCTTGGGCAATGTTCGATCTTGCAAAAACTATCACATACATCAAACTTCCAATTTCACTCTAGTAAGGAAATCTACTCATGTATTCTATCTTTGATGAAAATGTTGGACAATCTAAAATAGATAACTTTTTTCCAATAGAAACAAGAACACATATTGGTCTACAATCCTACATATCAAACCTCTATAAAATTGAATTGACAAATTTACTTTGGCCAAGCCATAGATTTTTGTTCACTCTATCTCTTTTAATTTCCATCCCAAGAATATGTTTAGTTGCACCAAGATCTTTCATTTCAAATTTAGTAGCAAGTTGAGATTTTAGTTCTGAAATCATACCTTTCCCTCTTCCAATAAATAGCATATCATCAATATACAATGCAATAAATAGGAAACAATCACCATTGATTTTATAATAAAAACAATGATTTGATTTATAACACTCAAATCTAAAACTCAACACATATGTATCAAATTTTTGGTACCACATCCTAGGACTCTATTTTAAGCCATACAAAGATTTCTTCAATTTTCAAGCCAGATTACTTTTACCTTTCTCCATGTAGCGCTCTGGCTGTGTCATATAAATATCCTCCTCCAAGTCACCATCAAGAAAAGAAAATTTCACATCTATTTTCTCTACCTCTAAATCATAAGCAATAATAATGAAAAGTAAAAATCTAATGGATGTCTTTTTTGCAATAGGAGAAAAAATCTCACCATAATCAACACCCTCAATTTGAGGGTTACCTTTTGTAACCAACCTTGCTTTGTACTTCTCAATACCTCCATCTAAACCAATCTTTTTATTGAATGCCCATTTGCAACTAGCTGGTTTTCTTCCCCCAGGAAATGGTATAAGATCCCATGTATCATTCTTTTCAAAGCTTTCATTTCTTCATCCATAACAATCTTCTAGGATTCTTCATTATTCATACCCAATGCCTCTTCTACCGATCTAGGTTCAACCATGTTAGTATTCAAAGAAAAAATGCATCCCAATCATTAGGTGAATACCTTGCAGGTGGTTGTTTATTCCTTATAGACCTACGAACAAGCTAAGTTGGAGCTTATTCCTCCTCTTCTGAAGATTTAGAGCTAGATGAGCTCTCCTCAACTTCTTGTTTATCCATGGGACTTTATTTAACTTTCTTGGGGGGAGAAGGATTTATTGAATAACATCTTCATGTTTACTTTTTTCTAGCTGTAATGTAATAGAAACAAGCTTAGTTTCTCTAAAAATAATACTACTGCTATGTATTACCTTATGTGTATTAAATAGACTGAAAACTTCAAATTTTTATTTAGAAAGTATACCTATGTCCTTTTATTATAATCATCAATAAATGAAACATAATCTGTGAATTTACCAATTGAAGGTACATCCATAGGACCAAACACATAAGAATGAATAAGATCCAATACATCATAATATTTTTGAGAACTTAAGTAAAATTGAACATGATTTTTCTTTTTATAAATGCAATGCTTATTGAAATCAAATTCAAGATTACAATTAGATAGACCTTCAACAAGGTTTTTATTTTTCAAGGTCCTTAGACCCTTTTCTTCAATGTGGCCACGTCTCTAGTACCATAACATAGTTTTCTCTGCAGGTAACCTTGATTCAAAAGAAAAAGCACCCTTGGGTACCTAGAAGCCATGACCATTTATTGAAGGTGAAACCCTCACTTTTTTCATAGACTTTCTTTTCACAAAAGTACTGTTGCACTCAACAATTCATGCATCAAGCTTATACAATGTGCCATATTTGACACCTCTAGAAATCACCATAACACCTTTGACCATCTTACATCCTGCAACAAAAAATACTACATGGACACCTACATCTATTAGTGTTCTCACAAATAACAAATTTTATGCTAAACCAGGGATATGAAACACACCATTAATCCCTTTTATTCTACCATCAGGAAATTTTATTTTAACTTTACCATGGACAACAATGTCTAAATGAGAATCATCACCCAAGTAAGCCTTACCCCATCAGATTCTTCGTATTCAAAAAACCAATCTCTATTAAAGGTCATATGGAAAGATACACCTAATTCAATTAGCCATGCATCATTACCTACATTATTTGTCAAGGTTGCAATGAATGTGTCACCATCTTCCTTCTCGAACTCAAAATCAAAATAAAATTTCTTCTTTTCTTCTTCATGGTCTTTACAAACATGTCCAATATTACAACAATTCCAACAAATAACTTTAGACTTTCCAAGAGACTTAGATCTTCCCTTAGACTTAGATTTGTCACACTTCTCATTCTTCTTTCCTCTTCCTAAGGTCTTCCACGAACATTATAGGCCTCCTTGACACTAATGGATACCTTCCTCCTCATTTCTATAGAAATCAAAGAACCCACCACATCTTCAATATTCAATATAATAGAAGTACTCTCAATAGCCATAACAAGAGAATCCCATGAATCAGGCAAATAACAAAGCAGGATCTGACACTTTTCTTCCTCATTCATTTTGACACCAACTGAGCCACCAACATATTGAATGCTTCTAGGTGGTTTTTAGTTCATCCACCCTCTTCCATTCTCAAGGAATACAATTTCTTCCTCAAGAAAATATTGTTCACTAAAGATTTGGCTTGATACATATCACCAAGCTTCTTCCATAGTTTCTGTGTAGAGGTCTCTTCATGGATGTTGATTAAAATAGAGTCTGTGAAGAACAATCTAATTATAACCTTGGATTTATGGTCCATAACATCATATTGAGTAGCTTGAGTAGGATCTATAGGCCTTGAAACATTCTCATCAACAACATCCCATAGATATCAATCTATCAATAGATCCTCCATCTCCAGCTTCCACATTTCAAAATTATTTCCAGAAAATTTATCCACCTCTATTCTCCTCAATGAACTTTCCATTTGAAAATTCCTACAACAAGATCACAAAGTATCATCTACACAAGATCATTCTCAAATCTAGGTTAGTTAAAAAAACCCAACAACCCACAACTGAAACCAAAGCTAATTAGGCTCTAATATGACTTGTAAGGAAGCTAAAGTAGCAGAACAAATTCTTACACTAATATTGAGAGGAGAATAATGCAAATTTTTTATAGATATTTAATAGTTACAAAAACTTAAAAAAAATAGGCATAAATATCATGCATACCACAACACAGTGATTTACATGGGGAAAACCCTTGTGGGAGAAAAACCCAACACTCCAAAAGTTTCCCAATTTATTATTCAAAAATCACAAAGATTTCAATATACTTGTAGAGCATGCTTCTCATAGGAGTATCACCAACCAAAGATCTAGAGGAAACACAACCATTATATGACTCTTAGAATACATCACAATACACAACTGTAATACAATGTTCTCATAAAATAGGGTTGTCTTCTAGGGTAAGTCAAGCTAATAAAATATTGGCCATCAGATATGAGACATAATGATGAACAGTCCAGATTTACAATAATAAAATATTGAGACCCCTGTACACCCCCCCATCGTCTTCGGATGAATAGTACCTTATGTATCAACAACAACTTATGTAATTGCAAAGTTGAGACACTTTTTCCAACAAAGATGACCTCACAACATATTCCAAGAAAGAGGAAGAGCATGACATGCATTTAGAAAAGACATTTGAAAGAGCTTTGGAATATGGCATTTCATTGAACCCTAAGAAGTGTACATTTGGGGTTACAAAAAAAAAATTGTTAGAGCATATAGTTTCAAAGGAAGGAATAAAAATTGATCCAAAAAGGGTTGCAACAATTGATAGAATTCTAATTCCTAAAATAGTCAAAGGGATTCAATCATTTTTTATCGATATCAATTTTTTCAAAAGGTTTGTTACAAAATTTGCTAAAACTATAAAATCCATCTCCAAGATCTTGAGAAAAAAATAAGTAGTTGCATGGGGGGATGATCCTATTAAATCATTTACTGACATCAAGAAAGTTATCAAAGAAGAACTAGTGCTCAAGTTACATGATTTTCTAAACCTTGTTAGCTATTTTCTTTTGCGTCATTTCATACTATTGTTGTTGTATTATAAAAAAATGGTTAGGGTTATGAACAACCCATTGCTATCTGTAGCAAATCACTACAAGAAACAAAATTGAAGTATGATATCACGAAAAAAAGGCCTATGCTTTGGTAAAATCTATTAAGAACTTCAGGCCCTACTTGGTGGGTGCTAAGTTAGTGGCTTATGCAAATAATGGTGTAGCCAAATACATATTTAATCAAAATGAAGTCACTAGAAGAAGGTGTAGATGGATCAACAAGATCAAAGA
Source organism: Sequoia sempervirens (assembly GCA_007258455.2). Classification (NCBI taxonomy): domain Eukaryota; kingdom Viridiplantae; phylum Streptophyta; class Pinopsida; order Cupressales; family Cupressaceae; genus Sequoia; species Sequoia sempervirens. Next base: position 290,488,309 of record VDFB02281492.1, read on the forward strand.
GTTTAATATTGATATTCAAATAACGAAACTTGTTAGAGGGCACAGTTTAGCCAAGTTGATGATAGAATAAAATCTTGAAGCAAGTTAGATAAATTAAATAGATGAGAATTTCCATGTAGAGGAATGTGTTGTTCAGGGCTTCCCTTCGTATAAGGATATTTTTCACTATTTGAAAAACATGTCTTTCCCTACTCACATGACAGATAATCAAAAAAGGACTTTGAAACTACAAGCCATCAAGTATTTTATGATTGGTAATTGTTTATATTGGAGGGACAGGTTTGGTGTGATGTTAAGATGTGTAAATGAGGAACAAGTAGGGACAATCCTTGAGGAAATACAAAATGGAGTCTATGGAGGTCACTACATAGCCAAGAAAACTGCCCATAAGATCTTGAGATTAAGATATTGGTGGTCTTCCATATTTTCTGACACGCATAGGATGGTAAAGAAATGTGATGCTTGCCAAAAAAATTATGGTAAGTTAAAATTTTTGGTGCTCTACCCCTTAGAACACAAAATGTAGAAGCTCCTTTTCAGCAATGGGGCATATATAGATTTCATTGGTGAATTTAATGAGAAATCTAGTGGTGGCCACAACTAGATACTAGTAGCCATAGACTACTTCACCAAATGGGTGGAATAAATTACTACAAGAAAGGCAACTAGCAAGGTTGTCATTAATTTTAGTTTAGATAAAATTTTGATCTAGTTTGGCACTCCTACAAAGTTAATCATGGACAATGCGATGTGTTACAGGTCAAAGGAGTTTACTGATTTTTGTGTAGTAGTTATGGAATTTATATATCATACTCTTCCCCTTACCATCCATAGGGAAATGGATAGGTTGAGTCCAATAATAAAAGCCTCATGAATATCATGAACAGAGTGACGGAGAAGAATAGAAGAGCATGGGATTCAAAGTTGAAATTTTTGCATTATGGGCTGATATGACAACTATAAAGAAGGCTATGGAAAAATCCCCTTATGAACTTGTGTATGGATTGGATGCAAGAATTCCAATGAATAATTTATTTTTAGTGTATAAATTCATCCAAGAGTATGGAGATGACATTGATGATAGTATGACTAGCAGAATTAACCAACTAACAGAGTTGGATGAGTCAAGAAGAGCAACATAGAATATCAACTTGAAGAAGAAATTGCAGTTCAAATACCTATTTGAAAAGAGAGCTATAGATAGGAAGTTTTCTCTAGGAGACTTTGTCTTAATGTGGAATGCTAGAATCTAGGATAAGGGAAAACATGGTAAATTTGAGGCCCTTTGGATTGGCCCTTATGTCATCTAAAACAATCATTGTGAGAATTCACATTTTTTATAAAATATGGATAAGGAAGTATTAGAATTGTCAATACATGGACAATTCCTCAAACCTTAATTTTCATAAATAGGTCATATCCATGTAAATTATATGACAATGTAATTATATGTATCCCTATTTTGTTTTTGTCTCTTGGTCTACTTATCAAGATTTTTCTAGATCCTCGCTCTATTTTTGCTAAATAGAAATCCCCAACTAGAGCCACTAGTGGAACCTTTTTCTTCTTGTGCCACCCATTGCAATAAATTCCTCATTTTTTACAATCCCAAATTTTGGGTAGGTATGAAATTTTTGAGCTTTTGCTAGTTTTCTTTTTGGCATCCCTCCTCTACCACCCTTGATCCCATTTTTCTTCTCCCCTTCTTTCCATTTATGCCTTGACATTTCAAGTTTCTCCCATCAGGCTTAACCCTTATCCTTTTACCTAACCCCTTCCTTCTAAAAATCAACTAAGTGGTGATATTTCATGGTCCAGGCTTTGGAATTTCCCTTTACCTCTTACCTTTTTCATGGTAAGAGGTAAGCCTACTCTCTAACCCCTAATTCTCGATATGCTCTTAGAAATGTGACTAAGTGTTTTCTTTTTGTGTATCAGGGACCAGGCTTCCTGTTTATCCCTTTCCTCATTTCTTTCTTTCTTCACAATCATTAAACCATCCTCTCAACCCCTAATGACTTACTTTCAAGCATCGGTGTTCACTCATCCCCTTTACCATCTATTGCTTCATGGTAAATGGTAAGCTGTAAGGCATCCTCCTGATGCATGATTCCCAAAATCCTTTCTTATTCCCTTCTACTTTCTTCTTGAAACCATTTTCTTCTCCAAGGATCTAAGCCTTCTTTCTCAGGGTCTATTTCTACAAATCGACTAAGTGTTGGTTTGTTGGGGATCAGACATCTAGATTTCCCTTTACCTCTTATGTTTATGAAGGTAAGATTTATGACCTTCCTCTAACCCCCAACTCCCCAATGATTTCTTAGAAAAGTAACCGAGTGTTCTCATTTTGGACTTCGGGGATCAAGCATCTCCTTTACCCCTTTCCTCTTACATTCTAAAGTAAACTATGGTAAGCCCTAGCCTCGATCTCTGACCTTTGATGTTGTGCTTCCAATGGAGTATGAAGTATGGTTAAACTTTGAGGTCCGACAACCTGATAATACTCATGATTAGTGCTTTTTTTTACGATGACACCATTAATGTTGTATCTACTTCCTCATCTACTAGATATGATTTTTGGCAGGTGAAAGTGGTCTTAAATTATACTTGTACCTATTCCCATTAATGGGGATGTTTCTTATGCTTTCTTTTATGTCACCGACCTTCCTTCTATAAGAGCTTCATATTTTTCTATGATTTTCTATGGATCTCATGGAGGTTTTCTTCAACATTTTGTGCTCATTAATGTGGTGTCTCAACATGGATACCTTGAGCAGTTATTGTATGCCTTCTTAGATCTATACACAATGTTTCTACAAGGATTTAATTTTGGTATTTACTTGATTTATTTTCTAGATGTGCATTTTTGGTGACTTGTTGAAGGATGAAGGATGCTTTGTTCATGTGAATCAAGGAGCTTCCCATCCCTTCTAGTTGCAATGGAGTTATTGTTCCTACACAATGAATTTGGCTTAGGGTGTGCTTGGATTTTGTGGCCAAGGCCAAGATTTTTTTGTTATTTTGGAAAACCCTAGTGGGGTTAGGGTTTATTCTGGGTTAATTTTTTTGAGTTATGCCTAAACTATAAAGTAATTTTTTGTGGTCTTTCAAAGTGTTCTACTTCTCAGTTCTTGAAAGTCATTGTATATGTCTTAGGTTGAAAAGATAATACCTTTGAAATCTAGAGAAAAAATGTTGTAAGTATGGCTCTTTAATAACAATAGTTGGCCCAAATACTCATTGTATTACTTTATATTTTAATATCAATCTATCATTCTCTCCAATATTTTATGCACACTCTCTTGATTTAATATAATCAAGGGTTATATCTAGTTTTCCTATCATGTTTTGTGTTATGGATGTATGGTTTAATATCTCTTTTAAATTTGAAGTAGAGATTATTGCCTACAATACTCTTTTTGAATCATTGTTGGAATGAGTACTTGTCCAATCTTGCATACCAAACTCTAGGAGCCAATTTGAGTCCATACAATGCCTTTTTCAATCTGCGGACCATATCAGGATCTTCTGACATTTGAAAATCTTATGGTTTTTCAATGTATACCTATTCTTCTAACTCACCATTCAAGAATGCAATATTTACATCTATTTGATATACTTTGAAGTCTTTATGTTCTACAAAATCCAAAAATATCATAATAGCCTCCATTCTTTCTATAGGAGAAAATTTTTCTTCAAAATCTATTCTTTCCACTTGTGAGTAGCCTTTACACATGTAAGCCTAGCCTTATTTTTGATAGCTTCTCCATTCTCATTTATTTTATTCTTGAAAAACCATTTAGTTCCTATCACATTATTGTTTGTTGGTCTTGGGACCAGTTCCCATGTCTATTTCTTCTCAATTTTCCTCAATTCTTCTTCCATAGCTTTGATCCAATTTTCATACTTACATGCTTTAATGGCTATTTTGGGTTCTACTTTAGAAAGTAGACAAAATTTTACATATTCCTTTGCCATAACATCTTTTCTTCTTGTCAACACATGTTTTATTTTTTCTCAAATTATTTGATCCTTAGAATGATTCTTCTACACATAATTACGAGTCTTAGGATTCTTTTTTGGAGCTTCTTTCTCTTCCACTAACATCTTTTTTCTTTCTCTTCTTTTTCTTCTTCTCTAAAAGGGGGTTCATCAAATTCATATCCTTCTAGCATCACAAATATCTGATGTGATGTTTTGTCCACTTTAACAATAGCACTTTAAACTATCTTCTTTAGCCTTTTGTTGTAACACCTATATGTTAGGGTAGGTGACATTATAATTTCTATCCTAAGTTGATTTATGTGTCTCCACATTCTTTGGAAAGTGTTCTTGAGGACATGAGGGATACATATTTATTATGTGTTTTCCTATGAAAAATTGTGATTGAATTCAAAGAGGTGGACCCTTCACAATGGCTATTACAAGGCATCCTAGGAGAATATTCTTCCTCGGTGTCCAACTTTATAGGTTGGGACTACTTGAGTGTGCATATACTTGCATGCTATTTGTGTGTTTTGCATACTCTTACATGATATTGCATGTAACCTTCAAAGGCCTTGGAGACTTATGGAACACTCGGGTTTGACTCAATTTGACTGGATGCGGGTTAGGCACCCATGTGAAGGCCATGTGATTATTGAATATTTCATTCCATAATTATGGGTTGTCCACTAAATGGGGGGTGGGTTTTTCTAGGTGGTTTTACTTGTTATTATGGGATACCGTTTGTGGTATTCTCTCCCACAAACCTATATATATTAGAGACTAGGGATGGTGGTTTAGTATGAGTTCTTTACAGGTTGTCAAGATGATGAAGTGCTACAAAATTACAAAGAGGATTATTGTATTGATATACTTCCTTGAGGATTAATACAAAAATTGGATCTCTTTGGGTGTGGATTTTTTTCCCACAAGGATTTATCCACATATATCTTATGCCAAGCTTGTGTTGATGACTTGTGGTATTGCTTATTTTTATTTCATTTTTTCAATTTTCAATCACTTAATCATTTTATGGTAATCCTGTAAACACATTTTCAGATTTTTAACCACATATTTAAGTTCATATTGTTGCAAGTTATACCTTTATTTCCAAGATTTGGTATCAGAGTGAACGGTTCTATTGAGAGGGATGCCTTTCTTTCGAGTGTTGGTTTTTTGGTTGTAGTGGGAGCTTGCGCATTATGGGTTTTGCATATTTGTGAATAAGATTGAAAACCATGGACTCTACCTCTCATCTAGATATTGAGAAATTCAATGACACTAGCTATGAGATGTGGCAGCTAAAGATGGAGGATCTCCTTGAAGAGAGAGATCAATGGTTGGCAATTTTGAACCAAAAAAAACTAGAGAAAATGTCTAATGAAGATTGGAATAAAATGGATAAGAAGGCACATGGAACCATTTGATTGTGTCTTATGGATTTCATCCTCTTAAATGTTTAAGAAGAAGCCACTGCTTATATTTTTTGGAAGAGGATAGCTGATATCTATCAAACTAAAATTTTAACTAATAAGTTGTATCTCAAAAGACATTTGTATTCTCTAAAAATGAAGGATGGTGATTCTATTTCAAAATATTTAAATGATTTTAATATGATTTTATGTTAGTTTGCATCAATAGATGTTAAGTTAGAAGAAGAAGATAAATGCATTTTTTTACTTTTCTCTTTACCTAAATCTTGGGAAAATCTAATTGTTGCCATAAGTGGTGGTGCTATAGAACCGAAGATGGATAGTCTCATTGCAATACTTCTTTTAGAAGAGATGAGGAGAAATTCCATGAATACAAGCCCCCAAGATGACTTGCATGTGCGAGGAAGGTCCAAAGGAAATGGAGGGCCTAAAGGGGACAAGAAGAGAGAAAAGTCTAAAGGATGTTTTGAAACCCCCAAGAAGAGTAAAGTGTTGGAATTGTGGTAAAAGAGGGCATGTGAAAAATGAATGTAGGAACAAGAAAAATGGTTCAGATGCTTCCATAGAAAATTCTTTTGAAGATGGTGATTTTGATGCTTTGTTTATTTCTACTAACATTATTAGTAATGATGGTTGGCTTATTGATTTAGGTGCCTCCTACCATATGACTCCTCACAAGAGGTGGCTTACTTCATATTCATCTTAGTGATGGAAAGGTTAAAAGCCTTGATCATGTTTTACATATTCCAAGACTTGCGAGAAATTTAATTTCAGTATCCATGTTGAATGATTATGGAATGCATGTTACATTTGACAAGTCTGGTTGCAAGTTGGTAAGAGGGAGTTTGGTGATTGCTAAAGGTTCTTTGACAGGGACTTTAGTACTTTACTTAGGATTAATACCTCCACTTTTTTTTAATTTGACCAATGTAACTGGCATTGAAAATGTATGTATGTTGTGGCACCATAGATTGGGTCACATAACTAAAAAATGTCTTAAGACTATTTTGAATAAAAAGTTGGTTGACATTCTTTCTAATTATTTGTTGATAAAATGATTTTTGTGAGCATTAAGTGTTTGGTAAATATAATAGATCATCATTTCCTAATGGGACTAATAAAGCAAAGATATTATTAGAGATCATTCATTAAGATGTGTTTAGACCAATGGATGTTGACTCTTTTGGAAAATATCACTATTATGTTACTTTCATTGATGATGTGCCAAGATACACCTGGATTTATTTTATGCATGCAAAATCTAAAGTTTTTACAAAGTTTAAGGAATCTAAATCCTTAGTTCAGAAGAAAATGGATTATAAGATAAGGGTTTTGAGATCTAACAATGGGGGTGAATATTGTTCTAGGGAATTTGGTGAGTTTTGTAAGCATGTACGTATTGTTCAACAAAATACTACACCTTATATACCTTAACAAAATGGGTAGCAAAAAGAATGAACTAAACCTTAATTGAAAGAGCTAGGAGCATGTTGAGTGGTGCTAAGCTTGATAGATACTTTTGGGTAGGAGTTATAAGTACTACATGTTATTTGGTTAATAGATCTCCTTGTACAACTCTTGTTGATAAAAATCATTATGAAGTATGGATATGTAGAAATCCTTCTATTTCACATTTAAGGGTCTTTGGTTGTGAGGCTTTTTCTCATGTGCATTAAGAGAAGCATTCTAAGTTGGATCCAAAATAACATAAATGCATATTTTTTGGTTATAGTGAGAATGTGAAAGGTTATAAGTTTTGGAATCCATTAACCCATAAAATGGTTTTCTCTAGAGATGTGATTTTTAGGGTATTTAGAGCTTACTCAGGTGGAGAAAACCCAAAGGAGAAATATAAGACAAATAAAGTGCACTTTCAGAAAAAGATTGAGAAGCAGGAAGATGCACATGTGGAAGAATAACCAGATGGATTTTAGGATGGAGAAGAAGAATAGGGCTCAAAGAGTTCAGAAAAGTTCAAATGGTGTGTAGGATGAGAATGAAGAAGAAGAAGAGCAACAAGAGCCCATTAATCTTACCTTGAGAAGATCCACAAGGAAACTTAATCTAGTTGATAGGTATATCCCACCTAATTTCTATTGTGTATTTTCTTTGCTGAGTACTGACAATGAACATATATTCTACAGGGAGGCTCTTTCTTCAAAAGAAAGTGAGTCTTGGATGCAGGCCATATAGGAGGAGATGATGGCTTTGGATAGTTGTGATACCTAGGATCTTGTGAGTTTTCCCAAAGGAAGGAAGCCCATTAGTTGCAAGTGGGTTTTTAAAAAGAAATTTGGAGCAAATGGTTGGTTAGAGTGGTACAATGCTAGATTAGTGGCCAAGGGCTACTCCTAAAGAGACAGTTGATTTCAATGAAATTTTATCTCTTGTTTCAAAGTTAATTTCCATTAAATTTATATTATCTATTGCTACTGCTTATGATTTTGAAATAGAGCAAATGAATTTTAAAACATCTTGTTTGCATGGGTATCTTGAGGAAGAAATTTATATGCGACAACTTGATGGTTTTATTGTGAAAGGAAAATAAAACTTTGTTTACAAGTTAAAGAGATCTCTATATGGTTTGAAATAGTCACCCATGATGTGGTACCAAAATTTTGATGCATTTGCATTGAAGTTGGGTTTTGCTAAAAGTGAGGAGGGTCATTATGTTTACATTAAGGTTATTGGTGATCAGATTCTAATCATTGTTTTGTATGTTGATGACATGTTGTTTATCAATAAAAACAAGGTGATGATTAAGGAGCAAAAGACTTAGATTTTTGGCACATTTGATATGAAGGATTTAGTGGCTACAAAATATATTCTTGGATGGGGGTTAGTAGGGGCCAGTTTCACAGAAAGCTTTGGTTTTAAGTCAAAGTAAGTATGTTGATGCTATTTTGTAGAGGTTTAATATTCATGATTGTAAACCAATAAATATTCCATTTCTAGTTGGTACTAAGTTGAGTTTATACATGTGTCCTAATTTTGATGATGATGTTGAAGAGATGCCTAATGTTCCTTATCCTAGTATCATCGGTAGTTTAATGTATGCAATGGTTTTCACTAGACCAAATATAGCCCAAGGAGTGGGAGTTTTGAGTAGGCTTATGCCTAACCCTGGTAGAGAGAATTAGACTATTGTTAAGAGGGTGTTTAGATATTTGCATTGTACTTCTAATTATTGTTTATTTTATCATGGTACCGATGATGTGGATAAGTCATTGGACATATAGGGTTTTTTGATGTGGATTGAGCAGATGAATTGGATAGTTGAAGGTCCACTAGTGGCTATGGTTTTACTTTGTTTGGAGGTGCAATGAGTTGGATGAGTAAGAGCTAGCCTACAGTTGCATTATCCACCACATAAGAAAAGTATATGGCAGCTACACATGCTTCTAAGGAGGCAGTTTGGTTATAAAATTGGTAATTTGGCATTGGTTTTGATTGTAAGACAATAAGGAGTGGATGTGATAGTCAGAGTACCATATGTTTAGCTAAAATTCCTATGTATCATGCTCATACTAAACATGTTGATGTTTAGTATCACTTTGTGCAAGAAATGGTAGAGAATTGTAAGGTTTTGATCAAGAAGGTTGAAACCTTGGATAATGTTGTAGATTCTCCAATGAAGCCAATGACCACAGATAAGTTCTCTTGGTGCAGAAAGGCCATGGGTCCTGATCATTGTACTTGATTACATATTTTATTTGTATCTCATGGATGTAATTGCAATGTATAATGTCAAGTGGGAGAATGTTAGGATAGATGAAATTATAATTGCTATCCTAAGTTGATTTATGTGTCTCCATGTTCTTTGGAAAGTAATTTTGAGGACATGAGGGATAAAATATTTATTATTTATTTTCTTATGATAAATTGTAATTGCATTCAAAGAGGTGGACCCTTCATGGTGGCGGTTACAAGGCATCTTGTGAGAATATTCTTCCTAGGCATCCAACTTTCTAGATTGGGACCACTTGAGTGTGTATGTGCTTGCATGCTATTTGCATGTTTTGCATGCAAAGAGCATGGTTGGACACCCAAGTTTACATGGTGGTGCATGAGCTTGCATGTAGCCATCAAAGCCATTGGAGACTTAGAGCACTCAGATTTGACTCAATTTGATTGGCTATGGGTTAGGTTCCCATGTGAAGGGCATCTAATTATTGAATATTCTATTCCATGTTTATGGGATGTCCACTAAGTGGGGTGTGGGTTCTTCTAGGTGGTTTTTCTTGTTGTTTTGGGATACCATTTGTAGTATTCTCTCCCACAAACTTCTATACATTGGAGCCTTGGGATGGTGCTTTAGTATGAGTTATTTTTAGGTTGTTATGATAATGAAGTCCTACTAGATTACAGAGAGGATTATTGTATTGATGTACTTCCTTGGAGATTAATACAAAAATTGGATCTATTTGAGTGTGGATTTTTTTCCCATAATGGTTTCTCCATGTATAACTTGTGTCAAATATGTTGATGATGTGGTATTACTAATTTTTATTTCATTTTTATAATTTCCAAACACTTAATCATTTTATGATAGTCTTGTAAACATTTTTTAGATTTGCAACCACATATTTAAGTTCATATTGTTGCAAGTTATACCTTGATTTCCAACACTATATGCCTTGATTTTTGTAAAATATCCAAGGAAGATTCCTTCATCTAATCTTGCATAAAACTTTCCTATGTTTTCTTCATCTCTCTTGATATAACATTTTCTTCCAAACAATCTAAAATGTTTCACAATAGGAGCTTTTCCATACCATAGCTCATAGGGATTCTTTGAATTGTTCAATCTTGCTTGACCTCTATTAAGAATATAGGCTACAGTATGAATTAATTCTCTAGATAGTAGACATCTGATAGATTTTATTCCTTCAACATGGTTCTTGTTTCTTCCTAAACTATCTTATTCTTCCTATCCACAACTCCATTCTATTGAGGAGTTCTAGGAGATGATAAATGCATTTTTATCTTAGGATCTTCACAAAAACTATTAAACTCCTTAGAGGTGAACTCACCATCTCTATCAAACCTCAAACACTTGATTTTGAGATCCATTTCATTCTCAACCATAGATTTAAATTCTTTAAACTTATCTAGAGATTTTGATTTTTTCTTTGAGAAAGGTCACCCAAGTCATTCTAGAGTAATAATCTATTAACAACATAAAATATTGTTAGGATTCAAGTAGATCAGAGCAATAAACATTAATAATTATATGCAGATTAAATAACCCATAAATAATAATGAAGAATAACACAAAAGATATCAACATAGAATTTTAACATGGTTCACCCAATATGGGCTACATCCATAGAAACTCAACCATCCAATGATTTTATTATCCAATGAAAAAGCGATTACAAACTCGTGAATACCATACCACAACATACATCCCATCCACTTAAGATTCTAAAACTAGGGTTTTACAAAGTCATTTTTCATTTTTTTCGGTTAACAAAAATTTAACTACCGACACATTGACATGCAAAAAGGGAAAAAAAATTGGGGGTTGCACCCCTGAACCCCCGCTCAAGGCCCAACCCATCCTTGAACCCCAATAAGGATACATTAAGAGTGTACAATATTTTCATGATTAGTCATCACATACCAACAATATCCCACTTGGAGACTGACAAGCTTGACACCAAACAATATCCCACTTAGAGATTGATCCTGGACGACACTATTGCACTTGTAGCTCTGACTAAATTATAGGTCTGGCTAGTTTCTTATGTCCACTATTATGAAGCTTGAAGACCAACATAAAATGATGAGAAAATAAGTTTCTCCCATGTAACTACCTTTGTGAACATATCTATAGGATCCTCACTTGTGTGAACTTTCTCCAGCTTCAACTTTCCATCCTCAAAAACTGATAGGATCAAGTCGTATCTAAGTTGTATGTGCTTATTTTTTGAATACAAAGATGAATTCTTAGCATGATGAATGGAACTCTAGCTATCAGTGTACAAAGGGCTATCTTCTTGTCATTGTCTCAATTCTTCCACAGAACATTGTAACCAAATCATCTCCTTGCTATCTTTTATAGTAGCAACATACTTAGCTTTAGTGGTTGAAAGCACAACCTTTTGTAGAAATGAAATCTAATTGAGTGTAGTACCTCCTATAGTAAAAAATACCCTGTAGTATTCCTCTTGCTATCAATATCACTCGCCAGATCAGAGTCAACATATCCTTTAAGAGAAGAATTTTTTCCTCCAACACATAGTTTCTTTGAAGTAGTACCTCTCAAATATCGGAGAATCCATTTTACTGCATTCCAATGTTCCATTCCTATATTTCTCATCTACCTACTCACAAATCCAACTACATATGTAATATCTAGCCTTGTGCATACCATTGCATACATCAAGCTACCAACTACTAATGTATATGGTATCTTAGACATTTTGTCTTCCTCCTCTTGTGTGTTTGGACACATCTCCTTAGTCAACTTAAAATGACTAGGAAAAGGTGTACTAAATAATTTTGCATTCTACATATTAAACCTTTTCAACACCTTTTCTACATACTCACTTTGAGACAAAAATAATTTTCTATTTGTCATGTCCCTTGTGATCATCATACCAAGGATTTGTTTTCCTACACCCAAATCCTTCATAGCAAATGAATTTTCTAATTTCTATTTAAGTTCATTAATATGCGGCATGTTAGACCCTGTAACAAGCATGTCATCAACATAAAGCAAGTTCTAAATAATATAGCTGCCATTATCCAATTTCTTAAAATAAACACAATAATTAGAATGACATGTTTTGTAACCTTGCTCAACCATAAAACTATCAAATTTCAAATACCATTGCCAAGGTGCTTGCTTTAGGCCATACAAACTCTTCTTTAACCTGTACACAAATTCCTCCTTACCCTTGACCTCATATCCCTATGGTTAATGCATGTATATTTCCTCTTCCAAAACCCCATGGAGAAATGTTGCTTTCACATCTAGTTGTTCAAGATTCAAGTCTTCTACAGAAGTCATCTTTACAACTGGAGAAAATATTTCATCAAAATCTATACCTTTTACCACGAGTCTAGCCTTATATCTTTTCTTGCCTCCATATTCTTTCTTAAACTTGTAAACCCATTTATTTGGCAATTCTCTTTTACTTGTAGGAAATTGGACTAAGTCCCAAGTTTGATTCTACAACAAGGAATCAATTTTCTCTTTCATGCCTAGCTCCCACTGCTTTTTTGTATCTACCTGCATTGCTTCTTCATAAACTTCAGGTTCACCAAATTCAATTAATAATATAGAACATAATGATGGAGAAAATATTTCCATAGGTCTTGTTATCCTTGTAAAATTTCTAACACTTGTAGGAGTCTATGGGATAACTTGTTGTTATTGAGCATCAGGTACCACTGGCATTTTATTTTTTGGAATCTCACCCAACACCACATATTCCTTTTTGCCCTGTTCATGCTTCTTTTCCTATAGCTAATCCTTATACATGAACTCATTGAATATAACATCTCTTATCCTAATGATTTTATAATTTTCATAATCCCATAATCGATAACCAAATTCATCTACTCCACATCCAATGAAGGTACATTTTCTAGACTTAGCCTCAAGCTTGATTCTATTTTCAATCTCATGGACAAAAGCTTCACAACTAAAGCTTTTAAAAAATGAATAGTTTACCTTTGTATATGTCCATGCCTCCTCTAGAATGCCACCATCCAAAGGATTTGAAGGTCCCCTATTTATTAAATAAACAACGGTATGTACAACATCTACCCAAAAGTGTAAGGGTAGTCTAGCATGCAATATCATGCTCTAATGGTCCTATTCATTGTCTCAGACACACCATTTTATTGTGGAGTTCTAGGAACCATTTTTTGCCTACGGATTCTATTGTATGAATAATAATTTTCAAATTCTTTGTTGCAATACTCACCTCCATTATCAAATCAGAGACACTTCAACTTTTTTCTTGTCTCATTCTCAACTAATGCTTTCCACTTTTTAAAAGTTTCAAATTTTTTTTTATTTTTTTTTAGGAAATACGCCAATTTTTTCCTACTTACATCATCAATAAAATTAACATAATAGAAAGATCCACCAAGAGAAGATACCTGAGATGGTACCCATCCATTTGAATGCACAAGCTCTAATTTATCACTCTTCTCTTTCCCAACTTTGAGAAACCAAACTCTTTTTTATTTTTCATAAACATAATTTTCACAGAACTCCAAGTCAATCTGCTTCAGACCTGGTAGAAAATTTCTAGAGTGAAGGATCTTCTTCCCTTTATCACTCATGTTCCCAAGTCTATGGTGCCACAATTCTATTTTTGTCCTTGTAGAAAGTGCTATAACTATCTCAATAGCAACTATTTCTGTAGCAGCTAAGGTAGAATAAGTATTACCAGTACACAAATAGAATGTTCCTATCTTTTCACCTTTAACTACTAATAATGCACCTTTAGTGACCTTCTAGAATTTGTATGAAAAGGCAACTATGTAGCCTTCACTACCCAGTTGTCTTGTAGAAAGTAAGTTCCTTCTCAAATTTGGAACATTCCTTACCTCCTATAGTTCAGCCATTCATTTCCATTCTGCAAATTAATTTTTTATCTTTCTTTTTCTTGCAACAATATGACATGGTTCATCATCACCCAAATATACTTTTCCAAAATCATCTTGAACATAATCTACAAAATATTTTCTATAGGGTGTGGCATGAAATGAGGCCCCTGAATCTATTACCTAGGAATCATTAGCATTATCCAAACATAGAATTAATGCATCCTATAATTTATTACTTGCAACATTAGCTTCCTTACTATCATCATGTTGTCCATCTCCTTGTTTTCCCTTTTGAGACCAAACAATCCTTCTTCAAGTGTCTCAGCTTCCACAATGCCATCAATCAATTCTTCCTCTAGATTGAGATTTTCCTTTCTTTGACTTCCCTTGTGACTTCCCATGATGTGTTGATATTTTTCCTCTCTCCTTTTTTCTTCCCTTGTTCTCTACAATCAAAGCATTACCCGATGTTGAACTCTCATTTGTGCTTTCTGTTGCATTTCCTCACTAAGGATAACACCAACAATGTATCATCAAATTTCAATATATTTGAACTAGAGACAAAGTTACTTACAACCATTACCAAGCTATTTCAGCTTTTTGAAAAGAACATAAAACCAAGAGAGCCTGCACCTCTTCATCAAAATTCACTTAAATTACAAAAGTTAACTAACTGGTAATCATATTAAACTCATTTAAATGATCTATCATAGATCCACCTTCAATCATTTTCAGATTAAACAAATGCTTCATGAGAAATACCTTATTTGAGGTTGATGGTTTTTCATACAATTTAGCCAAATCTTTCATAAAATCCTCTATTGTTTTTTCTTCTGTTATATTGAATGCCATAGATGGTGCTAGGAAAAAATGAATGGTTCCTAGTGCCTTTCTATCTAGAATCTTCCATTCTTCATTAGACATCACAACATTTTTCTTTGCTTTTCCTTGCAACGACCACCATAGATCCTTTTGATACAAATAATCTTCCATCTACATCTTCCATAATTCATATTTTGGTCATTGAACTTCTCAACCTTGAATTTTCCTTCTTCCATTACTCCCACTCAAATCTAGAGGTTTCATGCCAATCAATAAAAATACACACATCTTTGATACTATTTGTTAGGATTCAAGTAGATTAGAGCAATAAACATTAAAAATTATATGTAGATTAAATAACCCCAAAATAATAATGATGAATTTAACACAAAAGAGATCAACACAGAATATTAACATGGTTCACCTAACATGGGCTACATCCACAAAAACTCAACCATCCAATGATTTTATTATCTAGTGCAAAGAAAATTACAATCTTGAGAATACCATGCCACAACATGCATCCCAACCGCTTATAACAAGCTTTTTCGAAGCTTCTAGAATTAGGGTTTTACAAAGTCATTTTTTATTTGTTGGTTAACAAAAAATTAATTACCAACCCCTTGATGTGCAAAAAGGGAAAAAAATTAGGGGTTGCACCCACAAACCCCTGCTCTTAGGGTTGTTTCCCTCAAACCCCCATTATCTAGGGCTGCCATCCTCAAACCCTTACTTAGGGCCCAACTTGGCCCTAAACCTCAATAAGGATATGTTAAGAGTGTGCAGTATTTGCATGATCAGTTGCCACATACCAACTAATACTTTTCACCTTGAGAACTTCTTGTTCTGGTAGGTTCACATAGGTTTGTATATACCAACTCCAAAGGTCCTACGGTATAATATTCCTTAGTCTTGAAACCTCTTCTTTGTCTGCTTTCCAACCTGACTCTCTTTGGAAATTACATTGATAGGCTATGTAATTCTTGGCATGTCTATCACAAAATGAGTAGAGCTAATCTTCACTAGGATATCAAAATTGATATGATGCATTCTTCTATGCCATAGCCAACTTTCATTGATTTGTGAAATAAAGCACTTACCACTAGCACCTTTAAGTTGATAAACATTCCATTCTATCCTTATTCCCACATCAACCGAAGTTTCAAAGCTTCCTTTTCTGATTTCAAAACCATCATCCTAAAACACTAGATTGTATCCTCTATCTTATGCTTGCCATAAAAAAATAATTGAACCCTTTCCATAAATCTTAGAAAATGTGTAATCACCAAACTTAGCAAGATCACCATCATATTTCTCAGCTTAACAAACTTAATCTTATCACATTTCATATGATCTGATCATCTAATTTCAATTATCTAGTAGTTTCTCTCCTCTCTTGCATGAAAGGTAGTCAACATAGTTCCTTCAATACTATGACCTGTTTCTAGAGAATTTTCCTTCACACATCTTTCAAGGTCAGTAGAATTAGTTCCACCATTCAAAACCATAAACAAGAATTCATCACTTCCATCATTTGGATAGTCTGATACCTCATCATTAGATATACCTTTGTCTTCTTTAACATAATAACTCTTCTTGAAAGATTAAACTTTATGATCTTTATATTTTTCATTTGAAACTTTTCCTAGACATTTTGAAGCATAATGACCTATCTTTCCACAATTGAAACACTTTAAGGGTAACTTAACTTTGTATATGCCAATGCCCTTTTTCAGTCTTCTCACAAATTTTTTTCCACCTCATCAAGATCATCTGGATCAAATTCATCATCTTTTTTGCTTACTTTAAAAGAAGTTTCTTTCTTTGGATCATCTTTGTCAATCTCTCTTAATTCAAAAGTGGTTAAAGAACCAAAAAATTTATCTCTAGAATATTGATCCAAATTCAATGCTTCCTCAATAGTAGAAATTTTTAGCACTATAATATTTAGGAAGAGTTCTCAATACCTTTTTCACAACTTCACTTTCCTCCAGCTTTCCACCAAGGCCATTGATTGCATTGATAATTTCATCTACCCTTAGCATGTAGATTGCAAATTATTTATCTTCTGGCATCCTTAGGGTTATAAATTTTGCTCTGAAATTTTGCATCTTTGTTTTCTTGACCTTAGCATCTCCTTCATAGATGCTCTTCAACTATTCCCAAAACTCTTTAGTATTTTTGTATCTTATCACCTTCACAAGTTCTAAATATGAAATCCCACTCAAGATAGCATTCCATGCTTTTCCATTATTTTCATAGTCCTTGATATCATCTTCACTTTTTGAAGTAGTAGTAGGTATAGTATATCCATCTTCAACTGACTTTCATACACCAAACCCTAATGAGATAAGAAAGGCTTCCATACTTGCTGTCCAAAAATAATAATTTGTCCCATCAAACATAGGAGCTTTGACACCTTTCATGTACACCATCTGGATCTACCTCAAGCAGTTAAGATTCTTCTAAGGAACCTTAGCTCTGGTATAAATTGTTAGACACATAGGACAATTGAGAGGAGGATTGAATCAGTTGTACATTAAAACCTTCAACCCTCATTAATATTCAAACCCTTATTAAGAATTAATCATACATGTAAATAAATGAAACATCAACACATAAAAAACCATACATAATATAGCACTAGATTTACATAGAAAACCCTAATTAGGGGAAAACCATGGTGAGGATTAACTCACATATATATGAATAACAACACTGGTTACAAAAGGCTCACTATCAAAAGGGATCACTACCCAAAGGACTCACTATCCAAATGAAATAAATGCTCACTTCTTGGATAGAAAAATAGAAAGAGACTGATAAAAGGAGTTTCACTACCTCAGAGCAATACGAGAATCCACCACAACAACTCTACACCATCTACAAGGGTATGTGCAGGACCATGATGGGCCAAAAAGTGGCGATATGATGGGTATGTGTAGGGTATGTGGCTGACGACTTTTTTATATCCAAAATTGATGAAACGAAAGGGGTTTTTAAAGGAGATCCTTAGCTTTCCACCAATATAAATTATACTTTACTTTGAATTTAATAAATAATTATTATCCATTTTCTATTTGAATTACAATTAAAGTCCTGATTGATAGGTTGATTGAAAAACATCTATAGCTTTCAAACGATATCACATTTTTTGAATCTGAAACATGTGTCACATTCTATACTCCGCATACTATATGATTAAAATAAAATAAAATGAATTTCATGAAGTTTTGACCAAGTTAAGGTGGTCAAACATACGATTTTTTATATTTTTTAAAAGTTGTAATAAAAAATTCATAATTAATTATTTACTTAAAAAAATTACAAAAATATATGCATCACATTCAGACATCAATCATCTACTTATATCTAAAATCTTATAAAAAAAAATATCATTTTATTGTGGTTAGGGTGGTCAGACAAACACCTACTTCTTATTTTTTCCCTGAAATTTAAGTACTACTACATTGAAATTTCAAATTTTCACCAAATAGATTTATTTATTTTTTAAATAAACCTAGTAGTTTAGAAACTACATTCAATTTTCTACAAATTCTATTCTTACATATTTTTGAAATAATATAAATAACTTATTCAAATTTTTACATCAAGTTGCCTAACTCTGATTTTTCTAAAATTTTTGCCACTTAAGGGCTTGTTTTGTCCATGATGATCTTGCACATAGCCACAACCTTTGGCTCAATTCCTCCAAAAACTTTAGGCACTTTGAAATGTGGACACCTATTGCTCAGTACTTTTGGTAGTGATAGGTGTTAAAGCTCACACTCAAATCTGAATGTTTGATCACACTTCACATCACTACCTTATCCTACAATTGACCTTGCATATATCATTTACAACCTCAAAAATCCTTCTCCAATTTGGCTTCAATGAAACATATGTACCTCAATCATACAACCACCAAATAGGTTGGCACCAAACACTTTTTTGGTGGGAAGAAGTGATGGTGGACACTACCAAGGGTTAACTAGGACCAAAATTTATACAAACATCCTACACCAAGCTTCCACAAACAACGAAGCACATTTGCAAGTAATATTGACATGCTAGGTTAGCCAAACTAGTACTAAATCTACCAAGCAACAACATACACACTTCACCAGGTCTGAAAACATCTTGTACACTACATGGCAACACTCACAAAAACTTGGAGTATTTCAACACCAACATAATATTCAAACATACTAGTGTAAGCACGTGCAATTGAGAATACTATCATCCTGTGCAACTAGTTAAACTGCCACTAAGACACAACACATGAATAAAGCTTGTAGAATAGTTGAACACCAAACCATCTAAGGGAAGATAGATACAAGGAATAATAACATATTCACAAATCTACAAGGAAAGAAACTTCAATGCGAAGAAATGCCACTAACTCATTTGACTGCAAAATCTGACGAAACTATCCAACGAAATATGTATAATTTGATGTATCGTCGGGTGATTGTAAAATTTGATGTGTAATTTTCAATTTCCTGAAATTTTATCCCCGATGTCGTCGAAATGTTAGCTATCATTTTCGTCAAATTTTTGACAAACATGAAAAATAGAAAAAAATCAAATTGTGGCCGACATAAAGAAAAGTGATTTTGCGCCTAATTTATTGCGACAATTTTTTTCTCTACTTGAGATAGTTTGTGGAGAACTAAGGACGATTTTCTTGGGAAAAATAAGAAAAAATTCAAGAAGATATCGCCAGGTTGAGGGTAGTCATTGTCTTTTTGCATAATTCAGTTGTGAAGTCAGATTTGTAGTTCCAGGTTTGAAAATCATATTTTAAAGCAACATCTCATCAGATTTCATTTTTAGAGGTTAAGGGTTTTGAGAATTTCATGTCCAGATTTTGTTGTGTGGAATCACCATAAGATCACAACCAAAAAGGAACAAATTCTTGTGACTGTAATTGTATGATCCATAACTCACAGTAGTCATGTAGCGTTGTGCTATAACAAATACAAGATGCATTCATGTGTGACCCAAGTTTAATGTGGCTATGTTGTGATAGAAATGGAGGCACTCATATAATGTAGTTAATTAAGGTTGTATAATGTAGGTGTTAATCATCATTGGGTGCATTCAGGTTGTCTCAAGTTTAACAGGATAGGATGTAATTATAGCATGATCGAAGAGTGATTACCTCTTGCTGCAATAAAGAGCCTATAACTCTGGTTGATATGCAGAGTGGTTGTGTTATATCAATTATGTAGTGCATTCAAGCACAAACCATGTTTAATGGGCTATTCTAGACAGTGATCAAGATTTTATAAACCTTATGAATGTTACTTAACATATATTTGCATAATCTCAAATTCCTT
>VDFB02281492.1:290508560-290584253 GCA_007258455.2 Sequoia sempervirens
ATGCTAGGATTAGATCCTACCTTGGTCATGCACCATTTGGATGTTCATCCAGATGCCAAACCTATTAAACATAAGCTAAGAAAAATGCATCCCCAAGTGGCCTTGCTCATCAAGAAAGAACTGGAGAAACTGTTAGTAGCTGGGTTCATAAGACCTATTGATTATTCTGACTAGATATCCAATATAGTGCCTATCGCCAAACCAAATGGGAATATCAGAATTTGCACAATTTTTTGGGATCTTAATAAAGCTTTCCCTAAGGATGATTTCCCGCTTCCAAACATTGGCATGTTGGTCAACCTAGCTAGACATGCCATGCTATCTTTTATGGATGGTTTTTTGGGCTACAATCAAATCAAAATTGCACTAGAAGATCAGTATGAAACTACCTTCACCACTCCTTCGAGAACCTTCTACTATAATGTCATGCCCTTTGGTCTTAAAAATGAAGGGGAAACCTATCAACATGTCGTGAGTGTTATCTTCCATGACCTCATTCATATCACAATGGAGGATTACAATGATGAATTATTTGGGAAGTCCAAGACCAAAGAAGAACACCCCATGATCCTAAAGAAAATATTTGAATGGCTAGAGCAATACAAGTTGCGTCTAAACCCAAAAAAGTGTGTGTTCGGTGTCACATCTAGAAAGCTATTGGGTTTCATAGTCTCTAGAAGGGGTATTGAATTAGATCCATCCAAGGTCAAATCCATAAAGGAAATGCCCCCACCATGTAATCTCAAGCAATTAAGGAGCCTTCAAGGGAAGCTATAGTCCATCAGACGCTTCATAGCCCAGCTTGTTGACAAGTGCCAATCATTCACACATCTTCTACGTAAAGACACCTCCTTCAAGTGGGATCTAGAATGTCAGCAATGCTTCAACAAGATTAAGGAGTACTTGGCTCATCCACCCATCTTAATGCCTCCAATTCCTAGAAAACCACTCCTATTGTATATCTCAGCTACATCAGTTGCACTAGGGGCATTATTAGCACAACTAGATGAGTCCTCTAAAGAGCATGCAATCTATTACATTAGCTAAACATTGGTGGGTTATGAACTCAATTACTCCCTAATGGAAAAATATTTTCTAGTAGTGGTCTTCAATTCATAAAAGCTTCGTCATTACATGCTTAGTCACCCCATCAAGCTAATATCAAAAGTTGATCCACTTAAGTATCTATTGTCTAGGACTTCTTTGACTAACCACATGGCCAAGTGGGTCATGTTACTGAGAAAATTTGACATAGGGTACATGGATCATAAGGTGACCAAGAGAAGTCATAGCAGATCAGTTGGTTGATGCTCCTTTGGTGGATGCATATTCGTTAGTAGTCAATTTTCTTGATGAATAGGTCTTTATAGTTATAGAAATAGATACATGGACGCTTTACTTTGATGAGTCATATACGGATAATGGAGTTGGTGTAGGTGTCTTATTCGTCACCCCTCAAGATGATTGTATCCCAAAGTCATTCAGATTAGCGTTTCCATACATTGACAATATCAAAGAGTATGAAGCTCTTATCATTGGTGTTAGAATCGCCATCCAATGGAATATCACCCATCTACGTGTCTTCGATGATTCTCAGTTGATTATCAAGCAATTCAATGATGAGTTTCAAACAAAGGATGGCAAGCTGTTATCCTATAAATGCATGGTGGACGACTTCAAGAAGTACTTCACCTCCATCCAATTTGAAAAAATCCCTATAGTTAAGATCAATGCAGCAGATGCAATGGCTACAATTGGTTCCCTCATCGACATGCCCAAAGATCGAACAGTCTGTGAGTTCCTCATTGAACAACTTCTAATCCTAGTGTATGATGTCCCTAATAGTGAGATGGGTTGCGATATCGTAGATGCTAAATCACCTTGGTACCATGAATTTTACACCTACCTCCATGATAATATCCTACCACCTGACCTTACTCAAAATCAATGCAAACCATTTATCCAATGTACTTCCCGCTATACCATTGTAGAAGATACACTTTATCATTGAGGGTATGATGGCACACTCCTTCGATGTCTCAATGAATCAAAATCCCACGTTGCAATAAATGGTGCATAGTGGTGTATGTGGGTCTCATTCTAATGGAACGGCCTTAGCCAAGAAGATTCTAATAGTATGATATTATTAGCCCACCATGGAACATGATGCCTATGAGTTCATAAAGAAATGGCTACCCTACCAACAACATGTAGATTTGATCCATGCTCCTGCACAAGACTTACAACCTATCATAGCTCCATGACCTTTTTCACAATGGGGTTTCAACCTAACCAATAAGATTTACCCTCCATCCTCTAACAACCATACTTTCATCATCAATGCTATTGAATACTTTACCAAGTGGGTGGAAAAAATTCCCTCTCCCAAATCTTAGGTATTCAAATATCCAAGTTCATCCTTTTCCATATTTTCTATAGATATGGAATCCCCTCCACCATCATCACTGACAATGGTAAGCCATTTAAAAACCAATACATGAAAGACCTTTATGAGATGTATCATATCTAGCATTGTTTGTCCACCCCCTATTACCCTCAAGGTAATGGTCAAGCTAAAGAGACCAACAAAAAACTTATCAAAATCCTTAAAAAGGTGGTTAACAATACTGGTCAGGATTGGCACCTCCATCTTCATCTCGCCCTTTGGGCATACCACACATCCATCCATACACCCACTGGCACTACTCCATACTCCCTCATTTATGGTACCAATGCTATCTTGTCAATTAAGGTCAAGATCTCATCACTTCAAATCTCTCTAAAGAATCTTATCAGTGATGAAGATGCTCAAGTTGCACAGTTAAGTCAACTGGAACTCTTGGATGAAAAGTGCATCAGGGCCTACAATCATCTACAAGCATATCAGAATAATCTTAGGAGAAGCTACAACAAGAAGGTCTATCCACGTCAATTCAATGTTGGTGATCTAGTCCTTAAGGAGAATTAGTGCACCTAGCAAGATCGGGACAAGAAAGGAAAGTTTGAGGCAAATTGACTGGGTCCTTTTGTTGTCACAACTAAATATGGTTTTGGGGCATATAGAATAGCTACACCTGAGGGGGAACCCTTAGAGGAGCCTATTAGCATCATGCACCTGAAGAGGTTTTACACCTAAATCAATTGGGTTATCGTATCCTAAAAAATACCCAAAAAATGTAAAAAATCATCAAAAATACAAAAAAATCAAAAAATTAAAAAAATCCAAAAAAATAGTAAAGAAAAATAATCCATCCTTTGGTGAAAACCACCCTTGGTGGCACCTTGGATAAGTATGTTTGGTGAAAACCTATCAATAGGAACCATTCGTAGAGGGCTTAATCATTATCTACCTTGCGTCCTAGTTACTGTATACTTCCATCCATCCTATCCTCACATCCTATCCTCATATCCTATAAATCCAATCCTTTCATCTACATCTGCTTATCCATCACTTGGTATATTTTGGTTATCATCTAGATGATTCAAATCATCTATCCACAATCTTGAGATTTTGTCCCAAATATGAGCTTCTTGTCACTTGTCAGTCTGTGTCATTTTTCGGTCCTGTGTCCTCATCTAGGATCCTGCATCGTGTCGGTCATCATTAGGTCTCATCTCATATTTTGTCCTTTTGTCGAACTACGTTGCCCCTGTGCTTTCATGTAGGCAAGGCTAATCATTTGATCAGGCCTTGGGGCATTTGTCTATCCTATCTTTGTCATTCATTGAGGTCTCCATTTTCCCCTTTTTGCTTTTATCCATGGTCGGTCGTTGGTCTTTTATTAAACTATGAGGGCTCTGCACTTTCACATAGGCAAGGTTAATCTTTGATCAGCCCCTGATCCCCTAGGTCTTTAGGGTGTGCCATGTTGTTGTGTTGTGTCATCAAGTATGTCCCTACCTAGCTAGTTCCTAACAAACAAAATCCCTTAGTATCTTGAGGTCCAATTAGTTTCGAATATCATGAGTCATGTTGATCACCTAATCTATCCTCCATCTTTTGTCTTAACAAAATGTATCCTTCCTTATCAGACCGCATCAATCCCATCCACCCTTTTGATCCTATGGAAAATAAAATTTGAAATTTATTGTGATCTTTTGATGCCTTTGGCTTTTTTTATCATTTGAGCTTCCTATTGTACCTTGTTAGGGTTGCCACGATCCATCATATCATGGTGTGCTCTAACTGGTAAACATAGGGGAATATCTTGATCTTTCATTTTCTCTTGTCTTCCTGGTTGTACCCACTAAGATCCCTATGGTCATGTGTTACGCTGGGGCATCCTTTGTACTTGTGGTTATCTCAATACCTAGCCCAACCAAAGCCCTTGTTTCTTTGGGATGTTGGGATAGCCTTCTTGTTTGTTGTGTTTTTTTATGCATGGGACACTAATTTTCCTTGGTTCTTCATACCCTGGTGTATCGTATTTTATGCTATAGAAAAAATTAGTGCTCCTGAAATGGAAAAATGGCATTAGGATTTCATTTCATTTATCATCACGTTGCATTGCATTTATCCCCATCCATTCCTTCCCTAACCTATGGTTAGTGTTTTCAGTTGTGCAAATTCCCATCTCTCATCTTTTCTTCTTATCAGGATTCCTATGGTTTTTGACAGATGCAGTACCACACCCATCATCATTCATCTTGATATGTGATACATTGTTACACCTATCATTGTACACTTAGGTTCATTTACCATTGCATTATCATCTTCATATTCATTTTAAGTTGTTTAGATTAATCTATATATTGGTTATTCTAAGCATCTTAAGTTCACGTCATATCATTCCATCTCATTGCATTATCATTATGATATTCATTTTAAGTTGTTTAGATTAATCTAGATTGGTTATTCTAAACATCTTAAGTTCACGTCATATCATTCCATCTCATTGCATTATCATTATCATGTTCATTTTAAGTTTAGATTAATCTAGATTGGTTATTCTAAGCATCTTAAGTTTATTTCATATCATTTCATCTCATTGCATTATCATTTTCATGTTCATTTTAAGTTGTTTAGATTAATCTAGATTGGTTATTCTAAACATGTCAAATTCATTTCATATCATTTCATCTCATTGCATTATCATTTTCATGTTCATTTTAAGTTGTTTACATTAATCTAGATTGTTTATTCTAAGCATCTTAAGTTCATTCCATTCCACTATCATTTCATTACATTATCATTTTAGGTTGTTTAGAGTTATTATTCTAAACATATTAGTTCATCTGACTACATATATTGCATTACATTACATTCATCACATTCATCCATAATATTATCACATATGCATACATCACATTTTTCATTCATTGAATCCCATTACATTTTCATTCCACAATTAGATCATAATAATATGCTTGGAAAGTTTTCCCACTAAAATTAATAGCAAATTGATTGTATAGTGTACAACACAGATATCCATATTTCAGGATCACATTTGTTGAATCAATCACAAGGATTTCTAACCATATCCATTGCAGGCATAAGTTTTTTGTCTACACATATTCATCATCACCTGCATCACAAACCATTAGTACCACATCCATGAAATACATCATAAAATCATAAATCATCTATCACATCCTACATCACAAAGCATTAGACATAATGCATATAATATCAACATAAGCGTAAATCATAATCATCATCACAAACATATGCATATCTCATAATCACCATCATAATCACATACACATAACAAACATCCATCGCATAATAATCCCATAGTGTCAGCAATGTCCATCGCATATCATATATATCAAAAAAATATAGTCTCCATAATAATCCATAATAAATGATCATAATAGTCCATAACAAGTTCATAAACTCCATTGAAACCCATCAAATAAGATACATGTATAGAGCTCTGATCAAGTACAAAGACTACATCTCCCCAAAGAATAAAGAATAAACAAATCAACGAATAAAATAATCTCTAATCTGTGCTAAGGATTTTGTAGCCTATGTCTCTGTATCTTGCATATACACTCTGCACCTGTCTACCTTGAGCTACCTCCGTCTGACCTCTGGGGGAGTTTGGGACTGAGCCTCTGCCTCTGGGGGAGTCTCACAGAAGTTGCAGTATCCCCATGTATGTGTGGCCCCTAAGTGTGATGACACGAGCATCTGTGGGACTGCTCTAACATATGGCGAGACCCTCTATGTTGGATATGGGACATCATGATGATAAGCAAGCATTAGTAGGAAACCTTTGACTTAGCATTGGCCACCTCCCCCACCTATCCTCTTGCCAGGTCCTACTCTATCCGATATCTATCTCGTAGCCTAGTGATGTGCCTCCTCTCAATTTCCCAAGCCTCCTGAGCCATCTGCATCTGATCCACCTGTGCCTGTAGCTGAGATATTTGTTGTGTTGCATCCCGCTACCCCTATAGTGCTTGTACCTGGATCTCTTCTGTCTTTTCCCTCTCTAGCATTCCCCCTACATCCCCCATCATCACCTCAATACACTATGCTCTATCTCAAAGCTCATCTCTCTCCCTCCTCATCTCCTCTAATCCCCTCTACAGCTCTAACACTTTTCTTCTTAGGTCATCCCTCTTTGTATGGGCCTCTTGTACCCTCAACAATGCCTCATCTACCAGGGCCCCGTAATCCTTGTCTCCATCCCTCTGTAGAGCCTATAATCTATCTACCTCCCTCTATAGCCTATCCCTATCTACCTTAGACTCCTTGACTCGATGCTCGATTATTCCTATCCTAGCTAGGGCTCCTGTCAATAGTATATCAGGATCCTCAGGTGGTGGTGGTACTTATGGCACCATATCCAATGGGTGTAACTCCAGAGCATTCACCTCCATTGCCTTCTCTTCTCCTCGTGCCTCCTCCATATTGACATCCCCACCTCCCCCTTTCCTCTGTCAGCCACCTCTCCTCCTCCTCCTCCTCTATGGTAAGGCCAGCTCTCTCTCTCGTCATTAGATCCAAATCCCAGGGCTCCCACAATTGGCTGCATTGTCATGATCTGCCCTAGTCTTCCCTCTTCCCAACATGTAGAGTATCGTACTATGGTCCCTACATATGCTGGCCCTCCCCTCTATGGATACTGTTTCAGTGGGACTATATCCCACATCTATCATGCATACTCCACAGTGATCAACTCTCCCCATATCATTGTTGGTTCCCTAGTGATCTGTTGGAACTTCTATGGTCCTGCAGGAATATCCTACTACATGTCAAGCTACCTAGTGACCCTGTATAGTATATACAACTCAACAATATAGGGGTCCCAACCAATCAAATGGAAAATTGAAAAGAAGTAGCCCCTGCATGTCTTGTCATTGTCCCTCCATCCCTAAAAGCGTTGTGCCATGTAGGGTCTCCAGGTGATGTCCCCATCACTCAACCCATCTAGTCTCCTCCACCATGTATTGAACTCACCCACTGCTTGATAGTGAAGTCTTCAACCATACTTTGTCCCCCACTAGTAAGCCACAAACAATGCATCATCTCTCACACTACCAATAAGAATATTTGGTTGGGAAACACTAATGTGCTTCCAGACCCATACTTGGAGTAGTGTCACATGGGTGATGCTCCAAGCTCATCTGTAACAAATGATGTGCATGTCCCAGTATAGTTGGGCTAACATGCACACTCCCCATGTAAACTCCCCCTCTCACCTCTCCACAATGTATTTGATAACCTCAATCACCTTGAGATTACTGAAGCATCCACTCCTATTTGGTAACAAAATCCTGTTGATCAGGCCACAAAGGTACAATGGTAGGGTTGGTACATGTAGTCCCAAACAAGCATCAAGATCTAACTCTATCTGCTAGATAGGTAGGTCCACTGGTCCAAATATAGCCCATAGGCTCCTGTCCACCACCTGGTTGTGTGCTGAACTGATCAAGTGCCCTTAGATGGGCAATCACAAAATCCTCCACACATCCTCTAGAGTTACTATAATCTCCCTTTTTGGGAGATGGAAGGTCGATGTCTCCAAGCTCCATCGCTCAATCAACGCTGTCAATAGTCCCTGATGCACTCTGATGTTGGGATACCCCAACATGTGTTGCAATCCCACTTGTGCTAACAATCCATGGTCTTGGGAGTTCATCACACTCCGTGTCACCTCCATAATAGTTGAGTGCCTCTCGTGAGTCCTTAGCATCTCAAATTTTTGCATCCACATAGAACACTCTATCAGTTTTCCAAAGTTTCATCTCTCTTCTATCATTTTTCATCCCTAACCCAATTTGGAAAATTTTCTTTTGTGCAAGGTGACTTTTCCCTTTTTCCTTCCCAACATGTTCACTTTTCCATTAAGCGCTCTCATCCCTTTTTCATCCTTTCGTGAATTCGCCTATTTGTCTAAGCGAATCCTCCTCTTTCTTGTCTAGGAATGAATTCACCCTTCTTTTCCTCAGAGGCGAATCTATATTCACCCTTTTATCCAAGGGGAGATTTCACATTCGCCCCTATGTCTTCTTTCCCCTGAGTGGTGAATTTGCATTTTCCCTTCTCCCCAAAGGGAAAATTCATATCTGCCTTTTCCCTTTTGGGCGATTTCGTATTCTCCCTTCCATAGTTCTTGTGATTTCGCATTCACCTGTCCATTTTAATTTTCACCCTTGCATTGTGCAGGTTTTCCTTTTCCTCAAAGAGGCAATTTTGTAATCATCCCTCCCCAAGTGCATATGGCCTTGTGGAGAGCGAGTTCACCCATTTCTTTGCCAATCCTTTTGGACAGGTGAATTTTCTAGTTAGAAGGTTGAATTTTCCCTTTCATGGTGAATCCATGCCCTAATCTACCTAACCCAAAATTAAACATGTGCTTACAAATTCAAATCACAACGCTGGATTTGGGGCCTACTTGGGGTGGTACCACTCAATAGTAGTAGAACTACCACACCTCCTCGCCTCAGTGGATCAGTTCATCATCCATGAACACCTCATCACTAATTTTGTCAGCGATCCTTTTCATTTCCTTTCTCTCTGTCTTTTGTCTAGTTAGCTTCCAAGTGTGCAAATGAGCATTAGGTGAATAGTACTATTTCAAAATTACTATTTATAATTTTCAATTTTTGCACCTAATCAGCCTTTTAATTTTTGGGTTATTTTTACCCTTTCAAATTAACCTTTTATTAATTCATTCACCCCTTTTCTTCTGAGGGTTGCCATTCGTACCCCGTTTTCCCATTTTGCTCCATTTAAAATTCATTCTTCATGGTTTTTTGTGCTCTATCACATGGTACCCTCCATTTTTCCATATTGAGAAGTCGCTTGGGGCCCCTTTTCCTTCCCCATCTGCCTTCTCGAGGGGGCATACCCTACCATTTTCTTCCATTCTTCCATCCTATCCACTTCCCTGCGACACTAGGGCATCATCTAACATTATTTTCCTCTATCAACTTGTCTATGTTTTAATTTTCTTCAAAACACTGTTATTTTAATTGTATTTTCAAGAGGAGAGAAATATAGACACCTGAATTTGACCACTCCCATATGGTCAAATTCACTCTTTGTATTCCTCTATCTTGCATCCCTCATCCACATTAATTAAATAATTTATTATTTAATTAATATTGATTTGCAGCCTAATGTCCCTAAGGAATTTAATAAATCAATTAAATACCTCATCCCCCTTTCATCTCCAAATTAAATAAATACCCCAATTTATTTAATTTGGTCATTTTAGACTAAATGAATTAAATCAATTTTTAATTCAAATTCTTCTCTCTCCTCATGTCACATCCTCCATAATCTCCCAGTTGCCTCTAATCTGACATTAATTCATCTAATTAAGTATTTGCACAACCTTAATCACATGCTCAACCCAACCTAATATCCATGCAATTTATGGCATGTGTCCTAAGTCAACGACATTAAATACTTTCTCCTTTTGGAGAAGGCACCCCCTTCCCCATGTGAATTTTTAATTCACATTTATTTTTCCATTGCATTTTAAGGAATTTAAAATTCCTTCTCTCATCCCCATGAGGATTTTTTGAGGAATTTTTAATTCCTTACATGTCCTCTCACCACATATGGACAAGGACCTCCTTTATAAGGAGATCTTGTCCCTTCCAAAGGTACAACCTGGTACCTCCACATCATCCCTCTCCTTCCATATCACCCACCACATGTCAAGATGTAAGGGCTTATAAGTTCTCAACTCACCCTAGCCCTTGATCTTGTCCATCTTGGCTTAATCTTGACCATTCATTCCTTTAGAGGAACTTCCCCTAAAAATGGTGGATTTTCTTCCATTTGCATAATCCATTCTAGAAATCAAGCATTAAAACACTTAGCCAATTTTCAAGCTTCCAAGCCTTCCATCCACCATTGTTGTAGCATTTGAGCCTTCATCTTGCATGTATCCAACTCCCCACAATCTCCATTGCATTCCCCATCTTCTCATCATCATTTAGAGCTAGGTTTTATGCCACTTTTCCACCAAGGAGCACACATATCAAACAATCAAAGGTCCAACCAAGACCATCAATCTAAACAAGGTAAAAGGTTCTAATTTCTTTTATTTTTGTTTATATTCAACTAGGCCAATTTTGAGGTGATTGTTGTGTGTTCTTCCTTCGTTGCATTAGGTAGTTTTTTGCATCTTAGAGTAGGAATTTCACATTGCACACAAAGTGTAATAGGTTTTCCTTCTTTCTCATAGGCATGTAAACAAAAGTTCACTATTTCTTTTACCTATCAATAGAGGATTATCCCACATTGGTAAGAAATTTGGATTAATAATCCTTTTATACCTTGACACCCTCACCTTTGCATGAGCTAAGGCTCATGTGTGGGTATAAGTTGTATTTTGTGCAGGTGTAAGTTGTTTTTCACTAGCGTAAGTTCTATTCATTCTACCCATGTGCGTGGATAGATTTGTAGAGTTGGCATGTGTGTGGAGAGATTTGCTACAAATTTTTGAACAATATTCTTCCTCAAAAGGAAAATTATCCCACATTTTCCTAGCATAGGCTTCCTCTATTGTTTATATACACATGTACACATAGAAACTTGTGAGCAGTTATTACATGGTGTGACTAGGAGCTTGGTCCAAGTTCTCTTTTCTTTTAAATTTGTTTCCATCTATTGCTAGTTTTTTTCTTCAATCTAGTATTCTCTAGTGAAGTTTGTTTTTGGGGATTACATATTGTTGGTTTTATCCATTCTTGGGGGGGTATACGTAGCATATTGGTCTCTTCATGTTCATTTGTACATCATTTCAAAATTGAAGATTAAACTACTCATTCCACACAACTATCACATGTGGAAGCTTAAGATGACATAATTGTTGCAATCTCGGGGTCTTTGGAAAATGTTGGATGCCAAAAAATCTGAGTTCACTAAGAAATTTGAGAAGTTTTTCCATCACAATAAAATGGATGAGGTGAAAGGACTCATAGGCCTACATGTTTTTGATAATTTTTTGTTTCATATTGCGTAGTGTACAACAACTAAAGAGGTGTGGGATAAGCTTATTGAGTTGTATGGAAAGGTCAATCAGTGTAGGATCTTGTAGCTTCAAGTCGATCTCATTTCTCTCTCTCTAGATTCCTTTTCCACTATTCAAGACTTCCTTGCAGAATTCAAGTTGATTTTGTTGCAGTTGAAAGGATGTGGTCGTGAAAAAATAGATAAAGAGTGTATCTTCTTGATTTTGTCTAAGTTGTGTGGTGCATTTCAAGTATTTTCTTCCACCTTTTATTCTACCATGGATGCTATGGGAGATGCTTATCATATGCCGTCTTTTAAGGTGTTTTGTGATGGACCTACTAGGGAGCAAGCCAAGTCAAGCTAGATGGATGCTCTTCCTAAGAGTAATGCTTTGATGGCTCAATCTTCTGAGGGTAATTAAGGGTAAGAATAAGAAGAAGCCTAAGGAAAATTCTCCTCCAGGTGGTGAGCGTCCCTCCAAGCCTAAGGAGAATAATGATTTCAATACTACACCTCATCCTTCTTCTAACTCAGGAGAGTAATTTTCCAAGTCTAAAAAGAAGGATAATTGTTCCTTATGTGGAAAGTTAGGGCATAATGATGCACATTGTTTTTTGAGGCTCACAACATTGGAGGAAGCTATGAGGAAGCACAACATTTCCATGCCTAAGTCTTCTTCCTTGTGAAAAGGTTGAGCTCTTGGAACAAGAATTTTGTCCTCTACCCATGACGGTTGGATTGTTTGTTTTAGTGCTTCACATCACATGACTCATAATGTAAATCTTCTTGATTGTCTCCCTAATAGTCATACTACTCACATCATAGTTGGGGACTCTTCACAGATTCTAGTTTTAGAGATAGGCTCAATTCAGATGTAGGATGGTTGCATTGATGATGTTCTTCTTATTCCTTATATTTTAGAGAATCTACTCTCTATTTATCAGATTTGTTAGGATGGTGATGGAAGGCTTGTTGAGTGCTCTCCCAATGATGTGACTATTCAAGAGTTAGAGAATCTTGAGAAGATTGTTGCTAATGGTGTAGTTGATCATAGAGCCTGTTTGTATAAGTTTGATGGATTTGAGCCTTCATCAAGACCATATTTTATTGCTCATGCAAGTTCAGTGAGTAAGTTTTGGCATGAACAGTTTGGGCACTTGAATTATAGATATCTCCAATAGATGAGCACACACAACTTGGTGATTGGTCTACCTTAGATCTCTTGTTTTGATGGGGTTTTCCCAAGTTGTGTACTAGTGAAACATCAATGAGATTCATTTCCAAAAGGTATGGCTACATGTGCTTCAACACCCCTTGAGTTGGGACATAGTGCTCTTATGTCATTTCCCACTCCATTTTTAGGGCCAAGTATGTGCTCACCTTCATTGATGACTTCTCCCATTGTACTTGGGTGTACTTTTTGAAGTAAAAGGATGAGGTTCTCCATTTCTTCATGACCCTCCGTGCATTTGTGGAGAATTAGTCAAGACATTTCCTTCAAAAGATTCACATAGATAATTGGTGGGAGTACATCAATCAGGTGTTTCAATACTTCTACAATGCTTGAGGTATTCTTCATCAATACATAGTGCCATACAATCCTCAGTAGAATGGTGTGGCCAAGTGAAAGAAGAGAACCTTACATGAGATGGCCAATTGTATGATTCAATCTAGGTCTATGGCTCTAGCCTTTTGGGTAGAGGTTTTCAATTATGCCAACTACATTAAGAATCATATGCCTCACAAGGCAGTGTAGAATATGACTCTCGAGGAGGCTTGGCCTCATGTCAAGCCTAATGTCTCCTACTTTACAATATTTGGTAGTGATGCATGGACATTCATTCTAGTAGGTAGGAAAAAAGCAATGGATAAGAAGAGTCAGTGGTTCATCTTCGTTGGCTACTATGAGGTTGTGAAGGGTTATCATTTGTTTGATCCCATCACTCAAGAGGTACATTTTCATTGTGATGTTCATTTTGATGAGTCTTTCATTTCAAAGGATTCTCCATCATAGGCCTCTAACTCCATTCTTCGTAGTTCTTCTTCAAAGGATTTTTTATCCTATTGATGATGATGATGTTATCGATGCTCCTAATGATCTGGTATTAATATTGTTGTTGACATAACTCCATCTTCTCTTGAGCCTACACCCACATAGCCTTTTTGGGCTCACATTCTTCTTAAGGAGGCTAGTTCTCATGTAGTTGATCTCACAACTTATCGCAACACTTGTTCTCAGAATTTAGGTATCAGTCTTTTGATTCATGCAGTTCCTACCAATCCTTAGAAGTTTTCAAATGCTTTACATGGTCTAGCTTGTAGGATAGTGCTATGGCTGAGGAATATTATTCTTTGATGAAGAATCATACTTGGGTTCTTGTTCCTCTTCCTAAGGGAAGAGAGTTGGTTTGGTGCAAGTGGGTGTATCGTACCAAGTTTGCAACTGATGGTTCTATTGACAAGTATAAGGCTGATCTTGTGGCTAAGGGGTTTTCTCAAGTCGAGGGCATCAACTATTCCAAGACCTTTGCTCCTATCGCTAAGATGGATTCCATTCATCTTGTATTTTCTATTGCTACATTTCATGGTTGGTCAGTGTATCAAATGGATGTGAAGAGTTCTTTCCTACATGGTGATCTTCAGGAGGAGATCTATATGGAACAACCACCGAGATTTGTGCAAGACCCTTCACTTGTTTGCAAGCTTCTACATTCATTGTATGGTCTCAAACAAGCCCCTCAAGCTTGGAATGAGAAGATGGATAGTTTTTCTCTTTCTTTTGGATTTTCTAGATGTCACTCTAACCCTAAAGTTTACATTTAGAGGCATGGGGGGATCCTCTCATTCTTTTTCTTTATGTCGATGACTTGATTCTCACTGGGATTTCTCCTACCATGATTAAGGATACTTAGAGAGCTTTGATGGAGCGATTTGATATGATTGACCTTGGCCCTTTGCATGTCTTCCTTGGTCTTCAGATTCATCAATCTTGTATAGCTATTTCTATTTTCTACTAGATGAATGCTCTTGATTTGCTTCAAATATTTGGGATGGATGATTGCAAGCCAACCCCTACTTTTCAGTCAGGTGTTGTGTTGTATTCTAGTTGTAGTACTCCATTAGTGGATGCTACATTGTATCAGAAATTGGTTGGCAGTCTTTTGTACTTGACACATAGTCATCTTCACATTTCCTTTACAGTTGGTCTTGTCTCTTATTTCTCTCAAGATCCTCATAAGATTCATTGAAAGGAAGCCAAATGCATCTTGCAATACATTTAGGGAACTACTCAGTTTGACACTCATTACACATCAGGTTCTACTCAGATTGTGGGCTCCATTGACTCAAATTCAGTTGGTGATGTTGATGAATAGAGGTCTACTTTTGGATTTGTATTTTTTCTTGGTTCTAGTCCAATTGCATATTCTTGCAAGAAGCAAACTGCTATTGCATTATCATCGATTGAGGCTAAGTACTAAGGAGTTGTTTTGGCTAGTTAGAAGGTTTCATGGGTTCAATAGTTGATGACTGAGTTTGGCTTTCCTGTTGATCATCCCACTACTCTTTGTTGTGATAATCAAAGTTCCATAAATATTTCTTGCAACCTAGTGGAACATCAGCGTACTAAGAATATTGAGATCCACATGCATTTCATTCAGCAACTCATTTAGGAGGGTGTTCTGAGTTTGGAGTATTTTCCTATGGAGTAGCAAGTTGTAGACATCTTCACTAAACCTTTGGCATCTCCTTGGTATCTTTTGTTGAGATCGATGCTTTGGGTGAAGGAAGTTGTCCTTGGGGGTCTTGATGAGTCCTCCTTCAGGACTTCTTTTCATTTTTTTTGTTTCAACGTCTCTTTTAGAGAGGGGTTTTTTCCCACGAGGTTTTTATCCTTTTCCCCAGTTGTGAGAGATTTATTTTTTGCATTGAAGTTGTGCATGGGTACCTAACATGGCCTTGTTTCCAAGAACCATCTTGCATCTATTTATCCTTTTTTTAGTTTCCCTAAGTTGCACTTAAGGGGGGTGTTAGAGTGAATGGTTTTTATTGTTCACATTCTCTTAAGCTAACTTAGGGGTGGTTATGCATTGAATAATTGTAACTGTATTTTAATTTGTTTTTGTATGTCAGTTACCTTTTCCTACCGACCTTCTTGTGCCTTTTTAAGACATGCTATGTACATTATTTTTCATATCTCAATTTGATTCTTTTTCATTTATGGTGAAATAGCCTCTTTGTATGTTGCTTCTCTTTTGATGATGGTGTTGTCTTGGTTTGCAAATTCTCATGGAAGCTTTCTCCAACACTCATCACTAAACAAGTCTTGGAAAACTAAGGATCTTGCAGCTTGGCTTTGAATGATGTTGGCCACTCTTTGAGGTAAAACTTTCACTCTCCCTCCTTTGTTTACCCCGTTGATAAATGTGGTTAAGTCCAAAACTTAGAGTGATGAAATCCTTAGGAAGGCCTCCTGCTAAA
The DNA here is from genome assembly GCA_007258455.2 of Sequoia sempervirens. Lineage (NCBI taxonomy): Eukaryota > Viridiplantae > Streptophyta > Pinopsida > Cupressales > Cupressaceae > Sequoia > Sequoia sempervirens. Next base: position 290,524,465 of record VDFB02281492.1, read on the forward strand.
AATAAAAAGAGGTTATTGTGTGTTTCTCTTACACCCAAGACTGCACAAGTGCGTGAGGGGAGAGGATTCACACACAACAACCTAGGATAACACAAATACATGTATGTGCATAAAAAACAAAAAATAGGGGTTTGTTAACCTTAGAAAATTAAATGTGGGATATCTAAGAAATCAAAGAAACATAAGGTTTTATGATTTAATTCTTTCCTAGCATCCTGCAATAAGTGTATCACTAGTTTTTTATAATTAAATTCTTTCCCAGCATCTTGCAACAAAAATGATAGTATTTTAAATTTATATGATTGAATTCTTCTCTAATCATTTTCCAAGAAATTGCACTCATGGATCAATAACACATAAACTCTTATTTTGCTAAATTGAAATGCATGCAACGACTAAAATCTAGAACATTTATGCCTTTTCAATAATTTATTAGTGAGATGTGGTATAAAATCCTTCAATTGCAATGTGGAATATTTTAATTTCAATGCTAAATCAATTATGATGTGGAATCCTTCGACAACCAATTGCGGTGTGGAATCCTTCAATTGCAATGTGGAATCAATTATTGTCCAAAATCCTTCAATTGTGGTGTAAAAGCAAGTGTGATGTAGGATCCTTCAATTACAAAACATAATCAATTGTGTGTAGAAACCTCCAATTGTGGTGTAGAATCCTAGGAAACATGAAAAAATAAATTAGATGCATTGTAAAATAATCAAATGCATCGTGAGATCCTAAAATTAGAAATAAAAAAATAGAAATAGAAAAGTAACCCAGATAGGAGAAATCCAATGTTAGGGGTTTGAACAACCAAGATTTAACAACCTACAATGAACAAGAACAATAATTGTTATGTGAATATTCAAGTTCTTAGGAATCAAAAAATTGTGTTACTACATTTGACATATGCATCACAAAACCTTGCAAATGTATTGTGAGATCCTGCAATAGTAAGAACTCAAAAAATTATACAAAATTTTGTTAGTAGGACATGCTTCACATTAGGTTCACCAATATGTAAGACTAGAAAATTGAAAGCAACACATAAATCAACCAAAGGCAACCACAAAAACCCATTAGATCCATGTTAAAAATTCTAATCTATTAATGAAGATTGAGAAATAATACAAGAAATATGAAAAAGCAAACAAAACAGTATTCCTTCTAACATCCTTGTTGATTTTCCTCCATTGTCCTTCTCAATCTTTGCTATTTGAAAATTGTTGTTGCTCTTAGAATTATGTGTGCACTTCAAAATCTTAGGAAGATAATGATTGCAAAGTTTTGGAGTTTGTGGTTAGATTGAAAGAGGATGAATGTCTACATTTATAGAGGATGCAATCTCAATCAATAATTGGGATGTGATAGAAAATTGATGGACACATTTAGATGAGGGAATGTGCATGGGAAAGTTTCCCATTTCAAAATGGTAGAATGGAGGAATTAAGTGGAAAAGGAAATGAAAGAAGTGGAGAGGAAAATAGAAAAGATAAAGAGTTAAGCAGAAGAAAGAAAGAGTTAATTAAAGAGAGAAAATATGGCAAGCAAGAGCCATGTAGAGAGGAAAATAAGGCACGTTTAAAATAAATAAATACAATTTATTTATTTGAACAACCACATGTGAATAATCAAAAAAATAAACATATTTATTCAATTATAGAAGAAATTAGATGAGTAATTAAATATATAAAAATATTTATTTAATAATAAAAATTTAGGAATTAAATAATTAAAATTGTTTAATTAATGAACAATGAGGAAAAAAAGGATTAATTATTATTTTTAATTAATCCCTAGAGGAAAGTTAGAATAATGAAATAATTAAAATGATTTAATTATAAGAATGGGAAGAAAAATGAATTTAGGGCTAGAAGAAAGGGGTTAGATTAGGTTAGATGAAAATCAATAGAAAACTATCATTGCATTAGATATTGCTAAGATTATTCAACAAATGGAGATCACTTCAAATTGTAGTGTTCCCACATAATTAGGTCAAGTTGTTGTAACTAGGGTTAAAATAATGCATTAATGAAAGATCCCTCTCTTCCAAATCATCAAACTAAGTCAAGTTACTTCCCAAGGAAAATTGTTTAGAGTAAGAGAACATAATTCCCTCTTTGAGGAAAAAAAAATCATGTCTAAATCCATAAATATTCAATCAAAGATATCAAAATACATTTAATTAAACCTAGTGATCACACCCATGACACTTTATTGATTGTTTTGGTAGGATAAGTTTTGATTGAATACCTCTCAAATGAAAAATTTAACTAAATACTCTTGTGTGTTTTTCCATAGAATAAAAGTCCCACCCATTATTTTGGCATTGGAACTTCTACTTACAAATAAAAAATATCCTTTTGTGTTGATAGAATTTAGTGTGTTAGACACTATCTCTACGTTATTTCCTTGAAGGAAAAAGTAGTCTTAATCAAGTTATTTTTGTCCACTATTTGACACCACCATGATGAAGAAAAATGCTCACACAGTTTAATCCAAAAATATGTACAAGCTACCACCATCTTGTCAACAAAAAACCTTAATTTTTCAATCAACGAGGAATTTTTTTAATTTGATCTATGCGTCTTTTATATGAATTATATTTTATCGAACCCCTTTTAATATGTGGGGATTTGATTAAAATAGGTTTGAGCGAAGCTATTTTGATTAAACCTACTTATGTGGCAGCATTTTCTCCCCCTATACACTTATCATAATTTTATTTGTTAAAATTAATTAAATTCAATTCTTGTGTGTGTGTTTCAAATAAAATCACCTAGAGATAAGATTTTACATGTATGTAGCATTCAAAATTAGCTTTTTGAAAAACATAATGTATAACATATATTGTTAATATTATATTTTCATTTATTTTATAAGCAAGATAGGCCTATTAAATAAAATTCCTCTATTTGAGACACTAGGAAAATATCTAACTAGGTCAATTTTTAAAAAACAATGTACTATATTCCATATCAATGCTCTTCTTTTTAGAAAAAAAAAAATCAATTTCAATTAATAAGCACAATTTATTTTTTTATGATAAACCACTAGATGAAAATCCAATTTATGCCAATTAAGAATTTATGATATATAAAATATTCAATAAAAAATTACCAAAAATATTTATGCACTAGATATTGGAGGTAATAATTTAATTCGAAGAAATCCTGGTAAGATTTTCTTTGTAGTAAAAGTATGTCTTAGATTAAAATGTCACTCACTATAAAATAATTGGAAAATGATAAAAAAAATTGATGAAAACTAACCAAAAATAAACTCTAGAATTTTTTTATTTTATTTTAAAAAATTATAAATTGAATTTCCATAGAGAAAATGACATAAATTAATATTTTATAGTCTTTAAATTCTTAACAATTTTTTCAATATAATTGGCAAAATGTGTTGAATATAAAAGTGTTGATTTTTGTGGCCCCAAAAAGTTAAAAGGGGAACACATTATTGTTCTTTAAACCTTTATGGAAGTGTAGATTGTCAAGGAAGGATAAATAATTTAGGAGGATTGGGGTCACTAGATTTTTCCACAAATATCAAGTGTTATTTGACAACACTTTACTAGATTTTTCCACAAATATCAAGTGTTGAAAACACTTGTAATATCTTTACCATCTTCCTCATCATACTCAACACCCATGTCTCAAACCACCTATCTTAAATAAAATTCTATGGTTCTCTAGTGGTTGCGAATGATTATGAAACAAAAAAGAAATGATTTGGTTCAAATAGTGTATCATCATCCCTCATTAATGTACATAGCCATTCTTGGTAGTTAGAAAAGGAGGAAAATAAATTCATCACATATGTTCAAAAAAATATTGTATAGAACTTAGCATAATCCAACCTTCCTATTCAATTCTACATATGTTGTCACTTATCTTCTCTACTTTCATTATTCATTCATATAACTTTGACTTTATTTTATTTATTAATACATATTCTCATACATTTGACATTTACTACACCCACAATGTCTAAAATTCATTCTTTGCATTAGCAATAAAATTTCATTGTATTGGGTAGCATGACTAATCTCACTTTACATGGATTTGAATCATGAAATCTAAAAGTTCAACTTCAAATTTTGTCGAATCTCCCCCCACCCCATTTCATTCCAAGACATTCATTTAGACAATAATTTGCATTCTAGAATCATTTAATTATCTTTCAATTCTTAAGGCCATACAAGCAAAATTTATTGTAGGAACAATTCAACTGAAGCACTAAAAAGGATCTATATACACTGAAATTCACATCTTATGAAATTTGCATGTTTGTTTGCTATTTGCCAATATTTGCCAAGGTCATAAAACCAACCATTCAAAGGGGTTGGCCTAGGAGAACTTGACCCTAGAAATTTGACAACCTCTCCAAAGTATTTCTAAATATTTCCAACATTTAACAATCGATGAATAAAAGACTTCAAGTGAAATTGAAGAACATAAGTGAATATTTCACCAAATCAAATCCATAGGTCACAATGCAAATTCATGCTTGTTGAAACGACCAAAAACCTAAGGACTGACTCACAAAATAGTCACAATTCTACTCAAGATTTTAGACAATATATATAGAACAAAGATATTACTATCATGAAAGTCTCCATTATATCAAATTTATTCATCCACATCAATTTTAGAGCTAAATAGTTAGAACTAATATTAAAAAATAACGCTACTTTTTCAAATTATTATTTCCAACAGCCACTTTGATTAATCTCGATTAATTAATGCTGAGTATTATTCATTTAAAACAATCGCCCAAAATTAAGATTGGGGAAAGCTAAATGTTCTTCACAAGTGCAACTTATTGGAAAAAACAAAATTCTGGACTACTTTTATTGCACGCTGAAATGGATATTCTAAAATCTGCATGAGTTAATTTAACCTGACCCATTGGTTCCCTTGGCGGCGTCAAAATTGCAAACAAATAAAAAACGACGGTCAATTGTCCACCTGCGCAACAGTCGGGGACCCCCGCCACGTGCTGCCAACAGAGTCTTCTTTTCATTCACATAGCACTGGGATTATTTTCACTTTAAAATTGACGCCCCTTTTTGTTGCCCCATTTTGTAATTTGCTTCAGAATATAGCTCTTAAAGTAATGGAAACAAAAACAAAAATAACTGTTCAAATGGTAGCCGCTTCTCTGTTTCTACGAAGTGCACAGGAATGTGCACAGCTGTATAAAGGAACAATAATGGAGAGCAGTCGTCATTCAAAATTTGCTTGGGCTGAATAAATGACCGTCAAAGTTCAGAAAATGACATATAAAACCCCACCTGCAGCCTGCATAATCATCTCATCCCGAGGCACCATCACCAGGGTTTTCACACATTTCCAGATCCAGCTAAGTTAATGCCCACTTGGATCTGACGATGTATGTTTCAGATCTAATCAATACAGATACTCTCTTTTAGAATCATCTGGACGGGTTTACTGACGGCCATCGTCATGAAGGAGAAGAAAGTGATGAAGCAGAAGCCCGAGAATGGGCTTTCAGCCGGACTGTGCATAGAAAGAGAGTTTTTCAGCGGGGCCATCATAAGTTTCCATGTGACGGCGGTCATCACGTGTCCCAATACTGTAGCGCTACTCATTTTTTGGAGGACTTTCATTACAGGCGTGCAGAGCATAATGATCAGCGGGGTTTATAGTAAGGAGGCGATCTTCATCACAATGGATTCTTGTGTTCTGGCTGAGGACTTCTTCCCAACTTAATTAGGTTTGCAATATCGCTCTGTCGATTTAGTTGCAGACTCGAGAGAACCAGATTGAGCTTCGGGGAATCGAGCGCAGATGGTCCGATTTAAACTTAGGAGTATTGCTATTATTGTTATAGATTAATATTGTAAGAACTGTGAAAAAGCATTAGGGTCGATCAGATTGGAATTGATCTTGATCGCCATTGCTTAATTTAAGTTGTTCTTATCTTTTGCTTTAAACCCAGGTAGGTTTTCTCATTTTCATAGTTCATGAACTGAGAGTTCAAGCAAAACAGGTCTGTCCTTAGTTCATATGTATTAGTTGAATAGAAGAGGTTTTCTGGGCTTTAATTTCTTAAGTTGTTTCAGTTTGGCAAGGCTTTTGTTGATCAAAATATGTCTAAGTGCTCCTTTTCTGAATGATATCATACTCTGCTGTTGCAAGCATACTTAATTTACCCATTTACTGGTTTTCATGGCTTCCTTGAGATTGATGTTGTGTATTATGTTGTGCTCAGGTGGATTGTAGAAAACATTTAAAGTTTTCAATATGAATGAAATAATAGTCGAAGTTTACTTTAAAGAACAACGCATTCACAGCCATACAAAATAAGGTCAGAAATAGAAACCTAGATTTATTTGATACCTTTTCTGATGATAAATCTTCTTACCAAGGTAACTTTGCTTGAGTTTAGAAACGATGTAATTTACTTGATTGGTTTTCAAAAATAGAATATTTTTTAAGGATTTAACTTGGCTTGGAGAATTCAGAAGATTTGTGTGCTTCTTTTAGATTTAAAGTTGGCACTTTGGCGAGCTTAACTATTATAATTTGTTGCTATTAGGTTAATCTCCTTTCAGCTCCATCTACGTGTCTAGATGTTCCATTTGACTCAATCTGTTGCAATTCAGAGTGCAGTATAACAGGTTTTTCTTATTGTATTCGTCTGAGAAGAATGATCGAAAGGACAAGTCCCCCATAAGTGACAAATAACATTTTCATTTTTATTTTCACTGTCTGTCGACTTTTTCTTAATCGTAGTTATACTTCTTGTTTCATCTAAATTCATTTATACCGTTGTAAGTGGTTTTTTATTTAATAAGCATCATGGCTGTAACAAATTTGGCAGTGTTGTACTTGTAGGGAAACTGCCTTCTTTAATTTGAGTATTTTTAGATGTGATTTTGTATGTTTTCTTCATCAATGTTTGGATCATATTTATGATCTATTAGCAAAATAAAATAAGAAAAGAAGAGAAATATGATCCTAATAATGAATGCAATCTAAAATACTGAATGAAAAAACATTCAGAAAAACTATCTTTCATACAAGTTTTTATTTACTCACCATTTAAGTTCAGGTGTCACAAATAGTGTTATGAGAAAACCATATGCAGAAAACCATATGTAATGTGAAAAGGAAAACATTTCATGTTTAAACACATTGGCATTTGAGAATATCATGCCAGGTCGGTTAATAGTATTGAAAAAATATTTTATGCTCTCTGCATAGACTGTAATGGGAGGTTTTAAGTTTTAGTTTAGATTTATGATAAAGTATTTGGTGTTCTTGATTAGGAGCATATTTAGCAAAGAAGTAAAATAGTTTTTGGTGAGTTTAAATGGTATATGCATAGTCTACTCCAAGAGAACAAGTGACTATTATTTATGTAAAAGCATATTTGCATCTTTAGATAAGAAGCATCAAGTAATTTAGTTATGCATAGTCTAATTAATTTACTCGTTTAATATGAATAACTAAATTATTTGATGCTTCTTATTTAAAGATGCAAATATGATTTTACATAAATAATAGTCACTTGTTCTTTTAGGGTAGACTATGTATATACCATGTAAACTCACAAAAAAAATATTTTACTTCTTTGCTAAATATGCTCCTAATCAAGAACACCAAATACTTTATCATAAAGCTAAACTAAAACTTAAAACCTCCCATTACAGTTTATGCAGGGAGCAGAAATTAGTTAGAGATTTTAGGAAAGTAGTTGGGAAGTTAAAGATGAATGGACAATTCACAGTTTAAAATTAAAAAGGGTTTTTATTATAGTTTGGATATTATATAATTATCTTTTTATTGAGAAATTAGGTGTTATATTTAGTATCTCTCATTAATGTGATGTTTTATCATTATATTTAGTTCATAGTTAAGAGTTATTTAGAAGACTACACATTTAAATAGATTTAAATGCGTTATGAATGGAAGTGAATGAAAGAATGATAAAGTATACATATACTATCTAATGTGCTATAACAAAAAGAGTGAAAAAACATAGATCATCATGTGAGAAAGGAGGAAAAAAAAGACAACCATACTAGAAGTGTGTGCAAATTTATGTAATTCAAGTTTTACATAAGATTTGAAAGGTTAGACATATTCTATAATATTTTAATATTTACACTCATCTACCCTTTGATATTCTAAGAATAGATATATAATATTAGTATAAAAGTTAAGAAGACAATGATACAGTGGAATTGTTAGAAGGAACACAACTAATGTCCTTTTGATTTAGTTGAATTCTTTTTATTTATCACTCTCAAGAGACTATATCAAATATAAAATATATTGTTGAATTTATTGAGTTTGTATGACATAGAGTAAATGGATTTTGGAATTCAAGGCATGACATGTGTGTAGTTTCAATATTTGGAATTTAGTTGTGAAGTAAAGATGTAGCATTGATGATGATCATTGTATCATGAGGTAAAAGTGTGAAATCCTCCTAGATAAGTTGTGCCTTCTTGAGATGAAATGAGTACCATAATACCAAGTTACAAAAGAAGATATGTAAATTTTCACACAACTTCAAATCATATGAACCATTTCTCTTGGGAAATTTTTTACCAAATTTGAAAAATTAATGGACATGAACCTCTAGGTAAATTTTTAATTTGACCTTGGTGTTAGCAAATTGATTTCCAATATTATGTTGGTATATGAAAACTACAATTGATCTCCCATCAGATGAATTTACATAGCACCATGTAGTGGGTATGATAGAGATGGAAAGGAATGGTGCACAAGTCAATAAATTAAAATTAAAGGAAGATCAAGATAAACTAGAATGTGGGGATTGAAAGAATTATAGTCAACCTTCTTAGTAATAGTGTATAGGCCATATAAAAGAAGATAGATCTTATAGTAAGGTCCTATAATTCTTTTCTTCCACAAATGAAACTATACTATATAACCAACCTTAAACATGTGTGGCTCACTATAGATTATGTAATTTTATTTATTTAGTATTTATCTCTTCCATAATGATTTTATCTCGATGTTTGATCTATTCAATATGGTGAATGAATTTGATATATTTATTAGCATTTTTAAATGATTTGAATATTCATTTTTACAATTAATGGGATTATATTTGATGATGTACAAATTTTTTTTGTTTAAGTTATAATAATTGATAGGTATAATTTCATCTAAAGTGTATTGGTGCTTGGAATTATAGAATTTGAGAACATGCACGATCATCATATTCATAGCTATCAATTATTAATGTTGATAATCATTAATCTAATAAAATTTATCATTTATGCACCAATTTTAATTGTATATAGATTTATTATATAAAATATATCCAATTTGTATATCTTGCTCATGTACGATACAAATTCATGAATATATCATGTTGAATAGAATAATTTCCACAAAAAATTCTAATAGGAATTTTATAAATAAATATTCATAAATATAATTATCTCTAATATGTTAAAGGAATTAGCTCATGATTCATATGATGAAACATTAGAATTGAACTTGTTTCCTTATATCCCATAAAATTGCTCACAGATGTAATAAAAGTGTTTTAATCTCTCTTGGAGATAATTACATTCTCCCTAAGTCACACTATTTTATTGTCTTAATAAACATGCTTAAAATAGTTTACATTTTTTTTTATGTTACCACTATAAGTAAGTGAGCATGGTCATGTGCAATTAATCATTTTTCTAATAAGTGAACATAATCATTTGTAGCACAAAACAATTATATCTACCACTATACTATAATTTACATGAAATAATCTAAGATATATTTTATTCCAAATATTGATTTTACATTTAAATTTAATCGTTATTTAGTATGAAAAAAAAGTTCCATTCATTGTAAATTCTAAATTATCTTAGATATAACATAAATGATAAAATTGGGGCAGCGAAGGGTAACCCTGGGCCTGCAGGATGTGGGGGGTTGTTAAGGAATCATGATGTCAGACTCTTAGGCACGATGGCACTCATGTTGGGAAATCAGACAAATCACTGTGCGGAGGCAGAGGCTACATTCATAAGCATTAAATATGATGTTAGCAAAGGTTACTCCAAATTATGGGTTGAAGGTGATTCCCTAAACATTATTAACTATCTGTGTGGCACTCATCCTCCAAGTTGGAATGTGGACCAACTTATTAAAGATACTATAATCATGCTCCGGTCTTATGAAGAGACTTGTGTTTCTCACGTTTATAGAGAAGGAAACTAGTTGGCATATTTTTTGCCAACGAGGTTGTCAGTCTAAATGAGTTTCGTGTGTGGGAGGTGGGCTTGATCCTTCCTGAGAAAGCTAGGAGCTTATTGAGGAGTGATGGCATGGTTTGAGATGACACAACATTTATTTTCTAGTACCTTCTTCTATCTCGCATGCTTTATGGGTTTCTTTTTGTTCTCTGCCATTCAATTGTGCATTTTTCACAAGGGCTTGCTCATTCGGGTGTTGTATGAAATGGGTGGTGACAAGTAGAATCAAGCTACATTCCTGTGCGGGCATCAAGAAAAATAAGAAGCTATGGAATATACTGTGTCATGGTAATTTTACACCTTTCTTAGAAAGGATGCATGGGCATGACCCTAATGCCTCGGCACAGTTCATGTCTTACTGGCATAATCGTAGTCTCAAGATAAAAGGCCTAGAAGTGGAGGTGAATGAGGAGCTGTTAGCTAATGTTACTGGGATGCCGACGGTTGGTCGTAAGTTTTTCAAGGACAAGAAGAGTAATGAGGAGGTGATGGCCCAATTCTTCAAAAATGACGAGTGAAAGAAATTAATCAAAATGGAAAGTTGGGGTTATGAGCGAAAATCCCTTAAGAAGATTTGGGTGAAGGTTGCTGAGGTGCTTATGTACTATGTGACTTTGGAGGGGAGGTTTATTGCTATTCTTAGTCACCAATTCACTCTTCTAAACCATTTCAAACATGGTTTTTTCATTTCTTTCCTATTTTTTCTATTATCGTCTATGAAGGTTTGTGTTTATGCTCATTTGAAGAAAAGGAGGGCTCTCATCCTCCATGAAGGTCTTCTTTTATTAATCATGGAGCATATTAAGACTCTTCTTCTTGCCCCTGCCATTAAGGGTAAGGAGAAGACTTTGAGTGAGGTTTTTGGGTCATCAGGCTCATATTCTAGTTTGACTGATGAAGACAAATGGAACGACGAGGATGAGGATGTGTCTTCGGCCCTTCCATCTACTTCTTCTAAGAAGAGGAAGTTGGGTAGTTCTAAGAGTAATAGGGCAGCCAAACGCCTTGTTCTTTCTGAAAACGAGGACAAATAAGCAAACTTGGATGGTTCCCCTCCCAAGACTGAGGAGGTGGTTGTTAGTCAGGGTGTTGTTGGTGGTGGTATTGAGGTGGGGTCATAGGATTATGTGGAGGACAAGGACAAGTTGAGGAGGTTATCTAAGCATATTTCCAACCTAAAGAACAAGACCTTGAAAGTGTTGGCAAAGGACCCTAATGTGTCTTGTGAAGGAAATGATTCTAGTGAAAAGGCGGTGGCTGTTAAGGATTCCCTGATGCAAGAATCACCCAATGTGAAGCTAGATGAGGAGAAAAAGGGTCTTGATGAAGAGGATGCTAAGAAGAAGAGAGCTAAATAGGATCCTTTGAAGGTAAATCCCTTCTTTAAGGAATTTTCTTACCTCGATGATGATTCTACCTCTATGTTTGATTTGTTGGATATGGCTAGGGCCTGGGCCATTGGAACTTTCAAGCTAGCTAAGTGGACTCTTCAAGAGTTCAATAAGATTAACATTAAAATTAGAGGTTTGAAGGAGAATATGAAGAATGTTCTGAAGGGTTCGGTGTTGGACATTCTGATTGATAGAATTGTGGACCTTGAGAGTTCTTTCCATGATTTCAAATCTTTGTGTGAAGATAGATTGGTTGCTTTGGAAGCCAAGGTTCTGGGAACGAATGCAGATATAAAAAGCTTCTTCAAGCATGTCACATCTCTGTGAAGAATAGTGTAGACTCTTTGGAAGTCCTTTTCAGGAAGATAAGTGAGCTTAGGGAGGATCAAGTTTATTTTTCTAAGTTAATGGAGAAAAAGAACTTGACTAAAGGCAAAGGAAAAAAAGGTGCTAAAGATGATGACAAGGGCCCTACTATTAGAGGGCTAGCTAAATGGAAAATTCCTTTGATGTTGAGAAGAACGAGTTGCTGGACATGATCGAAAATCATAGAAGCCAGGAGCTTGAGGTGGCCAACACCTCAAGAGTAGTTTGAATTAGTGTTTGGTCTTCTTCTTTGTTGTTGTCTGCTTCCTGTTGGGTGTCAGTTTATTTCCTATTATATTTTTTTTGTTTTGATGTCGTTGGGTGTTGTTGTTAGCTTATTGTATTATCTTTCATTCAACACCCTTTTTTGTCGTGTTTTTTGGCTCTTGGTATGTTATTGGTGTCATCCTGAAGTTCTTCTTAGCAACATTTTGTATCTTTTGTTGTAAAGGGTTTTGGGTCTTTTCAAAACCTATTTTCCCCTTTTAATCAAAACATAAATGATAAAAGAATCGATATATTTTACAATGATAAGACTACTTTATTTCTAAAATAAATATTTCTTTAATACCTTGAGAGTATTTTCAAAGTGAAAGTTACATTCAACCTTGTTAAGGTAATCCATTCATATCAATTTTATAAATTTGAAAAATATACATATTAACATCTTATTTGATAAAATATTCAATCTTAGAAGTCAAATTATAGATTTGGGATTCTTATATATAGTTTACATTATAGATATATCTATAAAATTTTAAATTTAAGCTACATATTTTGGCTAATGAGTGAGTTAATGGGATAACATTTGATAATATAAAGAACCTTTCTTGAAAATAGCAAAAAGTATAAATAAATATCTTATTTTTTTTATAAATATATTGATCATGTAATTACATTTTATTAGTATTTATATCATACATAATGACTTTCCTCTTAATGTTTTATTTCTTCAATGTGCTTATGAATTCATTGGCCTTATTAGTAAATTTAAAACTGAGTTAGAAAAATATTTTATTCTTGATAGATGTATAAGATAAGATTCATTAATAAACATGATTGTGTAGAATACCAAACATGTATTGATCATATTATATTTGCGGTGTTGTACATAGTTTTTTTAGTTATACTAATTGGAAGGTATAAATTCATCTAAAATATATTATTTATTGGAATTACATACCCTTTAGAAGATTTATCATAATATTTAAAATATTTAAAATTTTATTTATTCATAAATATAAGGATAAAATGTAAGTAGATTTTTTTAAATGTTTATACATTAGTGAATTTAATCAAGAACATAATTTATATCTATTAGATATAATGGTTTAAATTATTCTAAACTAAACTTATACATTTAAGAATTATATTTTTATGGTATGATCCAAAATTTTATGACTACTTTGTTTAGGGTTTCTAATTCAATCCTCAATAATTAATATGTTCTAATGATGAGAACTAATTATTAGATAATTCATCAATATTAATAATTATTGTTCATAATATTTTATCTAATAACACTTATTATCTATGAAACATGCTTAATTTTAGACACATTAATTATGCAAAATATTTTCCTTTCTATAAGGATAATATCTAATTCATATCCCTTGATCACCTATTCTAAAAATTCACGAGTCTTTCATTATAAATTAGTTCCACATAGTCTTTCTAGAATAACTATTTTATAAAAAATTAAGCATTAACATAATTCTTATACATATTTTAATGGTGAGACATTCAATTCTAACTTGTATTCTATCTTACAAAATAGATCACAAAGTTAATAAATTATTTTTAATATATCTTAGAGATAATTACATTCTCGCCAAAGTCATGTTATACCATTGTCATAATGGGTTCAGGTAAATTCATCATCAACAATTCATTGCCAACAATTCACTACTAGCAGTTCATCACCATGACATATTCATGCATAAATTCACCACTAGCAATTCATTGCCATGGTATATTCACTGCATATACCTTTTTATGCATTCAAAAATTTATCTCTGTACTTTTTCTTTTTTGGGTGCACTTCACCACTTAAATATTGAAAAATGGATATGCGGTGAATATACCACAAAGATGAATTGTTGGAGGTGAATTGTATACACAATGAGGCATACGGAAAATTCACTGCCAAGTAAAATTCACTACCAACAATTCACCACAGCTAAAAATTAACCACATTAATATTTTTAATAAAATTATTATTTTTGAAATATATATTAAAAAATATTAATGCTATTAATTTTCTACTACGGTGAATTGCTGGCCATGAATTTTACTTAGTAGTGAATTTTTCGTCAGTGAATTTTTCGTGGTAGTGAATTGCTGGCGGTGAATTTTCCATCGATGAATTGTTGATGGTGAATTTTCCTAGAGCCATGCAATGAATATGTCATGGTAATAAATTGTTGGTGGTGAATTATTGGCAATGAATTGATGGTAGTGAATTGTTGGGCGATGAATTTTCCTAGAGCCTAGGTTCAGGTAAATTCATTGCCAACATTTCACCATGAGTAATTCATTGCTAGCAACTCATCACCATGACATATTGATCGTGTATAAATTCACCACCAACAATTCATTGCCATGGTATATTCACCATGTATACCATTTTTATGCTTTCAACAAAAACTCTATACTTTTCTTTTTTGGGTGCTCATGGCTACTGAAATATTGAAAAATGTATGTGTGGTGAATATACCACAACAATGAATTGTATAAGTGATGAATATGTCATGGTGATGAATTGTTGGCGGTGAATTACTGGTGGTGAATTGTTGGGTGATGAATTTTCCTAGATCCTGTCACAACATATATGCTTAAAATATTTTGCAAATATTTTTTAAATTTCTATAGTTATTCCTTATTTACATATGGTAGATTTATCTTTCTCAATGTTTAATCATTGAATTTTCCCCACAACATCCATATGCCTCCATAATTTCTTCCATTTTATGTTTTTTTTTTTTATGTTTTAGTGTAGTTATAGTAAATTGTTAAGTCTCAAAAAATATGCAACATCTGATGCTTCAAAATAGATTTGATATAACAACTTGTGGAACTTCTATATAAGAGGTTAACACTTTTTTCATAAGGGGCCATAAATTGTGACACATGGAAGTGCAAGAAATATTATAAGGATATTTTTTTTTACATCAGTACTAATGGACCCCAATTATTTTTTAGTTTAATCTAGTCCATGACTTAACCAAGGCCATGTGGTGTACTCCTAAGGATCCTAGAAATGTGAAAAATATATTATAAAAGAGTGGGAACTATTTGATCTACAAATAGTAGATGCATCTAACAACTTATTAGATATACAATCATTGAAACATAGAAATGTTTCTTCTTACATCTTGGAAACATAATTTTGATATCCACAACTTCCTTGTGTCACCCTAAGTGCATCTAAAGCACTAGAGTAGTATAGGTAGCAAAGAAAATATTTGTCATATCTAAAATTTTGGTTTTTTCAAAAAGGCATGACCAATGTCTATACATCACCAAGATAGGAAAGTTTCACCTACCAGTGTTGTGATAGTGTAGTATTGTGCAATGGAATTCTTGAACTAATTACCAATGATCTTGTAGCCATGTATAACCATTAGTAAGAGAAATTAAAGCACCATAATTTATAGAGAATTATTTTTGTCTATGAATTTTAAATTTTAAATATAATGTTGGGTGGAAAATGTATTGTGGGTTGGGTAGTATAGTCTATAAATACCAAAGTGTCCCCATTTAAAATTACTCTACAACTAAGCTATAGATCCTAATGTGTTAATTGGATATCAAATGGTAATCATATAGTTGAGATTTTGAGCCTAATATATTGGTTAATTCTCACCTCTTTCTACTATATAGGGGAGCCTTTATGTACATTTTTAAAATGTGTACAATATTGCTATGCCTAATGACTCTCAACTTGTATTTGTCCACCATTATGTGGTATATATATGATTAGAACTATTTATTTATTATTATTATTATTATTATTATTATTGGAAAAAGGCTAATAGCCTATAAATTATATTAATAATAATAGTAAGTAATTACAAAAGTATCCAGGAGGGCCTAATTAAAAAAGAGTCCAAGAGGGCCTAAGTAATTACATTATTACATTATGAGTTGTTAATATTTTATCTAGTAGCTAAGA
This sequence comes from Sequoia sempervirens, assembly GCA_007258455.2. Lineage (NCBI taxonomy): Eukaryota > Viridiplantae > Streptophyta > Pinopsida > Cupressales > Cupressaceae > Sequoia > Sequoia sempervirens. Next base: position 290,540,663 of record VDFB02281492.1, read on the forward strand.
TAATATCTATCTATTGTGAGACTTATTTTTCTTGATTTTTTTCTATAATATCTATCCATTTTCACTCATAATGAACTAAAAAAAAATAGTTTTATCATTAAGATATATAGAGATTTGGTTGTCCAATCTTGAAGATTGTCTTGCAAGGACCACCTTGATTCTATATATACATTTCTACCTAGAAGAATGTTTGTGTTCTTGTTCCTAGATTATGTATTGGCCCTTGAAAAATTACATTAGACTAAGCCAATTATTTATGACATGCTAATTGGGACTCACATAATTCTAAAGGATTTTAACCTCCACTATGTGATGTTAGAGTAATCATTTATTAGCTATTAATTAATTAATATTTAATTGATTATTAGGATAATTTTATTTTATGCACTTAAGCTAAACTTAAGAATGTTTTTTTACTTTAGGGTGAGTGCAAGATCATGGAGGTCCAAAAAGTGGTGATATGAAAAAAAAGTGGCTGATGAATTTTTTTAATCCGAATTTGATGAAACAAGAAAGGGTTTATTGAGAAAATTGTCAGATTTCAAAAGATATAAGTGTATAGGAGTAAATTTTCACCCCTTATGCAAATTCCCCTTATACCCTTCCTCACTTTAGAAAAAAAAAATTGAAGGCTAAATTCCACATAAGCACGTTGCCTTTGTTCCACTTGGTGACCATTTTGTGCGTCGCTAGAGGAATAACTGTTTGGGACACTCATGTGGTGTGCAGATGTCCACGTGACACACTTACGTCCTTGGTAGAATCTTGTGTTTGGAGCCTGTAGAGGTGTTAGACTTCCCATTAGAGGTAAATTTGTAACACCCTCTTCGACTAACCGACCCGAATATGGTCGTTTCCTTCAAATTCACTATTCATTCCTTCATTTCCTCTTCTAAGCATCTTCTACACACAATCTAAGCACTCAACTTGATCACTCTCCAAGCATTATAGCAGTAACAACAACACTTTGTCAACTTCGTAGAGAAAGTGTGGAACAACACCATTGTAGCAGGGGCTTGAGTCCTCTCATTTTCTCCTCCATTAGCTAGTGAGCTCTTGGAGGGGGTGGTAATATTTCTACTCCTCTCCTCTATGATTTGGTTAGGTAGTACCTTATTGTTTTGTAGTGCTTTTGTGTTCTTTACTTCATTTCCTTCTTTATCATATATTTCTCCATTGTTGTAAACTTGGTTGTTTGTGGAGGTGGAAACATCAAAACAGGGGTCTAACTGAGGTAGGCCCCTATATAGCCCCAACAAATTTCCCTCTTTCTTGTGTGCAGGTGGATGCACATTTAGAGCTATCTGGTGAACATGCTCTTTTGTGAGATCATTCATATCACCCTAGCTTTAATCTACTTGCTTTATCACGATTCGTTTATATATTTCTTACTTCATAGTGTTATTTTTCTCCCCTAAAAACCATTAGCTAGGTCATTATTCTATTTTCTACTGGTTAACCTTTCATTTTTAGTCCTATGGTCGTACAAATGCTAGTGCACCTGAGAGACACTAGCACGCTGCACTGTCATCCTAGAACCGCACTTTTTTCCTTGAGTACAGAGCTACCTGAGGCATAGTGTTGAACCTGAAGAATGACTCACCTAGCCCCATTCTGAGTTTTGGGTCTGCAAAGTCATTGATGGACCTTATAGTCCTCATCATTCTCGTCCCTCATTTTAGAACACCCTTTAAGCTGAGGTAGGTTAGGGAAACCTTCTAATCTTGGCTCTTTGTGACCTGGGGCCTTGAATGTGGTTCGTCCCCCTCTCTTACATTTTTGGTGAACCTGACGTGAACCATTTTGGTTTTGTTTTGCAATACTAAAAGTTCATTTCCTTGTATTCTAGGAGTGTTGTAGGTGTGAGTGTTGTGAGGTTTTCACCTCGCAACCCAACTTGTGACCCCTAGTAGGCATAGTTGGAAGGTTCCAAAGGTGTTGCATAACAAAACTTTAATTAGGTTACTATCTTATCCTTTAACCTTTAGGGACTCTATGAAAGTATCGCTTAGTGTGTGTGATGATTGTTAGTATGTGGTGACTTATCATGCTATACTATACACTCTTCATGTATCCTTGCTGAGGTTTGGGTCAGGGGTGACAACCCTTGAGAATTATTTTCCCCATTTTTTGCTTCATCACCAACAAAATAAAAAAAGCTTTGTAAAACCCTAATTTTGGAAGCTTCTAAAAAGCTTGTTATAAGCGGTTTGGATGGGGGTTGCAGTAGGGAATTATTAGCAAGATTGTAATATGTTTTACACTAGATAATAAAATCATTAGATGGCTACAGTTTTGTGGATGTAGCCAAGATTGGGTGAACCACGTTAAATTCTCTGTGTTGTCTTGTTTCTACTATAATTTTTTGTGTGTTTTATTTCTCTATTTTATTGATCAAATATGTATTTAACTATTAGATATCTGCCTTCTAACCCTAACAAGTGGTATCAGAGTGAGTTTTGTTCAATTATTCTCTACAGGAAAGTCTCATGGTTGAGTGGGAGTCTCACGGTTAAGTGGGAGCAATGGCAGATGAGGGTAAATTGAAGGTAGATAAATTCAATAGGAAGAACTATCAGTTATGGAAGATGTAGATGGAGGATTATCTATATCAGAAAGATTTATGGAGGTCACTAGAAGGAATAGCTAAGAAACCAACAACAATGAGTGATGAGGATTGGAATCTTCTGGACATAAAGGCACTAGGAGCCATTCGTTTATGCCTGGAACAATCAGTGGCATTCAATATTACAACAACAAAGGCAACTCAAGAGTTGATGGAAACCCTAGAAAAGCTATATGAAAATACTTCTACTTCGAATAAGGTATTTCTTATGAAGAATTTATTTAATATGAAAATGGTAGAAGGTTGGTCATTTTTTTATCATTTAAATGAGTTTAATACGGTTACCAATCAATTAACTTTTGTAAATGTAAACTTTGATGAAGTTAGGGCTCTTTTGTTTCTATGTTCTTTGCCTGAAAGTTGGAATAGCTTGGTAATGGTTGTTAGCAGTTATGTTTCTAGTTTGAATACATTGAAATTTGATGATGTTGTTGGTGCTATTTTAAGAGAGGAAATTTGTAGGAAAAGCTCAGGTGGAACATCCACATTAGGTAGTGTTTTGAATGAAAAAAGTAGGGGCAGAACAAAGGAGAGAAGAAACAATTCTGGAATTCGTGGAAAGTCATGAGGAAAATCAAAGGACAAAAGGTCCCAATCTAGAGAGAATAGGGATTGTTGGTACTGTGGTAAGCCAGGTCATTTAAAGAAAGATTGTTGGTCTCAAAAAAATAAAGGAGACAAAAAGGTAGGAAATAAAGAGGAAAATGTGGTAAGTAATAAATTTGATGAGGATGCTTTGATTCTTTCCCTTGATAATGTTGATGATTCTTGGGTGTTAGATTCAAGGGATTCATTTCATGCTACACCCCATAGAATTTATTTTCTTGATTATGTCCAAGGGGATTTTGGGCTAGTTTATTTGGGAGATAATGAACCCTGTCAGATTGTTGGAAAGGGAAGAATCAAGATTAAGTTGTAGAATGGGAATCATTGGCTACTACATGAGGTAAGGCACATTCCAAAGTTAAAAAGAAATTTAATTTCAGCAGGGCAACTAAATGATGAAGGTTGTGTTGTTAAATTTAGTGAAAAAAATTGGAAGGTTACAAAAGGTTCCTAAGTGGTAACAAAAGGTGTGAAAGTAGGAACCTTATATCTTTGTACAGGTCATACTGTTCCTTCTACTTTAGCTATTGTAGATAAAAACCAATGTTCAGGAACAATTGCTACAGTTCAGTAGGGAGAAAATCAAATAGTTGTTGTGGATTTTGAATTAGTACTATGGCATAATAGACTTGGGCATATGAGTGCAAAAGGTATGAAAGTCCTTTATTCAAAGAATGTTTTACCAGGTCTAAAATGTGTTAATATGGATTTCTGTGAAAGTTGTGTGTATGGAAAACAAAAGAGAGTTAGTTTTCTCAAGAATGGGAAGGAAAAGAAAGATGAGAAATTGGAGCTTGTGCATATGGATGTATGGGGACTAGATCAAGTACCTTCTCTTAGTGGCTTTTAGTATTATGTTACATTCATTGATGATGCAAGTAGGAAGGTATGGATTTATTTCCTTAGGAAAAAAATTGATGTATTTGAAACTTTTAAGAAATGGAGAATCTTGGTTGAGAATGAGATAGGTAAAAAGTTAAAATGTCTCAGATTTGATAATGATGGTAAGTATTGCAGCAAAGAGTTTGAAGATTACTATTCCTCTAATGTTATTTGTAAGCAGAAAACGGTTCCAAGGACTCCATAAGAAAATGGAGTGGTTGAGCGCATGAATAGAACAATAATGGAGCATGGAAAAACTATGAGATTGCATGTAGGGTTGCCTTTAAACATGTGGGAAGAGGTTGTAAACATTGTTGTTTATTCAATCAATAGAGGTACCTCTAATCCTTTCGGTTGTGGTATTCTGGAGGAAGCATGGACATGTAAGAAGGTGAGTTATTCTTTTCTCAAGACCTTCAGTTGTGAAGCATTTGCACATGAAGATTTTGAAAATAGAACCAAGATTGATGCAAAATCAAATAAATTCATATTTGTTCGATATGGAATTGATGAATTTGGTTATAGGCTTTGGGATTTTGAAAATTAAAAAAATGTGAGAAGTAGGGATGCCATATTCAATGAGAAAGTGTTCTACAAAGATCAGTTGCAACAACATGAGAAGAAATAAAATGATTATATAGCACTAGATGATACACCAAACAATGATGTTCTAGTAGTTCCTCATGCTCCGCAACAACAAATACCACAAACTCTAGTGAATGTTAGATGAACTTCAAGGATAAGTAGACCTCCAGAAATACTTTCTCCCTCTTTGTATTCTATTTTATTAACTGATGTTGGTGAACCAGAATGTTATGATGAAGCTATGCAAGTAGATACCAATGTTCAATGGGAGCATGGAATGGAAGAAGAAATGGACTTGTTTATGAAAAATCAGACTTGGGAATTATGCAAGTTTCCTATAGGTAAAAAGGATTTACCAAACAAATGGGTTTATAGGCTAAAAGAGGATGGAGGTAAGAAAAGATTTAAAGCCAGATTAGTTGTAAAGGGATTTGCATAGAAAAAGGGTATTGATTTTGATGAAATCTTTTCTCCAGTTGTTAAAATGACTTCTATTTGTATTTTTTTAAGTATTGTGGTTGTTGAAGATTTGCATTTAGAACAACTTGATGTTACAACAACCTTTCTCCATGGGGATTTGGAAGAGGAAATATACATGGAACAACCACAAGGATTTAAGGTCAAAGGTCAGGAGAAATTGGTGTGCAGATTGAAGAAAAGTTTATATGGCTTGAAGCAAGCACCTCAGCAATGGTATATTAAGTTTGATAGCTTTATGGCTGAACATGGCTATAGTTAGTGTAATTCAGACCATTGTGTTTATTTTAAGAGGTTAGATGATGATAGCTACATTATTTTATGTTTATATGTTGATGATATTCTTATAGCAGGGTCTAACATGAATCACATAAAGGAGTTAAAGTAATAGTTAGAAAATATATTTTCTATGAAGGATTTTGGGGAAACAAAACAAATCCTTGGTATGAAGATCACAAGAGATAAGAAAAAAAGATTTTTTTTTTAATCTTAGGTTGATTATGTTGAAAAGGTGTTGCAAATATTTCATATGGAGAATGCAAAAGCTGTTAGCACACCTTTGCCCAGTCATGTTAAATTGACTAAGGATATGTGTCCAAAGACACAAGAGGAGGAGGAAAAAATGTCCAAGGTACCATATGCTTCAGCTGTAGGTAGTTTAATGTACACAATGGTATGCACAAGACCAGATATTGCACATATTGTAGGAGTTGTTAGCAGGTATATGAGTCATCCCGATGTTGAGCATTGGAATGCGATAAATGGATTCTCAGGTATTTGAGAGGTACATCCAATAAATGTTTATGTTTTAGGGGCTCTAATACTGATTTAAAAGGATATGTTGACTTAAATTTGGTAGGGGATGTAGATACCAGGTGAAGTATCATAGGTTATGTATTTACAGTTGGTGGTACTATAGTGAGTTATATTTCTTGATTGCAAAAGGTGGTTGTGTTATCCACCACAGAGGCAGAGTATGTTGTAATAGAGGTGGAAAAGGAGATGATATGGTTGTAAATTTTCATGGAAGAGTTGGGAAAACAACAGGCTGAAAATAACTTGTTTACAAACAGCTAGAGTGCTATACATCTTGCAAAGAATTCTTCCTTGCACTCTAAAACCAAACACATACAATTGAGATATCATTTTGACATTTGGTTAGTGTTGGAGGATGGACAGGTAAAGCTGAAAAAGATTCATATAGATTCCAATATAGTGAATATGTTTATGAAGGCAGTGACAAGGGAGAAGATGAGGTCCTCTTCAAATTTGATTGGCCTTCAAGGTTTAATTCAAGTATAACAAAGCAACATGGTCCAAGGTGCTTATTTCCAGTGGGAGCTGTAAGTGCAGCGGTGTCATCCAGGATTAGTCTCCAAGTGGGAGATTGTGTTGGCGTGGAGCTTGATCAGTCTTCAAGTGGGAGATTGTTGGTATGTGGCAACTGATCATGCTATACTATACACTCTTTATTTAGCTCATTTTTCACTTCGTCACTGACAAAAGAAAAAAAATGACTTTGTAAAACCCTAATTTTGGAAGCTTCTAAAAAGCTTGTTATAAGTTGGTTGTATGGGGGTTGCAGTAGGGCATTATTAGTGAGATTATAATATGTTTTACACTAGATAATAAAATAATTGGATGGTTGTGGTATTGTGGATGTAGCCCAGATTGGGTGAACCATGTTAAATTCTCTGTGTTGTCTTGTTTCTACTATAATTTTCTGTGTTTTATTGATCAAATTTGCATTTAACTGTTAGATATTTTCCTTCTAACCCTAACAATGACCTCTTTCTTGCATCAACATATCCACTCTACACAGCCTATGAGTAGTGGTACTAGTGTAACCTTCAATTCACAAGATATGTCGATGGGTTGTAATAAGGAACCATTCCCTCTCTACATCCCTATGCGAATCAATGGAAACATCATAGAAGGTTTCTCGTTGATTTGACATATTAAGTAAACATTATAACTGAGGAGATCATGCTAATAATTTTTTTGCATAAATATGGGTATGATGCACTTGTGATCTCCATCTACTTGAATGATAGACTTTTTGTGCCCCCTTTGGGTAGTATTGTCCTGTTGGTTTTGGTTGGACCTAAATCTACGAAAATTATATTCGATATTATCTATGGGTCTGAGCTCTTTAGAGTGAATTTTGGTATCCCCTGGTTAGTAGCTATGAATTTCATACCCTCGGTCATGCATAAATGTTTAAATTTTATCCATGGAGGTTCTATGCATGTGATTTGTGACATCAGTTACAAACCATCGGTTGCTCGTGGTAGCTACTCTTTGGATTACTCTTGGCCTATCCCCATTGGTCCTCTCTCACCTAGGACAAACCTCCTGCATCAAACATATTGAAATTATAAAAAAGGGTGCCTAAGGCCGAAAGTGAGATACCCTCCATCATTTTATGTTGTTTCATATAGGGCTTGTCTAAAAGTTAATAGTGATGCCACCAAGGCACGTAGAAGGGAAGAAGAGAAGCAGTCTCAGGATCCTCATTATTCCTCTTTCGTTGTTCAGCATGACACTTCCTCTCACCTCGTTGAGGCACCATCGGATTCTGTTTTGTGTTTGTGAGAGAATCCTATGGTGCTTGCTTGGTGAAAGCCCAAGTGCCCCACATTTGAGCTTCATGTTTTTCCCATGGAGCCTAGGCCTGTTTGGTATAATGGGAAGAAAGGTCCCCATGGGGAGTCCTCTTTGTCTCAACCTCCATGGCCTCCTACTACTTCTACTCCAAAATTAGTGAACAAGAAGAGGCCCAATGCTGAAGCACTTGAGTTGACTCCCCCCACTGCTTCTCAACTTGTTCCTCTTGTTCCTATTTAGGAGTTTATTCCTCTACTAGAAATGACTATAGTGGACACTCCCATGGCTAACTAGGAGCCTTCTAATCCTTCACAACATCTGGCCTCCAATTCTAAGAGTCATAGAAACCACCTTGTACGCAAGTGCAAGCACTAGGAAAAGGCTCTTATGGCCAAGCAGGCCACCTTACAAATGAAGGAAGAGGAGATGACTACCCCTATATCAGAGCCTCCTACTATGTCCTCCTCTCTCCTACCCTCTACTTTTGTTCAAACTAGCTTTGTATCACTTCTGGCTTCCGTTGTGAGTGCAAATGTGTCTAACCCTAAAAAGGTGTAGGTGTTCATCGCTCCTTTAGTGGAGTCACCTCTGTTGATGTCCCTTCTAGATGTCTAGCCTTTTCCAAAACCCATAGATATGATAAACACTTTGGTGGTGTCTACTATGGTTCTCTTTGCCTCCTCTTCCTCTGCACCTCTACCCTTGTCTATGGGGAGTTTTCCTCCCCTGACGAAGTAGAAGGTGGAGAGTGGTCCTTCCAACAATAGAGGACGTAAGAGGAGCCCACCTTCTCTAAAAGGTGGTCCCATGCTGGCTTGTTCTCTCCTAGTGATGAAACCAGTCCCAACTTCTCCTGAGTTCATCACTACTCCCGAGTGACTCAGTGAGACTAGCAGTGAATCCCGGGCACAACCTTCTCTGTACGAGGTTTTTTCCTTGTTGGTGATCTTCATGAAGTCACTAACCTTAGCTCCATAGGAGCTTGGTGGAGAGGACATTGCAAGCCCTCTTCCTTAGCCCTTGTTGCGAGAGGGTCAGATGCTCCTCCTCTTAACATTCCACCATTGCAAGCTTATCCCCCTTCCCCCTATGATGATCTAGAGTTGGAAGCGGACAACATCTTGGTCGATTAGTGTTAGGGGAAGGCCTCTTCTTTATCTTTATATTAGATGTGTGTTTGTGTGTGAGTTGTGATGTGTTCCCACATGATCATGCTATGTGTGTTTGAATGACCCACGTCAGCCTTGTTGGTGCTTGGATACAAGTGTGGTTTTTGTGTTGTAAACACATCATTCTTCCATGTTTGTGACTTGATTTTTGATAAAATGGGAATGATGCAAAGTGTTGGGGGAATTTAGGCCCCCCTTCCATGTTGACCCAATTTTTTATTTTTACTTTGTCTTACCGTGCATTGTTCACATCCAGTCTGATGTAGTAGGGGGTTGATGGCAATTCATTTTATATACTATTACTGTACACACACACACGTATATATTTATGAGTAGTTTTGACCCTGAAATATCAGGCTACCCCTATCCCCTTTGCTCATTTTTTCTTTTCTCTCACTTTTCTTTTACCTTTCTCTCTTCTTTGCTTGTGAACCATCAATTTTATGGTGTGTTCTATGTACTTCTCTTGCACTCTTAGGGTTTTTCACCTAAAAGGAGAGATAGAACCCTAAAATTGAGGTGGTTCACTCAAATTAAAGTATGTAAGATGGAATTATGACTAAATGTAATGATCTAAATACAACTAAGTGATGAAATTGATTGATTACTAATGAAAAACTAATGAAATATGTAATGTTTGAAAGCAAAGTGAGGTACATGCAAAAATGAACTAAAAACATAAACTAATGCAAACTGAATTGAATGAGGTTTAATAGAGTGCACCCAGAAGTTGAATTTTGATCCTTGAAGGTTCTGAAAATAGGAAGAAATCACTATTGATCACAAGTGGGAATCATTCACCATTCATGGTGAATTAGTCCTCCTACTGGTAAAATGACTTGAAACTGCTTTCCAACTATCAAGAATTGGATTATGAAAAAATCAACTTTTTTAGCTCCTATGGGCAGGACTTATTCGCCACTGATGGCGAATCACTCCTCTAAAATTCTATAAATTTAAAGGTCAATCCTATAGGTTCAGATTTGTACATGTCTTTTTGTTAGGTTGATAGAGTCAAATCTATAGAAAACGGGTTGTAGGTTATCTCTAAGCTTGAATTAGGGTTTGGTTGACTTGAAACACTTTTATGACTTATTGACCACTTTTCAACAGCTATTTCCTTGACAAATCTGCCTATAGGACCTACAAACACACGTGCCAAGAGGGGGAAAATGGTTAAGGGTTAGAGTATAGGGATTTTCCTTGGTCAAATCCCACTTTGGTAATCAAACCCTTGATAAAGAAATGAAATGAAATGAAGGAGGAATGATGAATAAACAACATGCAAGTGTCCTAAACTCACCAAAACTTTGTTGTTGAAATTTGAAGATATGTCAATAGCTACTCCAAGATGCTTGACGATTTCTTGATTGAATGATGCTTGAATGTAATTGAATGCTTGAATGAACTAGTGAATGAATTAGTGAATGAGATGAACAGGGGTTTGAAATGGATGGAAAAAAACTTATTTATACACACTTATGCCCTAATTACCCAAAAATAGAACATCATAGGCCAACATAAGGCCTTTTTGAATAAAAACCCAAAGGAAATTTTGAATTATTTTGAATTTGGAGCCAAGAGGGACTCACATTCACCACCCATGGCAAATGGGTCCCACTCTAGGCTTGTAAGTGGGTGTCAAGGATTAAGTTGCATTTAATGTTGTTTTTCGGGTTTACATTCAAAAATACACTTAATTAAGTCTTATGAGTGCATAAAGGGGTCTAATAAAGAATAAGAAAGGTGTAAATAGTTATAATAAGCCTATCTAAAAGCGTGAAATCTTGTTACAAGACTTTACAACACTTTAAAATAGGACTTGATAAACGATAAAAAGGTGATTTTTAGATGAATTATAATGAGAAGAGTCTAGAAAAGTGTAGAAATGTGTTACAACACTTCACAACACCCTCATAAGACATCAAAATTTGAATATTCAGGACCTAATGTGAATGCATAAGTTACATTGCAACATTAAATCAAAGCAAAATAGGTCAAGAATCATAAGAGAAAAACCTAAATAACCATGAAAATTTCAATGATCCATTTTTCTATGGCACAACTTGAGTTTTCCCTCTCATGTGTGACAACGCCACTTCTTCAACATTCTGATTTTTAGAAAATGCATTTGTTTCCAATGAATATTTTCTTGAAAATCTTCACAAACTTTTTTTCAAGAATTGCATTCTCAAATTGAAACCCTAAGGGAACGTGTTTCCTTCATCATGGGTTCGTAAAGAGAGAATTGGAGAACCTTCCTCCAAAGTGGGAATAGCTTTGATCTTCCCCTCGTGTGGGGGCATATTCTTCCTTTCAAATTCCTTGATGAAGTGAACATCTTTCAAAAGGATTCCTTGATGATGAATCGATGTGAGAAAGAAAACTCCTACTTTCAAACCACGCGTCCCTTGAGTGGATCCCTTCTTCACGCCAAGGTTCCCAAGGAACCCCTTTGAAATCTTTCCAATCTATTGATAGTCTACGTGACTATCCACTTACTTTCCTATGTGGCCGCTTTTTGACATGTTCTATCTGCTGGTAAACATGTTGCTTTATAGGTGTGCTTGTGAAGCTGCTTTTTGACTTTGTGGAGTCTACCTTCCTTTGGTTTCCTCCATGTGAGATATCTTGGGCGATACCTACCTATAGGTCTACGGGTCTGTAGGGCGCTTCTTTTGAGCTTTTTCCATGCGAGAGATATTGGGGGTGGCTCCCCTATATGTCTACCAATCTGTAGGGCACTTTCTTTGGGTATCCTTTGTTGGAAAAATGAAGAAGATCATCTCATTTTGTTAATTTTTTGGTTGTCATTGATGTCACCATTATATGAGTTGCAACTACAAGATCAAGGCTACAATTACTTTGGTATTCTATTCCAGTATCTAAATCGATATTTTGCTTAAATCCTTTGGTATTTTGATCCGCATTTTTTTTTTGGTGATCATTGTTGCTTGTGGTTTTGGGAAATCGTCTACAGATGTTGGGAGCATGTACATTCAAGATTTCACATATGTGGTGCTCATACAAAATGTTTTTTTTTGTCTTTTGATTTGAAGTCTATTCTTGGCTGCCTTCTTTGGTGAATTGAGGAAAGGTGAAAATAGTTTTTTTATGTGGATATATGTGCAATCTATTTTAGGTATGTGCCAACTTGTTGAAGCATGCGGGATATCCTTTTTCAAAGCTTGAGGCTGACAAATAATATTTTTGGTAAATATGAAGTGCATCTAATTAGGTTGACCTAATTGATGCTTGTGAAGAAGAATGGGTATATATAATAGACAGTTTTTGAAGGAGCGCACATGATTTTGTGCGAAGAAGTGAAGTAGTGTGAACATGATAAAATGTGTCAAGTCTATTTACTGAGCTTTATTTGGAACTGAATCTGCACTTATTAGGTGTACTCTATCAGTTCATTTTCTGGATGAAATCCATTCAATCATTGTAATTATGTAGGTAGTCAGCCTTTTGTTTTTGGATAGTGAGTCCTAGCAATGAGCCACCCATTTTTTAATATTCTATAATTGGTTATATAATATTGTGAGCTAACACTCGCCGTGGTTTTTCCACATAAAAATCCTAGTGCTCTTATATTCTCTAATCTCATGTTCTATTAATGCTTTTGTTTATTTTTTCTATTGTTTGCATTGGAATAATTGGATGGTATTTGATCAAAAAATTTAAGAAGATGCTAATTCACCCCCCTCTCAGTATCTTGGATCTTTAACAATTGGTATCAGAGCTTGGTTCCTCCAGTAAAGCCTAACAGCTTGAGGGAGATCCTGAAGATGGAAGAAATGAATCATAAAGGGGAGCTCCAGACTACTCTTGAAGATCTCAACAAGGTTGAAAGAGAAAACAAAGATCTAAAAGAAAATATTGAAGATGCGAATGAATGTGTCCAAAAATTAAAGGATCAATTGAAAATATTTAAAGATAAGCATAAGGAAGTAACTGATCAGTTGAAGAAGGCTAATGAAGATATTTCCAATTTGAAAGTTCAAGTGGAAGAGAAGAAAAGAATTGAAGAGTGTCTAAACAAGTTGGTACAAAGAAGGTCTAAACATTGCACCAAGCTTGAATAAGAAATTATGAACCTAAAAGTGGATCTGGAGAAGGTGAAACTCTGTGAAAACAAGTTCAAGTCTAGCTCAAACAAGCTTGATGAATTAATTGTAGGACAAAAAGCAAGCAAAGACAAAGGTGGTATGGGAAATGATGTCGGTGAAAGCTCTAAAACTAAGAATAAGCAGAAGAATCCAGATAAAGGAAAGCAAAAAGAAAATTCAAGAAACATTTTGTTAGGAGACCTTCAGTGAGAAAACCTAATGCACAAAGGTATCCTTCTTTTAATGGAACTTGTTTTTCATGCAATAAGTTTGGTCACAAGGAAACTAAATGTAGAAGCAAGATGAATCAATTCCCCGATCCTTTTTCTAGTCAATGTTTTGCATTCAAAATATTTGGACATAGGGCAAGTGAATGCAGAACCATGATGATGATTTAGTTTAATGTAAGAAGAATGAGTCAATCTTTCAATGGCTATTTCTATACCTGTAACATGTATGGACATAGAGCTAATCAATGCATAACAAGAAGTCAATCTAATCAAAGGAATGTTGTCTACTATAATTGCAACAAACTAGGACATGTTTCAAGAGTCTGCAAAAGCAAGAAGAGTAAGGAAACCAATCTGGCAGAAAAAAATGAATCTATGAAGAAGGTTGACAAAGATGAGATTAAGCAAGAGATGAGCAAGATTTGGAGAAATAAAGAAGAACCATAGACAACTGATGAGTCTATTCCCTCATCTAGTATGAATGATTTATTCGATAATTAGACCTAGCAAGGCCCGAGGGAGAGCTTTACCAGAAAATTGTAAGAACCCCCTAGATAAATGGCATGTCAGAGGTTGGCACGAGGAAGAGAGATGAAGATTAAGTTTTCATAGGTCATGAAAAAGGAACCAGTAGAAATATGAAGAGATGGTTCTTTGCGGAGCAAACTAGGGTTTGTTTGTGTAAAAGAAAAGAGTTTTTAGCATATTTTTAAGTTTGATGCAATAAATATGATTTAGGGAAAATTGTTATTTTATAAAGAAAATGATCAAGGCATTTTGTTCATTTGAGCATTTGAGGAATTGGAGAACTTTTGGAGCATTCCTGAAGATAATTGGAGTTCAAGCTGTGGAAAGCCTAGCTACGGTCCTATGTGCAGAAAAAGGTATTTATAATTCATGAGCTATTGTGTTTTGGTGAATTTTCTTGAATTTAGTACTAGTAGAATGGCAACTCCTATAGTTGTAAAAGTATCAGAGAGTCCGAGGCCCTCTTACAGAAAGTACTCATCGAAATTATTTGAAAACGATCCCATGGGAACATTTTCTTCAATTCCACATGGTGTAATGTCAACTGAAGATACTAGGATGATGATTAGAGGTAGGTTTGAGGAGTACAATCATGTAAAACTGATTGACCTCTGGCAAAAGGAGCTTACTGGTAATGACTTTAGGGTAAAACCTGAGTATTTGAATGTGATTGAAAAAAGGTTGAACGTTTGGAACAATTTTCCTAATTCTAGCTATGATGATAAGTTTGTGAAGTCAGTTCTAAGAAGAATTCATGAAAAATTTCTCTGGATTGATAGGCCACACTTGATAATGAAAGAAGTAATTAGGGCTGTAACTGGTCTTTGGGATAAAGGAATGGTACCTGTGTTAAAATCTGTAAAGAATGAGGTAGTGACAAAACTCACCAGGGCAACATTTGACAAAAGAGCCCTAGCAACGAAGACTATTACCAATCCAACAGTGAAGTATGCATCTCTCATGATAGGTCACAAGATATATTTCACAAACAGGGAGAATTTTGTTTCAACCACAACAATCTATACTAGCTATGATATGGTAGTGAAAGGAGCAGATTATGATCTCTATGAGCTTCTTTGATTGCAATTGTTAGAAAAAATATAAAGCAAACAAAGGAAAAGAAGTATGCCTTAAAGTTTGGTTTGTTGGTCATATGTTTATTGTTTTACTTCATGAAGAGGCTTCCGGGAAAAGGTGAAGATGTATTTTGGAACCCATCTAGACTAGTGGGACATCAAATTTTTGATCACATGCATAATCTTGGAAATTTGAATGTTCAAGAGGATGCCCTAATAGCTTTCTTTGCATTATTCAAAATAAATATGAATGAAAGGGAAAGAATTCTAAGGAAAATTGTGGATAAGTATAAGCATGACATCATTTTTCATGTCTCCACTGATGAATGCATGATTGAGGTTGTAGAACCTCAAACTATCTAGATTCAACCTCTTGGATATGAGATAATAGAATAAGAAGCTAAAGGATATGTGAAGATGTTGTTGAAGAATCCAAAGGACCCCAATGAACCTAGAATTGGGACATATGCAGAGAAGTCTATGGAAATACATATGGAACAACAAAAGATTAAGATTAGGAATAAAGTGGAGAAAAAAATTAAAGATGTTGGTTTCACCGATGAGGAGATTTCCCTTGGAAGGCTAAGGTAGTACTAAGAGAGGCAGAATCATCTAGTCTGAGAATATTTGGTAGAAATACCTCTGCAAAATCCTCTGCAACCCCTGCAGCTACAATTGAACCTAGAAATGTTGATAAAGGTAAATTTCCTATTTCCTCTAGACCTACTACTAGATCTTGGAAGTGAAAGGAAACTCCTTTGGTAGCCCCTTCTAAGAGAGGGAGGAAAGAGAAGGAAATGAGAGAGAAGAATATGAGTGTTATAGATGATCAAGATGATGAAGAAGAAGATCCTAAAGCAAAGCTTGTAAGGAGAAGAAGAGGAGGTTTACCCTCTGGTGAAGGTACATCCACAGATGTTGTTGGTTCTAAAAGAGTACAATTTTTTTCTTCATCTAAAGACGAAGAAGAATATGAGTATAGTATACATGTGCACACCAAGCTTGAATCAATGAAGGATAAGATAGTTGATGAAACCTCTGCTGACCAGAAAGATGGACACGATATTCTAGTAAGTTATGGTCCCCAGTATAAACTTGAGCCAACTCTTAATGCTTTGTTGACTTTTGAAAATATGCTTCAACCCACAACTCAATACTATAATGATGTCGGAGAAGAAGACAAGAAAACATGGCTTTTAGTTGTTATTGAGTATGTCATTATCTTAGAGGTAAAATGGGATAACATGTTCCTAAAAGTATGTGGGATGATTTGATGAATAGAAGATCTAAGGCCATTTTGTTTGAAGAAAAGATTAGAAATTCAACATATAATAAGATTGGGTCTTCCTTGACCCCTGATGATCTGAAATCCCTGAAGAAGGTCTATGCTAAAATGTTTTGAATGAAGAGCAGGGTAAATATGTTGATGACAAGAAACAAGAAGTTGACAAAGGAAGTAAAGAAGGAAACAACTAAAATTATTCAAGAGGCAGTAGAAAAGTATGGTATGCTCAAAATTGGTGATGATGCTATTGCTGAAAATACTGAGGAAAATGTTCCTCTGGAAACAGGTAATGAAAATATTTCTAATAATTTTGATGTTGAAATTAATATTGGTAATTAAGCTATTGAGCAAAATGAAGGAGAAGATGAGCCTAAAATGCATAATGATGCTCCTCCGGAGCATACTAAAGAAGAAAAAGGCAAAAAAGAGAAAGGTAATGAGGAAGAAAATAATGGAAATTTTGAAGGTGATGGTCAGGGCAATAAAGAAGGACATAATAATCCTAAAGAAGAGTAGAATAAAGATGAAAAAGATGGAAACGAGGAAGAGAACAATAATGATAAAGATGATAAAGATGAAGATAAAAGGATGAAAAGAAAGAGGAAGAGGAAGAAGAGGTAGTAGAGGAAGATAAAGAAAAAGGAGAAGAAGAAAAGACAACTACGAAATCCTCTGGGAAAAATGAAGAAGAAAAACAGATTGTAAAATCATTGAACCATCCCGGTGATTCATCTTTTGGTGGTGATGTACTAAAGGGTTTTCTATCTAAGAAAATTATATTTCAACTAATTATTCCCTAGGAACTTTTGAAACTCCCTTTGATTGAAGGGTATGTTGATGTGGAAAAGATGTCTCCTGTACATAAAGTTGTGTTGGGTGATGCTATGTAGGCATTTGAAAGAAAATAAATTCTTGAGACACATCAAAATGGAATGGAACTGATAGAAGATGCTCTGAAATAATTACATGAAGTTATGCCCAGTACATCCATTGATACATCTGTCGCCCCCATTGAAAATTTAAGATTATTGTTAGACTCCTTCAAGGAGTATTCCTCTAGACTTAATGAAAAGACAAGACACAAGGTAGAAGAAAACTTGGTGGAGAAAAGGCTATTGGCCTTGCATGAAAAATGTGCTCTGGCACACTCCTATGTCTAGAAGGGTATGAAAGTGGTGAAGGTCAATGAGTTTGAGGCAGATGTTCTCTCCTACTACTTAAAGTGGTAGAATGCCACTCAGAATATCAAGATTTTCATGGACTCCATTGAGTCCCATTTTTCTACTATTTTTGGTACTTATAGTGTATCTAAAGATAAAGATAGATCAATTTGGAAGGCCATTGCTACACATAGAGAAAATTTCTTTACCTTGCAGAAACATAAAGAAGAAATCATCAGAAAATTCAGTCTACTGAGTGATATTGTAAGAATGGAATACACTCAGGTTGGAGAGGCTCTGGAATGCACTAAAAGGCTTGAGAAGATAGATCAAACTCTTGGTATTCCAAATGGTGCTAAAGAAGTTATGATAGAGTTGGAATCTCTTAAAAAGATGTTGACTACTATAAAGGAAGGCTGGGAAAAAGGAAAAATAGTCCGGGAAGGTATTCTGAAGGACCTTCAAGGCTCATCATCTTCTAGTTGATATATGGTTTTTTGTTTTCTTTGCTTTAAGTTTTTTCAATTTTTTTTGGCACACCCTTTTTCCTTGATGTCAAAGGGGGAGTGAAGTGGTGGATTGTTAGTGATAGGGGGGGAAGTGTTGTAAATAAAGAACTCTGTAAATA
Organism: Sequoia sempervirens; assembly: GCA_007258455.2. Classification (NCBI taxonomy): domain Eukaryota; kingdom Viridiplantae; phylum Streptophyta; class Pinopsida; order Cupressales; family Cupressaceae; genus Sequoia; species Sequoia sempervirens. The sequence goes on from VDFB02281492.1 coordinate 290,558,634, forward strand.
TTCTTTTTGGTAAATACTCTTTCTAGTTTTGGCACATGTTGCCATCAATGACAAAGGGGGAGATTTTTAGAAAAATGAAGAAGAACATCTCATTTTGTTACTTTTTTGTTTTTCATTGATGTCACCATGATATATGAGTTGCAACTTCAAGATCAAGGCTACAGTTACACTGGTATTCTAGTCTAGTTTCTGAACTGATATTTTGCTTAAATCCTTTGGTATTTTGGTCCACATTTTTTTTTTGGTGAGCATTGTTGCTTGTGGTTTTTGGAAATGGTTTACAGATGTTGGGAGCATGTACATTCGAGATTTCATGTATACAATGCTCATAAAAAAATAAAAATGTTTTTTGATTTGAAATCTATTCTTGGCCGACTTCTTTGGTGAATTGTGTAAAGGTGAAAATAGTTTTGTTATGTGGATATGTGTGCAACCTATTTTAGGTCTATGTTGACTTGTTGAAGCGTGTGGGTTATCCTTTTTCGAAGCTTGAGGCCAACATATAATATTTTTGGTAAATATGAAGTGCATTTAATTAGGCAGACGTAATTGATGCTTGTGAAGAAGAATGGGTATATATAATGGATAGTTTTTGAAGGAGCGTGTAATTTTGTGTGAAGAAGTGAAGTAGTGAAAACATGATGAAATGTGTCAAGTCTATTTACTGAGCTTTATTTTGAATTGAATATGAACTTATTAGGTGTACTCTTTTAGTTTATTTTCTTGTTGAAATCCATTCAATCATTATAATTCTATAGGTAGTGAGCCTTTATGTTTGGATAGTGAGTCCTAGTAGTGAGCCACCCATTTTGTAATATTCTATAATTGGTTATATAATATTGTGAGCACTCACTCTGGTTTTTCCCATTTTGGGTTTTCCATGTAAAATCTTGGTGTTCTTGTGTTCTCTAATCTCATGTTTTCTTAATGGTTTTGTTTATTTCTACTATTGTTTGCATTGGAATAATTTAATGGTATCTAATTAGAAAATTTATAAAGATACTGATTCACCCCCCTTCTCAGTATCTTGGATCTTTAACATCCTTCATGTGAGAGATCTTAGGGGATACCTCCCTGTAGGTCTGTAGGTATGTAGGGCACTTTCTTGGGTTTCCTTCATGTGAGAGATCTTGAAGGACACATTCCCTACAAGTTTGCAGGTTTGTGGGGCACTTTCTCGGCTTCCTCCATGTGAGAGATCTTGGGGGACAATTCCTTGCAAGTCTACCAGTTTGTAAGGCACTTTTCTAGGTATCCTTCATGTGAGAAATCTTAGAGGACACCTTCCTTGTAGGTTTGCAAGCCTGTGAGGTGTTTTCTTCTTGGGGATTCTTTCATGTGAGAGATCCTAGGGGTTTCCTCCTTGCAGGTCTGTGGGCTTGTAAGACACTTTCATTCTATAGATTCATAGTTCTATAGGGCTATGAATTACTCTTCTTACCCTAAGCTCTCGAATTCACCATATCACAATCTACTTCCTCGATGGTTTAGGTATACATTTCTAACTCTACTACTTCTCCAATCTACTTTATCAAAGCACTCATTAGTATTTGTGCTCGCTAAAGTGGGGGAAAAATGTATAGGAGAAAATTTTCACCCCTTATGTAAATTCCCCTTATACCCTTCCTCACATTAGAAAACCAAATTCAAAGGCTAAATTCCACATAAGCCTGTTGCCTTTGTTCCACTTGGCAACTGTTTTGTGTGTAGGTAGAGGAATAACTATTGGGGATGCCCATGTGGCACACAAACATCCTCCTGGTGCGCTTATGTCCCTAGAAAATTCTTGCATCTGGAGCTTGCAAAGGCATTACACTTCCCATTGAAGGTTGATTTGTAATGCCCTCTTTGACTAACCGAACCAAATATGGTCGTTTCCTTCAAATTCACTATTCATTCCTTCATTTCATCTTCTAAGAATCTTCTACACATAATCTAAGCACTCAACTTGATCACTCTCCAATCATTCTAGCATTCACTTCTTGCATTCTAATCTTTTAAGCAGTACTTTGCACTCCATAGCAGCAACAACAACATTCTTTCAACTCTATAGAGAAAGTGTAGAACAACACCATTGCAATAGGGGCTTGAGTCCTCTCATTTTCTCCTCCATTAGCTAGTGAGTTCCTAGAGGGGGTGGTAAGCTTTCTACTCCTCTCCTCTACGATTTGGTTGGGTAGTACCTTACTGTTTTGTAGTGCTTTTGTGTTCTTTACTTCATTTCCTTCTTTATCATATATTTCTCCATTGTTGTAAACTTGGTTGTCCATGGAGGTGGAAACACCAAAATGGGGGTCTGACTGAGGCAGGCCCCTATACAGCCCCAAAAAATTTCCCTCTTTCTTGCTTGTAGATGGACATACATTTGGAGCTAGCTGGAAAATAGGCTCTTTTGTGAGATCATTCTTGTCACCCCAGCTTTAATCTACTTGCTTTATCACGATTTGTTTATATATTTCTTACTTCATAATGCTATTTTTCTCTCCTAAAAACCATTAGCTAGGCCATTAGTTTGTTTTCTAGTGGTTAACCTTTCATTTTTAGTCCTCTAGTCATATGAACTCCAACACACCTGAGAGACACCAGTGAGCCATGTTATCGTCCCATAATTTCACTTTCATCTTCGGGTAGAGAGCTACCTGAGGCACAATGTTGAACCCAAAAACTAGCTCACCTAGCCCCATTCCAAGTTTCAGGTCTGCATAGTGGTTGAAGGACCTCATAGTCCTCATCATTCTCATCCTTCATTTCAAAACACCCCTTTTAGCTAAGGTAAGTTAGGGCAGCCTTCCACTCTTGGCTCTCCATGACTTAGGGCCTTGAATATGGTTGGTCCCCCTCTCTTACAATAAGATATTCCTTATTTGGAATTAAATAGATAATTATTATTGATTTTATACATACATTTTGACTAAAGTCCTGATTAATAGGCCGATTGAAAAACATCTATAATTCTTAAATGATTTCATATTTTTTGAATCTGAAAGATGCATCACATTCTATGGTTCCCACATTATAGGATGGAAAAAAAATTTGAATTTCATATTTTTTTGACCAAGTTATGGTGGTCAAACAAACAAGTTTTAATATTTTTAAAAGGTTTTAATATAAAATTCATAACTAATTATATACTTACAAAAATATTACAAAAAAATGCGACACATCCAAAAGTGTGTCCTCTACTTATATTGAAATTTTTAAATAAATATATGATTTTTTCTTGTACTTGGGTTGGTCATACATACATGTGCTTTTTATTTTTTCCTGAAAATTTAGTACTATTGCATTGAAATCTCAAATTTTCACCAAATAGATTTACTTTTTTCCAAAAAGGGAATAGTATCTTAGAAACTACATTCAATTTTCTATAATTTTGTTTTTACATATTTTTCAAATTATGTTAATAACTTATTCAATTTTTTATGTCAAGTTTTCTGTCTCTACTTTTATGAATTTTATTGCCACTTAAGGGCCTAGTTTGGACCCCCATGATCTTGCACTGACCCTTTATTATATTGAGCTATTATTAGATCATTATGTTTTGAATCACATGTGATGTTGACATTTGCCATGATATAATCCATTTCTCATTTAGGTTTTTCTCTTATAAGAACTCTTCTTCATTTTATTATTAAGTTTAGTGAAAGCTCTTCAATCTTTTATAAGTTTTTTCTTTTTGAAGAAATAAGAAATCCATTTTTGCAAGTATTGTGCATGGAAGGTGTTCTCGCTTGATATTTGATCTTGTCTTGTGTGTTTTTTTCACAATTTCAATATGGTGGTAGAGTGTGGATTCAAAAAACCCCTTCTAAAATTTTGAGGGTTTTCTTCAATTCGAGTTATGGGCTCTCCAAATTTGGAATCTTCATATTTTTTGTAGGTTTTGAAATTAGGCATTTTTGGTGCATTTTGGAGCAAAATGAATCTCATCATTGTGTTTAGGAGGCTAAACAAATGAATTTTTACTATAAATTTACCTATAGTCAACATCATGAGCTTTTGAGTTTTTTTTTTATAGAAGGGTCATATGAACCTTGTATGGCCATGCATATGAAGATTTTTTTTAAAAAAAGGGTTACAATTTTTTTTAAATTGTAGTTTTTTTAAATTCTAAAAAAAATTGAGGTGGCACCTTTTATTGGTACTATAGTACATGTGCTTGTAGGCTCAAATACAAGGCACCACCCCACATGACTCACCCATGGGTGCTCATACCTGTTAGTTGCCATTAAATAGCCTATGACAACCCATTTTCAATTTTTTATGCTTCTTTTAAAACTCACGATCCCCTCTGATTCTTCGACGTCTTTCAAACCTAGACTTGGTGAAGTTTTTTCCTTTTTATCATTGGTATTGTTGGGTGAAAATTATGTAATCAACTTTCGACAGATTACACAACTTGGACTTCAGCCACAGCTATGTGAGATGTGAATCTCTCCTCTCAGAAAGGGGAGGCGCCCTTCTTACTGCTAAGAGAAACAATAGTAAATCACAAAAGTAATTACACAATGTACACGAAAGTCACGAAGTGGGGGGGGTGTGTTACATTCATCCTTCTCTCTTTTTTCAGAGAAGATGTTTACAATGTTTCACGTGTTGGAAGTTCCGAATTCTTGATAACTAAAAACTAACAACCAGCAGTAATGCCAATATCTCTATCTCGTCAAAGCGAAGCGTAGAGATACCAGAAGTAATCAACAACAAACAAAAGAAAATAAAATGGGAAAGCTCACGAAGGCACAAAGTCGTTCCGTAGCTTTATCAATGTCGGATCTGCATAAACGTACCGTTTGCTACGTTAGAAGCACAAAGTCTTCTTAGACGCAACAATTCTTCGAACAGCATGAACGATTACAAGCACAAAGTCTTGTAGATCATCCAACCAAAATGTCAACGAGCACGAACGATTACAAGCACAAAGTCTTGTAGATCTTTCGACAAAGTATCCAAGAGAATGAATAATTATAAGCACAAAGTCTCATAGATTATCCAACAAGAACATGCATGAGCATGAATGATTATAAGCGCAAAGTCTTATAGATCACTCAACCAATGATAAACAAAATAACAATGCAATCTAAATAATAAATGTAACACAAAGTTTACATCAACCACTTAGAGTCTTTCAGATTCCTCGAACTAATCACTACCAAATCGAATCAACTTACAAAAGTATCGAATCCAACACAAAGTTTGGCTTGCAATCCTTTCCTTTATTGATTGAATCTCATTCACAAAATATGAACGCAAAGTTTCACAAGTTTGCTTACAAAAGGGCAACACTTCGTTGCAAAAGGCTAAAAGATATGTTACAATGAAAATCCCTCACAATATATAGAAAGAGGGATGAGCAAAATAAGGAAAGAGATTGAGAAAATTAAGGAAAGTTAGGTGAGCGATTTTTGGAGATCTCACCTAACTTTGACCAAAGTCAAAGTGTAATTTGTTTTCAAAATATTAAATCTTTGGACTTGGTGTAATTACAATTTACAAAATGACATTCGAAAATGTCGAGAAATATTTACAAGATGCATAATGGGATGCACCAGAAATGTCTAACACTAGAGAATAGGAGGCTGCTTCACGTCTTTTTGCATTGGGCGCGGAAGTCCAAATTTCCTCCTAGTCTCCTGCATGAACTTCTCATCTCGACCAACGGTGTAATCCACAATGGTGTGGATTCTCGTGATCGATCTCATGGCAGATGAGTGAACCTTCTTGCACCTGTCAAGATGCGTCTTCAGGTTGTCCAATGTGAGCCTTGTATCACAAATGATGTTCAGTGAAGCTTCTGAGAAGTCTGAATGTCAATCAAATTCATGATGGCTTCTTTGAAGATCAGGGATATTTCTGCGGCCGGTAGGAAGATACGATTGTCCTCAAGAAGTTGACCAGGCAACTCTCTGATACTTTTGTCAAGAATGTTGCGATGCCCGTCGACATCTTCCTGTACTTGGTGAAGGTCTTCAATGAGAGATTGAACCACTTGGATCCTGTGTTTCAGTGATTCTTTTACCTCTACAAACTTTTCTTTGTCGGGAATTACCCCAACCTCCACCAATTTGCTGAGCTTTACCTGTTTCATTTCCGACCATGACAACAGGCATTTTTCCATGTCTCCTACGCTCCTCGAAAGTATTTCTTTGTCAAGCCTATGGTGAGCTTGGCCAATGGTGGTTTTTCATCCCAGCCAAAATTATCTGAGATCCGTGTTCAATGATCTTTTCAACAAAGTCATACAACACTCTGCCTTTGGAGGCAATTTCAGCTTTCTTGACAGCTGGGTCTTCAATACTTACCACTCGCCAGCCGACAGCATTGCTTGGAGAACCGGCAAGTCTCTTTACAACAGTGGCATAATGCTCTGCCCTCTGTTTGTACATGTTACGAGATTGCTCAACTTTGTCCAGCCTTCCTACCAAGATATCCAAAGTGACTTGCGCATCGGCTTTTGCACTTTCGTTGGTAACCTTGCCAAGCTGGACCTTTGTTACTGTGTAGTCCTCCATATTGACATCACCTTCTTGATTCGGTGGTATGCCAATTTCAGCATACTTGTGGCCAGATTTATCAACATTCAGCCTCGAGTATACTTTTGCCCTTCTTCCCTTTAGCCTTTGGAAGAACTATCTCTTCAAGGTCGAGTTCCTCTGGAGAAATATTTGCTTTTTACGCTTCGACACTTGAGATATTAGCCAAGGAGGAAGAAAAGAAGTGTGAACTTCTGGATTTACTGTCAAGTCGGTCACCATTGCCACCTCTGAAGTTATTGTCACATCTGAACTCACCAATGGTATCGTGACAATTGGAGAAGTGTTTGTCATCATCGCTCCTGTAGTTGACACATTGAGCTGATCACGCATTGACTCATTCATGAAATGATTGAATTCGTTCTCAGAAGTGATATCATACGTTGGCGAAGACAAGCTAGGAATGGACGATGGTGGGCTTGACAGTATATCAACCGTATGAATGCTTGTGACTGATGGAGTATCAAGCTGGGTTGATGCTGCAGGGATAGGGGATATCTCGGCTGCAGGAATGCTCGTGGTAGGAATAGGTGACGAGGGAGCAGGAGGTGAAGGAATTCTTGACTCAAAAGGGGTATGAGGAACGTTTGAAGTCACGGGCGATGATGTTCTGTGAATTTCCTCAACTACGTTCTCGGGAGGAGAAGTAGTTATTTCTTCATCATGCTCGGGTTCCTGTTGATCACCCTCTTGCCTCTCCGATTCTGGTTCACCTTCGAAGTCACCTTCAGATCCTTCTTCAGAATCTTCATCAAACTCTTGCCCGCTTTCAGAAACCTCTTCGGCATCGGAGTCTGCTTCTGCTGAATCTTCATCTTCAGCGGATTGGTCGCTTGAAGTATCTTCTTCATCGGAATCTATCTCCTCTGAGATGGGCTTTTTACCCTTAGAGCGAGATGGGTGAGATTCCGTCATTTCTGTCTCTTGGACAGCCTGGGTATCTTTCTTACCAACAGTGAACTTAATCCTAGGGCCTCTCCGCGAAGAAGTGGGAACGGCCGCTGACTTGTTTTTGTCGCGAAGTTCTTGCTGTTGGCGTGCTTCTGCCTCGGACTCTTCTCCTTCTGAGTCTGTCCTGAAACTTTTCATTGCATAACCATGTTTGTGTAACCATTCTTCTGTATTGGCTAGGATTGGTCTCAGCCTTTCTCTCATGCTGGTGACCTCTTTCCTAGACCACTGTATTGCAGGCAACGGCCTCTTAGCAATGCCTTGTTCATCATAGACAGCGTTCATGATATCACCTGGATCCTCAAAATCCTCTGGTAGGTCAGCGATACCAAGATCTCTGATTTGTTGAACTGTCAATCTGCAATAGTCCATCTTTCGAATGGCTTCTTCATCTCTGCAATCTGCCCAGATGTCTTCAAAACGGTACCTGTGTTGGTGACCCTTTTGCAACTTCTTTCTGACATCTCGGTGGTCAAAATCAAACCTATACCTGTAGGTTTTGATGGTCATGATCTGCATCTCAGCATAGACAGACTTAGCCTTTTGTGCAGTCCGGATAGTATATCTACCGATGGTCAGTGGGAACTTGAATCCACGCTTGTGGTTGCTTCTTCGTTCTTTCTGCACTGACATCAGCTGTCTGCATGTTTCCATGAGAACCCACTTATCCAAAGGATAACGTGGTAGCATGTAGGGACAACCGGTGTAACAACCTACTCTCAAGTAAGTAAATGTTGGGAATTGAAGAAAAATACATCCAACTTTACTTACCACCTTATAAGCCTCATCAGACACTCTTCTTCTTTCCAAGGATGGATCAAAGTTGAAGAGTAAGGGCGCAAAGAAAGCATCAGTGACCCGTCTGAAATGATGAAAGCTTTCCTTTAGCTCCAACTGATAGAAATATCTATACACAGGCACCATCATTCGATTCCCCTTTGTAGATAGACCTGGGAATTGCCTCATCACAGCTGCTGCGTACACCAGGTAAGAAGTCATGTAGAACTTCAATGTAGAAGGAGCATTGATCAACTGTTCGTGCATCTCATCACTGATTTGTTTACCCCAGTCAATATGCACTTTCTGCCTCCTTATGATCCTGATGTATTCATACATCCAATCGTGAAAGGTGGATGATTCCGGCAAGCCTTTCACTCTGCTCAGAAACGTGATCATATACTTGACGTCATCTTTGAAGTCACTTCTCAGGAGTCCTTTCGGCCATCTGGAAATAGATGATCTAGGATTTTTAAGCCATTGAGTATTTATCAACTGTTTGGCTTTATTTGGATCAGCATCGAAAATCTCCTGTGCTTTTGATATAGAAATGTCAATATATTTGTCCATGTGAGGAACCTTGAAGATGATGTCAAAGAAATCGGGGTCGAGTCTTAAAATCTCATGCCTGGAAGAGTCGATCACACTTCTGCTTTCTCGGATGTAATGAGACGCAACTTGAAGAACAAACTCAGTATTGTGCGCAGCTGTGGGGAACATTGCCACCAAGTGGAGATTACTGTGTACTATTGCCCTCATTGAATCAGGAAGAGGCTTCGTCTCTGTCAACTTTGCAAAGTCAACCAAATCTTGATGGCCAACTTCTGTATCCTTTATTTCTTCAACTTTCGAAAGTACCATAGTTGGCGGATAAGAGAAGAACGCATAGGTGGCGAGAGAAGAATGCGTAGGGTAACAAAGGCTCGCCACGATGAAGACAAACGATGGACAGAAAACGCGAATGAAGAACACTTTGAAAGGCGAGAACAAAAACGCGAGTGTATAGGGTAAGAGCATGGAAATGAAAAGAAGGAATGAGCACTAAATGAACACGCACAGGGGAGAACGCGAATTCAAAACCATGAATGAAGGTTCCATTGCATAAACGTGTAGGAAAACGCGAATGAAGGAAGACGCAAATAGAAAAAATGAATGAAATAAAAACGTGAATGAAGAAATCAAAACGCGAATGTACAAAGATCATATACAAATGACAATACAAATCCGAAATGAAAGTCTTACCAGGGCAAAACGCGAAGTTTGTTGAAGAGAGAAATGGCGAATCTCCAAAAAACGTGATTTTGCAGATGAAAGGCAAACGCACAGCAAGAGGAGATGCAAAAGAAATAAAACATAAACAACAAAAGTGGTGAATTCATTCACTTAACTTTGCAAATGAAAATTAAAAACCTAACTCAAGTCGTGCAATAAATTTAGGCACGAAAAGTGGCACGATTGACGAAAAATGCGAAATTGTGAAGAAACGTGCCAGAGGAATGAAAAAAGTTTAAGTGTTGAGAAAAAATGTAATGGCGCTAAAATTTAGCGCTCTTGCATTTTTTAGAATTTTCACTTCATGCAGGGGCGCTAAATTTTAGCGCCCTTACATTTCCAGACTTAGCCAAATTTTGGATTTTCCCTGCAGGGGCGCACTTTTTGAGTGCTACTGCATCTTCCGTAATTTGCAAAGTATTAACAGTGAAAAGTCGCGAAAGATCTTGTTTCGAAGGTCTTTGCGAGGAGAACAAGGTGGAATGCTCGAATTGACTATTCGAGACTTGGGAATGCACTTTGAGGTGACTCGAAAATCACCCCGTTGTGCGTACTTGAACTTCACGAATCCTAGGAAACAGACAAGTTTCGTAGGGGGGTTATCCGTGGAACGAGCGCTGCTAGATTCCACGATAACAGCTGGCTCCTACTGGGGATCTTCCTTCAGTTGTTCTTTAGAAAAGAACGAAGGGAGAAGAAATCTAGAATTCAAGTGCCTTTGTCCATCCATTGGGCTTGGAGTCAGGCGATGACGACGACAAAAACAAAACACAAAGACTCGAAAGGACTTAAAAAATAAAAAGTATTTACATACCAACGCCGACTCCTTTACTGCGTAAAGTGCTTGAGATGTTGCCCACTGTGAGGAAGGGAAAATGGCGTTCCATCTCCGTATGCTAACAAGAAACTATTTTCACCATGCAACTGATGTATTTGGAAAGGTCCAGTCCATAGCGAATCAAATTTCCCGTGCATACCTTTTGGCTCTCTCCTTTTGTCCCATAGGAGGACGAGGTCACCAACTTGAAATTCTCGAGACTTGGCCTTCTTGTCGAACAACTTCTTCACTTGATCCTGGTGTTCCGCAATGCGGTCAGCCACCTGAACTCGATTCTCTTCCAATTCGGAGAGATACATGATGCGCTTGTCGACAGAATTGTCAAACGTCTCATCCTCAATGGCCTTAGCCAACTTGAGGGCTGGTAGTTCCAAAGTTATAGGAATCTCGGCATTCAAACCATACAAAAGCTGAAAAGGAGACATGCCGATTGCTCGCTTCGGAGTTATTCTGTCTGCCCACAAAGCGTCAAACAAAGCCTTGTGCCACAAACGTTGATTCTCGTCCACCAGCTTGCGGATTATAGTTACCAGATTCTTGTTACTAGATTCCGCTTGACCATTACCCTGCGGATAATAGTCGGAAGAATGTGACAAAGTGATACCATGCTCGAAACAAAACTCCGTGATCTCATTTGACGAGAAAGCAGAAGCGTTGTCCGCAACAATCTTGTTCGGCACACCGAACCTGGAAATAATATTCTCTTTTAAGAAATTGCACACTACTTCTGAAGTAGCACGCTTGGTAGGTATTGCTTCCACCCATTTGGTGAAATAGTCTGTAGCCGTCAAAACATAGACGTGTCCAGCACTTGACGATGGATTCACTGCACCTATGAAATCAATGCCCCATTGTTGGAAAGGTTCATCAATCACGACAGGTTTTAACGGCAAAGATGCCAATTTTGGACGGCCAACAAACTGTTGGCACAATTCACACTTACGCACCCAAGAGTACGTGTCCTGAAAGAGTGTAGGCCAGTAATACTTTGCTCTCAGGATTTTGTGAGCGGTTACTGGCGCTGAGAAATGCCCACCACATGCCAAATCATGGTAAGATTTTAGCAACTTTTGCTGTTGCTCTTTATCAACACACCTGAGAAATGTTCCATCCATTGCACGCTTATACAAGCCGCTATCCCACAAGACGAAATTAGCTGACTTTAGCTTGACGGTCCTTTTTTCTTTCGGAGTTAGGTGATTAGGACATTCTCCGTATGTCAGGAAGTGAGCTATGTTGGAAAACCATTCATCAGTGGTGCTAACGAATAGTACCATAGGAAGTGTACTAGGATCAACCTCTTCATCTGAGACCTCCTCATCTTCCGGAATCTCTTCGCCTGGGTTGTTTTCTGCAATGAGCTGACAAAGGCCACGTCCACGTATCAGCTTAGTAGGCTTTATCTCTAGATCATATTCCTGAATCTTAGCAATCCAGTTTCCTCTTTTCGTTCCAAATTCCTGTTGTGTGAGGATAGACTTGACAGTCGAATCTGGAACGAGGACTTTGACATGACTGCCCAGAATGTAGAACCGGAAATGCTTGATGGCTTTCACCACTGCGAAAGCGTGCTTTTCCATCTGAGAATATTTCAACTCGTAATTCTTTAGAGGACAACTCATGAATGCAATGGGGGATTCAAAACCCTCATCATTTTCCTACACCAAGATTGCTGATAGCGTATGCTCGGAAGCATAACTGTACATCACAAACTCCTTGGTGTAATTAGGGCAAACCAATACGGGTGCATGAGCGATGGCCTCCTTGATGTCATCGAACGCTGCTTTTCCTTCCGCCGTCCAATGAAACGTGGCATTACCCTTCATCATGTTCACAATGTGACGAGTCTTTTCAGCAAAGTCTGGAAGAAATCTTCTCAAGAAGTTCACCTTGCCGAAAAAGGAATGAACGGCTTTCTTGCTTGATGGCAAAACGAGTGACTTGATTCCATTGACTCTTTCTGAGTCAATCTTAATTCCTTCAGCAGATACTACGTGACCAAGAAGTTTACCTTCTGTCACCCCAAAAGTTGACTTTTTGGGATTGAGGGAAATGCCGTGCTGGCGGCACCTCTCCAGAGTTTGTCTCAAATGATAGAAATGCTCATGGCGTTGCTTGGAGAACACTGTAAGATCGTCAAGATACACCACAATGAACTTACCCATTATGTCACGGAAAGCAAGATCCATGGCACGTTGGAATGTAGCGCCGGCATTGATCAAACCAAACGGCATCCTACGATACGCAAAGGTTCCCCAAGGCGTTGTGAAAGCGGTTTTGTGTTGATCGCTTGAATTCACTTCAATTTGATTGTAACCGGAAAATCCGTCTAGCATGGAGAGCATCTCGGATCCAGTTACGTTTTGTAGAACTTGATCCATCACTGGAAGTGGGTAATTGTCTTTGAGAGACAATTGATTTAGATTTCTGAAATCTACACAAATGCGGATTTCACCATTCTTCTTACGAACAGGGACGATATTGGCTATCCATGTTGAATGATGGATAGGGAAAATTATCCGCGCATTCAGCATCTTTTGAACTTCAGCTAAAATCGTTCCAGAAATCTTGGGATTGTACTGCCTCTGCTTTTGTTTGTAAGGTAAAGCACCAACCTTGAGAGGAATGTCATGTTGCACTTCCTTGGGCCGAAATGACTTTAGATCGTCATATGAATACGCCAAGACGTCGATGTACTCCTGCAGTAGTTGAGCAAACTGTCTTCTTTCTTCGGTCGTGCAACATTTGCCAATGTTGACCATCTTAGGATCGGCCTCAGTTCCCAAATTTATCTGTTCAACCTCATTAGATGAGTCAGAATCTGAGAGTTGTTTCTTGACGTGGCGATCATGTTTGTCAAAAAGTTTCTCCAAGGATACCAATCCTTTAGGGATCTTATTCCCTTTGAGTTGGAGATATTCTTCACCCGTGATAGGATCTAGATCGGTCACGGATTCTCGAAGTGGAGAATCGCTGCCTTCAAAGTACAATTCATTGAAATTCTCAGCTTTCTCAAGGAAGGCGATAATTTGATGGTCGTCGTTGAAAATCTGCCAGTTTTCTGAATTGTCAGGTACACTTGGGCGGAAAACCAACTCTATGGTGTAGGTAGAACCTTGAAAGTCTTTGTGTGGTACCAAGAGCGTGGCGGAGATCGCAAGAGAATCAGCTCTAGTATTGTATTCTCTGGGAACAACGGAGATATCGAAAGCCTCGAATTCCTCAATGGAATCCCATACTAGATTGCGGTAATGCCTGAGTCTTTCATTCTTTGTTTGATAGAGATTTCTCACTTGACATACTATCAACTCGGCATCACCTTGCGCATGAAGGTTTTTTATACCCTTCTTCAATGCAACTTGCATTCCCAGTAACAGGGCTTCATACTCGGCGGTGTTATTGGTGTTATCAAACTGCAGCTTGAAGGAGAAAGGGAAAAACTTCCCTGATGGCGAAATGAAAACCATTCCTGCTCCAGAACCGGTCGAAGAGCAGCTACCATCGAACTCGAGCAGCCAGACACCGTTGGAATCACCAATTGGAACAGTGTCAAAATCCAAGACTTCATCCTCTGATGAAGATTCATGGTCGGAGATGGACAAATCTCTTGATGACGTTTCATCTGAAGTTGACGAAGTATCATCTTTTTCTAGCTCATTTTGAGTTGAGGATTCTCCTACCTCATCTGTTTGTAGGTAGTAAGTTCCCACGCCTGATGATTCGAACAAAATCTGAGCTCTGGGATCATTGGACTCAACAACTAAAAACTTTGATTCCTTTTCGGGAATCAGCTTTTGCATCACACCTTTTACTGGTATTCTTGCTTCAGACATATCCATACTTAGCTCTCCTCCAACATCTTTGCAGAAATTGCGTCCGAGGAGTATACCGTAGGAAGCTGGTACATCGGCCACGAGGACCGTCATTTTTATCTTCTTCTCCGGGTATGCGGCGAATGCATATTGGGCATCCTTGATCTGACCGATCAATGGCACTTGCTTATTTTCCATGGAAAAGCAACGGCTGAAGGTTTTGGTCATCTCAAGGCCTAACGCAGTAGCTACCTTGGCGGGCATCACATTGTCAGACGCACCAGAGTCTATGACACAGTTACTCAGCTTGAAACCATTTACAAGTAGTGAGATGAAAAATGGATCAATGCGTCCAGAAGCAGTTGGAGGATTAGATACGAGGTTACTCTGTGACACTTTGGGTTTAGGAGTAACTGGGACGTCAGGAGGAATATCCTGACTTGGGGAGATCTTTTTATCATTTACGAACTTGACAAGCCTGTCAAATTGGTCGGGGTTGGCTTTGAGGTATTCAGCCTCGGACATTTGAACCTTGGTTTTCTTGGCATGGTCAATGATGTCGAAAGCCTGGAAAGAACTTTGTAGGTTGGAAGCCGTAACTTCACTGATTGGTTTCACAAAAGGCACACTGGTCTTTGGAACGAGAGGATTAGCTTTAGGAACAATGGGAGTTGACGAAGAAGAACGGGGTGCACTTACTTGCGGATTTGCTACTTTCTTAGGTTGCCAAGGGAGAGGAGATCCTCTTTTGGCAATTGTTATGGGCGGCTTCTCCTTTTCTAGGACAGCAGCAGCAGCTTGAGCTTTGTCAAGTTCACTTTGTTGATGCCGCGTAAAAACAGCATAAGCGTCAGTCACCAAATCATCTTCTTCTTCTTCTTCTTCCATCATTTGCAAATAGCTGATCTTGGAGTCGCCAGCCAATCCAATTTCTTCTTCTTGGAAGAGATCGGCATTTTCTTCTTCAGGATATTCGGGCTGAGCATAATCATCATGTTCAGTCTCATAGTACCTAGCGGCATTGTTAACAGGAAGGGCTTCAAGAGCAAGTCATCCTGGAGGTGCTGGGAGACGATTCTGATTTTTGTTGCCAACATAGTTAGGAAAAGTCCTCCTAGGGACGTCTTTGTAGTTGTTACCATTGTTATTGTTCGACACCTGCTTCTTAAGAGAGAGAACTTCATTTGCCAACCTTTGGACCATGGGATCTGTGAAATTTGAGCTGGCAGTGGGAGCATTGGCGTTGGATGCTGAAGATCCTGAGGCTTGCATCCTTTTATTTCCATTAGTTCCCATCCTGATTTCTCCAGCAAGGATCATGTCGTCCTCTAGACTGGTAGCCAATTGCTGGGCTGCTGCAACATTAACAAGATTTTCCCTACGCAAGTAGAAACTTACCTTGGGTAATTGGGTGTTGATGAAGAAGCATTTCAGGTTGTGATCCGTTGGTCTTGCATCATTGGGGATCCGTGTCACCAACTTGTTGAATTTAGCCACAAACTCGCGCATAGGCTCGTGAGCTTCTTTACGCATGGTGGTGAGTTGCGCCAATAAAGCATGTGAATCTTCGGCAGGCTTAAACCTTTCTTCAAATTTAGTGCGAAGAGTGGCCCAATTGGTGACGGAAGCATTGGGAAGAGTAAAGAACCATTCGGCTGCAATCCCTTGAAGGGATTCAATGAACAATCTTATGGAAACATCCTCGTGCTCAATGCCCAGAACGCCGCATACTATGTAAAATGCGGATATGTGCTCATCGGGGTGTTGTTTGCCATCACCTTGAAATTTTGGAAGATGCTTCCTGGATACACGAGGAAGTTCGTGTAAAGGTGGAGTCAAACGGAGGGGACCAAAAGCATTTCCCCACGGTCCTGCAGGTGGTGCGGCCATGACTGGTTGCACAACAGGTGCTTGAACAGGACGTCTGCGATAAACTGACCAAACACTTGGGATTGGAGATCTTTGGCTACGTGGAGGGAAGCTTATAGCCCGCTGCAATGGTGACCTTGCTCGTGGAAGAGTAAATGGGAAGTCACGTTGCAGCAACTCTTCAAAGAGTGGATCTGTTATTCCTTGAGCCCTCAATCCTCTTGTATATATTCGGTCCGCCAGAATGTAAATCTGAATACAAAGGGTGTTACAGAGTTAACAATATACAAAAGAACAGCAAGAAAATGGAAACTTATCTACTTCAATCCGAAGCGTGAGGCTCAGATTGCGTATGTAGGTTCCCCAGCAGAGTCGCCAAAAAACTGTTGGGTGAAAATTATGTAATCAACTTTCGAAAGATTACACAACTTGGACTTCAGCCACAGCTATGTGAGATGTGAATCTCTCCTCTCGGAAAGGGGAGGCGCCCTTCTTACTGCTAAGAGAAACAATAGTAAATCACAAAAAGTAATTACACAATGTACACGAAATTCACGGAGTGGGGGGGGTGTGTTACATTCATCCTTCTCTCTTTTTTCAGAGAAGATGTTTACAATGCTTCACGTGTTGGAAGTTCCGAATTCTTGATAACTTAAAACTAACAACTAAAGCGTAATGCCAATATCTCTATCTCGTCAAAGCGAAGCGTAGAGATACTAGAAGTAATCAACAACAAACAAAAGAAAATAAAATGGGAAAGCTCACGAAGGCACAAAGTCGTTCCGTAGCTTTATCAATGTCGGATCTACATAAACGTACCGTTTGCTATGTTAGAAGCACAAAGTCTTCTTAGACGCAACAATTCTTCGAACAACATGAACGATTACAAGCACAAAGTCTTGTAGATCATCCAACCAAAAATTTCAATCCATAATCTAACGACATAAGCACAAATTCTTGTAGATCTTTCAATAAAGTATCCAAGAGAATGAATAATTATAAGCACAAAGCCCCATGATTATCCAACAAGAATATGATGAGCATGAATGATTATAAGCGCAAGGTCTTATAGATCACTCAACCAATGATAAACAAAATAACAATGCAATCTAAATAATAAATGTAACACAAAGTTTACATCAACCACTTAGAGTCTTTCAGATTCCTCGAACTAATCACTACCAAATCGAATCAACTTACAAAAGTATCGAATCCAACACAAAGTTTGGCTTGCAATCCTTTCCTTCATTGATTGAATCTCATTCACAAAATATGAACAAAGTTTCACAAGTTTGCTTACAAAAGGGCAGCACTTCGTTGCAAAAGGCTAAAAGATATGTTACAATGAAAAGCCCTCACAATATATAGAAAGAGGGATGAGCAAAATAAGGAAAGAGATTGAGAAAATTAAGGAAAGTTAGGTGAGCGATTTTTGGAGATCTCACCTAACTTTGACTAAAGTCAAAGTGTAATTTGTTTTCAAAATATTACATCTTTGGACTTGGTGTAATTACAATTTACAAAATGACATTCGAAAATGTCGAGAAATATTTACAAGATGCATAATGGGATGCACCGAAAATGTCTAACACTGGAGAATAGGAGGCTGCTTCACGTCTTTTTGCATTGGGCGCGGAAGTCTTCAAATTTCCTCCTAGTCTCCTGCACGAACTTCTCATCTGGACCGACGGTGTAATCCACAATGGTGTGGATTCTCGTGATCGATCTCTCATGGCGCATGAGTGAACCTTCGCGACCCGCTAAGATAAGGCCGTGCTGTCCAATGAGCCTTATCACAAATGATGTTCAGCAAGCTTCGAGAAGTTCGAATGCTTAATCAAATTCATGATGGCTTCGAAGATCGCGGATATTCTCAAGGGCCTAAGAGGAAGATACGATTGTCCTCAAGAAGTTGACCAGGCGACTCTCTGATACTTTTGTCAAGAATGTTGCGATGCCCATCGACATCTTCCTGTACTTGGTGAAGGTCTTCAATGAGAGATTGAACCACTTGGATCCTGTGCTTCAGTGATTCTTTTACCTCTACAAACTTTTCTTTGTCGGGAATTACCCTAACCTCCACCACCTGTCGAGTTTTAATTGCTTCATTCAATTCATGACAACAGGCATTTTTCCATGTCTCTGCGCTCCTGGGAAAGTACGCCCTTTTCTTTGTCAAGCCCTGTGGTGAGCTTGGCCAACATGGTGGTTTTCTCATCCGCAGCCAAAATTATCTGAGATCCGTGTTCAATGATCTTTTCAACAAAGTCATACAACACTCTGCCTTTGGAGGCAAATTTCTCAGCTTTCTTGACAGCTGGGTCTTCAATACTTACCACTGTCAGCGGTTGTGCATTGCTTGGAGAACCGGCAAGTCTCTTTACAACAGTGGCATAATGCTCTGCCCTCTATTTGTACATGTTACGAGATTGCTCAACTTTGTCCAGCCTTCCTGCCAAGATATCCAAAGTGACTTGCGCATCGGCTTTTGCACTTTCATTGGTAACCTTGCCAAGCTGGACCTTTGTTACTGTGTAGTCCTCCATATTGACATCACCTTCTTGATTCGGTGGTATGCCAATTTCAGCATACTTGTGGCCAGATTTATCAACATTCAGCCTCGAGTATACTTTTTCCTTCTTCTTCCCTTTAGCCTTTGGAAGAACTATCTCTTCAAGGTCGAGTTCCTCTGGAGAAATCATTTGCTTTTTACGCTTCGACACTTGAGATATTAGCTAAGGAGGAAGAAAAGAAGTGTGAACTTCTGGATTTACTGTCAAGTCGGTCGCCATTGCCACCTCTGAAGTTATTGTCACATCTGAACTCACCAATGGTATCGTGACAATTGGAGAAGTGTTTGTCATCATCGCCCCTGTAGTTGACACATTGAGCTGATCACGCATTGACTCATTCATGAAACGATTGAATTCGTTCTCAGAAGTGATATCATACCTTGGCGAAGACAAGCTAGGAATGGACGATGGTGGGCTTGACAGTATATCAACCGTATGAATGCTTGTCACTGATGGAGTATCAAGCCGGGTTGATGCGCAGGGATAGGGGATATCTCGGCTGCAGGAATGCTCGTGGTAGGAATAGGTGACGAGGGAGCAGGAGGTGAAGGAATTCTTGACTCAAAAGGGGTATGAGGAACGTTTGAAGTCACGGGCGATGATGTTCTGTGAATTTCCTCAACTACGTTCTCGGGAGGAGAAGTAGTCATTTCTTCATCATGCTCGGGTTCCTGTTGATCACCCTCTTGCCTCTCCGATTCTGGTTCACCTTCTATGTCACTCTTTCGTGATCCTTCTTCGTGACCTTACCGGTTTTGCCCGCCATAACCTTCTTCTATCGGAGTCCGTCATTTAATCTTCATCTTCAGCGGATTACTAGCATCTTCTTCATCTTAATCTATCTCTCCAGATGGGCTTTTACCCTTAGATGCAGATGGGTATTCCGGCCATTGCCTCTTTGACAGCCCGCATCTTTCTTACCAACAAAGGAACTTAATCAGGCCTCTCCGTAAGAAGTGGGGAACGGCCGCATTTAATTCTGTTTTGTCGCCAGTTCTTGCCGCTATGCATTTCTGACTCTTCTCCTTTCCGAAGTCTGGTTCTCAAACTTTTTCATTGCATAAACCATGTTTGTGTAACCATTCTTCAGATACAGGATTGGTCTTCTTCATGCCGGGTGACCTCTTCCTAGACCACATCAGACAAGTGTAACGCCTCTTAGCAACTTTGTTCATCATAGACGTTGTTTATGATATCAATTGATCCTCAAAATCCTTCCGTAGGTCAATGATACTCAAGATCTCGATTTGTTGAATCATTAATCTGCAATAGTCCATCTTTCGAATGGCTTCTTCATCTCTGCAATCTGCCCAGATGTCTTCAAAACGGTACCTGTGTTGGTGACCCTTTTGCAACTTCTTTCTGACATCTCGGTAGTCAAAATCAAACCTATACCTGTAGGTTTTTATGGTCATGATCTGCATCTCAGCATAGACAGACTTAGCCTTTTGTGCAGTCCGGATAGTATATCTGCCGATGGTCAGGGGGAACTTGAATCCACGCTTGTGGTTGCTTCTTCGTTCTTTCTGCACTGACATCAGCTGTCTGCATGTTTCCATGAGAACCCACTTATCCGAAGGATAACGTGGTAGCATGTAGGGACAACCGGTGTAACAACCTACTCTCAAGTAAGTAAACGTTGGGAATTGAAGAAAAATACATCCAACTTTACTTACCACCGTATAAGCCTCATCAGACACTCTTCTTCTTTCCAAGGATGGATCAAAGTTGAAGAGTAAGGGCGCAAAGAAAGCATCAGTGACCCGTCTGAAATGATGAAAGCTTTCCTTTAGCTCCAACTGATAGAAATATCTGTACACAGGCACCATCATTCGATTCCCCTTTGTAGATAGACCTGGGAATTGTCTCATCACAGCTGCTGCGTACACCAGGTAAGAAGTCATGTAGAACTTCAATGTAGAAGGAGCATTGATCAACTATTCGTGCATCTCATCACTGATTTGTTTACCCCAGTCAATATGCACTTTCTGCCTCCTTATGATCCTGATGTATTCATACATCCAATCGTGAAAGGTGGATGATTCCGGCAAACCTTTCACTCTGCTCAGAAACGTGATCATATCCTTGACGTCATCTTTGAAGTCACTTCTCAGGAGTCCTTTCGGCCATCTAGAAACAGACGATCTAGGCTTTTTAAGCCATTGAGTATTTATCAACTGTTTGGCTTTATTAGGATCAGCATCGAAAATCTCCTGTGCTTTTGATATAGAAATGTCAATATATTTGTCCATGTGAGGAACCTTGAAGACGATGTCAAAGAAATCGGGGTCGAGTCTTAAAATCTCATGCCCGGAAGAGTCGATCACACTTCTGCTTTCTCGGATGTAATGAGATGTAACTTGAAGAACAAACTCAGTATTGTGCGCAGCTGTGGGGAACATTGCCACCAAGTGGAGATTACTGTGTACTATTGCCCTCATTGAATCAGGAAGAGGCTTCGTCTCTGTCAACTTTGCAAAGTCAACCAAATCTTGATGGCCAACTTCTGTATCCTTTATTTCTTCAACTTTCGAAAGTACCATAGTTGGCGGATAGACGCCTTGATATTTGTACTTCATCTTGCTTTTTGCTTTCGAAGAAGGAGGTTTCGTTGCAGTCATCAAAAGAAACTGGAACACTGAGCACTCTTAACTGGACGATCTCTGAGAGTACACTGCAATCCGTCTAGCCAGAACAAACACCAATTTGTTAGGAAACATGGGAAAGCGTGAAACGAGCACGAGGGTGGAAAAGCATAGAGATGATGGCGAGGCACGCAAAACGATGCACGAATGCAAAAAAATGGAGCTCAAGGATGCACTGGTCAAAAATGGGGTGCATTTGGAAAGGTCTGGAAAAAGCCAGAAAAAAGTGTAAGGGCGCTAAAATTCAGCGCCCTTACATTCTGAGAAATTGCTTTTGGTGTAAGGGCGCTAAATTTTAGCGCCCTTACATTTTTAGTGTTAGGCAATTTTATGACATTCTTTTGATGTCATGGCGCTAGAATTCAGCGCTTTAGCTTTTTGGTGAAAGATGATTTTGATGCAAGGGCGCTAAATTTTAGCGCCCTTACATCTTACAGTGTTAGGTAATTTCTCATTTTCTCAAAAATGTTCTAGCGCTAAAATTCAGCGCCTCTGCTTTTTCTTGAAACTTTTGAGATGTAGATGCAAGAGGGAATGGCGATAGCGCTCAGGCTTGGAGATGGAAATTTGTTTGAATCATGAGAGCTTGAGTTTGCTTTCATTCTATTACATACGCCTCCCATTTTTGAGGGAATTCTTTTTCACAATAACAGATCTCTTCAACGTTCACCAAAACGCATAGAGAGAGACAAAATGGATACGTTGGATAGATACGAGTGCCCACAGAACATCGACCATATTGGCGGATAAGAGAAGAACGCGTAGGTGGCGAGAGAAGAATGCGTAGGGTAACAAAGGCTCGCCACGATGAAGACAAACGATGGACAGAAAACGCGAATGAAGAACACTTTGAAAGGCGAGAACAAAAACGCGAGTGTATAGGGTAAGAGCATGGAAATGAAAAGAAGGAATGAGCACTAAATGAACACGCACAGGGGAGAACGTGAATTCAAAACCATGAATGAAGGTTCCATTGCATAAACGTGTAGGAAAACGCGAATGAAGGAAGACGCGAATAGAAAAAACGAATGAAATAAAAACATGAATGAAGAAATCAAAACGCGAATGTACAAAGATCATATACAAATGACAATACAAAGCCGAAATGAAAGTCTTACCAGGGAAAAATGCGAAGCTTGTTGAAGAGAGAAATGGCGAATCTCCAAAAAACGTGATTTTGCAGATGAAAGGCAAACGCACAGCAAGAGGAGATGCAAAAGAAATAAAACATAAACAACAAAAGTGGCGAATTCATTCACTTAACTTTGCAAATGAAAATTAAAAACCTAACTCAAGTCGTGCAATAAATTTAGGCACGAAAAGTGGCACGATTGACGAAAAACGCGAAATTGTGAAGAAACGTGCCAGAGGAATGAAAAGTTTATAAAGTTGAGAAAAATGTAATGGCGCTTAAAATTCTAGCTTTACATTTTAGAATTTTCACTTTCATGCAGTGGCGCTTCTAAATTTTGGCCACTTACATTTCCGTGATTCTAGCCAAATTTTTTGGATTTACTACGCACTTTGAGCACGCATCTTCCGTGACCTGCAAAGCATTAACAGGCTGAAAGTCGCAAAGATCTCAAGCTTCGGGTCTTTGGCGAGGAGAACAAGCAGGAAAGCTCGAATTGACTATTCGAGATCTTGGGAACGACCGAGGTGATCAAAATCACCTACAGCGTACTGAATCAATAATCCTAGGAAACGGACAAGTTTCGTAGGGGGGTTATCCGTGGAACGAGCGCTGCTAGATTCCGCGATAACAAGTTGCACTTACACCATTTTGACGAAAGTTGAACTTTCATCTAGATGCCCTACTTTGACCTCTAATATCTAGAGCTAGGATGACGCGATTCGAGCCACGTTTGTTTTAACGGACAGCCAGAAGGACACATGAGAGAAGTCTCTAGAGGCGACGAAGCAAGAAAACTGCTTCTAAGACCTCAAAAACACTAGTGCGTATTTTATTTAAAATAGCCGCTCCATAGTCATTTTCCGGATGTCCACTTTTTAGCATTTCACCAAAGACCTCGCACGTACGAGTGTTTGCCAAATCCCGAAGGTTGACGGCTGGGCTCGTTGAATAGATAAAGTAATGAAGCTCAAGTTTCGTGAAGACTTCAAATGCGAACGACCTCATCTGACAAGCCTAAAGGCTAGGCGCCTCTGGACTGTAGAAATACAATGAAAATTTTATGTTGGCCCGCTCGTGAAATTGCGTGCTTGGTAGAACCTCTGCCACGGTCACCTGGAATGTCGGATTGACAAGCAGGATAGTGCATCACGAAGCTGGGCTAGAGTAGAACTAATGTCAGGAAGACTTCATTTGCAAATTTTGCCATCTTAAGGGTCATTTTAACCAGCGCCCT
Source organism: Sequoia sempervirens (assembly GCA_007258455.2). Lineage (NCBI taxonomy): Eukaryota > Viridiplantae > Streptophyta > Pinopsida > Cupressales > Cupressaceae > Sequoia > Sequoia sempervirens. The sequence goes on from VDFB02281492.1 coordinate 290,582,270, forward strand.
TGAGCTATAGTTGCACTGGAAATGCAATGAAGAAGCTCTGGAACGTGAAATATCCATTATAGGCCCATCTTCAGACGATTGCTACCGAAGCTCTGGGACTTGGATGACTGTGTTTGATATCTCGTTGGATAAGCAGACTAGTTGAGAAGAGATTGACTGTATTAGCTACCAGAAATGCCAAGATCTACCCCCCCTTTAAGAAGGGCGCCCTCAAGCTATAGGCACGCTTTTTGCCTGAAAAAGAACAAATTTCTCATATGTGAAACTTTGGGAATTTCAACTTCTGCCGCCAGTTGCTGGAGCTGCGGGTCTTGGAAAGCTTCACTGGGTAGCACATCGGATAGCTAGACCAATTCTGAAGAGTTTGACTGTATGCTTGAGCACTTTCCACAAAAACTTGACCTTCAAAAAGAAGGGCGCCCCTGGGCTACAGGTGCGCTTTTTTGCTTTTCTCTGAGAAATCTTCATAATTTAACCATTAAAATCATCATCTTGATCACTGAAATGACCATGTGTGTTACATCCCTCACATTGAGACTGTATGTTTGGTTATGTATTTCAAATGTAATGTCAGTTGCAAATAACTGCTTTCAAGTGATTATGACGTTGAGAATGCAATAGTCGTTCATTATCATAACTGAAATGTTAACGAACTCTTTATTTTTGCAAGTGAAATTATTGTTCGTGTGAAATTGAAAGAGATCATGATATTTAATTCAAATCCATATTATTTAGCCGTTGAGAACGATCTAACCCTAATCCTTGTCAGTGGATGCAGGATCGTTGACGCCAGGAGAGAAAGAGAAATATCGTCAGGGAGAGGATGTGGTTAATTATGGATCAATTTTATCATCAGTCTAGAGTCAGTGTAAGACAGTTGAGTCAACTTCACTACCTTGGCCAAAGGTAAATTAATATAATAATCAATTAAGAAAGTCAATTAAAATATAAATCATTAATCACCTATTAAGGATATTTCTAATGGGGATTAAAGAGTTAATTAAAATAATAAATATAATTTAAAATATTCATTAATAATATCCTCTTGGAGATTGAGCGACCAATTCATATATATATATTCTTGCAAGAGGTTATTAAATATTAATTAATAATAAAAGATAAAAATCAATGCCATCGATTTGAAATTTAAAACCATCGAGTGACTTGTCTTCAAAAAAAGGAATGAATGGAATGGAATCAAACTTGCGTTAGCAACATCTCTCTTGTGTGAAACGCCCAAGATTGGGGCAGATGAAAAATTCTTGGAACCGCCAGGGTGACAGAGCTACCGGAAGGAAATAAAATCGATTTCCAGTCTTTATGTTAGGGCGGCCAGTTTTCCTCGTTTTTCTCTAGTAGTCGGTCGAGTATTCTCTTGGCTTCACTCGAGTCCTCTGTAGCTATATTGAATTAGTTCCTTTTTGGGATTTGTTTTTCACTCGGATTTTAATACTCCTCAACCAGATGCTTTATGGAGAAGTTCCAACCATAATCTTTTTCAGTGATCAAGTTTTCCAAATTCACCTTCGGCAGTCAACAGTTTATCTAAGTGCGTGATCTTCTTTTGAGCCAGACTCTGGAAAATTTGAAATCGCCTCTCTTTAGTGACATCCCGAGTCATCCTTGGACAAGCCGTAGGAGGCCATTGTGCAGACGACTGGTGGAGAATGGTTCTCAACATTCGCTAAGTTCCAGACCCATAACCAGGCACGTAAGAATTTACTAGCTTGATATTTCATTTGGAACCTGTACAGTGCTATTAATATAAGCTTCAATTGAAAGTTCTATCTAATAGAAATTAAGTTCGTCTGAATGCAGTAGAATCAAAATAGATGGAATCCTTTTGTGTGAGCAAGTATCGGTGTGGACCTGTTTTTATTCTTCTTTGAATTTAGGAAGCGATTCATCATCTCCTTTTGTGGAAACTAGAACTTTGTTTTCATGAGTAGAAAATTCTTATCACTCTTGTATAGGGTTAAGGATT
>VDFB02281492.1:290584353-290690757 GCA_007258455.2 Sequoia sempervirens
AAAGTATTAACAGTGAAAAGTCGCGAAAGATCTCGTTTCGAAGGTCTTTGCGAGGAGAACAAGGTGGAATGCTCGAATTGACTATTCAAGACTTGGGAACGCACTTCGAGGTGACTCAAAAATCACCCCATTGTGCGTACTTGAACTTCACGAATCCTAGGAAACAGACAAGTTTCGTAGGGGGGTTATCCGTGGAATGAGCGCTGCTAGATTCCGCGATAACAGGTATGCTATTCAACAAAGATAATAATTTTTTGGAATATACTAGCATTTTTAGAATATTTTGTGCAACTACTAGAATATTTTGATGAATTTATTTTTTCTTGATAGTCAATTTTTTGACAAGGGGGAATATTCCTAGAATATTATATTGGCATAACATGATTTCAATATGATGTCAATGGTACATACATTGGTAAGTCCCCTCCTAGCCCCTTTGTGCCCTAAAGGAGTAATTTTTTTTAATTTTGGCTATACCTTAGGCATACAATATTGAAATTAGGTGAATGAGATGTAAGTGTAAAGTTGGTTCTATGTAATTTTTAGTGGTGTGGTTCTCATCACCATTTTTTTATTGTTGGTGCATTCTACAGTCTATCAAATTTAGATGTGTTGTTTTCACTCTCAAGCTCATAATGTTTGATCAATTTCTCCATTTTTTATGATTCTCTACTTGCATTGGAGAGTTCTTTCAAATATATACTCATACATCCATGCACATTTTCTAAATTTTTCTCTAGGTACATTTTATTCAGTTTTCATATTTTCACATTTTGGTGAATTACTTGGACTTTTTAACTCCTAAAAACTTTATTTTTGTGTGGTTTTACTTTTATTTTTTGTTCTAAATTTATTTCTAACATCTTGTCCTATTTGGGTATTGTAGACATATTTTATAAGCACTTTCTCTTTTGTAGACACAGATAAAAATGCCAGTTTGGTGTATCTTTCTTGAGGATTTTGCACATCCCGTTGTTCCTTTTGTACTTGCACTATGTTATAAAATTTCATGGGGGGTTGTGTATTTCCTTTATTTTTCCATCACACATTTTTCAAGTGAGTGTTCCTTCAATGACAACATCGAATCCTAATGATTCTTTCCTTATATTTGTGTTCCTTGTTTGCACACATTTTTCATTTGTAAGTACTTTCATGTGCATGCTCAAATGTTTTTTGTTCTCCTTCATGCTCTACTTGGTGACACATAGTTTCAATAGGTCATGTCTCTCCCTTATATTCAATATGGGGGGTTTCTACTGTTGGTGCTAATGCTTCCTTGGTTTCATCTTGGAGCGATCTATGTATCTAGTTTTTATTCATATGTACTAGGTAGATGCAATGATTGTTTACCCATGCATTTAAATGAGATGGAAAATTTACCATATGGACACTCTTGCATTTCTATTCTGTGGAGGTGACCATCCATTTTCACTTGATTATTTCTTTAGACTATTACTAACTATATTTTTGACTTGCATCTCTCATGGTTGAGTAGTGTCATTTGGGTCACTCATGCAAATTCATGTGTTATATATATCTTCAACTATCAGATGTTCTCATTTGTTTTCCATCTATTCAATATTTGAGTAGTGTTGTTGAGGGAAATCATTGCAATTTTTTTTCTTCTCAACCCTGAACATCATCTATTTCAAAGGAGGTTCTTCATTTCAACACTATAAAAGTAATCATTTGATATTTTTCTACAACTTCTTTGTTCTTTAGTGATGTTCTTTATGTTCCTATTATTTTTTGGGACATGTTTTGGAGGCTTCTTAATTCTTCATTTTCCTTTCTCTCTTTTGGAGAGGAATTTTTCCCATGAAATTTTCTATTTTTCTCCAGTTATGAGAGATTATATTATTTGTAAATGGGTACCTCATCAAGCTGTATTTTTCAAGATCCATTCATGCATTCTTTACTTTTTATGAATTATATTTAAGTTTTTTTAGCTACTACCTAAGTTACACTTAAGGGGGTGTTAGAGTAATCATTATTAGCTAATAATTAATTAATATTTAATTCATTATTATCTAATAGTTAATTAATTTTTAATTCATTATTAGGCTAATTTCACTTTATGTACTTAAGCTAAAATTATGAGTGTTATTTTATTTTATTTTATTGGATTGAGCTATTATTATATCATTATGTCTCGTCACATGAGATGTTGAAACTTTTCATGATCTAATACTTTTCTCATTTAGTATTTTCACTTATAAGCACTCCCTTCAATGTATTATTAAGTTTAGTGAAAGCTCTTTAATCTATTGTAAGTTTCTCTTTTTGAGGAAAAAGAAAATCCTTGTTTGCAAATCTCATACATGGAAGGTGTTCTTGTTTTTTGTTTGATCCTACCTTGTGTTTATTTCACAATTATAACATATGACTTGAACCAACTTTTTGTTGTCTCGATTTATTGGCTACCAATTTTGGTAATTTACCCAAATCAACTTAGAAAATACTATGAACCCTAGGATCACTATAAATATAAGATTAGAGCTAACCTAAATGTCATTTTGTAGTCCTTTTTTCTCATTTCTAGAAGGTATCATTCAACATTGTAGCAACAAAATATAAATCCCTTAAGGAATACATTACAATGACCAAATAGAGTACATCCTAATGGAACACTAGAGGTCCATTGATTCCCATAATACCACCTATGGTATAAAGATGAATATTCAATGTCACTCCACATTTTTTCCCTTACTTTATATAAGAGAACCATTCTACTCTAGTACAACATCTACATGGAGTTGTTAATAATTACACCACTTACAACATTGATGAAGAAAGCACTATTTTGAGACTGCTTAGTGCATCTTCCAAAGGCAAGGCCATTGATTTATAATCTAGTCACTTTTATAGATGCACATTATTTTTTGGGACAAACTATACCAATTATTCCTCAATAATGTTAAAGAGAGGGATAAGTGCAAAAAGATGGGGGCCCAAAAAGGGGTCTTAAGTGGCCACTTTTTTTTCTAAAATAAAGAAATATTGGCCTTGGATTAGAAATTGAGGATAGTTACACTCAAAATTTTAAGATGTAACAAAAACAATGTTTGTAGTGCTCTGAGTCTACTTTCTAAATTACAAATTCTTTTTGAAAATGGTAGAGATTAAGGGGTTAAAAAAAAGGAGCCACATAAATTGATGTTGTTTTTGTCAAAAAAACATAACATAGTGTCTTTTGTGGCTCCCTCAAAAGGTTAAACTTTTTTTTTTTGTTATTTTTAAAATTGTTTTAGTGAGAAATTAGTTAACAACACATAGTTTATGATCAATTTTTTTGATTATTTTTTAATGAATATTTGACCTTTTACTAATTTTCAAAGTGGAAACATCTTGAAAAAAAAGAATTTTGGCCGTGCTACCCCTATAATTTTTGAAAACTAATTGAAAATCATTTTTATTGTAAATTATCTGTAGAATGGAGTCTAGTTTATAAAAATGTAATTTATTTGAAATTTCAATGAATGGTTAAAAAATAAAGTAAAAAATACCATTGAACACTAGTTTTTGACAAAAAAATAGAGACATAAAAAAAAAAAATTAAAGATGAAATCCTTAACATTGTCAAAATATGATTTAAATTACATCATTAAATAGCTAACAGAGAGCCTCACATTACTTGGGTGTTTGATTTACTCAACCTTGAAACATGTGCAAACCTAATGGTTAGCATGAATGAGATTATGTGAAATTCTGTAGAATATGTAAAAATACATCTTTGGACATTAGGAAGGCACTCCAAGACTTTGGGTTGGAAATCCAAAGAAAAAAAAATCTTAAGGCTTGGGGATCCCAAAAGCAAGATATAATGTGAGCACATTATAACACGAGTGTGTTATAACACAGTCACATTATGCCATAGTTTTGACATAAGGTGAGCACATTATAACATGCTCATGTTATGTCTAGCTTTGTATTTTTTTCCCTTTTACAAATTTTTTTGGTATGTTTCTCAAGCTTGACAAAATGTGTGTGTTATAACATGCTCGGATTATGTCTCGCTTGAAATTATTTATGTGCAAGTTTGTTAAATGTATGTATGTATATATATTTGTATGTGTGTATGCCTTTATATATGTATGTATGTATGTATGCTTGTATGTATGTATGTGTGTATGTATGTACATGTATGATTGTATGTATGTTTGTATGTATGCTTGTATGTATGTATGTATGAATGTATGCTTGTATGTATCTATATATGTATGTATGTATGCATGCATGTATGTATGTATGCATGCATGTATGTATGTATGTATGCTTGTATGTATGTATATATGAATACCTGCATGTATGTATGTGTGCCCTAGAAAATTGGACCCTCTTGAGAAAAGACACAATTCCACACATAATTGGAACCACTTTTGAGTCCCTTCACATAATTTACCCTTCAAAATAACATTTATATGCCCCTTAGATCCATTAATTTTGATCTAGAGGCCTCTTTTACCTAAGAAATCACATAAAACCCAACAAACAACATTTAATTATCTCATACCCCAAGAACCCACCTTCAAACAATAGTAGTGGGACCCATTCACCACCTTGGGCAAATGAGTCCCCTTTGGTGGGACCCATTCACCAAGGGTGGCGAATGCATCTCCTTTGAGGGAAAATTCAAATTTAAGTAGGAATTTGATCAATTTAACTTTAATTTTTGGTGAATGTCAGCCTCTTAGGTCTAAATAATACGAAAATAAGGTGTTGTTGCTTACAAATACTCATTTCAAGTCATTTCACACATATTTTCTTATCTTTTTGTCATTTTTCAAGAGCAATTTCTAGAGTCAAGTCTTCCACAACAAGTCTCATTAGCAAAAGTTGAAGTTTTAAGGCAAAAAAATAGGGTTTTGTACTTCTTGAAGCTCACTTCTCTTGTCAAGATCCAACATTGCAAAGGGTTGATGATGGATGCCTATGGTGAATCATGAAGAAATATAGGATGAACAAGTGCAACTAGCCACCAAATCACACGTAAGGACTTGATTTCATATTGATTCCATCTTCCATTTTCACTTTATCTTCAGATTAATGTTTGTATTTTGTTTGTTTATCATTTACATGCCATTTCATTCCTATTTTTCATGTCTTGTAAGGTTTCAAGGGTTGATATCTTGCATCGTATAAATCATCTTTGAATTTCTTATTCTAAAGGAATAAAATAGGACCTTTATCATATTTTAGCTTTTCCTAGTCTTTAATACATCTAAGGCTAGGATTTATTCATTTTTTTCTCCATTCAAGTTTTAATTACCCAACTAGGGGTTTGACCAAGGCAAAACCCCCATTAGACAAACAATTTTAAGCTATTTTACAGGAAATTTTTGAAATCCTGAGTAGGGTTTCCATCAAAAATTGTTGTACAGTGTCAAGGTACAAAACAAAGCTTTGAAGTTGTAGAAATTTGAAAGTGGACTGATTCAGCATGCATGGTGAATGAGTCCCTCCTGAGGTGTAGATTTGAGTCAGATGCAGATCCAGGTTCTTGACTAACAAAAATAACTTATGTGTAGAAAATTCCTAACCTGGGACTGATTTTCCCAAGGTGTCAAATGAGTCCTAGTTAGCTCAAGTTCAAATTTCATCAATTTTCCAGATTATTTCTGAGTCTTCTCCAATTTCCCAGGTGCACCCATTCTAAAAAACAACCTTCTGTTTAATTTAATTTGAATTTTTGTTCATTCTTTAAAGCTTTTTGCAAACAAAATTATGTTTTCAAACATAGCATAGATCTTACTTTTGCATACATATTCAACCATATAAGTCACTCACTTGCATTTAGTTCATTTCATTTAACTTAAATAACATCATATATAACACTATTTGAATGGATCCTATAACATTTTTGGCCTAAACTCTCTCCTTTTAGGTGAAAAAATTTAGAAGAGCAAGAGAAGTCCTAAGAGCCAAAATCCTACGGTTGATTTTGGTGAACCTAACTTTTGAACATAACATCATTCTGATTTACATTTCTATTTGCATCTTAGGACTTAATTACTTCATTTTTCATTGTTTTGCATCTTAATATTTCTTAAACATTGCATTAGTGAAAGCATTATTTAGATCTCATTATTACATTGTATTTCATTCAATCATTTCAACATTCTGCATTTGCATTTTGTCTCTACATTGTATAGACTTGAAAATCTCTAGAAAAGGAAAAAAAATTAGAAAAATCTTTAAAAAAGTCATCTCTTGGGACTCATTCGCCACCTAGGGCGAATCAATTCTAGTATAGTTTTTGCATTAGCATTTCCAGATTTTAGTTTTCTGCATTGCACCTTTCTATTTTTTGTAATGATATTTCTGTTATATTTTAGTTGTTTTTATTTTCTTAGCATAAATTTCATTTCTTTTCATGGAATTCATGGATATTTTTTGATCTTTGAAAATTTCCTTTCCTATTTTCATTCCTAGTTCTTTTAGATTAGATTCATCGATACATAAAGACACAAAAATTGAAACATCAAACCATCCCTTCAAACAAATGATTCAAATTAGAAACAACATCTCATCTAAGCCTCTTAGTAGTGGTGATGTTGACAAGTTAGATGAAGTTCTTCAAGACTTCCTCTCACTCACTTCATCCTCTAATTCTTACAATGAGAAACCTAAACCCCTTAATGATAAAGTTCCCCTCAAACCTTTTTTTTGTGATGACTTTGATTTGTTAGATGAAGCCCTCCAAGACTTCATCTCACATAATCCATCCTCTAAGGTTTGTGGTGACCAACTCACAATATTGAATGTTAACACCTCTAATGCTTCTCTTGAACATCTTAAAATAGTTGATGATAATTTACCCCTCAAACCTTTTAGTCCTTATGATTTACATATGATAGACGAGTCTCTTCAGGATTTCATCTCTCCCAACTCATCTTCTTTGGTTTGTTGTGACACCTATAACACCAAGGACATTAATGTAATTCAACCTAAACTTATCCTTTACCCACCCTCACATAAGCTTCACCCCTCTAATCGATCATGGTATACCCTCTACCCCCTAAAACCAATGTATCACAACAATTTAGTAATGATATTGTTCCTCATAGATATAACACCTGAAACAACCCGCAACTGCCACAACCAACCCCACCCTCTTTACCCTTACCCGATCTACCTAGTGCTCCTCACTATAGCCCACACACAAAGGAGTATGATCTTGTTGAACAATTAAAGAATACTCCTGCCAAGATTTCCCTTTGGGATTTTCTTTAAAACTCACAAAATTATCACAACATTCTTAAAATAGCCCTAAAACAAATCACAATTCATTTTTGTACCACTCTGAATGATGTGGAAGCTCTCATCCAAAAACTGAATCTTGACATTACTTTCCATCAACATGAGATCCCTCCTTTGGAGTTGTGTAAACAACATGATGCCTTTATGATAATTGCTTGATTCAATCATGTAGGTTTCAAACACACTCTCATAGATAATGGTTCTTCCCTTAATGTGTGTAGTATGAGTCTCCTTGATTGATTAGATGTTGACAAGTCACAAATAATACTTGATTCCATCTCCATTCAAGGATTCTATAATACAAAAAAGAAACTGCTTGGGATAATTACTTTGGCTATTATGGTGGGGGTGGCTACTTTGCAAACTCCTATCCATGTCATGCCTTATGATCTTTCGTATAATCTTATCTTAGGTCGAACATGGATTCATGAGATGAATGCACATGGATTCATGTGATGAATTTAGTGCCTTCGACCCTTCATCGTATCATGAAATATTCCTATAACAACCATATCTATCAAGTTGAAATCAATTCCGAGCTTGAAAGTTTCTTGCACCTTGAAAAAGGGGTTACAAGTCCTTTAAAAACATTAATTCCAACATCTAACATAGACCCTCTTCAAATTGAGAAAAATGATAAGGAATTGGTATCTAAATTATTTGGTGATGATTGGGGATCCTTAGAATTCACACCCTCATTTATAGGTGAATACATACACAAAAGAAAGATGAGAAACAAGAGCAACCAACAATCATGTCCACTCAAAATTCTGAAAAATCTTCTCCAACATCTATCTCCTATAATTTGGATGATAATACAACATACACAACAAATTTTGATGAGATAGATTATCAATCCATACCTACTCCACACAAAATTGAAAGACTTTATGGAAAAGACTATAAATTTGTAAGAGAATTAGGCTATACTAGAAAAGGGTGCAAAAAACATGAGCAAGATATTTATGTCCCTATTGAACCTAATACACAAGAAACAAAAACTGGATTGGGATATTCTTTCTCTAAAATGACCAAAGCTATTCAATGACCATCTTTGAACATTAACACTATAACAAGTCAACCGCAACACAAACTCACAATCAAACATCCTGGTTTGCTTGATATAACCTTACCACCTTCATGCAAATATGTCGATAGCAATGAGGCTTTGAAATGAATGTTAGGAGTTTATGATAACACATCCTCGCTTACATGAAAAAAATTCCTCATGCCATGACCGTTACTGAGCAAGAAGCAAGTGATATCACTGAAGATCTCTCTGAATCAGAAAGTCCTAAATCCAATGCACTCCCTTTAGGAGATACAATTGATGTGCTAATGGAAATTAATGATAAAGATAAAGTTATTAAGATTGGGAAGTGCCTTGATGATGAAGAACAAGAAGACACCATCACTTTACTTCATGAATTTCCTAAAATTTTTGCTTGAAATATTCTGATATGCTAGGAATTGACCCAAAAATTGTGATGCATAACATTGTCCTTGCTGAAAATGCTAAACCCATTCGTCAAAATATCAGAAAAATGCATCCTAACATAGCCTTATGTGTTAAAGAGGAGCTTAGAAAACTCCTTGATGCATGCTTTATTAGACCTATTGATTATTCTCCTTGGATCTCAAACATTATCACAATTGAAAAACCTAATAATTGTATTAGGATATGCATAGATTTTCAAGACTTGAATAAAGCCTCTTTAAAAGACAATTTTTTGCTTCCTAATATAGACATGATTGTGGATTCAATTGTTGGACATTCTTTTTTGTCATTCATGTATGAATTTTTTGGTTATAATCAAATCCTTATCAACACTCAAGATCAGTACAAAATTACCTTTACAACTATTTGGGGAACATTTTGTTGGGTTGTGTTGCCCTTCACTTTAAAGAATGTTGGTGCAACTTATCAACGTGCAATGACATTAATCTTTCATGATTACATTCACAAATTTTTGGAAGATTATGTTGACAATATCCTAGCTAAATCATTAACATGACAAGATAATGTAAATGTCCTTTGCAAAATCTTTGAACAAATATGCAAATACAACATGCGATTGAATCCAAAAAAGTGTGTCTTTAGCATAGATAGTGGAAATTTTTTGGGGTTTTTCATATCTCACCGAGGCATTGAGTTGGACACAAATAAAATCGATGCAATCATTAACATGCCAAATCCTAGGAATATTTCTTAGTTGCGCATGTTACAAGGTTTAATTTAAGCTATCCATTATTTTGTTGCATCTTTATCCAATCACACATTACCTTTCACACATCTCCTAAAAATGGGTGTCCCTTTTGATTGAGATGAGGATTGTAAATAGGACTTTGAGATTCTAAAGGAATACCTAGCCACTCCACCTATTTTACAACCTGATGTGCCACATAGACTGTTTATCTTATACATCACTGCATCGCCCCATGCTCTTACAACATTGTTGACTCAACACAATGATCATGGAAAAGAACACATTGTTTATTACATTAGCCAAACCTTAATTGATTATGAAACATGATATTCACCAATTGAAAAACAATGTTTGGCTCTTGTATTTGCTACTAGTAATTTGTTACATTATTTACTAAATGTTGAAATACAAGCTATCACAAAATTTGATCCTCTTAAATATCTTTAAAAAAAAATAGATCTCTTTGGATGCTTAGCTAAGTGGGTAATGTTTTTAACTGAGTTTGACCTTAAATTTGTTTCACAAAAACCAATCAAAGGCCAAGCCTTAACCGGTCACTTAGCTGACACTCCTCCTTTTTCTTTACCTACTCAGGATTCTTTTCCTAATGATCATGTCCTAACCGCTGACATTAAACCATGGGAGTTATTTTTCAATGGATCTAAGTGTAGAATAGGTTCTGGTGCTAGAGTGGTACCAATCCCACCTGACGGAAAACCTATTCCCTTATCCTATCAATTAAATTTCCTATGCACAAATAATACAGCTGAGTATAAGGAATTGATCGCAGGTTTGCAAGCTACTTTATCACTAAACACTAAACATATCAAGATCTTCGTTGATTCACAATTGGTCATCAAACAAATCAATGGTACATATCAAACTAAACATAAAAAATTATCAAAATACAAGGATCTTATAATGAGAATATTAGAAAAAATTGAATCATTCACCATTGATAACATCCCACACAAAGATAATTGATATGCAGATGCAATGGCAAGTGTAGCTTCTCTCATATCCCCACACAATCCTCCACAAACTTCACCTTTGTTATCCATCCCATCATGAAACCTTTGATCAATATTCTATTAGAAGAAATTTTGGTGACAAATTAAGATACCTTGTGTGAATGATATGATACTATATACAACTATTTGAAAGACAGTACCATTCCCGAACCTACCACAACAAATACTCAAAAAAAATTATGTAAACTTGTGGCTAAATATGTAATCCTTGTAAACACATTGTATAGAAGATATTTTAATGGTCTCCTACTATGATGTCTTAAAGATTCTAAAATCCCTTTAGCGCTCGAACAAGCTCATGCTGGTGGCTGTGGAGATCATTCGTTAGTGCAAAAACTTATTCGTATGGGTTATTATTGGAGACACGTGGAGAAGGATTGCTGCACCTACATTAAATGATGTCACAAATTCCAAGAACATAGCAATTTGATCCACGCTCCTATTGCTGAGCTCTATGCCAATGTTCCCATTTGGCCATTTTTCGGTATGGGGGTTGGATCTTATTGGAAAAATTTCACTGCCTTCTTTTGCTAGACATACATTTATCATAACTGCAACATACTATTTCATGAAAGGGGTGAATCTATTCCCCTCTGTTCTACAACTGCTAAAGAAATTTGTTGTTTCATCTTGGACCACATAATTGCTCACTTTGGACTCCCTTCTGTAATCGTTTCAGACAATGGAACTCCATTTAAGAATAAAAAAGTTCAAAAATTTCTTGCAACATTCAACATTCAATGTCACTTTTCAACACTATATTATCCGCAATCCAATGGACAAGTTGAAAATACTAATAAGCTCCTTGAACAAATCCTTAAGAAAACTGTCACCAAGCATCATAAAGACTAGCATACAGAACTATGTTATGCACTTTGGGCTTATAGGACTAATGTTCGATCATCCACAGGAAATACCCTTTATAACCTTGTTTATGGCACTGATGCAATTATGCCCTCGGATTTAGAAATTCCTACTTTTGATTTTCTCTCCAAGATCTTATTGACGATGACACTTATAAAGATCAACAATTACATCAACTTGAGATGCTCGACAAATAGTGCATTAACACTCTCAAACATCTCCAAGCTCACATCAAACAATTACAATGCAAGCACAACATTCATGTCATCTCTCGATCGTTTTGTAAGGGGAATTTTGTTCTTATTGAAAATTAATGCAATGCTAGTGCTGATAATGAAGATAAAGATAAGTTTAGCCCTAATTGGTTGGGATCTTACATAGTTGATACCAATTATGGCTCTAGTGCTTATCTCTTAATGAAGCTTGATGGAACACCCCTTAGAGAACACATTAATGCCATGCATTTGCATTGTTATTATCTCTAATCCCTTTGAATAGTATGATTGATACAACAATGTTGTTTAATGTTATTTGATGTTATTCTAAACAACTTTCACATTGCTTCGCTCTTGACAACTAATTTTTTGTTTTTCTTGAACACTAAGGTAATTATTTAAGTTAATTTTATAATTTATTTAGGCTTCATACTATTCACATTTCTATTTTTTTAAGTTAGATCCTTATCAGTGTATTTAATTTAACATATTCTTTTCTCATTATCAATGTTGTATCTACATTAAAATTGAAATATGTTTTACACTAGATCACATCAATCTTGTTAAATCATGTAGCCATTATTTAAATAATTTTACCATAAGTCATTTAATTAATCACATAGCATAAAGAGACACATCATCATAACATCCAATGCACATGTCTATATATATATATATCAAAGTTTTATATACATCACAATATCATATACAAAGTCATAGTGGTCTGTGAGAGCTAGACCCCTCAGGATTTGGAACTTGAAATCAGGTCCCTGGTCATCATGAGACGGTCATGTGTGACTATGATAATGAGCTACTAAGTCTAAGTGCATACTCTATACCTTGTACCTGACCAACAGCTACAAGCCACTCCTCTACCATCTAATCCCTCTCCTCTCATGCTTGTGCTAGCTATGAATGTAGTCTCTATACCTCTGCTAAGGTCTGTGCTGACTATAGTGCACTCTCAACTCGATAGAGTTTCCTCCTCACACTCTCGTACGCTGATCGTAACCTCACAAAAGGTATGAGTGACTCTGGCTCCTCCATGATTGGTGGCAGCACATAGTTAAGATCCATCTCCTCCTCGTCAATGGATGTAGGCACTATCTCTGTGGTAGCCTAATGATAGAACTCTCGCCAGTCTCTCGTCACTCCTATAAGATAGATAATGTACACAATCAGTAACACATCACCATGATATATATATATATATATATATATATATATATATATATATATATATATATATATATATATATATATATATATATATATATATATATATATATATATATATATATATATATATATATATATATATATATATATATATATATATATATATATATATAGATAAAGCATAAATCACAAAAGGGACATGTGTAAAATAAAATATCATCACCTATGTCTCTAGATGCATGAGGAATGTCAACCTCATCCTCTCTGGGGGACATGGAGGATGTGCTAGCCTCTCTCTGACTCTAAGTGTGTATTTTTTCTATGGCTACTGCCTGTGATCTGGTCCTGTAAGTATGTGAGGACTCTCCATGCTCATACCAATCCTCAATAGCTACCTCATCACCCTCACTTAGGGGTGGCTCCTCATAATAATAATCCTCCTCATAATCCTCCTCCTCCTCATCCTCTTCTCCATCTTGGTCCTCATAATTAGGATTATCCTCAGACTGGTATTCATCATCAATAACATTTGTAAAAATATCTACTAGCCTATACCTAACCTCCTCTTCTCACTCCTCTGTCTCATCACCCTCACATGATGTATAGGTCCACCTAAACAGTATGGAATATCTCCCTTCTTCTCTTGGAATGACCGATCCCCCTGGAAATATACCCACTCGCCCTAAATGGGAGCTCAAAGAATGCGGTGTACGTCCTTGAGAGTGGTAGTCATTTCCCTAGTGGGAAGATGAAATTTACAAGTATTAGCATTCCAACACTTGCATAGAGCCATCAACATGGCATCATGGAATCTCATGGGTGGCATCAGATATGCCCAATAGATACCCACTGACTGTACATACTCTACCTCTGCTATTGATAGCGTTAGTGCATGATCTCTTAGAAATGTAAGTTGTCTTCCCCGTAGCCGCTGTCGTGACCAAGTGGGAACCTATCAAAATCATCACAAAATGCTCTAAATTTCATCTAAATTCTTCAATTTTCATATATTTCATCATGCAAGTGTGCTAAAGTCAATCTAGTGTGCTTTTTTAATGGCCCTAGACACTTTAGAACCCTTTTTTGGACACTTTGCATTTTACTTGGAAATTCCCAAAAATATGATGTTTCTTATTTGATGTGGCTAGATTGCTACCTTGATTCCACCTTTGTAAAGCAAGTGAAATCAAGGGGGGGAATAAATCTACCCTTGAATTGGATTCCTAGGTTAAAAGGATTTTTGGGTAATTCACGAATGTGTGTTTAGGATGTGGTTCCTAATGCTATGGTTGTGTAGATAACCACACTAGGGGCTTCGTTCTCCTAGCTTTTGAATGAGTATCCTTTTATGTAATAAGGTACATCGTTTAGAGTCCTTTAGCTTACATATGCACATAGAGTCATATGGGCACTAAAGTTGGGGCTAAATGTGCCATAGAAAATTGGACCCTCTTAAAAAAAGAGACAATTTCATGCATAATTGGACCTAATTTTGAGTCCCTTCACATCATTTACCCTTGAAAATAGCATTTATAGGCCCCTTAGACCCATTAATTTTGATCTAGAGGTGCATTTTACCTGAGAAATCACATAAAACCCGACAAAAAACATTTAATTATCTCATACCTCAAGAACCCACCTTCAAACAATAGTAGTGGGACCCATTCACCAAGGGTGGTGAATGAGTCCCCTTTGAGGGAAAATTCAAATTTAAGCAAGAATTTGATCAATTTAACTTTAATTTCTGGTGAATGTCAGCCTCTTAGGTCTAAATAATGGGAAAATAAGGTGTTGTTGCTTATAAATACTCATTTCAAGTCATTTCACACATCTTTTCTTATCTTTTTATCATTTTTGAAGAGCAATTTCTAGAGTCAAGTCTTCCACAACAAGTCTCATTAGCAAAAGTTGATGTTTTAGGGCAACAAACTAGGGTTTTGTAGGTCTTGAAGCTCACTTCTCTTGTCAAAATCCAACATTTCAAATGGTTGATGATGGATTCCTATGGTGAATCATGAAGAAAGCTAGGGTGAAGAAGTGCAACTAGCCACCAAATCACACCTACGGACTTGGTTTCATATTGATTCCATCTTTCATTTTCATGTTGTTTCATTCCTATTTTTCATGTGTTTTAAGGTTTCTAGGGTTGAGATATTGCATCATATAAATCATCTTTGCATTTCTTATTCTAGAGCAATAGAATAGGACCTTTATCATATTTTATCTTTTCCTAGTCTTTAATGCATCTAAGGCTAGGGTTTTGTCAAAAATTTCTCCATTCAAGGTTTAATTATGCAACTAGGGGTTTGACCAAAGAAAACCCCCCATTAGACAAACAATTTTAAGCTATTTTACAAGAAATTTTTGAGATCCCAATTTGGGTTTCTGTTAGAAATTGTTGTGCAGGTGTTAAGGTACATAATGGAGCTTTGAAGTTGTAGAAATTTGAAAGTGGACTAATTCACCATGCATGGAAAATGAGTCCCTCCTAAGGTGTAGATTTGAGTCAGATGCAGATCTAGGTTCTTGATTGACAGAAAAATAGCTTATGTGTAAAAAAGTCTTAACCTGGGACTGATTCACCTAGCATGGCAAATGAGTCCCAGTCAACTCAAATTCATATTTCATCAATTTTCTAGATTTTTTCCCAATCTTCTCTAGTTTCCTAGGTGCACCCATTCTGAAAAACAACCTTTTGTTTAGTTTAATTTGCATTTTTGTTCACTCTTTAAAGCTTTTTGCAAACAACACTGTGTTTTCAAACATAGCATAGATCTTAGTTTTGCATACATATTCAGCCATATAAGTCACTCACTTGTATTTAGTTCATCTCATTTAACTTAGATAACATCATAAATAACATAATTTGAATGAAAACTATAGCATTTTTTGCCTAAACTCTCTCCTTTTAGGTGAAAAACCTTAGAAGAGCAAGAGAAGTCCTAAGAGCTGAAAATCTACATTTCAGTATGTATGCTTATATGTATGTATGTATGTATTTATGTATGCTTCTATGTATGTATTCTTGTATGTATGTATGTATGTATGTATGTATGCTTTTATGTATGTATGCTTGTATGTATGTATGTAAGGGTTTTGGGTTTATGGTATATAAGGGTGAGGGTATAGGTTATAGGGAAGTGGGTTGAGGTTTTTTGGGTTTAGGGTTTAAGGTATAGGGTTGAGGGTTGAGGGATTAGGGCTTAAGTAATAGGTTGACGGTATAGGGTATATTTTAGATGGTTGGGGGTTTATAGTTGAGGGATAATATTTAGTTTGTTGAGTGTATAAGATTAAGTGTGTAAGGTATAGGGATTAGGGTTTAGGATATTAGGTTTAAGGTTTATGATATGGATTTAGGGTATAAGGAATTGGGTGAAGCATGAGTGTATGGTTTAGGTTTTAATTATAGGGTTGAGGGATAATATTCAAGGATTAGGGTATAAGGGTGAGGTTATAGGGTATAGGGATGAGGGTTCGTGGGTGTAGGGTTCAAGGTTTAAGGTATAGGGTTAAGGGTTGAGGGTTTACATTTGAGGGATAATGTTCAAGGTTGAGTTTATAAGGTATAGGGTTCATGGTTTAAGGTTGAGGGTATAATGCATAAGGATAAGGGTTGAGGTTTTAAGGCATAAGTATAGGGTTGAGGGTATGGGCTATAGGGTAGAGGTTTGAGTGTTGAGGGCTAATGTTTAGGGTTGAGTGTCCAAGGTCAAGTGTATAGGGTATAGGTACATTAGGGCTTGAGATATTGGGTTGAAAAATTAATGCTTAAGTATAGGGTTGAGGGTTGAGGTTGTAAGGTGTAGGGTTTAGGGTTTAAGGGTTGAAGGTTTAAGGATTGATGGTTTAGGGTTTAAGTGTTGAGGGATGAGGGATTAGAGTTGAGGGATGAGGGTTTAAGGGTTGAGGGTTGAGGGTTAGGATTGAAGGTTTAGGGGATAAGGCTTTAAGTGTTGAGGGTTTGAGGGTTTAGGGTTGATGGTTGAGGGTTTAAGGGTTGAGGGATTAGGGGCTGGGTATGTGCAGGATCATGATGGGCCAAAAAGTGGCAATATGATGGTTATGTGGCTGACGACTTTTTCTTTACCCAAAATTGATGAAATGAAAAGGGTTTTTAAAGGAGATTCTCAGCTTTCCACCAATATAAATTATGCTTTACTTTGAATTTAATAAGTAATTATTATTCATTTTCTATTTGAATTATGACTAAAGTCATGATTGATAGGCTGATTGAAAAACATCTATAGCTTTCAAAAAATACCACATTTTTTGAATCCAAAATATGTGTCACATTCTATGCCTTTCATACTATAGGATTAAATAAGGAAAAAATGAATTTCATGAATTTTTGACCAAGTTAAGGTGGTTAGACATACGATTTTTTATAT
Organism: Sequoia sempervirens; assembly: GCA_007258455.2. Classification (NCBI taxonomy): domain Eukaryota; kingdom Viridiplantae; phylum Streptophyta; class Pinopsida; order Cupressales; family Cupressaceae; genus Sequoia; species Sequoia sempervirens. The sequence goes on from VDFB02281492.1 coordinate 290,601,501, forward strand.
TTTTTAAAATTTGTAATAAAAATTTCATAATTAATTATTTACTTGGAAAAAATTACAAAAAATATGCATCACATCTGGACATGAGTCCTCTACTTATATATAAAATCTTATAAAAAATATTATCATTTTATTGTGGTTAGTGTGGTGATTTAGACACCTACTTCTTATTTTTTTCCCCAAATTTAAGTACTACTACATTGAAATTTAAAATTTTTCACCAAATAGATTTTTATTTTTAAAACAAACCTAGTAGTTTATAAACTACATTCAATTTTCTATAGATTCTATTTATACATATTTTTGAAATAATATAGATAAATTATTCAAATTTTTACATCAAGTTGTCTAACTCTGATTTTTTTGAATTTTTTTCCACTTAAGGGCCTATTTTTTCCATGATGATCTTGCACATACCCGGTTGAGGGTTTAGGATTTAAGGGTTTAAGGGTTGAGGGATTAGGGTTTAAAGGTTGGGGTATTAGGGTTTAAGGGTTGAGGGTTGAGGGATTAGGTTTTAAGGTATAGTGTCAAGGGTTGAGGGTTTAGGTATAAGGTTTATGGTATAAGGTTTATGGGTTTAGGGTTGAGGCTTTAAGGATATGGTTTAGGGTTGAGGGTTAATGTATTAGGGTTTAAGGGTTGAGGGTTTAATGGTTTAAGGTTTAATTTTCAAGGGATTAGAGTTTAATGGTTGATGGTTTAGGGGATTAGGGTTTAAGGGTTAAGGGCTAAGAGATTAGGGTTTAAGATATAGGGTTGAGGTTTTAACATATAGGGTTGAGGGATTAGGGTTGAAGATTAAGGGTTGAAACTTTAAGGCATAGGGTTGAGGGATTATGTTTGAGTGTCTAATGTATAGGGTAAAGGGTTTAATGGTTGAGGGTTTAGGGTTTAAGGGCTAAGGTTTGAGGGATTATGGTTTAAGGTTTGATAGTTGAGGGAATAGGGTCAAGGACCGAGGTTTTAGGGTTTCAGGTATAGGGTTGAGGATCAAATGTATAGGGTAGATGGTTTACAATTGAGGGTTGAGGCTTGAGGGATTAAGGGCTTAAGCTATAGCATTGAGGGATTAGGGTTAAGGTTTTAATGTATAGGGTTGAGTGTTGAGGGATTAAGGGTTTAAGGGTTGAGGTATTATTGTATTAAGGGTTTAAGGTATAGGTTTTAGGGATTAGGGTTGAGGGATTAATGTATAGGGTAGAGGGTAGAGGGTAGAAGGTTATGGGTTGAGGGTTTAAGGGTTTAAGGGTTGAGGATATAGGGTTGAGGTTCCAATGTATAGGGTAGAGGGTTAAGAATTGAGGGTTGAGGAATTAAGGGTTTAAGGATTGAGGGTTTAATGGTCTAAGGGTTGAGGCATGAGGATTTGGGGTTTAAGGGATTAGGTTTGAGTGTATAATGCATAGGGTATAGGGTTTATAGTTGAGGGTTGAGGGTTGATGGATTAAGGGTTTAAGGGTTACAAGATTAAGAGTTTAGTATATAGGGTTGAGGGTTTAACATAAATGGTAGAGGGTAAATGGTTTATTTTAAGGGATTAAGGGTTTAAGGTATAGGTTTGAGGGATTAGGGTTGAGGGTTTAATGTATAGGCTAGAGGGTTGGGGGTTGAGGGTTTAAATTTTTAAGGTTTGAGCATATAGGTTTGATGGCTTATGATTGGGGGTTAAGGGTATGAGGTTGAGGGTGTAGGGTTGAGGGATTAGGGTTGATTTTTTAGGGTTTAAGGGTTGAGGGATTAGGGGTTGTGTAATGCACCCATTGTTATACCCATTATTTTTACTATTTTTTACTCAAAAGTTAAAGTTTAAGCTACTAACATTATGAGCCATAAAAAAAATTTCTTTTCAAAATAGTTGCACAATTGAATCATAACCATTCCAAACTTCCCATTGCATAATATAGTATCTTTATAAAAATTTAAGAAATGATTTCACATCATATAATTGTATGATAATATTTCCCATTTACAATTCTCAATAAGAATAGAGTTACATGTTTGCATACATAGCTTCTATGAGATCAATGATAAAGATACATAAACTAAGTACAATAATCTAGATGTCCCCATCATTGTTCCTACATTCTAGGTGTCCCAAAACTTGTGCTACATCCTCAAATATTGATTGCCAATTGTATGAGTGAGAGCATCACTCAAGTGCTTTTCCACCAACCATGGACTTAGTGTAGTCCCTCACACATCTACCTAACTATTAAGATGGCCCTACCCTTCGATGAAGAGATTGGTTTGGTGACCCCATAATCATGACCTTCCTGAGCATAGTGTTGTGTCCTACATACCACACATTGGTTTCCCTATCTAGATTGCAGTCATGGATCACAGTGAACTGACAGTGTAAATAGTAGCTACTTACAATACTTTGGCGAGAGAATTCAACACCCAGTACTTTAAATGAGATTCATTTTTCCACCCACCCTTAAGCTTAATTTTATATTGAACATAAACATAACACACATTTACTCAAAGGTGATAACATAATAAAATATTCAACAAGGTAATTCCCTTAACCATGGATTACCCTAACCCCAAGAATATCCAAGTCTATAATAAATTGATTATCTAGGTTACACCCTTACCCATGGATTTCACTAAACCTAGGAATAACCTTATTAACCTCTTATGTTTAAATTGACATTATCATAAAATTACTATAAGATAACAACATAATCCATCTCATGCATTGTCTATATAGACTTAATAAAATAGTATATTTCTAATAGCATTTAAGCCACACATATTCAAAAGTATATAAACATAATCCTTATGATATTTCTCACTAATTTGATACTCGACCAAGAATCACACAAGCATATTCCATTCTAGGAATTAACTAAGTTTATAATAACATGCATACCATGCATACATAGATTATTCCAAATATAGGAAATAACTAGTTCATAAGAACAATAATATTATGCATTCAATATTATTCCAACACAAGGAAAAATCTAAGTTCATAAGAACAAGCACATCATGTATTCTAAGAATTTTTCCAAATGAAGGCATTATATTCTAATAACTTTTCAAACATAACAAAAGAAGAATAAAAATTAGCATGTGTGGATATAAGTTTCAACTTGAAAATTTTTCCTTCCAACCTTAGCTTTCACTTTCATGAACGCTACTTCTCTAAGTCTCAACTAACATCCAACCACTAGCCTCTTACAAATCCTCTCAATAATAAAAATTCAAAGAAACTCGCTAAGTCTCAAGCTCTCTAATTCACTTCCACAAAAAAATAAAGAAAAATAATGATGAAGAATCCAAAATGAGAAGTGTAGAAAATGATAGGAAGAGCACCTCGATATATACTAAATTTTGAGCAACCAAAGGCTACAAACAAGATAGCAATTCTGCTACCTTCCTAATCACATGCAACAACCCAATTTATTAACTCAATAATTTACAAAACATAATAGTCTACATTATTCTAATGGATGAGTTGACCTCTTTATGAGAGTCAACATGACTCTTTCACTAAGCTAAGGGATAGAAATGATGAGCTACAGGTTTCCTACTAAGTTACCAATTCGAGTACCCTCTCATATTTCTGCCAACATTTCATTGACCAAGTTTAACATTTATCCAGATGTTGTACTTGTACATGGTATGGGTTTTAGACTTCTTATTTGCTTCACACACTTCAAACTTGGTGCCACATATTCATAACTTAGCACCCCGAAAGATAGTGCTGCCAAAGACTTCTTCTACTTGTTTAGAATCTACATTTAATCTCATTGCAACATATAAGTTATGTCCTTCTTTCATGCGTGGTGAGTAAGTTTTTATTGAATTAATATCTCACTTGCTTTATGCACATATTTTAGCCACAACAATATAACCATTATAACACTATTCTATGTACTATACTATATTCATTGCATTTAAATATGTTTAACAACAATGTTAACTTATGTGCTCCCCTTAATATAATTTTCAACACTTTATAAAATGTGCCATGATAAATACTATGCACTATCAATATATAACTTAAACATTATATATGTATCATATACTATTAATATATATTTGTAACCCACATTATATATATATATATATATTAGTATATATTTATTTATATATAATCAAATTCACTTGCTTATTAAATACATCTATTTCCAATAGATATAAGCATATATTAAATAATCATATATATATACATACATATATATGTATATATGTTTCTAAAAATGTACTATATATATATATATATACATATATATATATTAATATATATATATGTATATATATATCGCTGGCATTGGCATGGTGTGATGGTTTATAGGTGGCATTGTTGTTCTTGCCACCAAGGTTCAAACCCCGTTGGGGTGGTATTGTTGAATGGTTGTATCCGGTTCATAGCTCTGGTCAAAAGCGTTTACCCCTTGAATAAAATATATATATATATATATATATATATATATATATATCATTATTTTGATTATCAAATTAAAACACATATGCATTTACTCATTGATTGATGTGTATACATGAACTGTGTATATATATACATGTCACTTTCATCTAATTAATACTCCCATACATATGGGTTACTTGTTCATGATCATGTGTAGGTACATCTACCTATGTATACTCATGCACACATATACTCACATGTATGAGTTATCGTGGACATGTACATATATACATATATATTCTAGGTATATACTTCATCGACCAACATATTCCAATAAGAACACACAAAAAACACTCACCCGATATAAAGACTCAATCATATAACCTTAGTCAAAATACTCATAGAACAAGATCATAAACCAATAGAAGACATTCACAACCAAGATAGAAGGTTACTTATCATTCACCCAAATTGACTTGAATCAACTTAGACCAACTAGGGTGTGAGTGTGTGTATGCTCAACTAGGTTCATCAGAGTTACTAGGCCAAGTTCTTCTCTTGAGTGATACTCCCCCTCTCTTCCAGAGGTTCAATCTTGTTCATGCATCTATCTTAGTATATCATAACAATAGTTAGCTAATAATAGTACAACCATATGCATCATATAATTTATTGTTAGAACCATTATATAATATCAACTTGTATTAAACATTAATTCATCATATTCCACCAAGATTCACATAAAAAACACAATCATAAATATGCATTAAAGCATTTTTAACCCATCAAGGTAAAAGTAAATAGGTAATAACACAATGGGGTGTAACATATTCCCCCCATTGTGAATTATCATCCCCGATGATTATAAGAATCAACATGGACATAAAATAAAGATAAATCATAGCAACATAAAAAAAGAAAAAATTTCAAGAGTTTTCAAAATCAAGCATGACTTGTGGAAACTTACATAAAAGCCATAGTATTCGTCACTCTTGGACTCTCACAACACTCGACTCTTGAAATTGGTTTGAATCAATATCATTGAGGAGATATGCCTCCTACAACTTAAGGCATCTACAACCCAATTCTCCTTCTCCTTAATATAGTTTATGTTGAAATAATAATTAGATATCAACTCTAACCACCTTCTTTTCCTTGCATTTAGATTCAATTGAGTAAACAAGTACTTGAGACTCTAATGATTGTTCTTTAGTTCAAAAATTTTTCCCAACAAATAGTGTCTCCACATCTGCAATGCATGAACAACTAATAACTCCAAATCATACAAAGCATATTTTTTTCATAAAGGCTTAAGCTTCCTTGATTCATAGTCTACGATTCACCCATCTTGCATCGATACTCCACTCATACCTTCTCTTGATGCATCGATGATAAAAATAAAGTTACCATATTGATCTGCTATCTTCAGTATTGGTGCAATTGTTAACTTTTCCTTGAGTAGATTAAATGTTGCTTGATATTTTTTTGTCCTTTCAAACTTCTTCCCTTTTCTCTATAAGGAGGTAATGGTAAAATCTATCCTTGAAAAGTTCACAAAAAACTTCCAATAGTAACCAACTAGACCCATAAAAATTCTAACTTTTCACACATTATTAGGCACTATCCACTCACGTATTGATTTTATTTTAGTTAGATCAATTGCAATCCCATTAGATAAAATTACATAGCTTAGGTACTATACTTATTTTTGAAATAAAGTACATTTAGAGAGTTTCCCAAATATTTTATGCTCTCTTAACCATTGGATAACAATCTCTAGATGCTTGAGATGCTCATCTTCATTCTTGGAATAGATAAGAATATCATCCAAAAGACCAACAAAAATTTGTCCAAATAGCCTTTGAACACATTATTCATCAGGTTCATGAATGTTGTAGGTGCATTCGTTAGTCCAAAAGGTAGGATCATGAACTCATAATGATCATACCTTGTCATAAAAGTTATTTTAGATATATCTTTGTCCTTGATCCTTAGTTGATGATAACATGAACATAGATCAATCTTCAAAAATACTTTCACTTCTCACATCTACTCAAAGAGATCATTGATATGTGGAAATATATATTTATTCTTAATCATCTCTTTGTTAAGAAAATGATAATCAATGCACAAGCATAGTGTGCCATCCTCATTCTTCATGAAGATTATAGGCGCTCCCCATGGTGAAACACTAGGTCTAATTAGTCCCTTAGATAAAAATTCTTCTAATTGAGCTTTCAAATCCATTAATTATATTGTATTCATCTTATAAGTAACTTTGGATATAGGCTCTGACCTTGTAACTATGCTAATGGAGAAATGAAACACTCTCTTGGGAGGCAATCCAAGTAATTCCTCTTGAAATACATCTGCAAACTTTCATAGAATAGGATATTTCTTCATATCCGCTTTTCTAGATTCCACCACCTCACCTTCTTTAGCATCTTGGGTCTCTTGAGCTCCATAATATACAACATCATCTTGAGAAATGAACTCATTTCATTCCTCAAGTTTCTCCATCTGTATAGTGAAGAGTTGACAACCTTTCTTCTTACTCTATGCATTTGTATAGCATATATCTACTACAACTTTACTTCCCTTGGAATTCCTTGCAAGAACACCTAGTTACCTAGATCATCTAAACATTCTACTATTTTAACATGACAATCTACATTTGCCTTGTGTTTCCACAACAAGTTCATCCCTAAAATGACATTATAGGATCCTAGGGATGGTACATATAGATTCACTTCCAAGGATAAACTTAGAACATCAACCCTTACTTCGAATACAAATTGCTCCACCTTAGCTCTTGTTTGATTGGCATATTCAACCTTCTAATACTTTTCCATATAGCTAGCTTTTCTAGATATACTAATAGCTATTCTAGGTGAAACAAAAAATTTAGTCACACTAGTATCAATAAAAATGGAAACAAGTGCACCAAAAAAAGTACTTGATATTTCCACTAGAGTGATTTGGTACTTAGCTTGTCAGTTGTTCAATGTAGCATGAATCCTCTACTATAATGCTTCTCGTTGAGAAGGTAGTGGATTTGCTTATGGCTGTGTCCCTGGTGGTTTATTTTAACACTAGTTTGCAAAGTGATCTGCACCACAAGTATAACACCCTCTCAATGGTCCAATCCTTGTTGTAGGTCTTTGAGAACTGCTTTCATTCCTTCCAACATTGTTGTTATTTTTTTTGTTCCCCCTTTGGTCCCTTATTGAATTATTTTTCATATTATGAGATACTTTTTCCCATTTCCTATGATATTACTTCCCTTCACAAGTGGCTTTCTTGAAGCTTGACTGACTTGTGACCAATTGAACTTCTTACGAATCCTCTCACGATAGTTTGGGATAGACTTAAGCCTTTTTTCTTGCATAATTTCTTTCTCGTACTCCAAGTCCATGGTAGTTAGATCATGTATGTCTACCTCACCACCTATCTGAGAATTTAGGACCATGATAAGCTTCCTAATATGAAACTTCTCATCCTTTTGGTACATGGGTATGTACCTTAGGAGAAGAGTGAATTTCTCCCAATACTTGTTAACTGAGGAATCTACTTGCCAAAGATTTTGAAATTTGGTAAGCTTTTGATCAAAGAAGAGTTGAGGCAATCGACATTTTTAGAAAATATCCACAATTTCACTCCATGTGAGCCTTTGGAAACTTATCCCAATCTCCATCTTCTTATTCATCCACCAATTGGATGCTTCACCAGATAATTGGAAATATCACAAAACAACTTTAGTGACCTCAGAGTAATTTATGATCTCAAAAAACTTCTCCATCTTGGTGAGCCATGCCTTAGTCACATCCCCACTAGTACTTCCTTCAAACTTCGTAGGAGTGATCTTTCTCATGTCTTGAGATGACTCACTAGCAAGTTATTTCCACTTGTTTCCTTCTAATCTAGACTGATATTCATCATCTCCATGTTCACTAGATTTAGTATGTTCATGGGAATTTCCCCTTCTTCATCATTATTAGGAACTTCTTGTTACCCTTTCTTTTCCCCTTACCTCTTGCTTGAGGTTTTCTATTCTTGCTCTTGTTTCATCCATCATGGCTAAAAGATGGTCCAACTTATCCCCAAAATTTTTAGATCCTTGGCCAACTTCTTAGCTTTCCCCAAAGTTAATTCTAGTCCTTACAATTTTGAACAAGGAAGTTTACACTTGGAGGTTTCATTTTCAATTAGATTCTAGGAATGTTTACATATCACTTAAAAAAAATCCAAAAACATTCATAAATGTAATTTAATAAAAGAGCGTATACAATTTTTTTGTCCAAAACATGATTTTGATTCCTTTCAATAGGATTTCAATATCCTAGAATTTACATGGAATGAGTATTCAAATAGTCAAGGGGAGAGTATCCCTTGCATTAATTATCCAATACATAACTACATGGAGTATATCCCTCATATTTTTGTTCAAATATATCATCAAAAGGGAAATATCCCTCAAACCTATCCTCATATACATAATTTTGGGGCACATATGCCTCTGATTCACCACTTGAGGCTATTTTAATAACTTCTACCATAGGAAGAACACAAGGGTTTCTAAATATCATTATAGGAGTAACACTATATTCCTAGGGAATATCCCTAGAAAGTGATAAAGAGTCTAAATTGGTAGGAGAGACAAGAGGTGCATAGTTGATAGCCTCATGCATCCTCCTCTCTTGATTGATTCATGATAGGTCATGAATGAAAGTATTAGTGTCACTCAACCAAATATAATTGTCATCTATCCACCCATCCTTAAGCTCGATTTGTTATTGACCATAAATATAACACACATTTTCCTTAAGGTGATACCATAATTAAATATTCAACAAGGTAATTTCCTTAACCATGGATTACCCTAACCCCAAGAATATCCAAGTCTATAATAAAATTATTATCTAGGTTACACCATTACCCATGGATTTCACTAACGTCAGGTATAACCACACTAACCATACATATAAAAAATCTAGTGTATAGCTAGGTTACCCCATTTTTCGTGGATTTCACTAACCCCAGGAATAACCCTACTAACCTCTTATATTTAAATTGACATAATCATAAAATAACTATACAATAGCAACATATTCCATCTCATGCATTATTTATATAGACTTAACAAACTAGTATGGTTCTCATAGAATTAAATAAGCCACACATATTGAACAATATAAACATAATCCCAATGATAGGGTTCACTAATTCAAGACTCAATCAAGAATCACACAAGAATATTCCATTCTAGGAATTTACTAACTGAATGATGCTCACCAACTAAAGAAACATGGAGGGAGGAGATCTCGATATATCGGCTCATTGGAAGTTTATTTTTATGAGTGAGTTTATGTATGGAGGAAGTCTTTACCCAATGTGGTAGCATATTGTCCAATAGGAATACTTTCAGACATGGGATTTCCAACCATCAACTTTTTCATGATGGGCCCATCGCCCAACTATAGATCAAATAGCCACCCTCGTGCTACCATCTATAGTTACATTCGAGCCCCATATAGATATAGTTCAAATGTACTTGATTTCCTCTCCTAATGTAGACCCCACCTACACTTCACGATCGACCTATGCTTCACCATTCCTGGGCCCCCCTGTAGGGAGGTATATTATATTCATGGGAGGATATAGATATGCCTCAGGTTAGTCACAAAGTGTAGGTTAGTGGGCGAAGCCTTAGAGGTTGAGCACCTTGGGGGACCTCGACCCCCTCTATCTATATATAGATATGGTGATGAGACTCTCTATGCCTATTACAATAACATGCATACCATGCATACATAGATTATACCAAATCTAGGAAATAACTAGTTCATAAGAATAAGCATATCATGCATTCAAGACTATTCCAACAAAAGGAAACATATAAGTTTATAAGAATACGCACATCATGCATTCTAACAATTTTTCCAAATGAAGGCATTTGTTATAATAACCTTTGAAACATACCAAAGGAAGAATAGAAATCAACATTCCTAGACATAAGTTCCAACTTGAAAATGTTGTCTTCCAATATTAGCCTTCACCTTCATGAACACTACTTCTCCAAAGCTCAACTAACTTCCAACCACTAGCCTCCTACAAATCCTCTCAATAATACAATTGCAAAGCAACTCACTAACTCTCATGCTCTATAATTCACTTGCACAGAAAATACAACAGAATAATGATAGAGAATTTAGAATAAGAAGTATAACAAATGATAGGAAGAGAACCTCATAATATACTAAATTTTGTGCAACCAAATGCTACAAACAAGCTAGCAATTCTGGCACCTTCCTAATCACATGCAACAACTCAATTGATTAAAGCATAAATTTGCAAAACATAACAGTCCACATTCTTCTAATAGCTAAGTCAACCTCTTTATGAGAGACAACATGACTCTTTAACTGAGTCAAGGGACAACAATGATAAGCCACAAGTTTCCTACTAAGTTTTCAAGTCAACTAACCTCTCATATTTTTTCCAACACTTCATTGACTAAGTTTAACATTCATCCAAATGTTGTACATGTACATGGTATAGGTTTTATACTTCTTATTTGCTTCACACACTTCAAACTTGGTGCCACATATTCATAACTTAGCACCCCAAAAGAGGGTGCTTCCAAAGACTTATTATACTTGTTTAGAATATGCATTTAATCTCATTGTAATGTATAAGCTATGTTCCTTCTTTCATGTGTGGTAAGTTTGCATTGACTTAGTCTCTCACTTGCTTTATACACAAATTTTAGCCACATCAATATAACTATTACAACGCTATTCTATGTGTTATACTATATTCATTTCATTTAAATATGTTAAACAACAATGTTAACTTATGCACTCTCCTTAATACAAATTGCAATGCTTTATAAAATGTGCCATGATAAATACTATGTGCTATTAATATATAACTTAAACATTTTATATATATATATATATATATATATATATATATATATATATATATATATATATATATATATATACTATGAAGCACAAATGGGAATATAAACATAAACAATAAAGTAATGTTGCCAATAATTCCTATGCCATGGTTGAATCACCTTCATTTCTTGTCCATCTTGCTTTATATGTTTGATTTCCCTCAAATTTTTGGTATGCAAGAATAAAGCTAGTGACAATGATAGTAAAATATTGAAGATAGTAGTTGTGGTTGTCTATGGTTTGAAATGAAAGTGATAGGTCTCTTTTATAGAAAATGAAATTTGAATTAATGGCTAGGATTAAATGATGAAGATCAATGGATCAGAATGCTTTGACAAGCAATGAAATAGGTTTAGGGAAAAAATAGGGTTTAATTAAGGATGGAAAGTGGAGATTAAAAGGCAATAAAACCTTATCAAGGGTAGAAATTGTGAGATAAGAGATAAGATTGGCACAAAAAAAGATTTGGTTGGAGTAAATTAAATAATTATAAAATTATTTAATTTAGGAGGGAAAGTGAATAATTAAAGAAATTATTTAATTATAGAAGACAAGGGAAAAGTTGAATTTTAATTAAATTTAATTTAAAATTAGGGGAAAAGGACAATATTAAATAATTAAAATAATTATTTAATTATAGTAGGAAAGTGAAAATAAATAATTAAATAAATAAGAATTTATTGAATTATAGAAAGGAATATTAGTGATGTAATTAAATAAATATAATTTATCTAATTAATCAAGGAAAAATAAAAGGGAAAATTAATAAATTAAATAGTTAAAATTATTTAATTAATAGAAGAACTATGACCTTAGACAATAATCAAATAATTAAAATTATTTAATTATGTAGGGAAGAAGGAGAATTGATGAGGAAAAATAGTGTTCACGGGCCTGGGACATTTTTCAATGTCTATAGATACTCCCATATATATGGGTTACCCATTCATGAGCATGCATATTATGTCTACCTACATATATGCATGCACATAGATACTCACATGTATGAGTTATCATGGACATGTACATATATACATATGTATATACTTCATTGACCAACATATTCCAATAAGAACACACAAAGAAGAACTCTCACCCATTATAAAGACTCAATCATATAACCTTAATAAAAATACTCATATAAAATGATCATAAACCAATACAATACATTCACAACCAAGATAGAAGATTATTTACTATTCACCCAAACTAAATTGACTCAACTTAGAACAACTAGGTGGTGAGTGTGTGTATGCTTAACTAGGTTCATTAGGGTTACCAGACCAAGTTCTTCTCTTGAGTGATATTCCCCTCTCTTCTAGAGGTTCAAGCCTATTCCTGCATCCAACATAGTACATCATAACAGTAGTTAGTTAATAACAATACGATCATATGCATAATATATTTTATTTTCATAATCGCTATATAATATCAACTTGAATTAAACATCCATTCATCATATTCCATCAAGATTCATATAAAAAACACAGTCATAAATATATCTATTAAATCATGTTTAACCCATCAAGGTAAAAATAAATAGCTAATAACACAATGGAGTGTAAAAAGTTGAGGGTTGAGGGTTTAATGGTTTGATGGTTGAGGGTATAGGGTTGAGGGATTAGGGTTGAGGATTAAGGGCTTAAGGCTTAAGGGTTGAGAGTTTAAGGGTTGAGGGATTAGGGGTTGAGGGCTGAGGATTTAAGGGTTTAAGAGTTGAGGGTATAGGGTTTAGGGATTATGGTTGAGGGTTGTGGGTATAGGGTTGAGGGATTAGGGTTGAGAGTTAAGGGTTTAAGAGTTGAAGGTTGAGGTTTGAGGGTTGAGGGTTTAAGGGTTGACAGATTAGGGATTGGTGATTGATGGTTTAAGGGCTTAAGGGTTGAGGGTATAGGGTTGATGGATTAGGGTTCAGGGTTGAGGGTATAGGGTTGAGGGTATAGGGTTGAGGGATTAGGGTTGATGGTTTAATGTATAGGGTAGGGTGTGGAAGGTTGAGGGTATAGATTTTAGGGATTAAGATTGAGGGTTGAGGGTATAGGGTTGAGGGATTACGGTTGAGGGTTTAAGGGTTGAGGATTGAGGGTTTATGAGTTGAGGGATTAGGTTTTGAGGGTTGATAGATTAATGGTTTAAGTTTTAGGGTTGAGGGTTCAAGGATTAGGGTTGATGTTTATGAGTTGAGGTTAGAGGGATTAGGGTTAAGGTTTTAAGGGTTTAAGTGTTGAGGGTTGAGGGTCCAATGTATAGGGTAGAGGGTTTAGAATTGAGGGTTAATGGTTTAATGTATAGGGTAGATAGTTGAGGGATTAAAGGTTTAAGGGTTGAGGCTTTAAGGGTTAAGGGTATAGGGTTGAGGGTATATGATTCATGGTATAGGGTTGAGGGATTAGGGTTGAGAATTGAAGGTTCAAGGTTTAATGTATAGGGTAGAGGGTTAAAGTATTAAGGGTTTAAGGTTGAGGGTTGAAGGATTAGAGTCGAGGGTTTAAGGGTTGAGGGTTTAGGGATGAGGGCTGAGGGTATAGGGTTGAGGGATTATGGTTGAGGGTGCAATGTATAGGGTAGATGGTTGAGAATTGAGGGTTGAGGGTTTTATGTATAGGGTAGAGGGTTTTGCGATTAATGTTTTAAGGGTTGAGGGTTTAAAGGTTGAGGGTTTAAGGGTTTAAGGGTTGATTGATTAGGGTTTAGGGTTGAGGTTATAGGGTTTAGGGTATAGGATTGAGGGATTAGGGTTGAGGTTATAATGTATAGGGTATAAGGATGAAAATTGAGGGTAGATGGTTTAATGTATAGGGTAGAGGGTAGAGGGATAATCATTTAAGGGATTAACATTGAGGGTTGAGGGTTTAGGGTTTAGGGTATAGGATTGACGGATTAGGGTTGAGGGTTGATGGTATAAGGTTGAGGTATTATGGCCAAGGATCCAATGTATAGGGTAGATGGTTGAGGGTTTAATTTATAGGGTAGAGGATAGAGGGTTGAGGGTTTAAGGGATTACAATTGAGGGTTTGAGGGTATAGGGTTGAGGGTATAGGGTTAAAGGTATAGGTTTGAGGAATTAGGGTTAAGGGTGTAGGTTATATAGTTGAGGGTATAGGGTTGAGGGATTAGGGTTGAGGGTTGAAGGTTTAAGTGTTGAGGGTTAAGAGTTGAGGGATTAGGGGTTGAGGGTAGAGGGTAGATGGTTTAAAGGTTTAAGGGTCTAAGGGTTGAGGGTATAGGGTTTAGAGTATGGGGTTGATGGATTACAGTTGAGGATCCAATGTATAGGGTAGAGGGTTGAGAATTGAGGTTGAGGGTTTAATGTATAGGGTAAAGGGTTGATGGATTAAGGGTTTAAGGGCTGAGGGTTTAAGGGTTTAAGGGTTAAGGGATGAGGGTTTAGAGATTAATGGATTATGGTTGAGGGTTGAGGGTATAGTTTGAGGGTATAGGTTTTAGCGTATAGGTTTGATTGATTAGAGTTGAGGATCTAATGTATATGGTAGAGGATCCAATGTATAGGGTAGAGGGTTGAGAATTGAGGTTGAGGGTTTAATGTATAGGGTAAAGAGTTGAGGGATTAAGGGTTTAAGGGTTGAGGGTTTAAGAGTTTAAGGGTTAAGGGATGAAGGTTTAGGGATTAAGGGATTAGGGTAGAGGTATTAGGGTTGAGGGTTGAGGGTATAGGGTTTAGGGTATAGATCTGATTGATTAGGATTGAGGATCTAATGTATATGGTAGAGGGTTGAGAATTCAGGGTTAAGAGTTTAATGTATAGGGTAAAGGGTTGAGGGATTAAGGGTTTAAGGGTTGAGGGATTAAGATTTTAAGGGTTGAGGGATTAAATGTTTTAGGGTTGAGGGATTAGGGTTGATGGTTGAGGTTGTAGGGTTGAGGATCCAATGTATAGGGTGGAGGGTAGATGGTTGAGGGTTTAAGGGATTATGGTTGATGTTTTAAAGGTGGAGGGTTGAGGGTATAGGGTTTACGGTATAGGGATTAGGGTATAGGATTGAGGGATTAGGGGTTGAATAAGACAACTGAGAGGGGGATGAATCAGTTGTAGAAAATTAAAACCTTTAAATCATTCACCAAAACTAATACTTAACATTGCTTAAATGATTAAACATTAAGTGCAAGTGAAAAAATTGAAAAACCATCACACAGACACAATAACACTATATTTACATGGAAAACCTACTGATCATCAAAGCTTGTGCCTCTTTGATAGCCTTATGGGAATTTTAGTGAGTGGGGGACCGATTTGCGCCTCACTAAATACCTCCTAGATTTTTATAGAAAGCTAACTCTTCTATGAGTTTTGGAGAAAAGGGTAGAAGGAAATGTAAATATAAAACATAAAAATGGCAATGCACCAAAACTTTTACAACATTTCAAACCCAATCTTTCCTATGAATGTTATATTAGATATAGAATGCCACAATCCTTGATTGTTGGAAAGAGAGTGAACAACAAAGGCTAAATACAAGCACATTGCAGTATTTCAAATCTCCCCATAGGTAGTGCTCATTAAGTTCCAATCAAGCATAAATATTTCAAAGGTTAACAAAAAAAATTGAAAAATTGTATAAAATTTCTCTTCATATAGCATAATATGAAAAAACAACCCTTTAGGAAAATAGAGAAGTTCAATAGACATAATCCAATTTCCACAAGTTATTATCATACCATATAAGCCTACAACATGGAAATCAACTACTCAAACTACTTGAATTCAACTTAACACATTATTTCATTCGAAAGGAAAACATAAAGAAGTAACTTGATAAAGGCCATAGCATGCACAGTCTCAAATATTTCTTCTAAATAGTTCATGCTTGAATATCAAATGAACGTAGAAGAAAAAGGTTGGATGCCAATAATAGTTTGAGCTAAAACAATATAACATGCCAGAGAAAAGTAGTATTCTATAAAATACTTCTAAAAATACTCCTATGCCTAAAGAAAACTAAAGAAACTTTTTCCTTAGAAAAGGAAACTGAAAATTGGAACTTCAAGGAAAAAATCCTTTCTATTGTTGCCTCCCATTTATAGCTAAAAAAAGAGAGAACTACCACCACATCCTAGAAGTAAATGCTGCCAGACATTGGCATTTGATAACTCGTGATCTTATTGTAGATCTTTAATTAGTTCATGACAATAATTGCTCATTAATTTCCAACTACCGCATTAATTCCCTTTAGATATTTAACAAAGATCAATATCTGAAAACAATTAGATCCTAGAAAATAGCTTGGAAAAAGTCTTGTTGACCAATCATGTGGCTCGATGGTGCTGACTCAAAGTTCCATCCTAAAAACCAAAAAACCCAACATGCTCCGACAAACTTAAAAAATATCACTTCTTAAAAGTGCAAACTACCTACAGTGAAGAGAGGACATGTCAAGTTGGTGGAGATTCTTAGATTTGTGAAAATCATCCTTGAAAAAATATATGTCGAGCTGACATGTGTCCCTGCTCTCTCCCAAAAGGAAGGCGGTAGATGAAAACTATCTAGCCATCATGTGGCACATTGCACACCTTCTCTAAACAACTTTTACTTTGACCATGGACACATCCGAAGCCAAAAACACATAAAATATAAAAACAAAAGAATGATTAAGGAAAAATTTCTTCATAGTTTTGGTGACTCACAAGGGGCCTTCACTTGTGGAGGCACGAACCTAGATCTTTGGAAATTCTTGGAGTTTTAGGAAAGTAGAATGTTGCACCTCCCAATCCACATTAGTCGGTTAGACGAGATTACAAATGACCTTATACGCTTGATCTAGATCAAAGACTTCTTTGAAGGAAAAAATCCCCATCTTGTTGAAACAACCCCAAGGTGATAATAGAGATGAGAAAGGGGAAATATCTCATGCTTGACATCATCAATGGTGGGAATCGCACTCAAACCTAGGATTTCTATAGAAGTTTGGACCTTATGTCTGATTGCACTCGTGATCTACTCAACTAATAGCACATCTCAATTTGGTGAAAGAAAGGGAGGAAAATCGAAGCTATGCAAGACACTAAAATCCTTCTTGATTTCATCAACTCTCTTATTCAACACTGCTTGGCATTCCTTGCTTCTTGATATGACCTTGTGGAAGTCGATGAATTTGTTTGCTTTATTGGATGCAACACTTCAATCTAGGATTCCTACACTTCTTAGGGCCTCATCAGTGGCCATAGACTACTTGGAAATTAGGATTTGTGATTCTGCTACTCAAGGAGCATATACTTGTAGAACTTGGTTAGTTAGTGGGCCAACCTTTCCATTTAATTCCTGAGCATCCCTCAGAAACTATAGGGCTAGTTTGAGGATAGTGACCGTAACTATGATTCGTTCCCAGTATGTGGATATCAACTTCTTCAACAATAGGAGGGTTCTAGATCCTTATGTAGCTATTAACTCTTGATGTAACTAAGCCTCTTTTTCCCATGCATTCTCCTCCATTTGATTCTTCTCTCGGAGGGCATTTTCTAGGTCAGAGCTTAATCTTTTGATTTCTTGATCATGAGCCTACAAAGCGGATGTGATCTCTTGTATTGACTTCTCTACTTCCACTTGGGTCTTTTGTGTATTATCAGAAGCTTGAGATCAGACACCATCTAACTCTCTCTTTATGTTTTCCTGAGTACACTAGTACTCAGTAGCAAGCTCAACTCTCAACTTTTAAATTTTAGCATACAACTGAACCTATTCATCTTGGGTCTCTATGAGAAACTTAGCTACTTCTTCCTGTTAATTTTTTGTTTTCCTTATGTGGACCATTTCAACATCTCTACCCTTGATTTATTTTTGTAGCCTATTCACTATTTCCTTTACATTCATTAACTCTACCTTGTGCTTCTTCAATTTCATGTCTGGTCTTTCATAATCCACATATACCACCTTCTGGGTGGCCTTAGTTGGGACCACCTTGTTGTACGGGTGAGTTTTAATCAAATCCAGACCCATGGCCCTGATTTCATAGTCCTCCATTTGCATTTGTCCTTCAGGTTTGGACACAAGTAGCTTCACGGTAGTAATCAACAAAGAATTTTTCTCTTTGTTGAATTGAGCTTCAAGCTTCTTAGTAGTTGATAGCACAACATTATTTAATAACTACTTCTGCTTCCTGGCTTGTTGGGCCCACTTGGTCACATTGAAATGTTCTTGGGTACTCTAAGGGGTGTCGATGATTTGTGTTGCAATGGAAGCACCTAGAGGGAGACCAAAAAGGGTAACATAAGGAGAAACCTCAAACTTATGAGCATGTGGGGAGGCAAATGGGAGCATAATCATAGAAAAAGGTGGGATACCAAATTGTGATTGGGTAGGGGGAAAAATAGTTGGGGTAAAAAGAGAAATAGGTAAAAGGAGAGATTTTTTCCCATAAGTAGATGGAATTGGAGTAATGGGCAACATGGATGATTCAAATTTTTCAATGGGGGCCCTAGATAGGGAAATCAAAGAATCAATATCAACTGAAGTAGATGCTGCTCGCTTGATGCGCAAGGTTGCTTCACAAGGTGTATTGCTAAAAATGGCTAGGGGTTCATTAAGGACCAAAAGCTTGAGGTTCGTGGTCAGAGGATTCTTTTCTATATATGGGGGTAGAGGAGTAACCAGAGACGTAGAGGCAGGAAGAAGAGAGGGAGTAAAACTTACCTAGTCCATGGCAATCGAAACACTTTGCAAAACAAAATCCACTTCTTCTTCTCCTCTGGATGATGCATCAGGAGCACCTAGATCCTATACTTGTCATCTCTTTGCATGACTAGAACTAGTATGTTTTGATCCTTTTGTGATTGATCACCCTGACACTTGGCCTTTGATAACCACAATGGACCTTCTTGGAGACCATCGGGCTCTTTTAGCTTTGCTTCAAACACTAATGGAAGATGTGACTTGTGAGTCCCTTTGCTTTGAGCCTCTTCTCCTGTCATATTCCTAAGGTAAGGAAGTATGACACAAAAGTTTCTCCTCCTCAATCTCATGACTTATCTCTGGATTTCTAATGTCGGTATCAGCCTCTTGGTCGTAAATATCTTTAAACCTTTCATCATGTGGCTAAAACTCTTCAAACAAGGCATTGAGGCACCTCATCTCTTCTCGAAACCTCTAGAAATCTATCTTCTTCCTGTCTGACCATCCCTTGCACTTCAATTGTGTGTTGAGGGATTTACTCATTAGGAGGTTCCTTTGATACTCCACCTACGCTACATAGAAATTCAACCATTTTGGTTGTTTTACTGGTATGCAGGCCAAGTCAATGTATACTTCAGGCCTTTCCTGATTCAAGTTCCTCCTTGACTCAAAATACTCCTGACTCTCATGTTTCAAAGTGAAGTGCTTTGTTAGATTGTAGTCCCATGTGTCATAGATAAGGACCAATCCTAGGGCCGCTAGTAAGTTTTTAAGTTCACCCTCTACCTTCCACTTCTCCAGTGTCACTTGAATGTTGGAAATGCTAAGGGGAAGTAGGTATAGCCTTATATTTTTCCTTCTGGCACCATAGGAGTTGTCAGCGAGGGTTTCTTGATGACATGCCTCCAATGAAAAAAATATATCTATTACAAATATGGGGAGTCTAAAAGGATCTCCAACAAAACTATGGAACCTGATAAATGTACAATCCTCTCCTAGGAAATAATCCATTGGGGTTGGTAGAGTTTTCATCCATTGCAAGACCTCAAGATAAAAAGGACCCATAGGACATGGCAACACATCTTGAAGTATTGGCCTCATAAAATAGTCTACAAACCAATAGTAATTGCATGTTCTTGAAACTAGATAAGTCCACATAGAAATTGGATGATAGAAGCCATTTACATTGAGCCTAGACACTGGAAAACTTCTCTCTAGAAACTTAGAATTCTGATGCAAAATCAAGTGAACCAAAAAAGAGGAATACCTGACTTTATACTCAATATTATAGTTCTTCAATTGTTCCAGCATTCTCTTGGCTACTGCATCAGCAAAATCATAATATTTTTGACTCCTCCTTTTTAAGCATGAAGGCTAGGCCCATTTGGAAGGGATGGATGTCCTCATCATCATCAAGGATGCAAATCTAGGAAAACATTAAGAAGATAGTCTGTGTGTCTTTCTTGAACTTTATGTGCACAAGAGGAAAAGAAAAATGACCTCTCACTAGTCTTTCCTTCCTCTCACCCTCATAAAAGCTTCCCTTTTGGTTTATTTCCTCCAAGAAATTTTCCACCATTTCCTCATCAAAATGCTTGGCACTCCAAGTCATAGGGATACACAACATATCCTATACGCTGTGATAGAAATCTTGACTTTGATCCTAGTTCCCACAATGGCTCCTATCTCCTTGTTGAATCTTTTGGCACATGCATCCACCAACTTCGGGCATGGGTGTACAACAAAAAACATGAATTTTGGTAGACCATAATGCTAGAGTCAAGATGTGAATCCTTTAGACAAACCATGATCTATCATTCTTTGAAGTTCCCCTTCCCTAAGGATTTTAGGGTTAGCTTCCAATTTTGGGTCAAAAATGTTGTCAGCAACATCCTGCACGACCTCTCTCTTGAAACGTTTATCTGGTTACACCTTTTTACAAAATTCAAAAGGCTGCTCCTTTGGTGTTGAGGCATTGGAAAATGAATTCCTCCCAAAAATATTGGCATAACCCAACATTTTTTATGAGGTTCCAACCTTCCTACTAGATGTTGATGGCTCCACCATGGCTGTGTTGAGAAGTTGTAGAGAGTTTCTTCAATGAAACAACCACTTTCCTTTTCCTACTTAGAAAAATATGCTTTTGGGTGCAGTTAATTTCTTTGCATGTACATGCAGTTAAGGCTATGTTGTTACTGCTGGTCCATTAAATGCTGCCACCGAGGTGATACATGTGGATTTGAAATTCATATCCCTTGGGAATGTCGAAGACACTATGAGAATAGAATTAGTACATTCTCCCCGCCACCTCTTTCACAAATAAGCTCATTGCATTGGGAAGCATGCTTAAGTGATGCAAGGTACTTTTGAAAAGATGTGCATATTTAATTTGTTAGAATTTAATGCTTTAATCCTTGTCTTTTCACATAAGTAAGTTGGCTGGTGTTGATGATGGAAAAGGACACATGTCAACAATTGGCATATGAGAGAATTTACTCCCAACACCCAAATTTATTTCTCCAGACCTTTTGTCAAATTTTTCATATGATTACTTCCCTCCAATTGCTTTGGTATTTTCTCCATGTCTGTATGGCCAAAAATGGACTTCCGATTGGTTGGGTTTTCCAACTCATCCTTTCTATATATAGCTATGCCACCTTATTGCAATATTCATTCAAAACAATAGCCTTTTAAGTTTAGCAAGATTTTCTCACTCTCTCTTGTTCCGCTATAAACTATTGCTTTATTAGAATTCCTACTGGCCTAGAAACACTTGTTTGTCTTCTACTATGGAGGCCACAATATTGCTTTATGGGAGAGGTCACTAGTGACAAAATTAAGCACCTAGTGAAAAGGTGCGACTTCCTTGGCCTAGTTGCATTCAAGTGGGTAGTTGGCCTAGACTATATTGATGATGAAAATAAGTTGAGGAGCAACTGCAACATACTCTCCCTCTTCATTGCTTCCTTGCTCGACCTGAACATCATTGAGCCCATGATAATTGATTTATGCTGCCAAATGTTTGACTTTGTGCTGATGGAAGGGCTTGATGAAATTGTGCAGGTAGCTATCCCTGGCATAACCATTTCGAGCACAATGGATATCTACAACCATGTAGATTATGGGATAGATGTACCCTGATTTCCATTGCTTTCTAACTTCTACACCATGGACCTTGAAGGGCATTACTCAATGTCTCTGCTAGCGGTCACCTACCTGCTGCAAGAGTATGGCATGGAGTGCATTCTTGGGCTTGATTGGAGAAAGCACTTCAATTTTCTCATGTATCACCATGACAAATAGGCCTATTGTCCATGTTGTATTGAGCTAGTGTGTGTTTTCTATTCACCCACTTTGCATCCTGATGAATAAGAAGAAGAAAAACCCAACAACGAGCCGCTTTGACTACTTTATAGTGACTGGAGGCTTTACTTTACTATTTTTTGCATGTTGCCTCCTTTTTGCTTCTTTTTGCTTTGTGACTCTTTTTGGGTTCACTTGAGAGGGATTTATGTCTAAATCTAAGCCTCAGGCTTGTATTATATTGTAAATTTTTTAATGAATATAATATAATATAGTACCTTCTACTTTCATTGTGTTTCTCTTATGGCTTATTCTCAAAATTAATATGTATTTACAAAAAAATTTACATATGGTACATAGCTATTAATTTTTTTTAAAGAATTGCATATTTTACTAGAATGATTTTAGATAAATACAATTCATTGGCATATCCAAAGTGTTACCTTCCATATCTTCAAGTTCATATGCATTATTTTCTTTGGACAAGCTGATTCAGAAGAGTCCCTTCCATAGCGCTTCAAATTTGGTATTTTTTCCTAGTTTCATAGTTTTCTCATCGTACTTTAGTACTAGGCTCCCTTCCCTAAAATCTAGGTCAGAGTTCTTTCTATCGAACCACCTCTTTACTATCTATTGGTAGTCGATCATGGCCCGATGAGGTTTTTTTCTATCTTCCTCAAGTTTGAGGAGTTCCACCAACTGTACTTCCATTTTGCCACTTTCTTCAGTATCCAATGTTTTTAGTAGTTGCAAAGCAGGGATTTCTATGGAAACAGGAAGAACTACCTCTTTTCCACATACTAGTTCATAAGGAGAGGCCTGTAGGATCTTCTTGGGAATAATCCTGTTTTCCCATAGAGTAGCTCATAGGTGCTTGTGCCAATCCCTTTGTTGCTCTGATTTATTGCACTTGATCAACATAATTTATTTTTTGTTGGTTGACTCTGCTAACACATTTCCTTGTGGTATTAATTCGATGAAGTTTTAAGGTAAACCCCATGTTTGATAGAAAAATACAACATCCTTGATCCTATAAAAGCTTGAGCATTATCAGATATAATGGTTTTTGGAACACCAAATCTAGTTACCAACTCTTCAAGGAAATTGATGATCTTGTCCTCTATAGCATTTTTTATGGCAACAACCTTCATCCACCTTGTAATGGAGTCAGTCACCGTAAGGATCCACTTGTGACCAACACTGGAAATAGGATTTATCATTTTGATGAAATCCAAACCCCATTGAGCAAAGGGTTCTTTAGTTACAATTTCTTTTGCCAATAAAATATTGGCACTAAGTACAATTTTGCACCAAATGGTGCACTTTGAAAAAAATAGAGGACCAATAATATCCTACTCACATTATCTTCAAGGTGGTAGTCTTGGTGGAGAAATGTCCACCCTCAAAACTTCTATGGAATTCATTAAGAACTCTTTCTCCTTGTGGCTCATCTAAGCATCAGAGTAGGACACCATCATAATTTCTCTTGAATAATATACCTTCAATTAATACATACCTAGTGCCTTGCACTCAATAGTATCTCATTTTGTGGAATGGAAGGTTGGTCAGGTACTACCCCTTTTGCATAAATTGTGTTTGATCTTCCACCCAAGACTCATCGGGCTCAAACTAGTTTGAGTAGACTTGATCGGTCTCCTTCTCACCCACGGAACTTGATTCCTGCACAAGATATTCACATAGACCTCTTCCTCGAACCAGGTTGGTTGGTCTAATTTCCACATCATACTCTAAGATCTTGGTGATCTAGTTTGCCCTCTTCTTAGTTATCTCACCTTCGATGATGTACTCCTGCACACTAGGATATGTGATGAGAATAGTGATTCTATTTTTTGGCACCAAGTTTCAGAACTTCTTTAGGCTTTTAACAATGGAAAAGGCCTACTTTTCAAAAAAATTATACCTAGTCTCATATCCTTTAATATTCCTTGAGTGAAATGCAATAGGATGCTCCCCGCTATTTCCTTTGTTCTTCTGAGTGAGTACCAAAGCTATGCTATGTTGGCCACTATATACATAGAGTAAAAAATATTTGGAAAGGTCTGGGTTTTCCAACACTGAAGTGACAGAGATAGCTATCTTTATCTACTCAAAGTCCATTTGAAAATTAGGTTCTTTTTTAGCATCAGTGTGATAGGTCTAGCAATGCCTGCAAAATATGAAATGAATCTGCTAACAAAATTGATCTTCCCTAGAAAAGACTATAGTCCCTTTTGATTTACTGGTAGGGGTAACTCCATTATATATCTCACCCTTTTGGGATCTATTTTTATTCCCTCTTTCAACACTACAAAACCAAGTAGCTTTCCTTGGGGTACCCCGAAAACACATATTTTGGGATTCAAAGAAATATTGAAATGTTGACACTTCTATAAAACCTTTTCCAAATGATCAAAGTGATCATAATTTGACTTTGAAAAGACCATTAAGTCATCCAAATATATGAGAATAATCAAATTAATCAATCCTGTAAAGACAATATCTATTGCTTGTTGAAAAGTCGCACTAGGATTTGAAAGTTTGAACAACATTTTTGAGTATGCAATTGTTCCCCACTTAGTGGTAAACTTTGTTTTATGTTGGTCACCTTCCTTTACATAGACCTGGTTATAACCTAAGAATCCATCAAGAAATGAAAACATCTCTAATCTGACCACAGTCTGTAGGATCTGGTCCATTGACGACAAAGGGTAGTGGTCTTTTAGCGAGGCTTTATTAAAATCTTAGAAATCAACATAGAGCCTAATATTTCCAATCTTTTTTAGAACCAATACTAGATTAGGCACCCAGGTGGAATGCTTAACTAGATATATGATCCTTGACTCGATCAATTTACTGAGCTCTTGCACCATCAATGCTTCAACCTTTGGATTAACTTCCCTTTGCTTTTTTCAGACTAGCTTTGATCCTTTCGCCAAGTCAATGGCATGTTGAATTATGCTTGGATCATTCCCTCTAATATCATCATATGTCTAGGCTACAACTCCATCATACCTAGAACATAGATCCCTTAACCTTTCCTTATCTTCCCACATAACATCCCTTTTGAATTTTAACTTTCTATCATTTTTGATATCAATCTCTTCATAATCCCTTACGTCCGTTGTGAACCTATTTTTTCCATTTCTTACATATTCACAATCAAAAATATTTATGAGGGAGATTAAACCTTGAGGAAGCTTATTTCCTTTTAAATAGATAATCTACTCTTCAAGAGATTCTACTCCTAGCTATGAATAGTTGGAAGCTCCTCTTGATTTATATATAAAGGCAGTGATCTAAATGTAATCATCAAATACTTGCTAGTTTTGATCATTGTCGGGGTTTTCTAGTCAAAAAATGATCTCTATTGCAT
Source organism: Sequoia sempervirens (assembly GCA_007258455.2). NCBI lineage: Eukaryota > Viridiplantae > Streptophyta > Pinopsida > Cupressales > Cupressaceae > Sequoia > Sequoia sempervirens. The sequence continues at coordinate 290,627,144 of VDFB02281492.1, forward strand.
CTCGCTTTATTGTTGAATCAGAAACTAGCTCAAATTGTGAGCTAATTCAAGCCATCTGATTTGCAACACAGTTTTGATATCAAGGAATAACTTGTATATTAAAAGATTTGAAACTCTCAATCAGATCCTATATCCAATTTCTATACGACTTCATTCTTATATTCTTTGCAATTGCTTACCCATAGACCTTCTCACAAACAATTGCTTACCCACAGACCTTCTCACAACTAACTTTGAATCTCTGAATGTTTTCACTCTCTTTATGCCCATTCATTTTATAAGAATCAAACCATGAACCAAGGCTTCATACTCTGTATCATTGTTCGAGAATAAAAACTAAAAATGAAAAGCCTTGAGGGTCTTTGATCCTATCAGGGACACTAGTTGGACACCAACTCCAGAACTGGCTTTGCATTTGGTGTCATCAAAGGATAAGGTCCATAGATGGTTGTCTCTCTGGTCATTATATTCTTCTCAATCCTTTATCAATTTTGGAAAGACCTAATCATGATAAAAAATTGCATAGGTTCCTAGACCTATTGCATGAAAGTTTCCAAATGGGTCTGAGTCGATGAATTAGTTGAGGAGCACCTCTTCCTTGGGAGTTCAATCACTTTTTTCCTCTTCATCTTCCAACATCTCTACAAAATATCTCTCCCTTTGCGAGAAAGAGATATGTGTTGCCTCAAATCATAGGATTGCATTGTCCTCTATGTGTTCTGGGTGGAAATATTTAGATAGGATTTTCATCTTCACCCCATGCTTGGTCCTCAATATTCGGTGAGACCAATCAAGAGCTAAATATCCACCAAGCTTTGTGGTGAAATCTCTTGAAAGAAACATTTTGAAGACTAGGGGAATGTCTATCACCACTATTTCTTGTGTGGCCGTTTGGTTTGGGCATGAGAAGAGAGTTAAAGACAAATATTTCATTTGACCAATGATCATAACCTTCTTCCCATCCAATTGCATGATTCCCTTCTTAAGGGGCTCATACTTAAGTTTCAAGGCATCATATACTTGCTTTGGCATGACCGTTGTACTGGATCCCAAAACAATCATGTTATTATGCAAAATTTTATCTCACACAATTAGTGTTAAAAAGAAGGGTGTGGGTTTTAGCTTGCTTACCTCTTTCTCTTTCAAATTTTCCACATCGTTCACAAAAGCTCCAACCTTTAGATCTTGAGGTTCCGATGTGGGTTCTTTATCTTTACTTTGATTGCATGATAGAGTCGCATCCACCTGCAGTATTTGTTCTTCCTTATTTAATGCTTCCTAAAGTAATGTATTTTATTTAGGGATAGATATGATGTCCCACAAAGATACATTGGCAAGCGCCTTCTTTATTTGTTCCACCACATTGAGCATTCCAACTAGCTAGACCTTGGGATTAAATAGTGGTATCTCTCTCATCTTTGGAGGAAAATGATATGCCATGAATGGGCTTGACATCTTGTCCATCTCCTTTAGAGGAAATGACAAAGTTTGCAGCTACTGAGTAGGTTGGACAATGACTAGTGGAGCCTAATTTTCTTATGGTTATGGTTTTCATGATTGAGGACCTGACATATCTTGTTGTATGTATTCTCTTGTGAGACTTCTTTTGGACTTTGTGTTGTAGTTTGATTGTACTTGTGGAGCAATAGTCATCAGAGCTTCATTTGTGAATACTACATCTTCCTCCATCCATGAAAAAAGTGCTTGGTCAGGCACAATGCCCAACTCTTTCTCTAAAGACATTCCTTGTATTTGTTCTCTAAAGTGTGAATTTTCCATTTCGGGGGACACATATTCTTCCACATGTAGGAACACACCCTTGCTCCTTTGTTATGCTATCTTTTGTTGCATATTTCCCCTCAGATAGTTTTAGGGCATGTGACTATCATTGTATGGGAAGCAACATACATTCTTATCTTCCACTTGGTTGTTCTGGCCTGGGATTAACTCTTTACTCTGGCTGTCCTTGACTATCTATAGTAGCATAGTGACTGAGACTATTTGGTTTACATACATCATTTGTTGACCTCCTCCTCTTGAGGGTCCTTGGTACCTATTTTATTGATAAAATGGATTTCCCCTGCCATAGGTTTGAGTGGTTTTCTTTGGAGGTGTTGCTTGATGATGTTTGATGAGAACTAACATGTTAGCAAAAGACTACATGAGGCTCTTCATGTCATAAATGTCCGCTACTATAAAGGAAGCATCCAACTTGCTTGACTATGTGGTGGGTTACACATACATGGAGTGTAGTGTGGAAGACATTATCAATTGTGTAGCAGAAGTGCTTGGTGTAGCTTCTTCTCGAGGACCACTAGAGATTTCTGCAAATGCAAGCATCAGAGGTCATGGTGGAAATTTTCTAGCATTGATCAAACTATTATTTGCATGCACAACCAACTTGTATGTGTCGAGTAAGATATCCCCTCCCATGGAGGTTAGCATCATCGCGATGTCTAAATTAAAAGCCTTTAGTTAGAACATAAATTCCATCGCTACTAGGGGTCAGACAGTCACAGGGATTCTTTTCCAGGTTTTGTGAAAGCTAGTGTTGAAGTCACTCATTGCCTCTTGCGGGGCTCTTTTGATGGTGATTAGTTGATGCAATAATGATGAGAAGTCTCTCTTTTCTGAGAATTGTTCAAACAACCTTTCTCTGAGCAGATAGCAAGAGAAAATAGAACTAAAGGCCAAAGATCGACACCAATCTTGGGCCTTTCCTTTGAAAGAGGTGGCCAACAGCCTAAGAGAAATATTTTCTTTCACAATTTTATGTATTTTGCATACCTCTGCTATATCTTGGAGGTGTTCAGAGGGGGTTTTGATGTCTTCTCTAGAAAATTTTGGAATATCCCTAAGGGCATTAGTGGGTATAGGAGGCCATACATCTATGGGTGTAGGTGGTTGTAGTGGACTACCACTACCTCAAGTTACAAAATTTGTAGGAGTAGGGGCAACTAAGTGAGCCATGGAGAGTAGATTCCTACAAATCGGGTATACTGGTATTCTGATTTGGAAAGTTCAACCTCCAGGTGGAGTACATAAGGCTCTATATTTTGGGCTCTCACATCTCACTCTATCACTCCTTTTAGGTGATACAAAACCTGCAAGTCTTCTTCTCCTAGGTACCGAGGTGGGTAATTGGGAGTATTAGAAATGGGCTCTTGAGGATGCTCTTGTTTGGATTCTAGGCATGGAATTTCCATCTTCTTTCCTTGGCTTGATTTAAGAAATATTTTTGAATTCTAATTAGGAATTTAGAAAACTTTGAACCCCATTGAGCATGCCATAAAAAGAATAGTTGATCATCAAATCTTGCGCCTCTTCGATAGCCTTATGGGAAATTCAGCGAGTGGGGGACTGATTTGCACCTCACTGAATTCCTCCAGTATTTTTATAGAAAGTTAGCTCTTCTTTGAGTTTTGGAGAAAAGGGTAGAAGGAAATGTAAATATAAAAGATAAAAATGGTGATGCGCCAAAGCTTTTACAACATTTCAAAGCTAATATTTCCCATGAATGATATATTAGACACAAAATGCCACAACCCTTCATTGTTGGGAAGAGAATGAACAAAAAAGGCTAAATACAAGCATGGTATAGTCTTTCAAATCTCCCCATGGGTAGTGCTCATTAAGGTTCGATCAAGCATAAAGATTCCAAGGTTAATAGAAAAACATTCAAAAATTGCATAAACTCTCTCTTCTTACAATATAATATGAAAAAACAACCCTTTAGGAAAATAGAGAAGTTCAAAAGACATAATCCAAATTCCACAAGTTATTATCATACCATATAAGCCTACAACATGGAAATCAACTACTCAAACTAATTGAATTAAACTTAATATAGTGTTTCATTCTAAACGAAAGCATACATATGGAACTTGATAAAGGTCATAACTGCATAGTCTCAAATATTTATTCTAAATAGTTCATGCTTGATTATCAAATGAACCTATAAAACAAAGGTTAGATGCCAATCTGATAATATTTTGAGCTAAAACAATATAACATGCCAGAGAAAAGTAGTATTTTGTAAAATATTTCTAAAAATACTCCTATGCCTAAAGAAAACTAAGGAAACTTTTTTCTCAAAAAAGGAAACTGAAACTTGGAACTTCAAGGAAAAAATCCTTTTTGTTGTTTCCTCCCATTTATAGCTCAAAAAAGAGAACCATTGCCACATCCCAGAAGCAAATGTTGCTAGACGTTGGCATTTGATAGCTCATGATCTGATTGTAGAACTTTAACTAGGTCATGAAAATATTTGCTCATTAATTACCAACTTCCGCATTAATGCCCTTTAGATATTTAGCACAAATCATTATTTGTAGACAATCAGATCCTAGAAAATAGCCTATCAAAATTCTTGTTGACCAATCACATGGCTCAATAGCACCGATTGAAACTTCCCTCCTAAAAACTAAAAGACCCAGCATGCTTTGAAAAACTTCAAAAAGATCGCTTCTTAAAAGTGCAAATTGCCCACAATGAAGAGATAACGTGTTGAGCGGGTGGAGATTCTTAGATTTGTGAAAATAGTCCTTGAGAAAATCTCTACTGAGCTAACACGTGTCCCTTCTCTCTCCTGAGAGTAAGGAAATAGATGAAAATCATGTAGCCACCATGTGGTACATTGTGTGACTTATCCGAACAACTTTTTCTTTGAGCACAGACACATTTGAAGTCAAAAACACATAAAATCCAAAAATCAAAAACAATTCAGGAAAAAATACTTCACAAAATCCAATAAGCAAAAATCCATGGTGAGAATTAACTCACACTATAGAGAATATCAAAACCAATTACAAAGGCTCATTACTTCAGAAACAAGGACTCACTGTGTTGACCAGGACTCACTATCCAATAGGGCTAACAACTCGGAGGGCTCACTACCATAGATACAAAGAAGATAAAAGAGATGTGTTATAATAAGAAAACAATCTCAATGCAATAGAGAAATCCATGCCAATTTTCTCAACCAATTGCAAACATGCATGAATGATAAATTACACCTTCAACTCACTACATCCAAAAACTCAACATTTAGGCTTCACACTGATCTTCCACACTCACATCACACACACACACACACACACACACACACACACTGATTCACATTAGTCTCACATCTATCTACTTTATTTATTTTCACTATCTCTCTTTGTACTTTGATTCACCACTAACTCATCCTACATTTATACCATCTTCAAATTTGAAACATATCCAACATCGACCATCCAACATTAAATTCAAATTTGGTTGGTGCCAAAACATCCTAGGGTGGAATTAGAATGAGGGAAACCCAAACACATGCTTTGTGAGGATCTAAATAGATCCAACATGCTACATTAATTTTGAAGATAGTGTTCAACACAAGGTCAGCCAAACCAGTGTAAAACACATAGAAAACCTAAGCATGATCCTTTCAGATAATGAAAATATCTTCAATAGAAACGTAACAACTGAACTCTAGAACCACAAGTCATAATACTTTTACCAAAGAGAAATACAGGCCAACAACTTTTCTCCCGGACCTCAACTAAAACATAGAAAACCATAGTTCACAATTGGTGAACATAACTCGCACTGTACAATGAATTAGGAGCCAAGAATCTAGATATAGTAGCTTCCCAACAACCATGACCAACATGTCTAAACCACAAAAACATAGGAGAAAATCCTGGAGCAAAATCCAGAGCAACCACTGAACACCTGCAACCTTTCTTCAATACAATTTGGCTAATATCCTCAACATGAACAACCAATAACCTATAACCATGATATCAACCACAAAAGAAAAAAACTAGTTGATAACCAAGTGACCAGTTGAAATCAATGACAACACCTTCATTCTTTTCCATTCTTGCAACAATCTCCCCCTTTTTGGTGCAGTCAAGGATGGAGGGTCCAAGAATAGGACTGTCCAACCTTGCAGTAAGAGTAAACACAACAGAAACTCAAAGAATCGGAATAAAAATCCCACATGGCTGTGGATAATGGAAATGGAGTCACAACTTATCTTATCCACACCTAAAAGGGGAATGAGGGAAGATGGATCCGATTTCACAATGTTCACACTCAAGAACAATTTCGTGAGATTCCAATGTAATGAAGATTGAAATATGTCAAAGGAGATTGTTCCTAGGCTGATATTTGATAAAGAAGATAAACTACTAATGCAAAACTTATGAAACACAAGATGTTTGAAAACACAATGTGATATGAAAAATAACCTAAAAATGTAAACAAACTATAACAGAACTAAATGAGATTGGAGAGGTGCACCTAGAAACTGGAAAGTGATGGAGAGTAGCTCTATAATCCTACATAAATCACTATTGAATCCCACTAGGACACTTATGCCAAACTGGGTGACTTAGTCCTATTTCAGGGAGATTCTTTCAGAATAGGTTTCAGCCAAAAGGATACTTAGAACGGTTGAAAACACTTTTCAGGCCTGGCAGTGGGACTAATTTTCCATAGATGGTGACTTAGTCCACTTTTGAATCTCAGTAAATTTAGGACAGGAATCTATAGTCTTCAATCTACACTTTTGTTCTTGACAGGTTTCTGGATTTGAAACTGTAGAATCTAACCTGTAGATGATCTCCAAGCTTCTTTTAGGGATTTGTTGACTTTGAATGACTTTGATGGATTGTTGACAACTTTTCACACCTTCCTATTTGACAAATATACATACGTGATCTACAAAATACACATGCAAAGAGGGGAAAACGTTCTAACGGTTAGTGAATAGAGGTTTTCCTTGGTCAAACCCTAACTTGGTGATTAAACCCTTGAAAATGAAATGAAATAAAAAGAGATTGATGAATGAGCAACATGCAATACTACAATTTTCCAAACCCTTGAAGTGGAAATCTGAATATATGCAAGTAATGGCTTCAAAGTGCTTGAATACTCTTGAGGACAAAATGCTTGAATTCAAAAATCACTTGATTGCTTGATTAGAATATTAAGAAAGTGTTAGAAATTATGGAGATGAAAAATGAGAGGAAAACCCTATATTTATACATGATTATGCAAAACTTCCTAAAAATACCACATCATAGGCTGACCTCAAGGTTTAGAAAATAATATCTCGCTAGAATTTTGAAATAATTTTGATTTTTGAGCCAAGTGGGACTACGTCACCCCTAGTGGTGACTTGGTCCCACTTGGGAAATTTAAGTGGGTGTCAGGAATTAAAGTGAATTAAATGATGTTTAACAATATTATTCTAAAAAATACACTTAATTAGGGCCTCTAAGTGTATAAAGGGGCCATTTAAACATAAGAAAGGGTCAAATTATTGATGAAAAGCCTAGAAAAGCATGAAATTTTGTTACAATACTTTACAACACTTTGAAATAATGCTTGGTAGGTGATAAAAAGAGGTTATTTAGGTGAAATATATTAATAAATTCCTAGAAAAGTGTGAAAATGTGTGACAACAATTTACAACACTTGACGCGCCACTTGAATTCTTTTAATTTTCTAGGACCCAAGACCTAATGTGAATTTTTTATCCACATTACAACATTAAATTAAGACACAACTAAGCCAAAGTCACAAGGAGGACCTAGACAAGGCAAAAAAAGTAGAAGAGTTACTTTTTCGATGTCCACAATGGGTATATAGATAATAATCAATTATTTATTGGCAACATGCCTTACCTTCCAGCTTACAGATTATAGAATGATATGGTGCTAAGCCCAAAAATACAAAGTGGTTCAAGCCCTTATATGACTATCCCTGTCCTCTATCTCCAATTCTATCACTGCTACCCTAATGCAACTATAAAATGCTTATATATATCAATTCCTAACTGCAAAAAGGGTCTACATCAGCCTCAAGAGGTTCCAAAACCCCAAAGTTGATGAAACATGTCAAGGTCATCCAAAAAATATGATTTTCCTTTCATCCATGGATAAACATGATGCAGATTGGAATGAAGGTTCCTTAATGAATGTTAATCCTTATGAAATGGTTTCCTGAGCTCCGCAAGTCATGGAATAGGTCCACACTCTTGAAAAGCCAAGACTGGTGGGTGAATTCTCTATGCCGAATTACAACTGATATTTTGTTAGTGTTATCTTCGTACTGGGATCTCCAAAACACTTGAATTCTAGATATGATGTAGATGTTTCCATGGAGAACATATATCCTGCTCCATGATCTTTGATGTTACAATGTGGTATAATGTAGTATGAAATACTGGTACTAGGTCCTAATAGCTAACTACTGAAATGCAAGAAAAAAAACATGAATGCAGATATTTTTGCTTGATGCAAGATTGCTTGCAACTAGGGATGTTCCTCATCAAACATCCAAGGTTGAAGAAAATTGAGCCTCTCACTTTCCTAGGGCTAGAGGAAAACCAATGTGGTCCACCTCAATGTGAGAAATCCATGACGAATCTTCCTTCGGGCTTCCTTTCCATCTGACTAGATATTCCTTATATTGCCTTCCTTTGGTACTATGTCCAACTCTAATGTCTAAAATTTCCTCAATTTCCTTTGGATGATATGCTACCTAGTCCAAGAAACTAACTCCTATGTCCTTCGGTGACTCTCCTTCATGATACCGGTATAGGTCTACAATGTTGAATATAGGTGATATGCCAAATTCCTTTGGTAGCTCCACTTCATATGCATTTCCATAATCAAAATTCCTGACGATCTTACAAGATCCAAACTTCTTCATCTTCAACTTATTATATGTCCCCACTAGAAATCTCTCTTTTGTCAGATATACCATTACTTCCTCTCCTACTACAAAATCCTTATGTCTTCTCTTCTAATCTACCTTCTCCTTGTAGGTATTGTTCATCTTCTCCAAATGCTCCTTGACTTGAGTATACATTGTTTCCATGAAGCCTGAAAATTATTTTTCCTCCACACTCCTTTTATTCTCCACACTGATATCTCTTAATTTTGGTACTCCTTTGGATTGTTATCCTGTCACAATTTCAAATGGTGTCTTCCCTATGCTCCATTTTATTGAATTGTTGTATGCAAATGTTGAATGCGGTAGTATCAAGTCCCAATTTCTTTCTTTACCTTTAGTCAAACACCTCAACAAGTTCCCCAAACTCATATTTACCACTTCTATTTCTCCATCTATTTGTGGGTGAAATTCTAAACTATACTTCAAATCTGTCTTCATCTTCTTCCACAATGTTTTCCAAAAATATCCAATGAATTTAGTATCCCTATCTGATACTATGCTCTCTAATAGTCCATGTAATCTCACAACCTCCTTAAAAAATAGGTCTACAACATGTACTACATCACTAGTTTTCTTACAAGGTATGAAATGTGCCATCTTAGAAAATCTATCCACAACTACAAATACATAGTCAAATCCTCTTGGTGTCTTAGGTAATCACAACACAAAATCCATGCTAATGTCTTCCCATGGTCTCTCTAGTACTATCAATGGTGTATACATTTCAGTGTTTTGATTGTTTCCCTTCACAACTTGACAAATCCTACAACTTTGAACATATTTATTGACATCCTTGTACAACTGTGGCCAAAAATAGTTCTCACTCATCAATGCTATGGTCTTATTAATTCCAAAATTTCTTGATAATCCTCTCCAATTCTGTTCCTTGATCAAAATTTTCTCTCATTGAACTTCTAGGGATATATAACTAACTGTTCTTGAATAACATACCTTCCTGAATGAAATAATCCAACCATTTGCTTCTATCTATCTCTATAGGTTCCTTGCAAGCCTTTCATGCCTCCACAAAATCAATTTCATCCTCATACATAAGTTTTAGTTCTTCAAAGCCCAATAATTCAATTCTCATTTTTGTCAACAAACTTCTCCTGCTCAATGCATCTGCAACCTTATTTGACTTTCCACTCTAGTACTTCAACAAAAATGTGTAACTCTGCAATAATTCTACCCATCACATATGTCTCTGGTTCAACTTCTCTTGACTATTCAAATATTGTAAAGCTTGATGATTCGTATACAACAAAAATTCCTTAGAAAGCAAGTAATTTCTCCACTTCTTCAAGGCTTGTATTATTGCATATAATTCCTAATCATAAACTAAATATCTTCTCCTAGCATCATTCAATTTCTCACTGAAGTAGGCTACTGATCTACCTTCTTGACTTAACAAAACTCCTATTGCACTTCCACTAGCATCAAAATATACTTGGAATACCTTATCAAAGTTTGGTAGTGCTAAAAAAGGTTGTTATGTCACCTTCTGCTTCAACAACTCAAAACTCTTTTGTGCTCTTGACGTCCACTTGAATTCCTTTCGGTCACCCCTCATTGTCTCTGTCATAGTTGTGCAAATACCACTAATTTTTTTGATGAACTTTTGGTAAAAATTTTCTAGTCCATGAAATGATCTTACTTATCCAACATTCACAGGTGTAGGCCATTCAACTATTGCTCTAACCTTCTCAGGGTCCATCTTCAATCCTTCTGCAGATATCACAAATCCCAAATACACTAATTCTCCCTTCATGAAACTACACTTCTTGACGAGGGAGCAAACCCGAGACACAAAATAACACTCACAAAACAGAGAATAATATTTTATTCAAAAATATGGAACTCTTACATGCAGAGGATCTCAAATCCTTGAGCTCTATCATACATGCAAATTATAGACTTTCAGAAAATTACCCAGATTCCCCTTTCACAACATGCTAACTCTTTCCCCAAAAAGTTACACAAAAATCAGAAACTTGCCCATAAATAGCCCCTTTCTGGCTTGGAGCCAAAAACAACATTTGAGATAAGAGTTTTTTTTGGTGGTAAGGTGCCAAAAATTATAATTTGAAATTCAAACATTGAGTCTTAATTCAAAAATTGGCAATTTTCCAAAAATTGGCCAACTTTCGGAAGCCATAACTTTTGATCCGAGACTCCGTTTTTTGAACCGTTTGCACCATCAGAAAGGTCTCAGAGTGAAGAACACGCTATGAACCCACTCTACCAATTTTGATGTTTTATGGGCCCGTACGGGACCGTATAGTGCCTCAAACTAGACTTGTAAGGTTTTTCAGGGCAAAAAGCAGAAACTGGAACTTGAATAACTTTCAAACTGTGAATGATCTTGACCTGATTCTTTTTCCAAAGTGCTTATTTTTCCATCATGAACCTTCCCATAAATTTTAGTCTTCCCATGCCTTACAATTCACACTTGCTAAAAATAGCATTTGGGTAGAAGAAGCAGAAAAGTAGTTCTGAAAGTTGGAAACTCTTATTCGACGAAAAGGGTATCCAGAAATGCAAAAAGCATCTACAAAAAGAAAACAATAGGAACACGAATGGAAAGCATCTTTTTGGATGATGCAAGATTTCCCTCACACCACTAGATGCTCCTGCATCAGACACCCAGGGTAATTTGAGAAGTGACCCTATCACGTCTCAGATGGTTGAGGAAAACCCAAAAGGTCAACCTCTGCCTTAGACAACCAGGATGAATCTTCCACATGCCTTCCTTTCCATTTCACCAGATATTCTTCATACTGCCTGTTTCTGGTACTCCTTCCCATATGGCTATCCAGGATTTCTTCAATCTCCTCCTTCTCTAAAGTAGGTGCTGGAATGCCACATTGTTCCATTATTAGTTCTTCCTCTGTGCCACCTTCATGATACTCTGTCAAATCTGAAATATTGAACACAGGGGAAATGTTGAATCCATCTAGCAACTCTACCTCATATCCATTCCCTGAATCATGCCTCTTCAAAATTTTATAGGGACCAAACTTCTTCATCTTCAATTTGTTATAGGTTCCCACTGGAAACCTTTCTTTCCTCAAGTGGACCATCACTTCATCACCAATCTGGAACTCCTTATACCTCCTCTTCTGATCTGCCTTAGCCTTATACTGCATATTCATCTTGTTAATATGTTCTCTTACCTTCTCATGTATATTCTTGATGTGCTCTGCAAAGTCTTCGGCTTCGACACTTGTCTTCTTCTCTTGGTCCATCTTCCTCAATTTTGGAGCGGTCCTGGGACTACCTCCATACACAATCTGGAATGGTGATCTAACAGTGCTTCTGTTGATATAATTTTTGTAAGAAAATTCTGCCTGGGGTAAGATCAAGTCCCATCCCTTGGGTTTATCTCCTAACAAGCATCTCAGTAGGTTACCCAGTCTTCTATTCACAACCTTAGTCTGCCCATCAGTTTGTGGATGGTGTGCAGAACTGAACTTCAACTCTGTCTTCAACTTTTTCCACAAGGTCCTCCAAAAGTATCCCATGAACTTGGTATCACGATCTGAGACTATACTCTTTGGAAAACCATGTAGTCTCACCACTTCTCTGAAAATAAGTCAGCAATGTGGACTGCATCATGGGTCTTTTGGCATGGGATGAAATGTGTCATCTTCAAAAACCTATCAACAACCACAAATACTGAATCATTCCCTCTTTGTGTCCTTGGAAAACCAAGAACAAAGTCCATACTTATATCCTCCCATGGCCTCTCTGGTATAGGTAAGGGTTGATACAACCTAGTATTCTGGCTCACTCCTTTAGCCATCTGATATACCCTGCAACTCTGGACAAACTTCTTCACATCCTGTGATAACTGAGGCCAATAATAATGCTCACTAATAATGGCAATGGTCTTATCCCAACCAAAATGTCCTACCATTCCTCCACTGTGCTTCTCCTTTATCAGGTTCTTCCTCATGGAACTCCTTGGAATACACAATTGACTTCCCTTAAACAACATGCCATCCTGGATTATGAAATCCAACCACTTCGTCTTGTCAACTGTAATAGGCTCCTTGCAAGCTTTCCAAGCCGCTAAAAAATTAGGATCTTTAGGATATAATGTTTTGAGTTCATTAAACCCAACCACTTCAATCTGCATAGTTGTCAACAATGTTTTCCTCCTACTTAAGGCATCTGCAACCCTATTCGACTTGCCACTCCTATGATTTAAAACAAAGGTATAACTCTGCAAAAATTCTACCCATTTCATATGCCTCTGATTTAATTTTCCCTAACTACTCAGATACTGTAATGCTTGATGATCAGTAAACAAAATGAATTCCTTTGGCAACAGATAATGTCTCCATTTCTTTAATGCTTGAACCATTGCATAAAATTCCTAATCATATACAAAGTACTTTCTCTTTGCATCATTTAACTTTTCACTAATATAGGCAATGGGCTTACCTTCCTGGCTCATCACTGCACCAATGGCACAACCACTGGCATCACAATCCACTTGAAACACCTTACTGAAATCTGTGAGGGCTAAAACTAGTTGCTCTGTCACCTTCTGCTTCAACAAATCAAAACTCTTTGTTGCTCCAGTGCTCCACTTGAACTCTTTTCTATCCCCTCTCATTGTTTCAGTCAGGGGTACACAAATACTACTGAAGTTTCTAATGAACTTTCTATAAAAACTAGCCAAACCATGGAAAGATCTCACCTCATTAGCAGTTCTTGGGGTAGGCCATTCTAGAATAGCCTTCACCTTCTCTAGGTCCATCTTCAGACCTTCTGTTGAGACAACAAACCCCAAGTACACTAACTCCATCTTCACAAAACTACACTTTTTCAAATTTATCAATAGTTTCTCCTCTCACAACTGCTCAAAAACCCTAAGAATATGCATTAAATGCTCATCCAAGGTCTTACTGAAAATCAAAATATCATCTAAATATACAATTACAAAACCTCCTAGAAACTCTTTCAGTACCTCATTCATGAGCTGCATGAATGTGCTTGGTGCATTGGTTAGCCCAAAAGGCATGACTAACCACTCATGCAGGCCCTCTTTGGTCTTGAAGGCGGTCTTCCATTCATCTCCCTCATGAATCTAGATCTAGTGATATCTGCTCTTTAGATCGATCTTTGTGAAGTATTGTGCTCCACTCAAACTGTCCATCAGGTCATCCATCCTTGGTAAGGGAAATTTGTACTTGATTATTATCTTATTTATGGCTCGGGATCCTGTACACATCCTCCACTCCCCATCCTTCTTCGGTGCTAGTACTATAGGTACTGCACATGGGCTCAGACTCTCTCGAATCAAACCCTTCCTCAACAACTCCTAAACTTGTCTGTTCAACTCCTCATTTTCTGCAGGAGACATTTTGTGAGCTGCCTTATTTGGAAAACTAGCTCCAGGGATCAAGTCAATCTGATGACTGATCTTCCTCATTAGTCGTAAACCCTCAAGTACGTTATCAGAAATAATCTCCTAAAACTCGTTCAATAACCCAAAAAATTATATTGGTACCTCATCACTATCTTCCTTATCCATTCTAGGAATCAATGCATAACACATACGCTCATGCTTCATGCCTTCTAAAAATTTCCTTCCATCAACAAAACAAATTCTAGCACTACTGCATACCTTTTCTTCGTCCTTCTTCAGGGGTTTCAACTTATGACGGACTCCATCCTTCATCAGGGAATAAGTGTTTGCATGGCCATCATGTACAGCTCACCTATCGAATTGCCATGGCCTCCCCAACAACATGTGATATGCATCCATGGGGATGATATCACAGATTACCTCATCACGATAGCTTTTGATCTTGAACTTCACCAGGCACTGCTCATTGACCAGAACTTTGTGGTCTTTCTGCAACCAGGCAATCTGATATGGGTGTGGATTCCTTTCCCTTTTTAGCTTCAACTTCGTAACCATCTCTTCTAACACCAAATTATCGGTTCTCCCACTATCAATAATGACTTCACAACATTTGTCTTCACACTTGCACCTTGTGCGGAATAGATTCTTCCTCTATTTTGGCTCCTTCTCTTCAGTCACCAGGGCTCTCCTAACCACTAGGGCTTCTCCCCTTTCAGCATCATCTAAATGCTCAGATTGAGCCTCCTCATCTGCATGTGCAACCCTTCCAAGATCTTCTGGCCTTCTATCTGTCCTTCCTTGGTGTTGTGGACATTCATAGGCTCGATTCCCTTCTTCACCACAATGGAAACAAGTTCCTCTAAAACCACCTCTTCCAGGTCCTGGCCCAGATCTTCCTCATCCTCTACCCCTTTGATCACCACTGTTTTGATCACGAGGGTGGTAGAAGTTATCATTCCTCTGACCTCGACTAGTACCCACATCTTCATTTTTCCTTTCATCCTCATTTTGGCTTCTAGAAGATCTTCCACTACCTCTTCCGCTTTGACCTCCTCAGCCTTTTTGCTTGTTGTCAAATCTTTTGTTCAACTTCTCCTCAACTTTCAAGGAAAATTAGTATGCATCTTCAATGGTGGTCA
Source organism: Sequoia sempervirens (assembly GCA_007258455.2). NCBI lineage: Eukaryota > Viridiplantae > Streptophyta > Pinopsida > Cupressales > Cupressaceae > Sequoia > Sequoia sempervirens. Next base: position 290,642,390 of record VDFB02281492.1, read on the forward strand.
TTCTGACTAGGCTTAGCTCCTCTTGAATGCTCAGTCATAACCCATTAGGATAACGGGCTACCTTCTCCTTGTTGGCCTCTGCATGGCCCGTTCTGATGATCATCTTGTGAAAATATTTTGTGTATTCTTTCACAGATCTACTTCCTTGCTTCAACCCTTGCAATTTCTTCAGCAGATCTAACTCATAGTCTACTAGTATGAACTGCTTCTTCAGTTTCTCTACCATTTGATCCCAACTGCTGATCTTTCCTTTTCCTCTTTGATTTCTCTCCAACTGGACCTCTTTCCACCAAATATTGGCATGTCCCTTTAGTTTCATTTTTGCAAACTTAACCTGATCTGGGTCCTCTACTTCTTCATACTCAAAATATTCTTCTAGCTCGTTGATCTAGTCGATCAACTCTTCCGGGTTCAGACTTCCAGAATAACTGGGGACTTCTATTATGGGTCTTTTTCCAATCTTTGAAATGGCCCTAATTAGCCGCATTTGATCTCGATCAATCACTTCTTCTTCCTATTCTACATCTATATCTTCCACCTCTTCTTCATCCTCACTTTCTCCTCTCCTTCCCGGGTCTAACCCTCTTCTCATTTGTTCCTATAATGCATCAATTTTTCTCTGGAGGGCTCTAAAAGCCTCGGCTGCCAATGGATCTCTTCCACCTCTGCCACCACCACACCTACCAAGAATCACACTCAGAGGCATCTTGAAGATCTTGAACCCACAACCATAGTCCTAGTGCAAACTGCCTCACAATCAACGATCTGTTCACACGCTCAAGAAAACCTGCTCTGAAACCACCTGACGAGGGAGAAAACCTGAGACACAGAATAACACTCACAAAATAGAGAATAATATTTTATTCAAAAATATAGAACTCTTACATGTAGAGGATCTCAAATCCTTGAGCTCTGTCATACATGCAAATTACAGACTTACAGAAAATTACCTAGATTCCCCTTTCGCAACATGCGAACTCTTTCCCCAAAAAGTTACACAAAAATTAGAAACTTGCCCATAAATAGCCCCTTTCTAGCTTGGAGCCAAAAACAACATTTGAGATAAGATTGTTTTTTGGTGGTAAGGTGCCAAAAATTACAATTTGAAATTCAAACATTGAGTCCTAATTCGAAAATTGGCAATTTTCCAAAAATCGGCCAACTTCCAGAAGCCATAACTTTTGATCCGGGACTCCGTTTTTCAAACTGTTTGCATCGTCGGAAAGGTCTTGGAGTGAAGAACACACTAAGAACCTGCTCCTCTAGTTCCAACATTTTTTGGGCCTGTACAGGACCGTTTAGTGCCTCAAACTGGACTCAGAAGGTTTTTCAGGGCAAAAAGCAGAAACTGGAACTTGAATAGCTTTCAAACCGTGAATGATCTTGACCTGATTATTTCGCCAAAGTGCTTATTTTTCCATCATGAACCTTCCCATAAATTTTGGTCTTCCCACACCTTAAAATTCACACCTGCTAAAAATAGCATTTGGGCAGAAAAAGCAGAAAAGTAGTTCTGAAAGTTGGAAACTCTTATTCGAGAAAAGGGTATCCAGAAATGCAAAAACATCTACAAAAAGAAAACAACAGGAACATGAATGGAAAGCATCTTTTTGGATGATGCAAGATTTCCCTCACACCACTGGATGCTCCTGCATCACTTCTTGATGTTTATCAGAAAATTCTCTTCCCTTAGCCTCTTAAATACCTATCTAATGTGCTCCAAGTGTTCCTCCTTAGTCTTACTGAATATCAGAATATCATCCAGATAAAAAATGACAAACTTTCCCAATAATTTCTTCAAAACTTCATTCATCAGCCTCATAAATGTACTAGGTGCATTACTTAGTCCAAATGGCATGACCAACCACTCATACTGTTGGATTTTGTGGTTTTTCTTTTGATATGTGGTTGTCATTGATGTCAACACTATTAGCATTTGATGTATTGAAGGTTGTATATGTCGAGGATATTGAGAAAATTGTAAAATAAAGTATTGCAGGTTCCCAGTGGAACTATGAAGGTCATGAAGGTGTCTTGTATTGAAGATCAATTGTTTTGGAATAAAGGGTTTATTACTGAGTGTATCTAGTCCATCCACTGAAAGCATTATAGGTCCATGTGAAGATTTGTTCAAGTTATGAAGATCTATGTTTTGATAGTGTTTTTCTATGGTCTCTATCAGTGTTCTTGATTAAAGTTGGTATAATTCTGATAATTCTAGTTTATTTATATGTTTCTCTATTGTTTCTTGGTGTTTGTGGATGTTTCTAGATCATGCTCTATCTTTTTTGTACGTTCACATTGATCGATGTGCTCATGGCTGAAGATTTTTTCTCAGTATGTTCGGGTTTTCATGTTCTTGGCCGACATGATGGTTGTAACATGTTGCAGATCCTTGGAGATTAAAAATTGAATGTTTGGCACACTCAAGGATATTTTTTTGGGTCTCATCATAATATTAGCTGATGGTGTTTGATCCACATTGAAAATATGTTTCATATTTGTGGTCGACTAGGTTGTTGATGTAAATCCATGTTGCAAATATATAAGAGAGATTGTTTGAGTGAAGTTAGTGTGTGTAGGTTCCTCTAAAGAATTTTAAAAGCTTGAGGTCATCTGAGATGGCATCATATAAGAAGGATAGTCCTAGATTTGATGGAACAAATTACTCATTGTGGAAAGCTAGGATGGAGTGTCATTTGAAGTGTACTGGTGAACCCTTCTAGAAAATTACAAAGAATCAATATGTTATTCCTTAGAATGGTCCTTCCACTGTTGATGAGATTAAAGATGCTAAGAATAATGTCAGGGCTATGGAAGCTTTACTAAGTGCTCTAACAGATTTAAAAATGACAAATGTGTTAGGTTTGAAGGCAGCTCATGAGATGTGGATGAAGTTGAAAAATTTGTATGAAGGAGATGTACATGTGAAGATGGCTAATCTATAGAGTTTGAAAGTCAAGTATGAAAATTTGAAGATGGGTGAAGATGAAAATATTTCTTCTTTTATGCAAAGATTAAATGAATTAGTGATGGGTATTAGATGTGCCGGTGGTACCCTGGATGAGGAAGAAATTGTGGCTAAAGTTCTCATATCATTTCCTCCCTCCTAAAAAGAAAAGGATCATGCTATTGAAGAAACCAGATCATTGATGAATGTGACAAGGGATACACTGATTGGTAAACTTGTTGCCTTTGAGTTGAGTGAATTTTTTTAATCTATCCCCAAGACTGAAATTGTATTTAAGGCTACTATATCTGGAAGAAACAAGCAAAGATATGATCCAAGAGAGAGCTCTACAAAGACATTCAAGCATGAGGAAGAAATGAAATAGTTTGAAGATGAAGAAAGTGAGGTAGAAGAGTTGGAAGCACTGATTGTGAAGAAAGAGGGTAGAGGACAAGGTAAGTATAAAGGAAAGCTTCCTATCAAATTTTTTTCTTGCAGTAAAATAGGTCATTTTGCATCAAGGTGTCCTGAAAGAGTTCCTAGATCTAAGCCCTACAAATATAGATTTCAAAAGAAATGTTACTTTGTTGAAGAAGGTGTGACTGATGATGAGTTTGATAAAGATAATGGAAATGAAGTTTTCATTGCTATCAAGGAAAATAGTCCTATAGCTATTGAATCTACTAAATTTGAGAAAGCTCTTGTAGCTCGAATTGAAGAAAAGGATGAGTGGGTCATTGACAGTGGATGCTCACATCATATGATTGGTGAAAAAGGAAAATTTGTAAGTCTAGAGAATTATGACAGTGGGATTGAAATATTTGGAGACAACAATGCTTGTGTGGTTCGTGGTAGAGGATCTATTTGTCTTGGTGGTAAGTATAACACTGATGATGTTCTTTATGTTGAAGGCTTGAAGCACAACTTGTTGAGTGTTGGAAAAATGGTGGAAAAGGGATATGATCTTCAATTCAAAGTTGGGAGATGCAGGATATATGGAAGTTTTGGAAATGTAATTGCCTCAGGTAAACAGACAAAAGGTAATATTTTTCACATAAATGTTGCCAGTGAAAGTTGTTTAATTGCTCAAGTAGATGAAAGCTAGTTATGGCATAGAAGGTTGTGTCATGTGAATTTTGATAACATTTTCAAAATAAGTTCCACTCAAGTTGTAAGAGATCTACCTAAAATGGATTACTGGAGCTGGTGCATACTGATCTATGTGGTCCCTTTAGATTCAAAAGTCTCCATGGTGAAAGGTATTTTATGCTACTTATTGATGATTATTCTAGAATGATATGGGTTGCTTTCTTAAGAGAAAAATGCGAAGCATTAGAAAATTTCAGAAGTTTCAAAGCTATGGTAGAGAATGAGAAAGGTCTAAAAATCAAATGCTTAAGGTCAGACAGAGGTGGTGAGTTAACCTCTAGGGAGTTTAATTATTTTTGTGAAGAGCATGGAATCAGAAGATAGTTATTTTCTCCCCGAACCCCTCAACAAAATGGTGTTGATGAGAGAAATAACATAACAATTCTGGATGCTGCTAGAACAATGATGATTGAAGGAAATGTGCCTCACATCTACTAGAGTGAAGTGGTAAGCACTGCTATGTATACTTTGAACTAGGTAAATGTAAATGGTAATTCTAGTAAGACTCCTTTTGAACTATGGTTTGGTTTTAAGCCTATTGTTAAATATTTCAAGATCTTTGGAAGCAAGTGTTATATCAAGAGAGATGACAGTATAGGAAAGTTTGATGCAAGAAGTGATGATGGAATCTTTCAAGGCTACTCTACTAGAAGCAAGGCCTACCAGTGCTATAATAGAAGATTAAGAAAAATGGTTGAGAGTGCAAATGTCAGAGTTGATGAGGAATCTACTAGCTCATCCAGATATTGTGGATATGATTTAGATGAAGACAATACAAACAAAGGGAAGATTGTTTAGACACAAAATCAACTTCAAATTGTGCCATATGTTCTGATAAGACAACTTCAATTTGTTCTGGTAAATCAAGATAGTCAAGAAGTAGAGACAAGTGTAGGTGCAAAAGAAGGAACAAAAGAATCAGAAGTTCGAGAGAATCTTAAATATTTGAGGTATGTAAAGCTAAATCATTTTGAAAATCAAATTATAGGAGACAAGAATAAGGGTGTGCAAACTAGAAGAAAGATTGTATAAGATTATTGCTTGATTTCCAAAATTGAACCTAAAGATGTCAAAGAAGCTTGCAATGATGAACATTGGATGTAAGCTATGAAGGAAGAATTAATACAGATTGAAAAGAATAATACATGGATACTTGTTCCTAGACCTAAAGATAAGAATGTGATTGGTACTAAATGGGTCTCTCTGAATAAGTTGAATGAACAAGGTGAAGTGGTCTAGAATAAAGCAAGATTGGTATGTAAAGGGTATTCACAAATGGAAGGTATTGATTTTGAAGAAACCTTTGCCCCTATTCCTAGAATTGAAGCCGTAAGGTTATTTCTTGCTTATGTTGCATACAAGAACTATAAAGTCTATCAAATGGATGTGAAGTCAACTTTTCTGAATGGTGAGCTAGAAGAAGAAGTATATATTGAACATTTGGATGGATTTAAATTGATTGATAAGGAAGACATGGTTTGTCGATTGAAGAAAGCTTTGTATGGACTCAAGCAATCCCCCAAAGCCTGGTATGCTAGATTAGACAAATACTTACTGAAGCTTGGATTCAATAAAGGTACTATTGATAGCAACTTATATTTCAAATTGGATCATGGTAAAGAATTAATTATTGAGGTCTTTGTTGATGACATTATTTTTGGAGGAGATGAAAATCTATGTATGAGGTTTGCTAATGAAATGAAGAATGAATTTGAGATGAGTATGATTGGAGAGATGAAGTTCTTTCTGGAATTACAAGTTACTTAGTGAGACAAGGGGATCTTCATATAGTATATATTGAACATTTGGATGGATTTAAATTGATTGATAAGGAAGACATGGTTTGTCGATTGAAGAAAGCTTTGTATGGACTCAAGCAATCCCCCAAAGCCTGGTATGCTAGATTAGACAAATACTTACTGAAGCTTGGATTCAATAAAGGTACTATTGATAGCAACTTATATTTCAAATTGGATCATGGTAAAGAATTAATTATTGAGGTCTTTGTTGATGACATTATTTTTGGAGGAGATGAAAATCTATGTATGAGGTTTGCTAATGAAATGAAGAATGAATTTGAGATGAGTATGATTGGAGAGATGAAGTTCTTTCTGGAATTACAAGTTACTTAGTGAGACAAGGGGATCTTCATATATTAGTCCAAATATGTGAGAGAACTGCTAAAGAAGTTTGGCATGGATGACTCAAAACCTATTAGTACTCCCATGGTAATCAGATGTAAGTTAACATAGAATGATGATTCTCCTAAGGAAAATCAAACAAGATACAGGTCGATGATTGTTGGATTTCTCTATTTAACTCAAACTAGACCAGACATTATGAATGTTGTATGTATGGTTGCTATATTCCAGGCTAATGCAAAAGAGTCTCATGTGACTACTATTAAGGGAATCTTCAGGTATCTGAAAGGAACAATTAATTTTGGTCTTTGCTATCCGAAGGATGATGATCTTACTTTTAATGCATATATTGATGTGGATTGGGAAGGAGATGTAGATGACAGGAAGAGTACAAGTGGTGGTTCCCTCTTCCTAGGGAAGAAGTTGGTGTCTTGGTTGAGCAAAAAGCATAATTCCATTTCTCTATCTACTGCTGAAGTAGAATATATTGTTGTTGCAAACAATTGTACTTAGGTGATGTGGATGAAATAGATGTTGAAAGATATCAGAGTAGTATATGATGAACCTATTTCCATATACTATGACAACTCAAGTGCAATTAACATACAAAAGAATCTAGTGTTACACTCTAAGACCAAGCATATATCAATCAAGTTTCACTTCATAAGAGAAAAATTGAGTGAGAAAGAAGTCAGTCTGGAGTATGTGCCTACCAAAGAATAGATTGAAAACATTTTCACCAATCCGTTGCTGAAGGATACTTTTGAGTATCTCGGAGGGATGCTAGGGGGGATTACCCCTCCCGATTTGAACTAAGGATGCATTTACTTGCATCAATCTGTGTGCCTCATAAATATTTCCTAATCCAAATTGATGTTTCTATGGCTACTACTCAGGGGGAGTAGTCAGATGTGCAGATATGTGGTTCAAAGCTTGTATGTGGGAAGATAATGCTTATTATTTCCATTGATGTCAAAAGGGGAGAATAATCATGTGAAAAACTATTTCTTATCTAGAGTAAAAAGTCTTGTGGGGAGAAGATCTTCCATAACAAGTCAAGGAAGAAGAGTTAGAATATAAGGAGTAAGTGTTGATTAAGAGCTGGGTTGATGGTGTTTTTCACATCATCTGTTGTCATCAATGCCAAAGGGGGAGATTGTTGGATTTTTTGGTTGTGCTGCTGATATGTGGTCGTCATTGATGTCAACACTATTAGAATTTGATGTATTGAAGGTTGTATATGTCAAGGATATTGAGAAAATTGTAAAAGAAAGTATTGCAAGTTCCCAGTGGAACTGTGAAGGTCATGAAGGTGTCTTGTTTTGTACATTGAAGATCAATTGTTGTGGAATAAAGGATTTATTGTTGAGTGTATCTAGTCCATCAATTGGAAGTATCAGAGGCCGTGTGAAGATTTGTTCAAGTTATGAAGATCTGTGTTCTAATAGTGTTTTTGTGGTCTCTGTTAGTGTTCTTGATTAAATTTGGTATAATTCTAGTAATTCTAGTTGTTGCAGATGTTTCTCTATTATTTCTTGGTATTCGTGGATGCTTCTAGATTGTACTCTATCTTTGTTGCATGTCTGTGTTGATCAGTGTGCTCATGGTCAAATATTTTTCCTTTTTATCTTTTGGTTTTCATGTTCTTTGCCAACATGATGGTTGTAATGTGTTGTGGATCCTTGGAGATTAAAATTTGAATGTTTGGCGAGCTTGAGGATATTGTTTTGGGTCTCATCATAATATTAGCCAATGGTGTTTGATCCACATTGAAAATATGTTTCATATTTCTAGCTGACTATTTGTTGATGTAAATCCATGTTGTGGATATATAAGAGTGATTGTTTAAGCAAATTTAGTGTGTGCATAAGAGTGAATGTATGCCAAAGAAAGTGTAGATGTATGAATAGTGTCCAAATCATTCAATTACAGAGCAAGGTGAGAAGAAATTTGAGCGAAGTGTGAAGAAGGTTGTATGTACTTAACTAGAACTATAATCATGCTTTTGAAGAATCTATTTTCTTAGTTCTCAATCCGAATGGTTTTAATATGAATCTTTCATGAGCAATGGGTCCTCTTGTAATTGAGTAGTGAGCTTTAGGTGGTGTTCTTGAATGCATGTGCATTCCCATTATATTTTTCATTATAATTTTAATAAGGTATCATCTTGTGGACTAACATCCACCGTGGTTTTTCCCCTAATAGGGTTTCCACAAAAAAAAACTTGGTGTTCTTTGTGTTTCTGAAGTGTTGATTGTTTATGGATTATTTATTCATTAGATCTAAGATTGAATTAAGTAAAGTTTGAAAATTTTAAATAATCTGTGACAACTGATTCACCCTACCACTCTTAGTTGTTTGTCCTTGTTTTTACAACACATACAATCCCTCATTTATCTTCAAAGCAATCTTCCACTCATGTCCTTCTCTGATCTTGATTTGATGGTATCCACTCTTCAGGTCTATCTTGGTGAAACAATTTTCTCACTCAGACTGTCCATGATGTCATCCATCCTCGGAAATGGGAATATATACTTCACGGTGATCTTATTGATATCTCTTGAATTTGTACACATCCCCCATTCTCTGTCTTTCTTAGGTGCAATTACAGTTGGTACTGCACATGGGATCATGCTTTCTCTGATCAATCCTTTCTTCAATAGTTCTTGTATCTGTTTTCTTAGCTCCACATTCTCTCTTGGTGTCATCAAGTGTGCAGCTTTGTTTGGAAAACTAGCTTCTAGAATAAAATCTATATGATGAATGATACTCCAAATCAGTGGTAATCCCTCTGGCATATTCTCTGATACAAGATCTTGGTACTCTATCAAAATTTTAGTGACTCCTCCAGTGATTCTTTTTCTTTTGTGATTTTCTCTACATATAGGTCTCTTCACTTCCTTGGAATCAAAGAAAAACATAGGTTTTCATGTCTCAATCCATCCATAATTTCCTTCCATCTACCAAATTGATTCTAGCTATTCCACATACTTCACTTTCCAGTTCATCTTCCAAAGGTGTCAAGGTGATTATCTTTCCATTGGACATGATGGTATAGGTATTCTTTCTCCCATCATGTATAGCTTTCTTATCATACTACCAAGGTCTACCCAACAACATATGACACACATCCATTGACATACTATCGCATATTACTTCATCATGATATGATCCTATATGAAATTCACTAGACATTGCTCACTTATTAGTATCTTGTGCTCATCTTGACTCCAATCTATCCTATAAGGTTTTAGATGTTTTCTTGTTTCCAAATTTGACTTTGTCACAATTTCCTCAGAAACGAGGTTATTTGTACTACCACTATCAATGATAACTTTGCAACACTTACCTCCTACTTTGCATCTATTCCAGAACAAACTTTTCCTTTGTGGTGCTTCTTTAGGTGCTTCTTTCTCTTGGAATAGTATTTTCCTTATGAATAATGATTCCCCCTTCTCAGGACTTCTTCTGGAACTCAGTGGTTCCACTAGCCCTTCCTCTGCATATCTGGTTCTTCCATGATTTTCAATCTTCTTACTTTCTTGGTGACACTCAAATGCTCTATGTCCTCCTCTAAACTTAAAACAAGTTCCTCTGAAAGTTCTCTTGTTATATCCTTTCTCATCTCTTTGGTATCCATCATTGAAGTAAGAATTATAGCCTCCTCTGTTGTGGTGGTAAGAATTTATGTCATCTCTCCCTTTATGGTATGAATTGGAATCCTTCTCTTCCTTGTTGCATGAATCTTTGTCCTTGTTAAGCTTTGCATATGGTTTTTCTACTTTGGAATGTGATCTTCCTTTCTAAAATCTACCTCCTCTTCCTCTCTACCTCTATTCATGTCTTTTGTTTATATTTTCCTCCACCTTTAATGCAAACTGATATGCTACCTCTACTAAACTCATCCTTACCAAACTCAACTCTTCCTAAATTTTCATGCTCGGCCCATTGATATATCTTGCCACTTTCTCCTTGCTTGCTTCACTATGTCTCGTCTTGATGATAATCTTCTGAAATTCCTTAGTGTATTCTTTCACAGTATTTTCCTTCTATCTTAGGTTTTGCAATCTCTTTAACAACTCCAACTCATAGTCTACGGGTACAAACTTGTTCTTTAATTTTTCATCATTCTATCCCATTTGACAATATTCTCTTTACCTTTTCTATTTCTCTCGAATTGAACTTTCTTCCACCATATTGTAGCATGTCCTTTTAGTTTAGTCTTTTCAAATATCACTCTCTTCGAATCTTCAATTTCTTCATATTCAAAGTATCCTTCTATGTCATTTATCCAATCAATCAACTCTTTAGGATTTAGATTACCGGTATAGTTTGAAATCTCCATTCTAGGTCACTTTCTTATTTTTGAAATAGCCTTCAACATATTCACCTGATTTGATTCTTCCACTTCAATGGTTTCTTCAGTTTGGTTTGCAGCTTGAACTTCATCATCATCACTTTCATCATTAGGTCTAGGGTTTAAGCATTTTCTTCTATAATCTTCAATAGCATCCAATCTCACTTTCATTATTCACATCATTTCCATCATCTCGTCCATCTTTCCAACAACATTAACATTAGTATGAATTATCCTCAACAACATCTCTTCCTAGGATCTAGTGCAACTGCCTCAAGTCGACGATCTAGCTACAAGGTCACAACTACCTCACAATCGGTAATTTGTTGACAAACACAATTAGGTTGCCTCAAGTTGGTGATCTATCCACACAAATATCCTATGGAATTCCTTTGCTCAACTTCGCTCTGATCTCCCAAAGGCTCATAACTTCGCTTTAATCTCCCAAAGGCTCACAACTTCGTTCTAATACCACTTGGTGCAATCAAGGATGGAAGGTCTAGGAATAGGACTATCCAACCTTGCAGCAAGAGTAAAAAAAATGAAAACTGAAAGAATTGGAATAACAATCCCACATGGGTATATAGATAATAATCAATTATTCACTGGCAACATGCCCTTCCTTTCGGCTTACAGATTACAAAATGATATGGTGCTAAGCCCAAAAATACAAAGTAGCTCAAGCCCTTATATGACTATCCCTATCCTCTATCTCCAATGATATCACTTCCACCCTAATGCAACTACATAATGCTTATATATATCAATTCTCGGCTCCAAAAAAGGTCTATATTGGCCTCAAGAGGTTCCAAAACAATGAAGTTGATGAAACGTGTGAAGGTTGGCCAAAACATATGATTTTCCTTTGATACATGGACAAACATGATGTGGATTGGAACAAAGGTTCCTCAATGAATTTGGATCCAATTATGAAATGGTTTCCTAAGCTCCACAAGTCATGGAATAGGTCTTCACACTTGAAAAGCCAAGACTGGTTGGTGATTTCTCTTTGTCCAATTATAGTTGATATTTTGTAAGAAATATCTTTGTACTAGGATCTCCAAAACACTTGAATTTTGGATATGATGTAGATGTTTCCATGAATATCATATATCCTACTCTATGAGCTCTAATGTTACAATGCATTATAATGTGGTATGAAATACCGAGACTGGGTCCTGATAGCTAACTACTAAAATATAAGAAAAAAAAACATGAATACAGATATTTTTGGTTGATGCAAGATTGCTTGTAACAAAGGATGCTCTTGCATCAATTTTTCATTGATGGAAACACATGATGTGAAAAACCATCAAATACAACATACTAGCTCTAAATACAATTCTTAAGATTTTCCTTTCTATTTCTCCCCCTTAGTAGATAATATTTTCACATTCTTCCTCTTTTCTTTTTCACATTCTTCCTCTTTTTTTTCACATTCTTCCTCTCTTTTTTTTTATCATCCTTCCTCTCCCCCTTTGAAATCAATGGCCAAGGAAAAATATATTTTACATTGATTTTCCCTTTGAAATTATAAAAAGAATACTCATATAATGACAACACATGACACTACTTTCTCTCCCTTAGAGGTAGCCACCAAAAATTAGTCTAGAAGAAAGATAGATCCATAGATCCACTAGATTGATGCATCTCGATATGCATCTATTTTAAGAAAGGAGGAGAAATGACCCCTAACTTCTCCTAGAGGTACTCAAAAGTATCTTTAGGAAGAGCCTTCATAAATATATCAGCAATCTAATCCTTCATAGAGATATATACTCAAGATTTACTTTATTCTCCATGACCTTCTCTCTCAAGAAATGATACTTGATAGATATATTCTTTTTCCTCGAGTGCATCACTGAATTCATTGAACTATTAAGTGCACTTGTGTTATCACAAAAGATAGAAATAGGATCATCATACACCATTATGATATCTTTCAATGTTTGTTTCATCCATAGAACTTGTGTACAACAAGATGCAACAAGAATATACTTATCTTTAGCAACGGACAAGGAAACCAAATATTTATTTTCACTCAACCATGCCACCAATTTTCAACCAAGAAATAATGCACCACCACTTGTACTCTTTCTTTCATCTATACATCCAACCCAATCTGCATCTGTATCAACACTTACTGTAAATTTAGTATCCCTAGGATACCATAACCCATAATCTAGAGTTCCATTCAAATATCTAAATATTCTTTTAACAACAACAACATGTGTTTCCTTAGGATCTTGAAATCTAGCCACAAGACCAACAACATGCATAATATATGTTCTAGTAGCAGTCAAATACAACAGTCCATGAATCATAGATCTATACTTTCTATGATCAGCCTTAGGTGAATCATCATCTTTTCTCAATTTGTAACCATCCACCATAGGATTGCATACCATTTTGGATTTATCCATCCCAAACTTCTTTGAAATCTCTTTTGCATACTTAGACTGTGAAATAAAAATCCATTTCTTTGTTTGATTAATTTACTGCCCAAGAAAGAAATTCATCTCTCTAAATATAGAAATTTCAAATTCTTTTTGCATCTATTCTGCAAACAACCTACACATAGTTTCATTTCCTCTAAAAATAATGTCATCAACATAAACAACTATAATCAATATTTGGTCATTTTCAATTTTAAAATATAGATTACTATATGTCGTACCTTTGTTGAAACCTTGTTGAATCAAATACCTGTCTAACCTTGCATGCCAAGCTCTAGGGGATTTCTTCAATCTATACACCATATTTAGTTGATCTAAAAACTAAAATCCTTCTGGTTGTTCCATGTAGACCTCTTCTATCCCACCATTCAAAAATGAAGACTTGACATCCATCTAATAGACCTTGAAATATTTATGAGCAACAAATGCTAAGAACATCCTTATAGCTTCCATTCTTGACATTGGAGAAAAAGTATCCTTAAAATATATTCCTTCTACTTGTGAGTATACTTTACACACAAGCCTTGCTTTGTTTCTAACCACTTCTTTATTCTCATTCAACTAATTTCTAAATACCCCCTTTGATCCAATAATGTTTCATCTACCAGTCTTGGGACTAATTCCCAATTTTGATTCTTCTTAATCTGCATAAGTTCTTCTTTCATAGCTTCCATCCAATGTTCATCTTTGCATTCTTCACTTACAATCTTCGGTTCAATCTTAGAAAATAAACATAGTTTTACTTCAATAGCAACTCTGCTTCTTGTCAATACTCCTTTTGTCTTATCTCCAATTATATGAATTTCTGAATGATTCTCTTGCACATATGTAGGTGTCTTATGGGACACCATTGGAGCTTCTTCTTCTCTTTCATTTTCTTCATTCTACTTCTCTTGCTCATCCCTTTCTCATTCTTCCATAATTTCTTTAGTTCTTATGCAACCCAGTTCATCAAATATATATCCATCAATATCAATTGAATTCTTCATTGTTTCAACAACCTTGACACTTGCACTTTCTACAATCTTCCTCGGTCTTTACTGAAACATAAGTAGGCTTTTCTTTTAGTATAATATCCAAGAAAAATTCCCTCATCAATTTTTGCATCAAAAATTTCCAAATTTTCTTTCTCTCTTTTGATATAACATTTGCTTCCAAAAACCTTGAAATACTTAATTGTAGGAATTCTTCCAAACCATAGCTCGTAGGGGGTCCTTTTACTATTTTCTCTTTCTTGAACTCAATTGAATACATAAATAGTGGTATGAATAGCTTCTCTCTAGTAGACTTCTAGTAAACATGCCTCAATAATCATTGATCTAGTGGCCTCTTGAACTGTTATGTTCTTTCTTTCAACAACTCCATTTTGCTGAGGAGTTCTTGGAGTAGATAACTGCCTTTTTATTCCATGCACTTCACAAAACATATTAAACTCATGGGAGGTGAATTATCCACCTCTGTTAGATCTTAATCATTTTATCCTCAAATTCATTTCATTTTCAACCATAGATTTGAATGTCTTGAATCTATCTAATGCATCTAATTTTTGTCTAAGAAATGTAACACATGTATATCTAGAATAATCATCAATCAAAAGCATAAAATACCTTTCACCTTATAGACTTCTCACTCTTGCAGGACCACAAATATCTATATGGATTAAATCTAGTAGTCCTGTAGTATATTGTTCCTTTGATTTGTAATGGCTTCTATCTTGGTTTCCAAACTAACAATTCCTGCAAATAGCACTAACAAGATTTGTAATCCTTGGTAAATCTCTCATGACCTTAATTGCACTAATCATCACCAAATTATCAAAAATCATGTGATACATTCTCTGATGCCACAACCAACTATCATTCATTTGAGCCATAAAGAATCGTCCATCAACACCTTTAAGTTGACAGATATTTCCTTTAGATTTATTTCCTACAACAACCATAGTTCGAGATCCTTTTATGATCTCACATCTCTCATCCTCAAATACAATATTATATCCTTGACTACACATATGTCCAACACTCAAAATATTATTCCTTAAACCCTTAACATAGTAGACATCATTAGTATTATGCTTTCCATCAAAAATTATTGAACCTATCCCACAAATTTTAGCACTAGTATCATCTCCAAATATAACCAAGCCCCCATCATACTTTTCAAGTTTAACAAACTTACTCTTATCACCACTCATGGGATGTGAAAAACCATTGTCAACAAACCAATAGTTATTTTCTTGTTTAGCATGTAGGGAAGAGATTACAGTACCTTCATTTTTCTCCTTCTTTAGAGGGCATTCCTTCACCTTTTTTTTAGAATTAGCAGAAGTAGGTTCATCTTTTATAGCCAAGAACAAGCATTCATTATCATCAATATCTTCATAATTGGAATTCTCATCAGATATAATAGCATTCTCATTCATATGATATGTTCTTATGATCTTCTTTCCTTTCTTTTCTTTCTCATATCTTTGTTTATTGCTCTTCGCTCTTTCTTAACACTTTGCAACATAATGACCTATTTCTCCAAAACTAAAGAATTTAAAGGGTAACTTAACTTCATACTTTTTGGAACTTTTCTTCATCCTTTTCACAAAGTTAGCCTCTACTTCATCAAGATTTTCTTTATCCAGATCTTCAACCTTTGTATCCTTAAAGATAGCCTCTAATGTGAATCCATTTCTTAAATTTAGCTTCCTCATCTCATAAGATGTCAGCAATTCGAATAACAGATCTTTAGTGTAAGTATTATAATCTATACTCTATTCAATAGCACATACCTTTTCACTATAAGCATTAGGGAGAGTTCTAAGAATCTTATTTACAATCCTTGTTTCATCTATAGTAGCACCAATTCCTCACATTCCAGCTACTATCTCATCTAATCTTTGCATCCAATCTCTATATATAAGCTTTAACATTCTCATCTTTAGAAATATGTAGGAACTCAAACTATTTTTCCATAATTTTTCCTCTTTGACCCTTTCATAACCTTCATGTTCCCTTTCGAAAGCATCCTAGACTTCCTTAGCAGTCTTCAAATTCTAAACCTTAATCAACTCAAACTATACTTTTCCTTATTGTTTGCTTCATATGCCTTGATATCATTAGTTGTACTTATACCATTAGTAGGAGGAGTGTAAGGATTATTGTAAGATTTCTCCACATCATATCCACAATACTCTAGATATTATTCCAACAATATTTTCCAGATAGCATAATTAATTCCATCAAACCTCAGATAATAATAAGTAACTTTTCTAGCCATCCCAAACCTTAAGAGGTTAAGCTCTACTCCAAGGAACCAAGCTATGATACAAATTGTTGAATAAGAAAAATGAGAGGGGGGGTGAATCAATTGTAGAAAATTAAATCATTTAAATTCTTCACTGAAACTAATCCTTAACATTTCTTAAATGATTAAACATTAAGTGCAAGTGTAGAAATTGAAAACCATCACTCAAACACAACAACACTAGATTTATGTGGAAAACCCAATAAGGGAAAAACCACGGTGAGGATTAACTCACACTATAGAGAATATCAAAATTGATTACAAAGGATCACTACCTAAGAAACAAGGCTCATTTCCAAAACAAGGACTCACTGTCTAGATCAGGACATACTATCCAATAGGGCTAACAACGTAGATGGATCACTACCATAGAGATACAAAGAAGATAGAACAAATATGTTAAAGAGAGAAGACAATATCAATGCAATAGATAAACACACCACAATTTTCTCAACCATTTGTATACCTGCATGAATGATAGAGTACACCTTCAACTCACTACATCAAAAAACTTAACATTGAGACTTTGCATTGATCTACCACACTCGCATCACATACAATCATTGATTTGTATCAATCTAGCATCCATCTGCTCTATTTCTTTTCACTATCTCTTTTTGTACTTCATTTCACCAATAACTCATCTTGAATTTATAACATATTCAACTTTGAAACATATCCAACATTAAATTCAAATTAGGTCAGTGCCAAAACATCCTAGGGTAGAATTAGAATGAGGGTGACCTAAACACACACTTGGTGAGGACCCAAATAGATCCAACATTCTACATAAATTCCAAAAGTAGTGTTCAACACAAGGTTGGCCAAACTAGTGTAAAAAACATAGAAAAATTAAGCATGATCCTTTTAGATACTGAAATTATCTTCAATACAAAAATAACAACTAGACTTTAGAGCCAAAAGTCATAATACTTTTACCAAAGAGAAATCTGGATGGTACAAGAGCACCCATGAGATTTTAGTTTGTCATTGTTTTGGTTTTGTGTCACTCTTATGTAATAAGGTCATTTTGGATCATCTTCATGTTTGTAAGGGTTTAGATGAGGTCTTAGGAGGATAGGTGTGGTCAAGTTGTCAAAAATGTAAAAGTTTCTATATGTGGTAAAAGTTGTCAATATTGTCAAAAAATTTGCAAATTGTGGAATTTCAAGAGTCACATGATGTAAATGAAGAAATAAAATGGTTGAATTTTGAGAGTTAGTTAGAAACTATTGGTGCATGTTGAAATAACCTTGGAATGGTTGAAGCCAAGGTGGGAGAGGTGGTGGTTATTGAAATTATTGAAGTTGGAATAATAAAACATCTTTGTTTTTTGCATTTTTGAAACATTTTTTTTCTATTCAAATAATTGGTGTAGCCTTCTATGGCCTCACCATGGCTTGAAACATACTAGAATTGGTGGTGTTTTTAATATAATTTATTCTCCTTTTTGTAGCACTCAAATTCATTACATTCCAAGCAATTTAGAGCCATTTTACTAAAAACTACTAGAAACCCTTGTTAGGGTAAAAGTGAGAAAACAAACCAATTTTTGAAGTGTTCTATACAAAGTGACCACCCTTGATTTTGAGGTATGTTGTATAAAGCCCAAATGGGTATCTAAAAATATTTTAATATTCTTGATATCATGTCTGAACTGAAAATTAAGGGTGAAAAAACACAAATTGATGCTACCAAGTTTTTTCAAGCAATTTGGCATTAGAACCATATAGGACTTAGGGTTAGGAGGTAAAAATTGTCGTGCATTTTTTCACACACAAGTCTTGTTGAAAGAAGGGATCCTCTGTTAGTGTAATTAAACTAATTATTACACTAGCATAAGTTAACTTAGGTCATATATCATTTAGTCCTAGGATGCATTTTAATAAATCATTTAATAATGGGGTAATGTCCCCTTCCATGTTTGTAGGGATAAGATTCCTTCTAGAAGATGAGTTGTCCTTTTAGAACTTATCTCAACATTTAATAATTTCCTAGATAGGGTTCACATGTTGTCACATGTTAGATCATGACACATGGCAACATTTCATGCATCTTAGGTTTTCTCTTTTGCCTATATATCCAGGGCATTTGTACATTTGTAATCAATCCAATCTAATCATATCATATCAATATAGAATCTCCATTGTGCATGCCTAAGTTTGAACACTTCCTATGTGATTGATTATCTTTCCTGGTAAAGGTCCCACATTGAAGGTTGCAGCTTCAGGGATTGTGCATCCATAATCTCAACACCCTCTTTTTGTTTATTTTGTTTGCCTCCTTGCTCTAGGGCTCTGAATTTTTCCCCTTAAGGGATAGGTTCTTCAGTTTTAGTCTTGATTCACCCCAAGAATTCAATGAATTATTTTCACTTGACATGTCTTTTGCAACATCATGATATTAAGTATGGCTCTTTGAAGTCTGCCTAAACTTAGAATTTCAACTTAGGTGCAAAATTGGCTAAGTATATGAGAGGTCTGGGAAATCAAAGCTCCCTCGGATTTCCTGAGTTTGGTAAATCCGAGGTCCCTCAGATTACTCAAATTTGAATCTCCCTAGAAATTTTGAGCTCTCTCAGATTTTCTGAGTCCAAGGTGCCATCACATTCTCAAGCTTTGAAGGGTCTTGCCATAGAATTTACATCCGTCAGTCTCCAATCTTGATCTGCTTGAGGGAACTTGAGTGCTTGATCTGGCTTGATGCATTTGATGACTAAGGTTCTTGAGATTAATTTATTTTCACATCATTGTTGATGCTATCTTGGAAAATGAATTTTTTAGTCACTTTAATATTTTTGATATTGCGAAATGTGTGAGAAAGCTAGTTTATATATACATACATACATACATATATATATATATGTATATATGTATGTATGTATGAACTCCAGGGTCTTTTGCTTGCATTTTTCCTGTTTGACCTCTGGTCGATTCGAAAGGTATCTAATATGGTGGTTTACCAAACTAGAGGTCAATCGAGGGTCAAGTATCAATGACTTTTGGGTTTATGATTACATGGATTAAAGAATAATGAAGCTTTGGAAATGGGAGGAAATGCAAAGTTTTGAGCTGCACCATGGATTGCTACACTAGGTTGGAAAGCTTCTAATGGCTAATGAATGTTACTTATAGCTTCCCAGAATAGAGGGTATTTAGTAAATGAAGTGAAGGTGCTAGCTGAATTGACAAGGAAATCCCACAAGCACATAACTCATGCAAGATGATGATTATGCATACTTATCATGACAAAAGCATCAAAATGGATCATTGTCTCAAGTTAGGCAGAAAGGCCGTAGGGTGTTTACTTTAGAAAAATTGAGGAAAATATATTGAAATGTGGCTAGTATAAGAAGGGATCATTTTATTTAAAGGGAAGTGGAGCTTGGCTGAATTACAACATTAGAAAAAATATGAATGAAATTGAAAATTATACTGTTGGGTGTCAATGGGTGTCTCGCAGGTCTACAAGGTGTTTAGGCAATGTGACTTCTTCGCTAGATTGTGAAATATATAAAGTGATTGGAAAACATGAATGGAAGATCATGATTAATGGAAAGTCAAGAAGAGTAGGGTTGATGGAATTGATCTATTGAGCAACACACGAGTAAGCGTAAATTTATGAAACCTGTGCTAGCATGTTAAAGATTCAAAAAATGCAAGCTATAACGGATTTCATTAGAGGATTAAGACTTAGAGAATCCAAGGTTAGTCGGATTCCCTGAGGTTGCCAAATCCTTGAAAACACAAGTTCCACATGGCAGGTGATTTCCAGACAAGGTAAAGGGCCATGATGATGTTGAAATTTGGATGAAAGAATTGGCAGTGGCCTAAACAATGAGGGGTCCCATCATATAACTCAAGGAGTTGATCACAATCTAATGTTGCAAGGACTTTGCATGAGCGTTAAATCTTGAGGTATATTAAAGTTAGGTTGAAGTACCAATTGAAAGAGAGTTTATCAGTAAATCAAGTTGCAACTACAAATGTAGATTAGAGGAAATTGAAGCTAGTAAAGTCAACGACAATGTTATCATGTAAGTTCAACCGACAAGGTAAGGTCATACAACCATCTTTGATGGATATCGATGATTTTAGAGACATATAGGTCAATGAAAGCAATAACACAGGTGAAAAATGAAGCCACAATTGCATGTGAGGTAGCATTCTTTGACAATAAATGAAGCCCAAGCCTAATAATTGTGGTGACATTTTGATTTGAGATAATGCATGCCCAAAGGATAAGGGCATTGAGGTGAAGAGAAATGAGCTTTACAAGATAATGTCAATGATAAAGGTAGTGAGAATTTGTTTGAAAAATTAAGAAACAAGGAGGTGAGCTAATAATACACAGATAAAAGGGATGTCTCAAAACAACAAGAGGTCTTTTGTAGACTTTAATATGGGTCTAGAAATAGGAATTATATGAAGATGTAATGAGGATTTCCCTTTTAAAATCCTTGAGGTCATTTGATCAATATCAATAGATGTGTGCGAATAAAATGTTTTACAATGCTAAATAGGTGCAAGAGGATCTTATTAGGCACACAAAATATTTGAAATGGTGCAGCTCAGTGAACATAATTCTATTTTTCTGAAATCCTTTAGAGAACCACAGTTTGCAAAAAGGCTCAAATGGTAGATACAAAAGGATGGTCATAACTGATATATGAATATCATGATTAATGTGAGAAGTAATCACTAAGGGACACTTGAGTGTAGAACTTTTGCAGGGTAGAATATTACTATGACCATTTGCGAAGGTTGCAAACTCTGTTGAGAAAGCATCCAATGAAACTCGAAGGGGTCTTTGGTACATGCAGATATGATGAATAAGATCATAATGAAGTTACATTTTATCAGGATCTTGAGTTTTTGTTATCTCTATTGTTGCAATGAGAATTGCATCATTAGTAGAAAGATACTTCAATAGTAATCACTTCTCAAAGAATCTGGCCACTAATAAGTTTAGTGAAAACTCAGGTAATCCGTTCATGATCATATTTTTTGAGAGGATTAAGCCTCAAAAAATTTGAGCCTCCTTAGAATCCCCAAGATTCTTAAATCTCTGAGCATGCAAAAAATACATGAAGGAACATAGTCCCTGAAGGTTAAACATTTGTGATGAAATTATATGTGGTAACTTGGCATCCATGAGGGAGGGTAAAATAAGTTGTTTCATTAATGATGTAAAACCATAAGAAAATAGAATGTTGTTTTCATCGTTTGATAAAAATTGAAGCTGTAGTGAATGCTCAACACCATAAGGTCATAATATTTGAAGGTCGACAATGATTCTATGGGATTACTTCGTATTATGGATTTTTTGCAAGGATTGAGTTTGTCATTTTGATTAGTTTTTTCATATTTTTGGATAGATGAAATTAATATTTAATGAGTCAAATCTTGTATGTATTTGCATCCATGAATGAAGTGATATTACTCTCATCAATGAGATCTTTGGAGTCCTGGATCGCAGAGCATAATCTAAATTTCTCCTATAATAGGGATGGAAAGAGAGCCTCAGAGAGTGGAGTTACTAATGGCATCAAGTTACTGAGGAGAAAACACAAAGGGCATGGATATTTAAATATAAATATGGTTTGATGAGTATCATGGGATGAAAGTCTAGGTAATGGAGCATGTCAAATGTTTGCTCTAGAACTCATTTGAAAAGCACTACGATATGTGGAAACTAAGTATGGAGCTTGGAAAAAACCATGACTATGTAAGTGCGGATAAATATAATGATCGTTGATGATAACGAAATAATCAGAGTATGTTTCAGAACCTGATGAAACTCATTTAGTGCATGTGTGACCAGTTGAATGTATGATCGATAAAAGAGAGGCTAATTGAGGCTAATTCATGAGTGATTTTGTGGGAATATCCTAAGGCATGATAGCCGTGGTTTGTTTACGTAGGTTATGGATGACATTTTGAACTCAAATCATTGGATAAATACACTGATAATGCATAAAGAAATTTCTACATTTTAAGAATCAAAGTTGATGATAGGTATTGGCCACCATGGTTTTATTAGATAGCTTTAGGCCCATGTGTCAAGTGATGATATCCACAAATATAAAAGAAAATAGGGCTCAAGGATTATGGTGATAATCATGCGCCACATGGAAAATATTGATTCAATTAAGGAATTTGGTTTAATCCTTTATGTAATTTCAATAATTAATGGGATTCGTTGGTGGTTTATATGGCTCTCTCAGGAGATTTGTGAATTATAACATTTTAGTCTATTTGAGTTTCAAGTTGAATCCAATATAATGGTAATTCTTTAATGATTTTTTCATCTAATTACTTGCTTTTTCATGTTTGCAGGATAAATGCACTTTGTGCAATCACGAGAATAATGAAAATATAATGATAAAGGTTGGATTAGGGAAGATTCATGTTGCTGTCATATTTGTCAAAAAGGATTAAATGCATTTACAGAGAAACTACATGAGAAAATATGCACAAGGAGGAGCTTTCAAATTGTTTAAGATACACCCACATATGGATATGTGCATCAAATAGGCTGCTAGAAGGATTTTATATTTCAATTCAAGAAATTAAATTTGGAGCCCACCTAAGAATCTATGCCCAATTATGTGCCAGATGGAGAGGACTTCTATAGGACATGTGAAATTGTTTTATTGCTTCAATCAAAATTCTCATTAATGTCAAGCTAGCATGTTTTTTTTTTCTCATTGCTCAAGAATGTAACTGCTTGGATGTAATTGGATATTGATGTATCTAGATGCTAAAACCCTAATGTAACCTCCAGATGTTTCTAGAAGTGCAATTAGAGCCATTGGATTGATTTAATCCTAGCCTTCAATTCTAAAATTAATATCTATTAAAGGCCTTTTCCTTCTCATTTGTAAAGAGTTAGAATAGTTGATTAGAAGCTATAGAGAGCCAAAATTGGCTAAGTTAGGAGAAGTCAGTATTTGTAGGAGAGGAGAGGGACTTGAAATTGTTATGTAAATTATAAAGAAGTCAAGGCAATTGGATTGTTGATTTGGAAAATGTTGTGTTGATCTTCAATAGTTTATGGTTTCTTTCTCTTGATTCTCAGTGTTAAATGTTATATTTTAGTTCTTTCAAGATGATGATGAAGTGTGAATGATGTTGATCGATCTCTGGTCCATACTTTTAGCAATTTTCTGATTGTAGGTTATTGTGTAAAGTTAGTCTAGGCCCTATTTTGTGTTAAGTTCAACTATGAATGCACATTTAAATTGCATCAGTTATTGGGTATGTAGATGAATGTTCATAGATTGAAAAGATTCAGTTACCTTAGAAGATTGCACCGTTTCTATGTAGTTGTGGGTTTGTCCTTGATTAAGTGGAGTTTGGTTTATTGGGTATCTGTCCATTTGCAGCATTCAACATTGTTGTGATTGATCTTAGGAATTAGAATAGAAATATCTCTCTCAACCCTTTTATCTTTTTCTCTTTCTTTATATCTAGGTTAGTCTTAGGATTAAAAGCATCACCATATTGCTACATTTGATGGAAGTATATTTCCAACATTGTTCATTTGTAAGACCCCTTGTGATTATCAGCATTTTTAAGACCTGACATTAAAGACCTTGGGGTTATCTCTTGAGGCTTTTTGATAGAGATTTACCTTTCAAGAGAGATAGAGTACGTGTATTATGTCTTGAGTTATTGTTGTATAGAAAACACCATCAACAAAACTATTTGGAAGTTGTTTGAATTGCTTAGAAAGGTTGAGTCAGATTCTATAAGATATTTTTGAGGCATTAGTGTGAAGGATTGAAGCTTGGAGATTGAAACCTCTATTGTGACCTAGTTGAACAAGCTTAATTAAGCTTAATTTGAGCATTAGCAGTCCAAATTTGAGGGCTTCATTACAATTAACCCCATACGAAAATTTGATATGTTGTCAAGTGGCATAAAGGGTATTTTGAATGATGTGCATATTTTGAATTTCTAGTTTGTCTTGGAAGTTATGTTTGAAAACCCCTATTTGAAGTACTACTAGGGGAATTGATGAATTGTGAAGAAAACCCACCAAGTTAGGGTTTTAGAATTGCAAAGTTTGATTGATTGAGTTAGTTTTGAGGTTATCCACCATGCTCTACATCACTAGACCAACAAAAATTCTCCCGAACCTCAACCAGAACACAAAAAACCACAACTCATAACTGGTGAACATTACTCACATTGTACAATGAATCAAAAGAAAAGAATCTAGATCTAGCAGCTTCCAACAACCATGACCAACATATCTAAACCAAAAAAACATAGGAGAAAAACCTAGAGCAATCACTGAACACCTACAACCTTTCTTCAATACAATTTTCTCAATATCCTCAACATGAACAACCAATAAGTTGTAGCCATGACATCAATGACAACAACAACTAGTTGATAACCAATTGACCAGTTGACATCAATCACAACACCTTCATTATTTTTTATTCTTGCACCATAGAGTTGATGGTTAAGGGTATAGGGTTGGGAGTATAGGGTTGAGGGATTAGGGTTGAGGATCGAATGTATAGGGTAGAGGGTTGAGAAATGAGGGTTGAGGGTCTAATGTATAGTGTAGAGAGTTGAGAGCTGAGGGTTTAAGGGATTATTGTTGAGGTTTTAAGGGTTGAGGGTTGAGGGTTGTGGGTATAGGGTGGAGGGATTAGGGTTTAGGTTTTAGGGTATAGGGTTGAGGGATTAGGGTTGATAATTAATGGTTGAGGGTTTAATGTATAGGGTAGAGGATAGAGGCTAGAGGGTTTAAGGGTTTAGAGTTGAGGGTATAGGGTTCAAGGTATAGGGTTGAGGGATTAAGGTTGAGGGTTGAGGGTTGAGAGATTAGGGTTGAGGGATTAGCGGTTTAGGGTTGAGGGGTTAAGGGTTTAAGGGTTTAAGGGTTAATGGTAAAGAATTGATGGATTAGGGTTGAGGGTTGATGGTATAGGGTTTAGTATATATGGTTGAGGGATTAGGGTTGAGGATCCAATGTATTAGGTAGAAGTTTTAAAATTCATGGTTGAGGGTTTAATGTATAAGGTAGAGGGTTGATGGATTAAGGGTTTAAGGGTTGAGGGTTTAAGGGTTTAAGGGTTGAGGGATGAGGGTTTAGGGTTTAAGGGTTATGCTTGAGGGATTATATTTGAGGGTTGAGGAAAAATTGTTGAGGGTATAGGGTTTAGAGTATAGGGTAGAGGATTGAGAATTGTGGGTTGAGGATTTAATGTATAGGGTAGAGGGTTCAGGGATTAAGGGTTGAGGGTTTAAGGGTTGAGTGATTAGGGTTGAGGGTTGATGGTATAGGATTTAGGGTATAGATTTGAGGATCCAATGTATAGGGTAGAGGTTGAGGGTTTAATATATAGGTTAGAGGGTAGAAGAGGGTTTAAGGGATTAGGGTTGAGGGTTTAAGTGTGGAGGGTTGAGGGTATATAGTTGAGGTTATATAGTTTATTGTATAGGATTGAGGGATTAGGGTTGAGGGTTGAGGGTATAGGGTATAGGGTTGATGGATTATGGTTAAGGATCCAATGTATAGGGTATGGGGTTGAGAATTGAGGTTTGAAGGTTTGACATATAGGGTAGAGGGTTTAATGGATTAGGGTTGATGGTTTAAGGGTTGAGGGTTGATGGTATAGGGTTTAGGGTATAGGGTTGATGGATTCGGGTTTAGGGTTGAGGGTATAGGGTTGAGGTATTATGGTTGAGGATCCAATGTATAGGGTAAAGGGTTGAGAATTGAGGATTGAGGGTTTAATGTATAGGGTAGACGGTAGAGGATTGAGAGTTTAAGGGATTAGGGTTGAGGATTTAGGGTATAGAGTTGAGGGATTAGGGTTGAAGGTTGAGGCTAGAAGGTTGAGTGTTGAGGATTTAAGGGTTGATGGTTGATGGTATAGGGTTTAGTGTATATGGTTGATTGATTAGGGTTGAGGATCCAATGTATTAGGTAGAGGGTTGAAAATTCATGGTTGAGGGTTTAATGTATAAGGTAGAGGGTTGATGGATTAAGGGTTTAAGAGTTGAGGGTTTAAGGGTTTAATGGTTGAGGGATGAGGGTTTAGGGTTTAAGGGATTATGCTTGAGGGATTATAGGTGAGGGTTGAGGAAAAATTGTTTAGGGTATAGGATTTAGAGTATAGGGTTGAGGGATTAGCATTGAGGATCTAATGTATAGGGTAGAGGGTTTAATGTATAGGGTACAGGGTTCATGGATTAAGGGTTGAGGGTTTTTAAGGGTTTAGGGATTAAATTTTTAAAGGTTGAGGGTTTAAGGTTTGAGGGATTAAGGGTTTAAGGGTTGAGTGATTAAGGTTGAGGGTTGATGGTATAGGATTTAGAGTATAGGTTTGAGGATCCAATGTATAGGGTAGAGGGTTGAGGGTTTAATGTATAGGTTAGAGGGTAGAGGGTAGAGGGTTTGAGGGATTAGGGTTGAGGGTTGAGGCTATATAGATGATGTTATATAGTTTATGGTATAGGATTGAGGAATTAGGGTTGAGGGTTGAGGGTATATGGTATAGGGTTGATGGATTATAGGGTTGATGGATTATGGTTGAGGATCCAATGTATAGGGTATGGGGTTGAGAATTGAGGTTTGAAGGTTTGACATATAGGTTAGAGGGTTTAATGGATTAGGGTTGACAGTTTAAGGGTTGAGGGTTGATGGTATAGGGTTTAGGGTATAGGGTTGATGGATTAGGGTTTAGGGTTGAGGGTATAGGGTTGAGGGATTATGGTTGAGGATTGAATGTATAGGGTAAAGGGTTGAGAATTGAGGGTTGAGGGTTTATTAATAGGGTAGATGGTAGAGGGTTGAGGGTTTAAGGGATTAGGGTTGAGGATTTAGGGTATAGGGTTGAGGGATTAGGGTTGAAGGTTGAGGCTATAAGGTTGAGTGTTGAGGGTTTAAGGGTTGATGGTTGAGGGTTTAAGAGTTGAGGGATTAGGAGTTGAGAGTTAATGGTTTAATGGTTTAAGGGTTTAAGGGTTGACGGTTGACGGTTGAGGGTTGAGGGTTTATGGGTTGAAAGGTCAGGGTTTTAGGGTTGAGGGTGTAAGGTTTTAGGGGTTCAAGGGTTGTAGGTATAGTGTTGAGGGATTAGGGTTTAGGGTTGAGGCAAAGGGTTTAAGATATAGGGTTGAGGGATTATGGTTGAGGATCCAATATATATGGTAGAGGGTTGTGAATTGAGGGTTGAGAGTTTAATATATAGGGTAGAGGTTTTATGGATTAAGGGCTAAGGGTTTAAGGGTTTAAGGGTTTAAGGGTTTAAGGATTAAGGGATGAGGGTTTAGTGTTTAAGGGATTAGAGTTGAGGGTTGAGGGTATAGTGTTGATGGTATAGGGTTGAGGGTATAACCTATTTAGAGTATAGGGTTTTGGGATTAGGGTTGAGGATCCAATGTATAGGGTAGAGGTTTGAGAATTAAGGGTTTAGGGTTTAATGTATAGGGTAGAGGGTTTAAGGGATTAGGATTGAGGGTTTAAGGGTTGAGGGTCGAGGGATTAGGGTTGAGGGTTGAGGGTTGAGGGTTTGGGTTTGATGTTTTAAGGGTTGAAGGTTTAAGGGTTGAGGGTTGAGGGTTTAATGGTTGAGGGTTTAAGGGTTACGGGTTGAGGGTTGGGATTTTAGGGTTGATGGTTTAAGGGTTGAGGGATTAGGGGTTCAGGATTTAGGGTTTAAGGGTTTAAGGGTTGAGGGATTAGGGTTTAAAGGTTGAGGGATTAGGGTTTAATGTTTTGTGGTTGATGGATTAGGGTTTAAGGTATAGTATCAAGGGTTGAGGGTTAGGGGTAGGTTTTAGGGTTTAAGGTTTAAGGATTGAGGGTTAAGGATTTAGGGATAAGGTTTAGGGTTGATAGTTAAGGGATTATGGTTTAAGGGTTGAGAGTTTAAGGGTCAAGGGTTTAAGGTTTTTGGGTTGAGGGTTAAAGGGATTAGGGCTCAAGGGTTTAAGATATAGGGTTGAGGATTAATTTATAGGCTTGAGTGTTTAGGGTATTATGGTGAAACTTAATATCACACACAAAAAAGAAATACATAACACTTAGATGCCATAATTGGTCAAAGAAAGGTCTCATTGATGTACCTCAACCTAAGGCCCTATTGAAACATGATAAGAGTTAGGAAAAAATTGCAAAATTAACTTTTTCATAACATGAGTATGCTTTGGAAAAGTTGAAATATAACCATTTTAGAGCAAGCTAAAATATGCTCACATTATAATGTGAGAACGTTATAACATGAGTGAATTATAATGTGAGTGCATTTTTTCTTTCTCTAAATTCATAAAATAGTCAGGACACCCATGATCCAGGCCCACATGCTCTATTATTCTCTTTCCTTTGCACATGATCCGACAAAAAACAATGCTTTTTGATGTTGTTGGGAAGAGCACATGCAATTTTTACACATTCCACCACCTTTGCATCAACTTTCCACCACCTTTTTTGGGTTTTCCAACTTAGGAAGGAGGAAATAATAGAGTTTTTACTTCAAATTTTATTATATAACTCAAGTTTCAATGTTTTTAGCATTTCAATATTAATTATGATTGAATTGTTATAATTTAACATTATACATTGGTTAATTGTATAGTTTTTTAGTAATTCTATTAGAGTTATATACAATTGAACATTGAAAAGGAATAAATTTTGTGAAAAGCTCAAATTGTTGAGGAGTTTGATGCAATAAGAAAAAAATACTACACATAATTAGGTAGCTTCTCCAATCGAATATCCTTTCTTAAGGTATGTCAAGTTTTTATACATGTTCTTTACATTTTCCTTCATTCTCTTATCTTTCTTTATCACTTCTTATCATACATGCTTAATACAATTCTTTTTTTTGTTATCATGTTGATTTTGGGATTATATTTTTCTAATAATTCAAAATTATGAGTGCTCAACATACATAGCCTTAATAAAATGTATTAGATTTTGTTAAGGGATTAGATTATATTTTGTTAAAATGCATATTCCATGTACACCATTGTTTGTTTTTACCTTTTGACATCTATGATCATTCAAGGGGGGTTCCTTTGAAAATTATCATTATAACCTTAGCCCCACTTGACATATTTAACCTAGACAATTCTTCACTCTTTGCAATGGTTTGTCTACTCTTATAGTACCATGCAGCTCTTGAGAAACCAAACAAATCATGGTTTTCATTGATGAATTATCCACATAGTTTCTTCCTTTCTTCCCTACAATCATTTGTCTAATTCCCTAGTTTACCACACTTCTAACAAGGAACATCCCTCTTTCTCTAACCTTAATCACTTCCTCTACAATGTCCCTTGCTAAACTCATTGTAGTAGGATCTACTATCATTATATTCTTCTTTATAACTAGTAGAAGGTATGTCTTTAGGGAGTTTTGGTACCACATTTTGAATTGAGTATATGTCATTGATATCTCCATTTTGGCTATTGATTCCCACAATTTTTTTGCAAAGAGCTCATTTTTCCAATCCTTTATCCCTTGCCATAACCTTGTGGAAAGGTTCACTATTTTTGTAGTTGTGGTTCCACTAGGGTTTATAGTCCTCTTCGTCTCTTGACTAAAATAATAGTGAAGAGCAATCATCCATCTAATGATCATCCCACTTTTCACATAGACCACAAAAAACACTTTTTAGCCTCCTTGAAAACTCCCTTTATTGCAACATTTCCCTTATCTTCCTCACACTCTATAAAGTAATCACTGCAAATTTGTTGTCAAACTCTCTATGGATGGGAAATAACTTCAACTTCACCCCAAACTAGAAAAATTCACTTATAGATGACAAATAATCCAAAATAAAATGTTGGTTAAGGTCTGATATGAAATGTGTAGCCAACTTAAGACCCTTTGAAATGGTCTGATCTGAAATGTGCAACAGCTTAAATTGACTAATATGCACATTTTCAGACCTACAATATTCAATTTTTGTTTGGAAACAATAAATTTATAGCTTCCATATGTTGTAGTAATCTCATATGCTGAATACCTAGCAATTTTGGTGGCTAGAGATGAAAGGAAATATGCCATGAATCCTGCATAATGTGCCCAGTATTCTTATGCATTATGATTGATGGCATTAACTATGTGTAATTGATTATAAGGATTTTATGTCAATCATCCAATACCATGCATGATATTTACTCTTATGTTGTGTCCTAGTGAACTTATACATTATGAATAATGACTTATTTATATGGCTAATATACATGAAACTATTATGTCATGCCTAGTGTGCTTGCACATTCACCATGGTTGAGTGACATCAACTCTAGTGTGTAATGTATCTAATTGAATATTCCTTATATGGTGTGCATTAAGGTTGAATGTCATAGTATCCTTTGATTTTCATGCCCTTTTTAGTGAAGCTTTCATCATGAGTTATGCACATCAAATTGATACATTATGTTTCTAGTGTGCTTAAATATGCATCATGATTAGCAATATTTATGATAGTGAATTTTGATTGTATGAGTTTTATTTTTAGTCTTAATGGTGTATATGTCATTGAGTCGTATAGGTTTTATTTGAATTTCTAATGACATATATGTCATTGAGATATTATGGGTTATGTTTTAAGGTTGCATCAAACTCCTACCATGTGTTCTTAGTGCACTTGTTTATTCATCATGGTTGAGTGATATTTACTCTTCTCCATGATGACTATATGGATTTTATATGAAGGGTTGAATGACATATATTTCATTTATTTATACGAATTCATTTCTTAGGAACTAATATTTATCTCTTTTTCATGATATAGATAAAATTCTTTGTCATTCTGAGGAAATGATAAAGGATTAAACAAACATAGGAAGAGATAGAAGCTAAGAATGCAAAGAAAGAAAAACATTTGAGGTAACTTCATGAGAAGAGGAAATTGGACACAATAGAAGAAGACATTCCAATTGAAGAGGAACATGAACCATCAATCAGAGACATGGTATTGGTGGCATAAAGGGAATGAAGGAAAAACCTTTGTGTAATGAGAGATCTGAATCCCATAGTTAGAGACAAATCCTCTACCGCAAGTGTAGATGGAGGGAAACCATCTACCACATCTGAAGTTGAAAGTACATCATCACTCACATGTGAAGGAGGTACACTATATTTCCCATCTCAACTTCAAGGTACATCATCTATTCCATCTTCGATCAAAAGTATGCCATCTATCCCATCTAATTTAAATATTGATGAAATTCCTAATGTTAAGGAAAATTTACCTTTGAGAACACCTAGAATTTTTCATAGAAATCCCAAGTATTTGATTGATATTTATGAGAATATTTTGCAACCAATGGAAGATAAGATTCCAAAACATCCTTGTAGAAGATATTCTCATAATATTTGAAGAGTTTTATTTGAAAAATTAAATGAAGTAGAAAGATGTGAACTATTTGTTGAAATGATGCAAAGTATAAATTATATGTCCATCATGAAGATTCTTGGCTTGAGAACATCAAAGGATTCAAGTGAAAAATCTATTGTGAAGAATATAATGAGTTCATATTAGAGTGTGGGTAACACCTCACACAAAAAGATAGTAATGGCAAATGAAGTGTCATTACATCAACAATAGTAAGTAATCAAATGAAGAAAGATCATCTCATTAGAAATACAAGTAAAGCATTGAGAATAAATAGAAAATATTTATCAACAACCATTGAAAAGTGTTAAATAATTGAGGAAATTGATAACAATGAATTATGGGCATTCTTGGGAGAATACCACAAAAAGATAAACCAGTTGCTGAAGAATTGAGATCACTAATTGAAGAATTTTGGAAGAATTACAGAAGGGTGTCTCTGAATCAAAGGGATGCGGTAAGAAGGAGAATTGATAGTTGAAACTGTGAGCCACATCCAATACATTTTTTGATATGACTCAAACAATTTTTTAGTAATTTTTTAGAGATGTATACTAAAGTTAAAATTTGTCAAAGATATTTTGAAATGATAAATCCTTTCTATGTCAAAATAAATCACACATGTACCACTTCTTGTTGTAGAGTACATATTGATTTTTCTAACCATTTTGATGTTTATCAATCTATATGTTTAGATTTGATTACTAATTTGTTTTGCAAGACTATGGCATACATGCCTCACCTACATCTTCAAGAGACTTCATAACAACAATTTTATGTTAAAGATAGGAAGGTCAATTATATTCTATAGGAAATTATGCTTGGATGGCACATGTTAGCATTGTGGTGGCTTGCAACATATGCCAATATGTGAACATATAGAAAGTACAAATGTGGTTGGAAATGAACTAGTAAAATTTGGAAAGTATAAGACAATGGCCTACAATATAAAAGATGGTAAAGAAGCAAAAAGGTGTGATTTGGTTATTCAAAAGATTCAAGTGTACTAGTTTATGTCTACATTTCATGAGAGTATAGTGTATGAGTATGCAAGGCATACCCATAGAGCTCGATGGTTAGACTTGTAATTCAAGTTATACAAGGATAAATTTCCATTTGGTAGCATTGTTTCAACCATCAACTTTGCAAAGAACTACAGTCTATAGCCACATCGTGAGGTGCAATGAAAAAATTAAAACTCCACATAGGTTGCTATATTTTTGCACATAGAATTCATTTATGCCAATGCCAGTATAGAGGATGAAAAAAATATCATAAGGGAGTATCTTTTTTATATTAGTGATAATCACACACATTCTATAGATTTTGTGCAAGGTTGCTTTTAGGTGTTCCACCATGATTTGGATAGAAGGGGCATATTTTTCCATCAACATATCATATGGTTGGATAATTTTACATCACAATTCAAGAACTTGTCGATGTTCTATTGGTTGAGAAGGATGCATAATATTACAATTATTCAAAATATGTGGAACTTTTGTGAGGCCAAGCATGGAAAGGGGGAGCACGATGGTACAAGAGAATGTATCAAAAGAGCCATAACATGCAAAGATAAAGTATAAATACAATACAAAGTTGACAAATGTAAAATCAATCATTGAGTGGTGTAATGCTTTGATGGGTCTAGGTAATGAAGGTAAGTCTTCAGCTCATAGATTTTTTGGTTGATAGATGATATGAAATTGCACAATATGAGGATTGTTGTACATTGATAAGATCAAGTGAGCTACACTCTTTCAGAAGATCTAATATAGGTTCATGGAGTATCGATATGTAGAAGATGGCATTCTTTTATTATTCATGTACAATTCAAGCCTAGAATGAGTGCGAGTCAAAGGAGTGGGTTGATGAATGATGGTTAAGTTTTCTTAGCCCAACTAACATGTATTGGCTCTTAACGAAATTGGAATTGTCATAGATGTAATCATCAATTGACTTTGATCACATATAAAATCTAGTTCAGCCGGGTAATATATCTACTTGCATAGTTTTCAAAATTCCTAATGTTATCTTACTTTGTAGTGTTTTTGTAATGTTGACTAAATTCATCTAATTTTCTTCACATATCAATGTAGGGCATTTTTATGTAGTTATTGCAAATGAAGACAATGAAGAGGGAAAAAAATATTCTTATGTTGCATTGAGGCCAAAAATAAATTGGAAGCCCTAGTTATAGATAGAGAAAACATTGAATACACTACAGGCTCGATGGTTGTTACTGGAACATGGCTTAGAAGGTACCCACATAAGAGTTTTTGGTTGTTTTAGGACTTTGATACACATCATAAGATTCTTCATTACTCAAACCTTTTCATGGAATCCAATGTTCATTTGATCAAATATGGGGGTAGACTTTGAAGAATAACTTGTGGAAGGTGTGTGAGTCTAACCATGAGGCAATACTTGACACAATAAAGAGTAGCACAAATTTGGAAGGCTCATTGGATTAATTTGTAAGTATGCACATTGAATTTTTAAAGTCATGTTATTGATATTAATGTATTGTAGTTGATAATTAGACCTTTCACTGTCACATTTCAAATTTACTTATGTTTTGGCTCCAAATTTCATATGGCATAGGAATGACTTACTGCCCCTCTTTAAGTTAAAGTTTCTGGCTTTTTTGTTACTACATTTTCACACATATATAGTCCATATTGGGTATATTATATTCATATTTATGGTAGGTCTATTTACTCACCATCTTTTTTTGTTTTTCATTATCAATTCAAAATGGCATGATGTGGTTCCCTTAGTGGTGGTAAATAGCCAATCTTCTTAGGTGTGACAATTTGATATGACATTTAATATGACCATGTGATTTGGTTCAAATTTGTGTGGTAGGTATGATATCCAATTTGATGTACTTGTGAAAAGTAATGCAAAAGCATAATTGATGATATAATGAATAGGATATTATCACCAAGATACATTCAAATTTATAGAAAAAGATGAATCATTTGCAATAGCTATATTATTTTCTATCTTCATTTTATTCTTGATATTTTTAAGATTCTACTCTAAGATAGGGTAATCATGTGCTTCTATTTATTTAGTGTCAGTTGTAAAGTTCATATTTAGGTTTTGGCCAAGTTGATGAACAATAGTAAATCAAATCATAATCTTCAACAACTAAGTCATTTAAGCTTTCATTTATAGAAACTAGTTAGAATTTATAAACCTTGGATTTGAACATCTTATTAGCGTTCACAGAAGAAATTTCATTAACTAATCATTCTTCCAAATCCTTCACCACTCTCCATACTCTTTGATAGGCTCAAAGATCTTATTTTTCACCTGTGCATGCCAAAACATTCCATGCTACATTGCACCAATGATTTATCTTAGGAGATCGAAGTGCGAAAGGGAAAAAAACTTTGATGAGTTGTTATTTGAAAATTGTGGCACATAGAAACATTCCTTTTGAAGGTATAGGATCATGTAGGGTCCCTCTATAATAACCTCTATTGGTTTTCATATCTCTGGTCTATTTGCTCATGGTGACAAGTTTTTAGTTGATGGAAAAAGCGTCATATGCATGTAGTGTAAAGTTGCAAGGTGTTGTAATTTTCATTATATTCATCATGCAGCCAAATTAAAAGTTCCAACACATCCAAATGGGAATTTTTACACTAGGAAAGGTCCTATTTTGCACCCCACCCTACCAAAATAGTCCAAGCCACATTGCATCGGTGATATCTCTTAAGAGACCAAAGTGCAAAAGGGTAGAAAATTTTGACGAGATGTTACTTGGAAATCATGGAACTTAGAAACATTCTATCAAAAGGTATAGGATCATGTATGGTCCCTCTATAATAACCTCTCTCAAATTTTCATATCTCTAATCCATTTTTCTGTGATGATGAATTTTTAGTTGATAGAAAAAATGTCAAATGCATGCAATGTAAAGTTGCAAGGTGGTGTAATTTTCATTTTGTTCATAATGTGAACAAATCAACAGCTCCAACACATTTGGATGGGTAGGTTTATGCTAGGAAAGGTCCTATTTTGTACCCAAACATGCCTAGATAGTCTTAGCTACATTGCACAAGTGATATATCTTAAGAGACCAAAGTGCAAAAGGGTAGAAAATTTTGATGAGTTGTTACTCAAAAGTTGTAGCACTTAGGAACATTCCTTCTAAACATATAGGATCATGTAGGGAACCTCTACAATAAAATATCTTATTTTTTGATATATATGACCCATTTTCCTATGGTGATGAGTTTTTAGTTGATGGAAAAAGCATTAAATGCATGTAGTGTAAAGTTGCAATGTAGTGTAATTTTTGTTTTGTTTGTCATGCGACCAAACCAATAGTTACAACACATCAGGGTGGGTAATTTTATGCTATGAAATGTCCTATTTCACACCCCAACATGCCAAAACATTATGGACTACATTGTACCAAAAGATTTCTCTTAAGAGACCAAAGTACGAAAGGGAAAAAAACTTTGACAACTTGTTACTCAAAAACCGTGGGTCTTAAAGACATTATTTCTGAAGGTATAAGGTCATGTAGGATCTCTCTATAATAAATTCCCTCATTTTTTCATAATCCAAGTCATTCCGCTATGGTAACAATGTTTTAGATGTTCTAAAAAGTGTTAGTTGTATTTAGTAAAAAAAATTTGAGAGGCATTTTTATATTATTCATATCCTGGGGGTAAAATGAAAATTCAAACACAATGGAGTGGCTATATAATAAGTATAATTTATGAATTTTGGTCAATGCAAGTTTCTTTATGATCTTATGGCTGAATAATCTACACCAAAGAACTAGTATGCTTTGTTGCTTGAACTCAATGCA
The DNA here is from genome assembly GCA_007258455.2 of Sequoia sempervirens. Taxonomy (NCBI): domain Eukaryota; kingdom Viridiplantae; phylum Streptophyta; class Pinopsida; order Cupressales; family Cupressaceae; genus Sequoia; species Sequoia sempervirens. The sequence continues at coordinate 290,678,944 of VDFB02281492.1, forward strand.
ATCATAAACACTTTGATCAATATAGCAAAATATTTTTTTGAGATAAAGGATAGTGTGGGCATGAAGAATACGTCTCTAAATTTGAAGTGTAGGTTTGGCCAACTATAGAATGGGTACTTGAATGGATGTGTACTTGAATATACTTGAATAAAATTATTGGAAATGTAGTGTAAATTGTTTTTAATTTGTCTTGATCAAAACTTGATACCATAACTATATGCCAAAAATATGTCATCGAAAACAAAAAACACATATTGGTGTAGGAAAGTTAATAATTAACCAACAAATATAGGTGAAATTAATGTGAAATAAGTTATGAATCTAATATTTCATCAACATACCACACATATCACTAATTATGATGTCTCTATGTGATTAATCACCTTAAATATGCAATTTCTACCACATGCTATGATGATATAGTTATATCCTTAATATTTTGACATACATACACATTTCCTATATATCCATCACTATTACCTCCTCGTGGTAGCACACACAAACATAACTTTACTTATAAATACATGTGGTAACTTAATATATAATTCAATGCTTGTAGATTATGGCACATGAAATCTAGTTTTATTACAAGTGCTCCTAGATCATTGTTCATTATTCTAACTTGCCACATGAAAAGTAGTTATCTCAAATATTTCATTGATCAAGTAGCTCTTATATTTTGTGCTAAATTTCATCCTTCTCCTAAGTATACCTATGACACATTGATCTATTTCAGAAAGGGCATTCAATAACCAATTGGTTTGATTTTGTACCATAAATTGTTGTTGGAATAATTTTTCAATTTATAAAGACATCTTTGTCCTATAATAGTATATTTTCAAGCATCTATTGTTGTGATAGAGAATATGCATGAGTGAGAAATTTTATTGCTTGTGAGCTTTCCTATGCAACATCTCTAACTAGACAATAAGTAGGAATTCTTGTATACTATCAATGTTATAACATTATTTAGTAGAGACCAAGCTATTTTGTCTTATAGTTTAGACTTGTTTAGGTTAAAATATTATCTTTTGATTCATAGCATCCACTATTAGGGTTTGGAATGGTATATTTCTTCTAAGAATTATATCACAAACTTCTAGAGGTAGAGGTCACATGTAATAATATCTTACTCATTTTTAGTTGCATACTTGAAAGTGTATTGTATAATTACATAAATTTCATTACCATGTACAATGATCCTAGAGAGTATGGGATTAGATGTGTAGTGGTAGAGATACCTAGGTGTTAGATTTCATCATGCATTATTATATTCATATGATTGATGATGTCAATGATGACATGGCTTGGTTTTCAATTCACTCAATAGTTAATATTTACTTTATAATGTTCAAAATTTATATATTTTAAGTAAACCATTAACAAATATCCATTGATGCTTGGATTTATAATGCAAATATGGACACCATCAATACAAAGATATTTATTAACCAAATAACCATATAGGCATAAAACAATATATATTGATATAAGTATAACATATATACAAAATAACCATATAGGAATACAATGTCACATATATGAAATACAAAATATATGTCCAAAAATGCCATATAGGCATGCAAAAAGGACCTCAATAAATAATCATTACCCTTTAGGTGAAGAAAATAGATCACGGGAATCCTTTGATCATTAGGGGGATGGAGATGTGTATGATAATGGTCTACTTCACACTTGAGGGCTAGTCCTCCTATTTAATTATTCATGGAGTCTTACCTATTACAATAAAAAGTATAGACATTAGTATATAGAAATTACATTATAAAAATGAAATATTTAACAAAATAATCATTTACCACCTCTAGATGATCTCTCTCGTCATCCATAACAATGAAATGCTTAGCAGTGGCATTCCAAAGTCCTATAGAAACCATCCAGATAGAAATTAAAATTCAAATCAATAATCATTTTCTTTTTCAATAATAAACAACTATAACAACAAATGTAATTTAAAATTTACTAACCTACCTCATACCCCCATAAATGGCATTGAGCTATCTATATCAATAGATATTCCATGCTTCATTGCCATATCAACATCAAGAGGATTCTCTGCTTGCAACATCTAAAAATAAAACAACATTATACATAGATTATTGAAATGGTATGCTAGTGATGGTAGTTAAAGGATAAGAGTGAAATGGTATGATAAAAGCTAGTGATGCCACTACCCTATGTTTTTCAAGGTCAACAACATGAAAAAATGAAATTCATAGATTATGAAGTGCATATCAACTTGAAATAAAATTAATTAAAAAGGATAAAGCATACTTACAAACTATCTAGAACCTTCAATTCATTAAACATTATCCAATTATGAAATTCAATGTATAGTCTATATTACTTAAGTGAAAATTTGATGTCCGCCTCCACTAGGAAATGTTGCCATTGAAGCTCCAAGGTTAATCTATTCAACATCCAAAATGAGATATAAGAATACTATTCATATAAAAATGATATTCACATATAATAATTATAATTATTTATTAGTTACATACCTCAGTAGTTTATGTGGTCACATAATAGGGAGGTGGAGAATCGTTGAAAATAGAGTGAACGATATGACGCTAAAATTTTATTATAATCATTAAACTAATTTAGTTAATATTACATTTCAAAAATGAAATTTAACAAATTAAATTGAATGAACTTGCTAACATTTAAATTACTATCAATGTCGAATGCATCATGAAGGAGGGAATCTATCATCACCATTTGATCAATTGCAGATGTACCTTATGCACCTACATCCTAACTATGCATGGGATCATAACCATAGGGTGACTTGCAAGCTTGAAAAATATGAGGTGGAACTCTACTCCCCTAAGACTCACCCGGCTCATCCTATGCTAGATGACTAGCATGTTGTATGAGACTTTAGGTTAGAAAAGTAATTGACTATAGTGTATCAACCTCAACACTCTCCTTCAAAATAGAAGGGATAGTCACATGCTCATATGTTGGTCTAGAAATTGCTCATCTTGCTAGCTATTGTGGGTCAAGACATGCCCTTGCTCTATCCTATGCAGAGCCCCCACCTCTACACTAAAATTCTCGTATATCAAAGTAGTTTGGGATTTTATTAAGGAAAAAATAACAATAGAGCTTCCTAAAAAAATATTACAATATCTCATTGTTGTTGCATGGAGGATGGTCAAAAACCATCCACCACCTCTACCAAAAATGACTCTTTATCCCTTGGTAGCTACACCAATGGATAGGGAAACTCTTGCTTGAAGGATGTAAAGGTTGATTTGTTGTAGGGTTTGTGAATAGGTCACACAAGTCAAATTTTGTAATTCTATAATCTTTCACTTGTTTATAGGATAATTTATCTACATAAAATTTTCTAAACTCTCGTCTCTTCTTTGACCAACTACTTATTTTCATGCTAATTGAATCTACATGTCATAACATCAATTCAAGTAATTGAGCAAAGGTGGTTCTATGTGAGGTTGATCTTGTAGGATATTTCAACCTTGCAACTATATCCTCAATTTATTTTTTATTATTTTCAATTTTCCCCATTAAATTTTCTTGAGTTCTTGGAGCATATTGAGGAGTTGTTGGAGGTGTTTGTTGGAATTGTTCTTTATGTTGGAAAAACAAGGATAGACAACTGAGAGTGGCGGTGAATCGGTTGTCATAGAATATTTAAACTTTTCCAACTTAACTTAATCTTAGATTTGATGAATGAACAATAAACCAAAAACAATCAACACATCAGAAACACAGAGAACACCAAGATTGTTTACGTGGAAACCCTATTAAGGGAAAAACCACAGTGGATGTCAATCCACAATATTATACCCTGTTGAAAGTCTAATGAAGAATTATGAGAATGCACATGCATTTAGGCACACTGCCTGGATCTCACTACTTAAATACAAGAGGGCTCATTTCCCAAAGAAGACACATTGTCTTACAACAATTCATATTAGGTCCACAGGATATGAACTCAAAAAATAGCTTCTACAAAAGCCTGATTATAGTTTCGATTAAGCACAAAAACACTCCTTCACACTTCGCTCAAACTTCTTCACACTCTTCTCTATAATCAAATGATTAGATCACTATTCACACACTTTATCTTTCTCTAGAACTTCTTTGATACATAACTTCAGACAAAAAACCACTCTTATATATCTGCAACATGGAATTACATCAATAACTTAATTGGCCAAAATAAAATATAAAACATATAGACAATGTTGGCCCAAATTTACAAGTAAATTTTCAATGTGAATCAAACACCATTGGCCACAACATAATGAAGACTTAAAAAAATATCCTCGAGCACACCAAACATTCAAATTTTAATCTCCAAGGATCCACAACATGTTACAACCACCATGTCGGCCAAGAACATAAAAAATCAAACACACAAGAGAAAAATCACCGACCACGAGCACACCAATCAATGTGGATGTGCAACAAAGATAGACCATGATCTAGAAACATCCACAAGCATCATGAATCATTAGGGAAGCATTCACAACAACTTAAATTACTAGAATCACATCAACTTCAATCAAGAACACTAACTAAAGCCATAGAAAAGTTGTCAGAACACAATTGTTCATAACACGATTAAATCTTCACACAGACCTCTAAAACTTTTCATGGATAAACTAGATATACTTAGAAATAAACCCTTTAGTCCATAATGATTGATCATCAATGTACTGAGCAAGACACCTTCATGACCTTCATTGTTCCACTATCAACTTTTAACTCTTTCTTTAACAATTTTCTCTATATCCTCGACATATAAAACCTACAATACATAAATGCTAATAGTGTTGACATCAATGACAACCACATATCATCAACACAACCACAAAATCCAATAATCTCTCCCTTTGGCATTGATGGCAACACATGATGTGAAAAACACCATCAACGCAACTCTCAATCAACACTTACTCCCCCTTAGATTTTGACTCTTCTCCTCATGTTGTTTTTCACATTGCTCTTCTCCCCCTTTGACATCAATGGAAAAGATAAGCATTATCTTTCGACATACAAGCTCTGAACCACATATCTGCACATCTGACTACTCTCCCTGAGTAGCAGCCATGGAAACATCAATTCAAATCAGAATATAGATATGAAGCACATAGATTGATGCAAGTAAATGCATCTCTAGTTCCTATTAGGAGGGATTATCACCCTTAGCATCCCTCTGATATACTCAAAATTATCCTTTGGTAATGGCTTGGTGAAAATATCTAACATCTATTCTTTGGTAGGAACATACTCCAGTTTGACTTCTTTCTCACTCACTTTCTCCCTCAGGAAGTGAAACTTGATTGATATATGCTTGGTCTTAGAGTGTAGCACCAAATTCTTTGATATGTTTATTTCACTTGAGTTGTCATAGTATATGGCAATAGGCTCATCATATACTACTCTAATATCTTTTAGCATCTATTTCATCCACAACACTTGAGTACAATTATTTGCAGCAGTAATATACTCTACCTCAACAGTAGATAGGGATATGGAATTATACTTTTTACTCAACCAAGACACTAGCTTCTTCCCTAGGAAGAAGGAACCACCACTAGTTCTTTTCCTATCATCTACATCTCCTCCCCAATCCGCATTAGTATAGGAACTCAAGGTAAGATCATCATCTTTAGGATACCAAAGCCCAAAATCAATTGTTCCTTTTGAGTATCTAAAAATTCTCTTTACAGTAGTCACATGAGATTCTTTTAGATCAGCTTGATATCTAGCAACCATACACACAAAATTCATGATTTCTGGTATGGTCTGAGTTAAGTAGAGCAATCCACCAATCATTGACCTATATCTTTTTTTATTTGCCTTAGGAGAATCATCATTATGTGTTAACTTGCATCTAGTTACCATGGGTTTACCAACATGCTTTGAGTCTTCCATGCCAAACTTCTTCAACAACTCTCACATATTTGGATTGAGATATGAAAATCCCATTATATAACTACGTGACTTGCAATCCTAGAAAGAACTTCATCTCTCCAATCATACTTATTTCAAATTTAGTTTTCATTTCATCAGCAAACTTCATACAAAGATCATCATCACCTCCAAAAATAATGTCATCAACAAAGACTTCAATAATCAACTCTTTATCATGATCCAACTTAAAATACAAGTTGTTGTCAATAGTACCTTTATTGAATCCAAGCTTTAGAAATTATTTATCCAGTCTAGCATACTAGGCTCTGGGGGCTTGCTTGAGTCCATATAGAGCTTTCTTCAATCAGAAAACCATGTCTTCCTTATCAGTCAGTTGAAATACATCTGGTTGCTCAACATATACCTCTTCTTCTAACTCACCATTCAAAAAGGTTGACTTCACATCCATTTGATAGACTTTGTAGTTCTTATATGCAACATAAGCAAGAAGTAATCTTACAGCTTCAATTCTAGCAATAGGGTAAAATGTTTCTCCAAAATAAATACCTTCCATTTGTGAATACCCTTTACATACTAGTCTTGCTTTATTTCAAACCACTTCACCTTGTTCATTCAGCTTATTTTGAAAGACCCATATAGTACCAATCACATTTTTATCTTTAGGTTTGGAAACAAGAATCCATGTATGATTCTTTTCAATTTACATCAGTTCTTCCTTCATAGCTTCCATCCAGTGTTCATCATTACAAGCTTCATTGACATTGTTAGGCTTAGTCTTGGAAATCAAACAACACTCTTTTGCAATCCTTCTTCTAGTCTGCACACCTTTATTCTTATCTCCTATAATTTGATCTTCAAAATGATTTAGCATTACATACCTTGGAATTTTAGGATTCTCTCACACTTTTGGTTCTTTTGTTCTTTCTTCTACACTTCCACTTATCTCTCCTTCATGAATTTCTTGATTTACCAGAACAATATGAACTTGATTGTGTTTGAGCATTCTTCCCTTTGTCTGTACTATCTTGTTGTTCATCTGAATCATATCCACAGTATCTGGATGATCTAGAAGAGTCCTCATCAACTCTTACATTTGTACTTTCAACCATTTTTCTCAATCTTCTATTATAGCACTGGTAAGCCTTTCTTTTAGTAGAGTAACCTAGAAAGATTCCTTCATCGCTCCTTGCATCAAACTTTCCTATGTCCTCATCTCTCTTAATATAACACTTTCTTCCAAAGATCTTGAAATATTCAACAATAGGCTTATAACCAAACCATAGATCAAAAGGAGTCTTACCAGAATGATGTAGAGCCAAGGTGAAGATTAAATCATAAAAAAATAATGTCAATTCAAAAAAAAACAATGAACTCTTCTTAAAAACACCTTCAATCTACCAAGCATCAATTCACCCTCAAGGGTCTCAACCCTTCAAATTTGCAAAACAACACCAAACCTCCACCAAGGCCCTGAAAAAGTTTCTCAACATTCCAATGATGACAATTTATCCATTTAAATGCAATCTCAAAGTCAGATTCATCATAACCTTAAAAAACTCACCTTTTAACACTAGCCTCCCTTGTAGTATTGGGAAACCTGTTTTTCATCCTTTTGTCTACATCTTTCCAAAACACCTGAGAAATAAAACATGTATTCAAGCACCCATTTTGGATTTATTCAATATATCAAATACCCAAGTATAACACTTTTGGATCACATGCTCCAAATTTGAACTTTTCACAGTTTTAGGCCTCTAATTAGGCCACTTTTCCAAAGAGACCCTCTTTTAAAATTCTCACCAGACTTTCTAACCTCAAAAAATTATTTATTTAGGTTCCAAATCCACACATTTTCTAGGTTTCATGACCACATATACACATTTTAATCACAAACTCAAAAACCCTCCTAGAATGTGCAAAAACCAAGAGTTTTAGGACACCAATATTGAAACTCTATCTTCCCAGCCACTCCTAATCAAACAAACTACTTAGAAACATCTAAATAGGTCCTATCATGCTTTTGGAACACTCATTAGGCCTTTGAAAATGTTATTTCATCAATTCTTAGGTCTGAGCCATCATTTTTCAAGGAAAACCACACATTTATAGCCCTGTTCTTCATGCCTCAAGCCAAGAAACTATTCTAAAGTGCCTCCTACCTCTTGAATATCATTCCCTACACCTAAATACATCATCCCACCGAGTTACAATCAGGTACAGTAGGTGGGATGATGTCTAAGGCATTACAAAGGTTTCAAATCCCTTATGGTTGCTCAAACCCAGTAAGGAAGATATAGATGGTTTCAAGCCCCAAGACCTATACTAACCCCTATCAAAACACAAAACAAAAAGATACAATCTATATTCATAGATTAAAATAAGAAGATCATTACATTGGAAGCCTGTACGGCCTACACACAAGTGAGGAATGTTGGAAATACAATGAAAACAATAATATCACAGGAATTCTTCAAAGTTTCTTGTATTCTCTTGGATACAACAACCTTTTCTCCAGCTAGTATGATGTTTTTTACAATTAAAAAACATAACCAACTCCCTTCAATGCCCATAACCACCTAGACCTTCATTAATTTTTAAAATGTTAATATTGACAATTGCTTACTAAAGAAGCATCATTATGAACTTGTGTTAGATCAAGACATCTAAGACCACCTAAGCCCTCAAACTCTCTCTAATACATATAGTATTGGTATATTAGACCTTATTTAAACAAAATAAACTCAAAGAAATTAACATCAACCCACCATTCATTCAAATAATCAAAAATTGATTTTGTGGTGTAGGTGCTCCTGCACATTACACCCCCCCTAAAAGAAACTCAGGCCTCATGAGTTGGCCTTGATTCCATTGTATCCATGATTCATGAAGGTTCCATTGATTCATCAACTCATTCCACTGGTTCATGTACATAGGACCTGCAAACTTTCCTTAACCTCCATCATTTTGCATTGTGTGCATATAAGCATTTGACCTTGCTTTTGATCTCAGACCTGTAATCAGCTTTTCACCATTTCTCTACTCCACATTAAATTGTCTATGATACCCTATAGCTGCATACAAACAAGTGTTAGCAATTCCTTGATTTGTCTTTTGTTCTTTGTCACCTTCATACTTGTAACTCTCCTTTCTACCCTATCTTTCATGTCCTTTACTCACTACTCCTCTACCTTGCTTCACCACTGTCAAATCAAGTTGTTTGTTCACTGTACCTACAAAATTTGGTTGTTTCTCACCCCTGCTCTCAACTATAGGGAATTCAATACTTCCTATCATCACACTATCCTTCATGTTCTTGTCCAATACCTTCTTTACCCTTGCATTTTCCTTTAGATCTACGGCTCCTGCATTGTTAGTCTTCAAAACAACACTAGGATCTACCATCCTTCTTTCTTTCACAACCTTTATAGGCTATTTCATCCCACACATGATGAATTTTTTCTTACCTTTCTCATCCCCTATCCAAGGAGTCAAAACAAACTTTTGTCTATCTTTCATGATGGTGTATTTGTTTGCTTTCCCATCATAGATGGCACTCCTATCATACTTCCATGGCCTTCCAAGGAGTATGTGATGGTAGTCCATTGGAAAAACATCACAAAGAACACTGTACTTATACTCACCAATTTAAAAATCTACCATAGCTTGCTCATTCACTATCAATGATTGACCATTGCTTAATCAAGAGACCTTTTAGGGAAAATCATGAGGGATTCTTTTCAAATTGAGTTTATTCACCATTTCACAAGAAACCATGTTTTTAGTTGAACCCGAATCCACTACCATGCTACATACCTTACCTTGTACTTTGCAATTGATTCTAAGGAGTGCTTTTCTTCGTAGGGGTTCTTCTGGAATTGACACCTTCAACAATGTTCTTCTAATCATCAAACTCTCTCCAACTTCTGATGTGAGATTAATAATAGCTGAAGTCACACTCTCTTCATCTTCATGCACTAATTGATTCCTCCTTTCTCCTCCATGAGAGCTTGAACCTTGCCTTTCAGGACATTTGAAGGATGGATGTCCAGGTTGGTTGCAAGTGTAGCATCTTCCTGAAAAATGCATTGTTGGAATTCCTACCTCCTCCAAATCTACCCCTTGTGCCTCTCCATCCACCTCTAGAATCAGATTGCTCTTGGCCCTTCATGGAGTCCTCTTGATTATCATTGGTTGGCTTTGAACTAGACATGAATCCTCTTCCTCTTGATGCACCACCTATGCCTCTAGTTGGTTTGTCCTGCCTTCTCTTCAATTTCTCCTCCACCCTGATAGCCATTTGATAACAATCCTCTACACTCCTAGGGTTAGCCAAAACCAATTCATCTTGTATATTAAGCCTTAAACCACCAATATACCTAGCAATTTTTTCATCTTTGTTCTCAAGATGACTAGACCTTAGACTCAATTTATAAAACTCCTCAGTATAAGACTTAATATCCATTTACCTTTGTCTTAAGTTTTGTAATCTCTTAAACATTTGAACTTGGTGATCTTTGGGTAAGAATTTACCTTTGATTTTAGATATCATCTTGTCCCATGATGTGATCTTATACTTTCCTTGTTTCCTCCTCTCAGACTGAAAGTAATCCCACCATACCAAAGCATGACCCTACAACTTAGTCTTTGCAATCCTTACTCTTTGCTCCTTAGGAACTTCTTCACATTCAAAATGATTATATAATGCAGCTATCCAATCAAGTATTTCTTCATCATTTAAACTATCACCATATTTAGGAACATCAAGTTTTACCTTAGGCTTGTCACCTTTCACTGCCTTCAGCAACTTTACAATTCTTTGGTCTTCTAGATTAGGTTCTTCTTCCCTGTCTTCAAAATCATCTTCTTCCTCTTCATCTGTCTCACTCTCTTCAACATCTCTTCTCTTGTTTTTCTTTAGGTCTATGATTCTCTCTTCCAACCCTTTGAGTTCTCTTGCATGCCTTTCCTTCATCTCCTTCATCTCTTTAGCCATATCATTCTTCCTTGGAGGCATCTTGTCAACCTTGCCTCTTCTTCAACCTGAAAAATGCAAAAAAAATATACTCCCTACTCTGATACCACTATGATGCAGAGCCAAGGTGAATATTAACTCATAACAAACTAATTTCAATTAAAAAAAAAAACAATGAACTCTTCTTGAAAACACCTTCAATCTACCAAGCATCAATTCACCCTCAAGGGTCTCAACCCTTCAAATTTGCAAAACAACACCAAACCTCCACCAAGGCCCTAAAAAATTTCCTCAACATGCCAATGATTACAATTTATCCATTTAAATGCAATCTCAAAGTCAGATTCATCATAACCTTCAAAAACTCACCTTTTAAAACTAGCCTACCTTGTAGTATTGGGAAACCTGTTTTTCAGCCTTTTGTCTAAATCTTTCCAAAACACCTAAGAATTAAAACATGAATTCAAGCACCCATTTTGGATTTATTCAACATATCAAATACCCAAGTATAACTCTTTTGAACCACATGCTCCAAATTTGAACTTTTCACAGTTTTAGGCCTCTAATTAGGCCACTTTTCCAAAGAGACCCCCTTTTAAACTTCTCACCAGAATTTATAACCTCAAAAAATTCTTTATTTAGGTTCCAAATCCACACATTTTCTAGGTTTCATGACCCCATATACACATTTTAATCACAAACTCAAAAACCCTCCTAGAATGTGCAAAAACCAAGAGTTTTAGGACACCAATATTGAAACTCTATCTTCCCAGCCACTCCTAATCAAACCAACTGCTCAAAAACATCTAAATAGGTCCTCTAATGCTTTTGGAACACTCATTAGGCCTTTGAAAATGTTATTTCATCAATTCTTAGGTCTGAGCCATCATTTTTCAAGGAAAACCACACATTTC